>CM035838.1:205284689-206484689 GCA_020510985.1 Pholidichthys leucotaenia | reverse complement strand
CAGAGTCCAAGTCTATCTCTCTTGCTTGCAGAAGGCACATGGGCATTGTCCTTGAGGGTCCAATCCGCTGATACGACAACAACTGATTGTCGATTGTTTGGGTAGACATAAGAGCCAGTCCTTCCGCTTATCTCAATCAGGAGGAATGTAAACACGGGGCAAACAAGGTCAAATCAAATCAGCACAGTGCACTCAGAGAATAGAATTTGTCCTCACCCGTGTAATTCTGTGCTTCCATTATATGTGCAGGCTTAAACTGTTTTTCCATGGAGAGCACAGGGCTCCAGATGTATTCCTCCACTGAATCACTGTCATTCAGTTCACCGTTTGCCGCTACTTGTGCCCTCCCCAACTGGTCGAATTTGATGAAGGAGCTTGCCGGGTCCGCTTTGATCAGCTCTCTCACCTTCCTTCAATTTCTGATGCATCAGGGAACTCCACAGCCAAAAATAGAAGTCCTGAGATCATAACCAATAATGTTTCCACAGACGCATGAATTCCAATGTCCATGAGTCTCCTCGTTCCAATTCTTGGGCTCCCCCTTGGCCCAATTCTTGTTGAAAAATAGTGACAATAGCACATTTAAGCCGCTTCCAAATCCATAATTTCCGTTTAGATTAAGATTCAGCAGAAGAAGAGCGACTAAACACAGACAAAAACGCAACATTGCAAAAGCTGGGAATAGATCAGGAAGGCAGGAGAGGAGGGAAGAATTAAATTAAAACGAGGTTAGAGGACTATCCTCACTGACGCAGCACAGTGGCAAACGGTCCCACCTCCCTGGCTAACAGAAGTTGCAGCTATATGACCAAAACATTAACTTGCAGGTAGCTGCTGTGCTAACCACCGGAACCTACTGTTGCACACACCTGGTGCACTGCGGGGAAGAGGCAGGCGGTGACCAGGAGAAACCGGGTCTTTTAAATCCCGATATAAACGATAGTTTTATATGAAACGGTAGACTTTTATTTAATCACATTACCGAAATATAGATGGTGGTCGGAGAGGCTGTCGGCGTGGATTGGCAGCCACATTTCCGTCAGTCTGCCCCAGGGCAGCTGTGGCTACAGTAGTAGCTTATCGCTACCATTGTCTGTCTGTGGAGTGAATGAATTTTCATTGTAAAGCGCTTTGGGTTTCTTGAAAGGTGCTACAGTATATAAATGCAAACCATTATTATTATACAGTGGTGTGAAAAAGTGTTTGCCCCCTTCCTGATTTCTCATTTTTTTGTTTCAGATCATCAAACAAATTTAAATATTAGACAAAGATAACACAAGTAAACACAAAATGCAGTTTTTAAATGAAGGTGTTTATTATTAAGGGTTAAAAAAAAAATAAAAAATCCAAACATACATGGCCCTGTGGGGAAAAAGTGATTGACCCCAACCCTAATAACTGGTTGGGCCACCCTTAGCAGCAACAACTGCAATCAAGTGTTTGTGATAACTGGCAATGAGTCTTCTACAGCGCTGTGGAAGAATTTTGGCCCACTCATCTTTGCAGAATTGTTGTAATTCAGCCACATTGGAGGGTTTTTAAGATAAGATAAGATAAGCCTTTATTAGTCCCACAATGGGGAAATTCCAGGATTGCAACAGCACAGGGATAGCAACACTCAGAGCAACAATCAGAAGACAAGAAAAAACAAGAGCAGCGAATATACATATGTACATATAAATATATAAACACACAGTGCGGAGCATTGTAGCTAGATGGAATAAATATATAAATATATATTCATGTTCACATATATATATATATATATATATATATATATATATATATATACAGTATATACTGTATATATATATATATATTCATGTTTGAGCATGAACTGCCTTTTTAAGGTCGTGCCACAGCATCTCAATCGGATTCAGGTCAGGACTTTGACTAGGCCACTCCAAAGTCTTCACTTTGTTTTTCTTAACCCTTTGAGTGTGAGAATTTGCATGCCCCTAGTGGCAGAGCGCAATACTGTGCCTGCCTTCTCACTCTGACTTTGTCAAAAGTAAGTGAGAAATTTCTGTTTTTTTTTTTTTTTAAATGTACTGATTTCTTGTTCATATACTTTGAAGATAAGATGATGAGGTACCTCTGTACAAAAAACGGTGTCAAAAGACTGAATCATTTTTTGTGTAAATATGTCCAAAGTTCAGTTTTGACTGAGTTACGGAATTTAAAGAGGTGCCGCAACATTATGCAAATTAGATGCGTACATTTATTCCTATCTGAAACTTTGGATCATATTTTACTTCTTTCTAATTGACAGTAAGTCATTCTCTCTTACCACTTTCCAGTTATAGCCTTGGAAATCTGAACTATTTTATTGACAAAAAATATTTACCACTCTTGACCACTAGGAGGATGTCGCAGTTTTGCAGCATACACACTCAGAAGGTTAAGCCCTTCAGAGGACTTGCTGGTGTGTTTTGGATCATTGTGTTATGTATGGAATTACCTCCTAAATGACGAGGCCAGGTGCACAGTTGAACTCAGCTTTATTATGGGGTTGCTTACACAAAACACAGCCACTAGGCAGGGGCATCGGCAAAGAGGCCGAACCGAGATGCCTGCTGGCAGTTATAGGGTGGTGCAGTGGTGGAAGAGGAAGTGGCCGCCTCTACACCGTACTTCACAACAAAACACAATACAACATCACCCCCCCCCCCCCGTAGAAAAGTCCAAAACACACACAATTAAGACCCTCCCCAATTTAGGACCCGAATCACGCACTAACAAAACGAAAACTGAAGTCACTAAATGACCTAACACAATCACACGATAAAACCTAAACTAGGGAGGACAGGTGGACTATCGTCCTGCCCACATGGCAAGGTGGATTATTCTGCCACCTGTGAAATAAATAATAGTCCATTAACAACTAAAAATTTACTGCCGTGTTCCTATCCTAATTAAACCCCCAGAACAATAACTTTTTTATCATGCACAAACATATCAACATTAGAACTATTTATTATTTTTTTCAAAACCACACTACTGTCCTTCTGGCAGAAAAGGGTAGAACTGGCTTGTGGGGGGCCCAGGGTAGCTCCTCAGTATCCGCCCCTGGAAGTGGCATGCCCCCAGGATCGCAGCTGACCTCAAAGACGAGAGTGCCTCTTCTCCTTGCCACCGATCGTCTCTCTCATCCAGACCCGCCACGAGAAGCCTCCTCCCGGGCATGCCGTAGCTTGTTGGCATGCCTCCACGAGCCGTCTGACAGCTGGAAGTAGGCTGCGCCCTGCTTAACCACGATGCGCAGCTGCTCCCGGTGTTCCTCTGGCTGATGTTTGGCTCGCATCCGCCATGGATGTCCCTCCCCTAGAGCCCGGACCAGGTCCGTGACTCTCAGAAGAGCTCTACTTGGCCTGCAGTGTTGCTGATCGGCACTCGGTCCCTCTGTGCCTGTCGGTCTGGCCCCGACTCCTTGTAAAGCTGCTGCAGCAGTCGCCGTTGTAGCTCCAGATCCTCCAGCCCACTGTGGCCGAGCTCCAGAGGAAACTAATGCTAGCTCTTTGCCATCACTCACCGACACAGGCGCCTCGCCACCACGCTCAGTACCTTCTTCTACTATACCCTGAGCGCCGGCACTGAGACCCTCCTGTGTCGAACCTGAGTGAGGCTGGTCTTGCTTGACCGCCGTGGTGCCTGATAAATCTTCTCCCCACACCGCGTCATCCTCCACCACCAGAACCGGATGGTTCCGCTGGCGACAACCAGTCGATTCTTCCCCAACATCGTCTCTAATGGCGATACCCAGTCCATAATACAGGTTACAGCCCATGATGATGTTGCCTTGAGCCATCACATGGAATGTGCAGTCAGCCATCACCGCCGACTTGTTCTGAGCCGTTAACTCAAGTGTTCCAACCGTGCACAGCCTTCCACCTCCATAACTTCCGTAACATGCCGCCATCAGTGTGTGAATGTGTGCGTGAATGGGTGGATAGCAGGATCTGTAAAGCGCTTTGGTCATCAAGAGATGAGAATAAAAGCGCTATATAAGTGAATGCCATTTACCATTTACCATAACTGTAGAGTGGCGCTGGGTTCCCTCTTATTTTGTAGTGGGGGAAAAATTTCCTCACCGTGGCCCAATTCAATAACAATCCCTCCGCCCCCATGTCGATCAGCAGCGGCACCTCCTCACCACTCAGCATCACTTTGCAGAACTTGAACCCGTTGGTAATCGGGGACACCGCATGGACAGCTGTCGGGGCGGGAGAAGTTGTTCTTCTCCATGGGCTCTTCGGCTCGAACATACGACACACCCTGGCATAATGATTCAAGTGACCACACTTGCCACAGTGCTTCCCTCTATCTGAGCATTTCCTAGCCTTGTATTGGTGCTTCACAGACCCACAACCCATACACAAGGGTTTTCTTGGGGCAGACCTCAGGTTGATAGCGTTGATTTCCACATTGTCGCCGGTTGCGCTAATCTTGCTGTCAGGGTCTGCTACTAATGTTGCGGTGGTAGGCCCCAGCTGCCGTTGTGATTGGCGCCACTTTAGCTCCGAAGCTAGCTTGTCTGTGGCCTCCACTTTGAGCGCTAGCTCGTCCGCCTTGGCTAACGTCAGGTCACTCGGTGCTGAGAGCAGTCTAGCTCATAAAGCATTGCTGGTTGTGTGCTCCGCCAGCTGGTCACGTACCATTCCCTCCTCCAATGGCCTGAAACAACACTTGCTAGCCAGCTGCCGCAGGTCAGCAACAAACTGACGGACAGGCTCACCCACTCACTGGTGTCGTTGTCGGAACCAAATCCTCTGAACAGTGACATTGTCTGGGGTGTGGAAATGGTGCGCTAGCAACTCGTCCACATCCTCATACGAGTCGGTAGCTGAGTTACGAGTTGGTAACTCAGCTTTATTATGGAGTTGGTTACACACAACACAGCCACCAGGCAGGGGCATCGGCAAAGAGGCCAAACCAAGATGCCCACTGGTATTTATTTAAGTTTTTGTAAAGGGTATACAGGTCATTACAGCACTGCATTGTTTACATTTTCATCACACGTTCCCTTATTTTTTGCTATTTGACAACATTGGTAGGATAGTTATTACAACACCCCCCTTTTTTTTTTAAAGTGAAAGAAAAATAGAAATTAAAGAGAATTAAATTAAAAAAAATGAATAAACAAACAAACAGAACAGCAAAAAACAAACAGAAAATTAAGTAATTAAAAGTAAAAGAGCATCTGAGTAGTGTTGGAACAAAGAGTGGGACCATTATTGAAATGGTATTTGTCAAAGATTAGATCTAATGGAAGACACATATGCGATCCAGGGTTGCCAAAAGTTCATGAACCCATCCATGTCCTGTCTCAGTGCGAATGTCTACTTTTCCATCGAGTAAATGTCTTGAATCACGTTAATCCAATCTTCAGGTGTAGGACAGTCCTTCAGCATCCATTTTTTAGTTAGGGCTTTTTTACTTGCCAATATTAAAACATTGAATAAGTATTTATCTCCTCGTCTTTCCAGTGAGTCCGGTAGTAAACCCAAATACAAAGTTACAATCGAAAAGGGAACTGTTATTTTGAATATTTTCCCCAATATTGTCTGTACATTGGTCCAATATTGGTGGATAACTGGGCATGACCAAAACACATGAAAATGATTTGCAGTCTTTTCACCACACAAGCGCCAACAGTTCAACCCCTTATAGGTAAATTTGTTTTGTGCAGGTGTTCTGAAAAATCTTACCAAGTTTTTCCATCCAAATTCTCTCCACTGCAGGGATGAGGTACTTTTCCATTGCTGTTTATTTAGCTTTTCCCATATTTCCAATTGTAAAGTGAAATTCCCCTCTTTTTCCCATCTCTCTTTTATATATGATGTGTTGTCTTCTTTTAAGTCTTGAAGACCTTGGTATATTTTAGAAATGTATCTGATCCCTGGGATCCCTTTATATGCCATTAAGAAGACCTTCAGAACACCTGACTGGGCCCTTTCCAAATCCTCCTTTTTAAGTATATTGTTTATGTGGTGTCTAAGCTGAAAGAACCTGTAAAGATCTTGATTTATTAGTCCTTGTTTTTTCAAATCTTCAAAACTTCTTAAAGTTTGCCCCTTAAAAAAATCGTAATATTTTATCAGCCCTTTCTCTTTCCACTCTTTAAAACTAGTGTCTGTTTTATTGGGGGTAAAGTCTTGATCATAGGCAGTCCATTGCAGAAGTCGATAGGGCTCTTTAGCTTGATTCTCTCTGACTATCTTAAACCAAATTTTTAGCGGGGTCTCTATCCACGGGTTAGTGTTATTCAAGAGTTTAGGTAAGGCATTGTTCCCTATTATCGCCTGTAGGGGGATGTCACTTGTTATTTGGCCTTCCATCTCCTTCCATTGTGCAGTGTAGACTGGGTTACATATCTCTACTAAAGTTTTAATTTGTGCAGCTATAGAATAGTCCCTGATATTTGGCAGCGCGAGCCCACCTTTGTCTTTGTTTAGCTGTAGGGTTCTATATCTGATTCTAGGTCTCTTGCCCTGCCATATGAATCTTGAGATCCTTCTGTCCAGCTCCTGCAATGTTTTTTTGGGAGGTTCTACCGGTATTGTTTGGAAAAGGTATAGAAGACGTGGAAGTATATTCATTTTGACTGCTTCAATTCTTTGTGCATTACCTAAGAATGGTATCATATTCCATCTTGCTAGGTCAGATTTTATTTTTGTCACCAGTGGATCATAGTTTAGTGTTATAATTTTGTCGAGTTGTTTCGGGATATTGACCCCCAGATGTTTCATAGATTCCATCTCCCAGTTAGTTTTGAGTTCACTTAGTGAATAATGATTTGGGTCATAGTTGAATGTTAAAACTTGGGTTTTATGCATGTTTAATTTGTACCCCGATAAATCTCCATAGTCTGAAAAAACTGAGATTAGTTCTGGTAAAGAAGTGTCTGGCTGCCCTAGGTATATTAAAATGTCATCAGCAAAGAGTGCTATTTTATGTTCCTTCTGACCAAGTGTAATACCCTGAATTTTTTGATTTTGTCTTATCCATTGGCTCAGGGGTTCTATGAAGATTGCAAAGAGCAGTGGAGACGGGGGGCAGCCTTGACGACATCCTCTTTCCAGCTCAAAAGATGATGATAAATTACCGTTAATCCTTATTTTAGCTGTTGGTTATTTATATAATGCCTGTATAGTTCTAATGAAATTGTTATGAAAATTGAAACTGGATAAGATTCTATATAGGAAAGACCAGTCAACTGAATCGAATGCTTTTTCAGCATCTAATCCCAATATGACTGCATTTAAGTTATATTTTTTTATATGATGAATTATGTGTAAAGTGCGTCGAATGTTTTCTTGTGTCTGTCTTTGTCTTATAAAACCTGTTTGGTCTAAGTGAATTAAGTCTGTCAGTATGTTTTCTAACCTTTTGGCAAGGATAATGGTAAAAAGCTTATAGTCCTGATTTCATACACTGATTGGTCTGTAGTTGGAGCATTCTAGTTTATCCTTTTCAGGTTTAGGTATAACTGCAATGACCCCTTCTCTCCAGGAGGGGGGGATTTCCCCTGTGTGGAGGACATAGTTAAATGTTTTCAGGAGGAGAGGAGATAGTTGCTGTTTAAAGGTTTTGTACCATTCTGCTGTATAGCCATCTGCTCCTGGGGATTTGTTAGCTTTAAGTTTCATAATTGCTTTTTCCAATTCTTTAGGTTGTATTTCTGACAGTAGTGTTTTATTTTGTGATTCCGTAAGTTGGGGAAGGTTTAATGTGTTTAGGAATGTCTCGGATGCGTTTTTATGTTTTTTGTGGGAGTATAAGTTCTTGTAGTAATTCTCGAAGCTTTTAAGAATATCCTGAATTCTGAATTTTATTTCCTTTGATACTGGGTCTCTGATTTTGTAGATTGCTCTTTCTGTTTGTTGTTTCCTCAATTTATAGGCTAGTAATTTTGCCGATTTACTGCCTGCTTCGTAGTGTTTTTGTTTCAGAAATGTAAGTTTCTTCTGGATTTCTATTGTGTAGATCTCATTTATTTGATTTTTAATTTCTTTAATCTTGAGCGAGCCATTAGAATGAGTGTTGTCTTTGTGTTCTTTTTCTAGGTTCTTGAGTTCTGACTCTAGTGTGATTAGTTTTTCTTGTCTCAGTTTCTTTTGGGTTGCCAGTTTTGCAATAATTTTTCCCTTTATTACAGGTTTGCACGCATCCCACAGTATTAAAGGGGATACTTCTCCATTATCGTTTTCTTCCAAATATCTGAAAATATCTGATTCCAATTCATCTTTCAGTGGTCCTTTCAGGACATTTGAATTCAACCTCCAGGAAAATGTATTATTTGTGTATTTTTGGATGTTTAAGTCCATATAGATCGGCTGCACGGTGGCGCAGTGGTTTAGCACTGTGACAGCACAGTTTTACCCTCGGCCGGGGGATCGCGGGGATCATGAGATTGTGGGTTCGATCCCAGCCCCCGACCAACAGTGAGCTGTGTGGAGTTTGCATGTTCTCCCCGTGTTGCGCGGGTTTACTCCGGGATTTCTCCGGTTTCCTCCCGCACACCAAAAACATGTAGGTTTAGGGCGCTCGCGCACGCAGCGACCAGCAGCCGGTGGCTTGTCACCAGACTGCAAACCAAGTCTACCTACGGGTACAAATAAGTAACAAAAAAAAAAAAAATATAGATCGGACTGTGGTCAGAGAGATCCATCAGTCCTATTTTACATGTGTTTACTCTTCCAATGTCTCTATTAAACATAAAAAAGTAATCAATCCTTGAGTAAGATGAATGGGGTGTTGAATAAAAAGTATAATCTTTTACATTGGGGTTGAATTCCCTCCATATGTCACAGATTCCCATTTCTTTTAGTAGCATCCGAGTTTTCCTATTTTGAGTGTTATTTTGATGTGAAGAATTACTTGTTGCATCCCAGTATGGATTCAGTCTTAGATTGAAGTCTCCACCACATATCACTAAACCTTGGGCTTTAGTTATCATTAGGTCGAATACATTTTTATAAAATTTCCATTTAGCCCCTGGAGGTGCATATACATTCAGCAGGGTGATATCTTCTCCCTCTAGCCTCCCAATTACCAAACTGTACCTCCCTTCTTTATCTTTGTGTTCTGATTTTTTTTCAAATGTAATATTGGTTGATATCAATGTCGCTACTCCCCTCCTCCTCCCTGATTTATATGAAGATGAAGAGATCATTTTAAACCCTTGTCTACTGAGTTTAGTGTGTTCCACGTCTGTTAGGTGGGTTTCTTGTAAAAATATTATTTCTGCTTTGTCTTTTTTCATTTTGCGTAGAATCTTGGATCTTTTAACTGGATTCAGGATCCCTTTTACATTATATGAGGCTATTTTGGTTACACCCTGTTTCTCCATTGTACAGTGGTACCTCTACTTACGAACGTCTCTACATACGGAATTTTCAGGTTACGAGACGCCTCAACGGGAAAATATTGCCTCTAGTTACGAACGAAATTTCAGGATACGAAAGGCAAAAAAGTACGCGCTCCTCGCAGCTTCCGTAGTTTACCGAACGTAAACATACCTGTAGCTGCTCTGCCATTGGCTATCGCCTAGCATCTTCCTGGTATCCCATTGGCCACGAAGTTGTTTTTTTTTTCCAAAACTTTATGCGTTTGGTTGATCTCGCCAAAGAATATGGCCGTAATACATCAACGATCAGCACGGTATTAAAACAAAACGAAGCACTTACAAGCCGACAAAAGCAAACGTCCTTGGATCAGAACATGAACCACAGAAGGCAAAAGGTGACGACGTCAACGACGATAGCAGTTAAAGGGTAAATGAACATAATTTTTATTATTCTTTCTCTTTTATTATTCTCTTTTATTATTCTTTCTCTCATTTTATGTTTGTTGTGCAGTAATCTAATTGTAACATGTATTTGTTACATGTTTTGATGCGTTTTTACGATTTATAAAAAATTTATGCCCGAATTTTGGGGGCTTGGAACGGATTACGGCATTTACATGTAAAACGCGCCTCTACTTACGAATTTTTCACGTTACGAGAATTCTTCCGGAACGAATTAAATTCGTAAGTAGAGGTACCACTGTATTTTCTTATTTAGTATAACAGTGTGGTGGCCCTCTTTTTTGCTACTCAGAAACTGAAAGAACATTAAGAACATAAAAAACATTAAGAACATAGTGTACGAAACTTTAAAACAAAAAACTGTCAAAAAAACTTCCTGAGCTGGGGTCTCTTTAAAGACCCTGTAAGAGCCCTGATGGAGTGTAGGCTCTGAGGGAAATTCCTCAAACTCTGTTACGTGTTGAGGGCCCTCTCTTACCCCTGTAAGTTGTCCCATGTTTTTAACGTGAATTTCAGATCCCAATCCGAATTTGTAATGATTTTTTTTTTTTTATGCCTATACCCTATGAGATTGTGTGCACCCTCCCACCCCCATCACAGCAAACATTCACTCTAATACAGTATTTGTTAGTGTGGAGAGAACATGTGGGTCATTGTTACATTTCTATTTTAACAAGATTTTTTTTTTCCCTTTAAATTAAGAAGACATTTGTTTCTAATGCTATAACTGCTCCATGAAAGGTTTTACCACATGCTGATTCTGCACCTCCTTTAATGTTTGTTACCTTGTAGGAGGGGGGATGGAAGTGCAGAATGGCTGAAAAGAAAAACAAAAAAACAAAAAAGGTCGCTATTCCTTCCTGGAACTGGAAAGCTTATCTTTGTAGCTCTGGGGCTGGGTTTCCCGCTGCTGGCCCGTGGATTTTGAAGGTCTCTGACTGGACCACGTTTGAGTTCTGATCTTCTCGCTCAGATTCGCTGCGGGTTTAAACACCGTTACCGGGAGTCCTCTTCTCGCCATGTCAATTGTTGCTTCTTCCGCTGAATTATAGAGACATGACTCTTCACTGTAAAAGACCCTTAACTTCGCCGGAAATGTCGTATGAAAGCGTAGATTCTGTTCCCGTAGAACCTTTTTGGCGTCGTTATATTCCCGTCGCTTTTTAAGAACCTCAGGGGCGTAATCGTGCTCCACGAAGACTTTTCTCTCTTGATGCATAAATCCTTTTTTCTGCCAAGCCCGTCTTACAACCTCTTGTTTTATTTTGAAATCGGAGAATCTTACCACCACCGAACGCGGGGGCGCTTCTGCCGCTGGCTTTGCGGCTAATGTACGATGGGCCTTTTCTATCTTCAAATCGGTGGTTTGTGGAATATCCAACTTCTCTTTCAATAAGGATTCCACGCATTCCGCCACTGTGTTGAAACTATCTTCAGCTCCTTCTTTCAGACCGTGAATTCAGATGTTATCTCGTCTCTGTCTTCCTTCTTGGTTGGTTAGCTTAGCCTCCAGCCTTGACTGTTTTCTGTGTAAATCCAGCATAGAATCTTCAAGCACTTTTACTCTTTCTTCAGCTTCCAAGATTCGGTTTTCGGCCTGGTCCATTCTGCTGTTCGTCCTTTTTAGTTCCTCTCTGAATTCACGAAATTCGGCCCGAAATCGTCGTAATTCATCAAATAGCGATTTCAAGCTAATTTTTTTGTTAGCTCGGTCCAGCTCCTCGTCTCCTGAACGGAGGTCCTCGGGATCAGATTCTGCGGCCGCTGCGCGTCCTGACCTGGGGAATGTCAGTTTCTTCTGTTTTTGGTTAGGCATGGTGTTTTTGTCTTTTGATTTTTATTCTTCCAAAAATCCGTTAAGTCTGATTTTGAAGATGTTTTCCTTGGATTGGGTCTGGGAGGTTCAGCGTTAAGTTGCTATCACCATGGCGTCCAGACCGGAAGTCCACCCACTGGTATTTATAAGGCGGTGCAGTGGCAGAAGAGGAGGTGGCCACCACTACACCGCACTTCACAACAAAATACAATACAACACAACACATTGTTCTGTTGCAGAACCCAAGTGCACTTCAGCTTGAGGTCACCAACAGATGGCCAGACATTCTCCATCAGGATTTTTTGGTAGACAGCAGAATTCATGGTTCCATTTACCACAGCAAGTCTTCCAGGTCCTGAAGCAGCAAAACAGCCCCAGACCATCACACTACCACCACCATGTTTTACTATTGATGTGATGTTCCTTTTCTGAAATGCTGTTACTTTTATGCCAGATGTAATGGGACACACACCTTCCATAAAGTTCAACTTTTGTCTCATCAGTCCACAGAGTATTTTCCCAAAAGTCTTGGGGATCATCAAGATGTTTTCTGGCAAAATTAAGTTGAGCCTTTATGTTCTTTTTGCTCAGCAGTGGTTTTTGTCTTGGAACTCTGCCATGCAGGCCATTTTTGCCCAGTCTTTCTTGAGGTGGAGTCATGAACACTGAGCTTAACTGAGGCAAGTGAGGCCTGCAATTCTTTGGATGTTGTTATGGGGTCTTTTGTGACTGCTTGGATGAGTCGTTGCTGCACTCTTGGGGTAATTATGGTCAGCTGGCCACTCCTGGGATGGATCACCATTGTTCCATGTTTTCACCATTTGTGGTTAATGGCTCTCACGGTGGTTTGCTGGAGTCCCAAAGCTTTAGAAATGGCTTTATAACCTTTTCCAGACTGATAGATCTCAATTACTTTGTTTCTGATTTGTTCCTGAATTTCTTTGGATCGCAGCATGATGTCTAGCTTTTGAGGATCTTTGGATCTACTTCACTTTGTCAGACAGATCCTATTTAAGTGATTTCTTGATTGAGAACAAGTGTGGCAGTAATCAGGCCTGAGTGTGGCCAGAGAAATTGAACTCAGCTTTCCAAAGATGTGATAAACCACAGTTAATTTATTTTTTAACCAGGGGGCAATCACTTTTTCACAAAGGAACATGTAGGTTTGGATTTTTTCCCCTTAATAATAAACGCCTTCATTTAAAAACTGCATTTTGTGTTTACTTGTTATCTTTGTCTTATATTTAAATTTGTTTGATGATCTGAAACATTTAAGTGTGACAAACATACAAAAATGAGAAATCAGGATGGGCAAACACTTTTTCACACCACTGTATATCGTCATATCGCACAGCCCTAGCCTGAACACAATGCTGCATAGGGCCCCCCACTACAACAATCACACCTATATAGAGTGACCCCCTCCAGTCTTCACTTTGGAGAAAATGTTCCGTTTATTGTTCTTCCCCAGCAGTGAAATGAAATATCCACCTGTGGTTGAGACCAGAAGCAAAGTGCACCTCAGAATGCAGACCCCCCCCCCCCCCCCCCCCCAGTGAATGAACACAGAACAGCTGCTGAATGGAACAAAAAAACTCAAGGTCTGCTTCCTTCCATACGGTGACCTTTACAGGCTGTGAGCTGCTGTGGATCTGAAGCAGAAACTTTCCTCTCAGAGATATTTTCACCGTGTTTCCACCGGGAAACAACACAGGAATCTGACTAAAACGCCTGGCACATCAATCTGTCTCAGCTCCAGCTACATTTTAATTTGGCAGCGAACACGGGAGGAAGAACGAGGAGGCAAGGAGGCAGAAGATGAGGATGAGAGATGGGCTGGGAGGGGCCGCCAGTGTGAAGAAACTGGTCTCCTTAAACCTGCTGTTTTATTTCCATTTTAACCCTTTACTGACACACAATTTAGGATTTAATGAGCTCATTCATTTATTTTCTCCACACACAGGGCCACTTCTACTTTATTTTGGGCCCAAAGCAAGATTCTGTTTGGTGGCCCCTGTTTTTATTCCCCACCGGCGAGGGATTATGTTATGGTCCGTCTGTCCCACTTTTGTGAAATCAACTCCTACAGTTTTGGTCCGATTGTTTTGAAACTTGGTACCATGGTTTGATATACTCTGATGTGCATATTGCAATTTCACTCTCATTGGATGACCTTGAGGTCAAAGGTCAGGTTGTGGGGGGCATTGGTCTTCTCCACCCAGTGAACAATGGACCGAAAGAGGAGGTATCACCGTGGGGTACCAGATGGGACAGTAAGGACTATGCACCCCCCGGGGAGAGGAGTAAATGCTGGTGCCGCTGGGAGAAGAAGAGTGTTGAAGCAATGTTGGCATTATGTTATGTTAATGTGCCGCACAGTTCTTTGTTCAAACAACAATGTGTTATGGTCAGAAGTCCGGGTCTTGATGCATGGAAATAAAGTTATAAAAGAGGAACGCACAGAGACCCAGGCAGCTCTTTTGCTGTAAAATATGTTGGAGAAAGAATAAAGTAACTATCATCCAGCTCGTTGTCTCGCCTGCCTCCTTTCTCCACATTAGTGACCCAAAGACGTGCTATGGAAAGTGAGCTGAGCACCGCCCCAGAGAATACCTGGAGGGAGGGCACCAGCGCTGCATGTGTGGTCCCAATCGAGCTCTCAGGCTTCTGGCTTCACAACCCGACCGCGTGGTTTTTGCACATAGAAGCCCAGTTCGCACACCACGGGATAACAACGGACGATACCAGGTATTACTATGTGGTCGCTGCACTGGATGCGCGTGCCACGCAACAGGTGACGAGCCTGCTCCAGGAGCCACCAGCCCAAGGAAAATATGAGGCGCTCAAGAGGATGTTTCTCCAGCGCTATACCCTTTTTGACAGTGAGAGGGCAGAGAGGCTCCTAACGTGTTCGAAGTTAGGTGACAGATCAGCAGTGGAGCTCATGGAGAGCATGTTGGCGCTGAGGGGGAAGGACGATGAATCTTTCCTGTTTACCCACTTGTTCTTCAGGAACCCTACCGGCTACAGTGAGGGCGATCCTGGCCAACTCGCCGCAGCTGGTTGCTACGGACTGCCACGCCCTGGCGCAGGAAGGGGACTGCATCCTTTTGGCGACCAGAACTTTCAGCGTGCAGACAGTGGCACCGGCATCCATGAGGGACTCCAACGAGGTTGAGGAGCCATTCGTGGTAGCCAGGACGGACACCAGAAGACAAAGGAACGGGGTGATCTGTTTTTATCATCACCGTTTCGGCTCGAATGCCCAATGCTGCCTGTTGCCGTGCCAATTCAAGAAGCCAGGAAGATGGCACTTTCGGAATTCAGTGGCAGCTGCAACCGATGGTGACAGGAACAGACTGCTTTATGTCACGGACACACATTCGGGGAGACAGTTTTTGGTGGACTCCGGCTCCCAGAAGAGCCTCATCCTGCCGGTCAATGCAGACAGGGTGGCAGGACGCAACGGTTCCAAGCTCACGGCCACCAATGGATCCACCATCAGGACATTTGGTGAGCAGACACTGAATCAGAATCAGAAAGCTTTATTGCCAAGCATGTTTACATAAAAAACATAAACATACGAGGAATTTGACTTGACATTGGGCGCGCTGAATAAGCGCATCTCAATGACGTGGCAGCCATGGAGGCGCCTGTCAGCAGTAGAGGGTAAAGAAGAGAATGAGGGGAAAGGAAAGTGACACAATGGGCAGAGAGAAAAAAGCATTGTTAATCAAAATAAAGCTCATTATATGACCAAAATTGTGATTACATAGAAAAAAACTCTCCAATGCACAATTAGCAGACAATATAGATCACACAAAAACAAAAGTAAAAGTTGAGAGAGACAGTGTGTGTGTATGTGTGTCAGTGTATGTGTATCAGTCATGTGATGTTGTATGCAGTGTGTAGTGTGGGTGTGTCAGTTGCTAGTGAACAGCAGAGGGCGCCTCCTGGCAGTGGATGGATGTTATAATCATGTGATCTATAAGCAAGTCCAGAGTCTATCTCTCTCGTGCTTGCAGATGGCAGAGTTTTGAAGACACATGGTAACACTGTCCTTGAAGAGTTCAGTCTGCTGAAACAACAGCAATTGTTTGACGATTGTTTGGGTTAGCAGAGCCGCCTCTTCTACCTTATCTTCATCGAGGAGGAATGTAAACAGGGCACCAAAAAAAACAAGGTCAAATCTGCACAGTGCACTCAGAGAATAGAATTTTCCTCTCTCATGCGATTCTGTGCTTCATAATTTCCATATACAGGCTTAAAAAACATTCCCTGTAGAGCACTAGCGACTCGAGATGTATTCCACCATCTGAATCAATTACCATTCAGTTCACCGTGCCGCCTCGTGCACTCCCCAACTGGTCGAATTTGGTGAAGGAGCTTGCCTGGGTCCGCATTTTGAACAGCTCTCCACCTTCCTCAATTTCTGAAACATCAGGAAACTCCAAAGCCAAAGTAGAAGTCCTGTGATCATAGCCAATAGATGTCTTCTGCAACTCCAGTCGAATCATACAGACGCATGAGTTCCCAATGTCCATGAGTCTTCCCCTTGGGTTCCCCCTGACCCGATCTTCTTTTAAAGTGGTGACAATCACATTTAAGCCGCTTTCCAGATCCATAATTTCCGTTTAGATTAAGATTCAGCAGAAGAAGAGCGACTAAACACAGACAAAAACGCAACATTGCAAGCTGGGATCAGAAGGGAGAGGATTAGGAGGGAGAGGAGGGAGAAAAGCGTCTGCTCTCTCTGAATGCCGGAAGAAGAGAACGATATGCATATGACGATATGCATATGACGATATGCTTACACGGATGCACCTTTCAGTGGGACTTTGTGATAGCTGCATGTTCCGGACCCGTTTTAGGAGCAGATTTTCTATGTGCTTATGGATTGTTAGTCGATGTTCCTCATAGGAGATTAGTGGATGCTGTCTCTTTTACCTCATTGCCCTGCACAGCTCGGGGAGCTGGGGCAACAACACTAGCTAACATTATAGCTCCAGGGGGTAAGTGCCAACATTTGCCAACATTTGCTCGCACAGTTCCCAGCACTCACGGTCCCAACTTTTTCAGCGACGGTAACGAAACACAACATTGAGCACTTTATAAATGACAAAAGGCCCGCCGATTTTCGCTTGTCCTCGACGTTTGGACGCAGTTAAACTGGCCAGCGGGCGAGAGGAGTTTGCCAGCTTAGAGCAGTTGGGCATCGTCAGGTGCTCCAACAGCCCATGGGCATCCTCGCTACACATGGTGCCTAAGGCTGACGAGTCGTGGCAACTATGCGGCAATTTCTGGCGCTCGAACAATGCTACGGAACACAATCACTATCCTATTCCATACATCCAGGATTTTTCCATGCACCTGGCCGGGGCGCGTGTTTGTGCCAAAGTGGATCTGGTCCACGGTTATCACCAGGTCCCAGTGTGTGCGGAAGACGTTTCAAAAGCAGCAGTAATAACTTCTTTTGGCCTTTTCTAGTTTTTACGCGTGCCGTTCAGATTAAAAGGCGTGGCGCAGACCTTCCAGAGGATGATGGACGCAGTACTTTGCGACTTGTCCTTTGTTTTTGTCTACTTAGATGACATTCTGGGAGCCAGTGCGTCCAAGGAGGAGCACATTGCCCGTCTCAGGACAGTTTTCCAGAGGTTGGAAGCACACGGGGTGATAGTTAACCTGGCAAAGTGCCAGTTCAGTTTGCCAGTGATTGACTTTTTGGGCCACCGCATTTCACCGGAGGGCACGATCCCGTTACTGGACAAAGTGCGCGCTGTCTTGGACTTTCCATGTTCGTAGACCGTGACGGCACTACAGGGGTTTTTGGGAATGGTTAATTTTTATAATCGTTTCCTTCCCCGGGCAGCCCAGCTGATGCAGCCATTGTACGTTGCACTTAAAAAAAAAAAAAAAGAATCCTGTGGAAGCCATCGACTGGACTCCCTAGCGAGTCCAGGCTTTTACTAATGCCAAAACACCATTTGCAGATGCCGCGTTGTTAGCCCACCCGGACCTGTCTGCACGGATAACGCTCACTACAGACGTATCTGACGTTGCCATAGGGGCAGTAGTGGAGCAGTGCGTCTCAGGTTCATGGCAGCCGTTCGCATTTTTCAGCTGCACTTTACGCGACAATGATCGCAAGTACAGCATGTTCGATAGAGAATTGCTGGCTGTCCATCTGGTGACGTGCCATTTCCAGTTCTGGGTGGAGGGGCGCGAGTTCACCACGTTTATGGACCATAAGCCCCTGATGTATGCAATGGCCAAGGTCTAGGAACCATGGCTGGCCCGGCAGCAACGGCAGTTGGCTGCAATGTCGGAGTTTACTACCGACATTCAACACGTCGCCAGTAAGTTCAACGTTGTGGCCGATTGCCTGTCACATACGTTAATCGCCCCAGTCTACATGGGAATAGATTTCCCCGCCATGGCCGCGGAGCAAGCCGGGTACGCGGACATTTGCATGCTCCAGTCTGCGCCAACGGGGTTAAGGCTGGAGAGCAGGGTGGTGCAAGAAGGGTGCCCTCCCTTGCTGTGCAACATCTCCACCGGCCACCTGTGCTTGGTGGTTCCGAGCTCTTGGCGCCGTCACGTTTTCAAGTCGGTCCACTCCCTTTCACATCTGGGAGTGCACGCTTCAGTGAAGCTAGTGGGGGCGAAATTTGTCTGGCCACACTTGCGCAAGGACGTGAAAGAGTGGGCTGCAGCTTGCATCGCGGGCCAAAGTGCACAAGCACACTAAAGCCCCCCTCGAGCTATTCCAAATCCCAGCCAGGAGGTTCGACCACGTCTACGTGGATTTGGTGGGACCCCTCCCACCATCGCAGTGTTTTACGCACCTCTTAACAATCGTGGACTGCACCACGCACTGGCCTGAAGTGGTCCTGCTGGCTTCTACCATGTCCGTGGAAATGGCGCGCGCTTTTTTGTTGGCTTGGGTTGTACGTTTCGGTTCTCCATCGGACATCATGTCCGACAGGGGTCCACAATTCATTTCAGAACTCTGGTCCACGATGGCCCAGAGCCTGGGGGTCAGAATTCATCGCACTACTGCGTACAACCCCCAGGCTAACGGGTTATGTGAGTGTTTTCATAGGTCGCTTAAAGCAGCGCTCAGAGCTTCGCTCACGAACACAAATTGGGTCGACCGCCTGCCCTGGGTTCTTTTAGGGTTGCACTCTGCACCTAAGGAGGATTTGGCAGCCTCCCCGACAGAACTCATTTTTTCTCAGCCGCTGCGGATCCCTGGAGAGTTTTTACCAGAAAACCCAGCGCCTGAGGCTGATCCGCCCGCACAATTTTTACACCGTACGGAGGCTGTGAGCGTGCCAGGCTCGGCCCACCATTGTTTTAAGATAAGATAAGATAAGATAAGCCTCTATTAGTCCCACAATGGGGAAATTCCAGGATTGCAACAGCACAGGGATAGCAACACTCTGAGCAATAATTAAGAAGATACGAAAAATATAAATAAGAGCAGTGAATATACATACATTCACATAAATATATAAATATATATACAAAGTGCGGAGCATTGTAGCAAGATGGAATAAGCAGCATAACCGTCTTAGTTATCCTACATAGTATGAATATGTACCCATACATATTGTCACCCTTTGTAGCGACTGATATTGTCCTAGTTGTATACTGGAGGGGACCATTTGTGTAAGTCTGTTGCATCTTTTGCATTCAATACTATTAGGTTGTCATGTTTTTTTGCTATCTCTGCGAGCAGCCCTGCTTAGGTTATACAGTCTGACAGCCGTAGGTAGGAAGGACCTGCGAAACCTCTCGGTTGCGCACCTAGGATGATGTAATCTACTGCTAAATGAGCTCCTCAATGCGTTCAGTATGTCCTGCATAGGGTGGGACTCGGACTCCAGCAGAGATGACAGTTTAGCCACCATCCTTCTCTCTCCCATCTCTTCCACTGGGTCAAGGCGTTTCCCCAGGACAGAGCTAGCTTTCTTGATCAGTTTGTTCAGTCTCTTCCTATCGGCTGCTGTAATGCCGTTGCCCCAGCAGACCACTCCAAAAGTGATGGCTGATGCCGCCACCATGTCGTAGAATGTCTTCATCAGCGCCCCTTGAACACCAAAAGACCTGAGCCTCCTCAGTAGGAACAGCCTGCGCTGTCCCTTCTTGTAGAGTGTGTTGGTATTGTGTGACCAGTCTAGTTTATTGTTCAGATGAACACCAAGGTACTTGTAGGATGTCACCATCTCAATGTCTGTTCCCTGTATGTTTACTGGTGCTGTGAGGGGTTGTCCTTGCCTGCGGCAGTCCACCACCAGCTCCTTAGTTTTCCTCGCGTTGACCTGGAGGCAGTTCCGATGGCACCAGTCCATGAAGTCCTGGATAAGTCCTCTGTACTCAGCTTCATCTCTGTTGGAGATGAGGCCGACGATCGCAGAGTCGTCAGAGAACTTCTGTAGATGGCAGTGTGTTGTGTTGTGTGAGAAGTCTGCAGTATAAAGGGTGAACAGGAAGGGAGCCAAAACCGTTCCCTGGGGGGCCCCCGTGCTACCGATGATCATGTCCGACACATAATCCCAGGTTCTCATAAACTGTGGCCGGTTAGTGAGGTAGTCCGGGATCCATGATGATAGGTGCTGGTCCACCCCTGCGCACAGCAGCTTGTCCTTCAGGATCATTGGTTGGATGGTGTTGAAAGCACTGGAGAAGTCAAAGAACATGATCCTCACCGCATTCCCGGGCTTCTCCAGGTGGGACAGAGAACGGTGAAGGAGGAAGATCACTGCATCCTCCACCCCAATGCCATGCTGGTAGGCGAACTGGAGTGGATCCATCGCTGGTCCTACCAGGGGGCGGAGGTGAGCAAGGAGCAGTCTCTCCAGGGTCTTCATCATGTGAGACATCAGGGCCACTGGTCTGTAGCTGTTCAGATCTTTGGGGTGGGAAGTCTTTGGTACAGGTACCACACAAGATGTTTTCCACAGCTGTGGTACTCTCCACAGCTTCAGGCTCAGGTTGAAGATGAGCTCCACAATCCCACACAGCTGGTCTGCACAGGACTTGAGGAGCTTCACGCGGATGCCATCCGGTCCCGAGGCCTTCCTCGCCTTGATCTTCCTCAGCTCCGTCCTCACCTGGGTCTTAGTGAGGGTCAGGTTGGGGGGCTATGTGCTGGGAGTCGGGGGGTGGTGGTGGAGTGGGGTGTGGACAGCAGGTCTCGATGACTTTAGAGGCAGCAGTGGTTGTTGTGCAGTCGGTGGGGAGGGCGGTTGGTCAAACCTATTAAAAAACAGGTTCAGATTGTTCGCCCACTCCCTGCCCCCCGTGGCCTGGGGGGAGGTATTCTGGAGCCCAGAGATGGTTTTAAGGTTTCTCCAGAGCCCGCCGATGTTGCACAGTTGCAGCTTGTCCTCCATCTTCTTCCTGAAGCTGTCCTTGCCTTCTCTGATCTTCCCCCTCAGCTCCCTCTGTATGGACTTCAGCATCTCCCTGTTCCCCAACCTGAAGATCCTCTTCTTCTCTCTCAGAAGTGTTTTTATCTCAGGATTGATCCAGGGTTTGTTGTTCGAGCAACACCGTATGGTCTTGGTGGGTACGGTGTTGTCCACACAGAAGCCGATGTAGTCCGTGATGGTGTGAGTGAGGCCATCGATGTCCTCACCATGTGGCTCGCAGAGCTGCTCCCAGGCAGTGGTTTCAAGACAGTCCTTTAGAGCGTCCATTGCCACCTCAGACCATAACTTCACTGTGCGCGTGACCGGAGGTTGTCGGTGTATTAGGGGTTTGTACACCGGCAGGAGATGAACCAAGATGTGATCCGATCTCCCGAGTGGGGGGGAGTGGTGATGAGGTGTACGCCTCCTTAGTATTTGCATAGAATAAGTCCAGTGTTTTATTGTCTCTAGTGTGACATGTGACATACTGGGTAAACGTGGGCAGAATGGGGGGCAGTGAAATATGGTTGAAATCACCTGAGATGAGGAGAAGAGCATCTGGGTGTTCTGTCAGCTGCCTGCCAGTTACTGAGTGGATGACGTCACGCGCTGTCCCAGCGCGTGAGTTTTCCCCCCACATTCATCCCATAAAGCTTGCAGAACGCTAGTTTTGTTTTTGTCAGGCACAATGCGCATCGGACCCCACTGCGCCCACTGTACGACGGACCTTTCAGGGTGTTGGAACCTGGGACGAAGCATTTTGTGTTAGACTTGACCATCTGCATCAACAGGCTGAAGCCCACTTTTGTGTTGGCAGACGAACAGGTGCTGTTGGCCCAAGCTCCCTGGCACGGACGCCCACCATTGGTGGCTCCACAAGGTGGTGATCCCTCGGCAGGGACCTGTGCGCGCGAAGCTGATGTGTTTTCTCCCCCTTTCTTTTTTCCCTCCACAGACTGACGTGCCCTCCTGTTCACCCCACCAGCAGGGCGGTTCGACTGGATCGGCGACCCCCCACTACAGCCGCTATGGGTGCCAGCTCAAGCCCAAAAGGTGGGGGGGTTAGTGCCCTTTCTGGGTGTTTGGGGGGGGGTTGTGTGGGGGCGTAGTGTTGGACTTCTCCACCCAGGGAACAATGGACCGAAAGAGGAGGTGTCACAGGGGGGTACCAGATGGGACAGTAAGGAGTATGCGTCCCCCAGCGAGAGGAGTAAAATGCCATTGCCGCTGGGAGAAAAAGAGTGTTGAAGCGACGCCGGCATTATGTTATGTTAATGTGCCACACAGTTCTTTGTTCAAGCAACTGTGTGTTATGGTCGGAAGTCCAGCTCTTGTTGCATGGAAATAAAGTTATAAAAGAGGAATGCACAGAGACCCAGGCAGCTTTTTTGCTGTAAAGTATGTTGGAAAAAGAATAAAGTAACTGTGTCATTCAGCTCGTTGTCTCGTCTGCTTCCTTTCTCTACAAGGTCAGATTTTTCCCTAGATCTCCTACACACAGTAACTACTGAAACAAATGATGTAGGCTTTTCAAATCAATACAGTAGTTGTATCTAATACGCATCTTGGATGACTTACACCCCCACCTAACTATGAGTTTGGGGTCAAGGGATCAAAATTCAAAGTTAACATTGCAGTTGCGCAATGGTAAATGCTGCATTTACTATTACTATAAAACAAGTAAAGCTAGGGCCACCAAACCTGGTACACAGGTTCACCTTTGGATCCTGACCTCTGACTATGGGTTTGGGGTCAAAAGGTCAAAGGTCAAGGTTAACATTCCATTTGCACTATTACTATAAAATGAGTAAAGTTAGGGTCATGAAACCTGGTACGCAGGTTCACCCTGTGACTATGAAGTGTGACTATAATAATAATGCATTTGATTTATATCGCGCTTTATCATAGACACTCAAAGACGCTTTTACAAATAGATACATTATTCATTCACTCTAGACAGACAGTGGTAGTGGTTAGCTACTGCTGTAGCCACAGGTGCCCTGAGGCAGGCTGATAGAAATGTGGCTGCCAATCTGTGACAACAGCCTCTCCGGCCACCACCGAACATTTAAGCACATTCGTACCCAGTGTTATGGACACTGCAGGCAAGGTGGGTAAAGTGTCTTTCCCAGGGACACAACGGCAAGATACCTGGGGAGAGTGGGATTCAAACCACCAACCATTCAGTTATTGGACAACCTGCTCTACCTCCTGAGCCACTGCCGCTCCTATGAACTATAAACCATGGTTTTGGAATTGCAAGGTCAGAGGTCAACGTCAAAATGGCTTATAAACTACAGTATATCAACAACAAAGAAAGCTGGCGTCACCAAACTTGCTACGCAGGTTCACGTTGGGATCCTGACCTCTGACTATGGGTTTGAGGTCAGAAGGTCAATGGTCAAGGTCAGCATTTCTTATGCATTATTGCTGTACAACAAGTAAAGCTACGGCCACCAAACCTGGTCCACAGCTTCGCCTTGAGATCCTGACCTCAGACTATGGGTTTGAGGTCAAAAGGTCAAAGGTCAAGACTAGCATTCCTTATGCCTTATTACTGTACAGCAAGTAAAGCTAGGGTCACCAAAATTGGTACACAGGTTCACTCTGAGACCAGAACCTCTGACTACTGGTTTGGGGTCAAAGGTCAAGGTTGGCACTCCCTGTGATCTCTTACTATAGAACGTGTAAAGCTCTCTACGGTCACCAAACTTACTGCACGGGTTCACCTCGGGATCCTGACCTACAGCTATAGGTTGTATATTTTGTTGTATATTCGTGGATGATTGTTTATCATAGTTTGGTTCTGCCACAGTAGTTATATTGAAAAGTTGAAAACTGCTCTCCGTCAGTAAGTATTGGGATCTTCAAAGAAAACAGAGGCGGGGGATATTGCACTCACCTCAGAGTGCTCTTATTTATAAAGCAAAGAAAATCTTTCCCAGCAAAAACAGAGATTAAAAAAACTATCTATAAATGCAATATATCTCTGTCTGTCTGTGTGTGTGTTCCTCAGATATCTCTCAAACCGTTCGTCAGACTGGCCTAAGATTTTAAACGTGCTTTGCTGAGGTTACGAGGGTGTGCATCCCCGAATATGGAGTCACAAAGTCAAAATATGTAATTTTTATCAAAAGTTTAGCCACCACTCTGTGTCTTCATGCCTGACTTCAAGAAGTGTGGGCAGGGTTTTGGATTGACTTCTTGCTCATTGGACAATACTCTGTGTCCCATGCTGATGGGACACAGCATCACGACCTGTCAGTCACCACAGTACTGTGGCTGAGGTTGCGAGGGTGTGCGTCCCCGAGTATGGAGTCGCTCAACTTTATATCATAAAGTTGCTTTAGCTCTGTGTGTGTGCGCTGCAGGCAGCAGCTGGGCAGAGCTCTGTAGGGTTTTTCCTCTGAACAATGCAAATATGCCATTATAGGGTAGTTCCAAATTAGAAACCCATTCAGTTATTCCGTTTATCACTGGATCGTAATTTTGTCGGCTCTGACTGCACAACAACTTCAAAATTTCAGGGGTGGTGGTGCTGAAACTGTCAGACAAACAGGCACACAGTAACGGCACATTTGCTGGATGCTGCAAATTCCTTTTTCCCTTTAAACAGCACACCGTGAGTCCTGGCCGCTGCGTAGATCTAAAGGATAATTCGGCACATCGATGGTTGAAATGCAAAACCTCCTATCTGCAGGATTTTCTGATTTACGGATTTCACTTTGGATGATGAGAACAAGGAAGGCTGCTCATATCTGTCTGCAAGACAGTCCCGCCCTTTAGTGTGACAGAATTATTCAGATGAAAAAAAAAATAGCATAGCATTCTGCAAGAAATTTTTTTTTTTTTCAGTTTTCTCAAAAAAGTGCATTTTTCAGATAGGTTGTACATTTCAGCCATCGATATGTGGAGAACACGGGAGAGGGGAGCAGCTGGACCGGCTTAGTGGAGTCCTTTCCAGGAGGCCCAGCCTGCCCAATTAACAGGACGGAGTCTCGGCTGCTGCTTCACCCGTGCCACCACTGTCCTTTGTGGCACTGCGGGTTCAACATGTTGCTCCTCCCGGTGCACAGCTATCTAAAAATTAAAAGTTAATAACACCACCATGATTGTGGAGCGGAATGGCCAGAGCAATTGCATATCATTTGCGGACACATATGCACGCTTTGACTAAACAACGACCGTGACAAAAACTGCCCAAATAACAAAATAAATTATTTTTTATTTACTGACAAATGGGTAACACTGATGCAACAGTTGCAGCCAAATGGGTCATTCTGCTGTGTGTAATAATGTTCAGTTTTTTTGGACTTACGATATTGCTAAAATATAAAAGGATGCACTACAATGGGTCTCAAATATTTGTAAACATGTCCTGTTATAGTACTGCATGAGTTTATTGACGATAGACTATAAACTACACAAACTAAAGCAATTATAATGATGACAGAACTCCCATTCTCCAGCATAATAGTGCAAGATACACTATTATGACTATAACTCATAAAAGAACAGACAAATAAGTGTTCTGACAAAAAAATAAACAAGTGATTCTTAAACAGTCGCTAATATTGGATGTCCCATTCATTTTCAGTTATTCTATAATTAATATTCACACAATCAAATAAACCTCAGTTCAGTCCCTTTCACATTTGTCAAAGTCTAACGTGTGATTGTCTACATCTAGGCTACGAGAGGCACGGACTGTGGTTCTGATCATGTTATGCTGAGATCTAGATTAAGGATTTGGAGACGAAAACAGCACTGCAGGACGGGTGCAAAGCCACCACAGAAGCTAAACACTAGTGCACTGAAAGGCCGAAAGAAGCAGGAAGAACTTACACAGGAAATGGATGAAAACTTGAAAGACTGGGACAGCAACAACTCAGAGAATGACATAGAAGAGAAATGGGCAACACTGAAGGATACAGTGTATCAGACTGCGAGTGATGTATTAGGCTACCCTGAGAGGAAACATCAAGATTAGTTTGATGAGCATGATGAACACCTGAAGAAACTACTAGAAGCGAGGAATACAGCTAGGCAGGAAAACCTACAGTGTAACACAAGATCGAAGAAGAAGAAATACTCAAAGGCTCAGAGTGAGCTACAGAAGTACACCAGAGAGATGAAGTCCAACTGGTGGGATGAAAAAGCGGAGGAACTTCAAACTGCAGCAGACAGGAAGGACATGAAAACATTCTTCACAGGTTTGAGAGAAATCTGTGGCCCTAAACCAAGAGAATTGATCCAACTAAAGGCTATGGATGGTGAAACAGTTTTGCAGGAGAAAGACAAGATCCTGGACAGATTTGCAGACCACTTTGACCAACTACTAAACAACCCTGGAGATCTCACTGAAGAGGCTAAAGAAGCTCTAGTGCAGCGACCAGCTGTATCAAGTCTGGATGAATCACCAACTCTTGATGAACTAATGGCAGCTATCAGGACAACACAGGATGGTAAAGCTCCAGGAAGGGATGGAATTCCAGCAGAAGTGTGGAAATTTGGTGGTGTTTAGCTGACCAACTGCCTGCACAAGCTTGTCCAAGAGATATGGGATGCCCAGAAAGTACCTCAAGACTGGAAGGAAGCAAGTATTGTGCCTTTGTTCAAGAAAGGTGACAGGAAAGACTGTGGAAATTACCGAGGTATATCACTGCTAGCCACTGTTGGTAAGATTCTCTCACATGTACTACTGAACAGACTCGATGAACATATCTCGCAGAATGTACTACCGGAAACCCAGTGCGGCGTTAGAAGTGGAAGAAGCACAATGGACGTGATTTTCTGCTTGAAACAGGTTCAAGAAAAGTGTATTGAACAGAACATGCCGCTTTATGTAGTCTTCATAGACTTCAGTAAAGCCTTCGATACTGTTTTGCGACAAGGACTTTGGCAGGTACTCAAGAAATATGGTTGTAGAGAAGTTTGTCAGCCTGATCGAGGCACTCCATACAGGTATGCAAGCAAATGTGGCAATGAGTGGTTCAGTATCTAAAGACTTTTTAGTAAGCAACGGGGTGAAACAAAGGTGTGTGCTGGTGCTTGCACTCTTCTCACTATATCTGGCAGCCATGCTTGAGGTGGCCTTCAAAGACACTTCAGAAGGAGTATGCATTCAAACAAGGAAAGAAGCAGACTTGTTCAATGTGGCACAGTTTAAAGCCAAGAGTAAGACATCGATAAAGGTAGAAAGAGAAATGGTCTTTGCCGACGACAGTGCTCTAGTTGCACACAGCGTGGAAGATATGCAATCCTTAGTGGAGAAATTTGCAAGAGCAGCTAGCCAGTTCAGCCTCCAAATCAACATCAAGAAGACAGAGTGCCTTTATCAACCACCAAAGTTCCAATTATCAACATCACTACCAGAAGAGATCAGCATTGGTACAGAGCCACTAGTCAAGTGCAAGACTTTCAAGTATCTAGGGAGTACTGTTTAAGAGAATGCTAGGCTGGAGGATGAACTATCTCTCAGAATGGGAAGAGCGAGCACTGTGTTTGGAAACTTGAGGGACAGACTGTGGAACAATCGACATGTGTCTATCCGTGTGAAATGCAAAGTGTACGGAGCGACAGTACTGGCTACTCTATTGTACGGTACTGAAACTTGGACTGTCTACAGAGTGCAGGTAAAGAAACTCCACGTGTACATGATGAGACACCTTCGAGCCATAATGAACATCTCATGGAAAGACAAGATAACCAACATAGAAGTGCTGAAACGAGCTGGTCTACCATCAATAGAGGACATGCTAATCAAATCAAATTAAATCAAACTTTGTCATATTGCTGTACATACAACTGTAGTGCAGGCAAGATGAAATTGCGTTTCTCTCGGCATCCATATAAGAAGCAGCATGATTAAGACACATTCCCACATAGCTCCCCCCACCCCCACCCCCCCATCCATTCACACATCCCTGAGACATACTTGGGGAAAACAAAAAGAGTAACTAACTATAATATACAAAATGTCCGTAGGTGCAGTAGTGTGTATGAGAGATTCCGGGTCAACTGTTCAGCATCCTGACAGCTTGTGGAAGGAAGCTGTTGATCAGTCTGGTGGTTCTGCCTCTGATGCTCCGGAATCGTTTACCAGATGGGAGAAGTTCAAAGTGTTTATGCAGAGGGTGAGAATGGTCCTTGACAATGTTCAGTGCCCTGCTCCTACAACGGTTCTGAAAAAGTTCTTGGACAGAGGGGAGGGAGACTCCAATTACCCTCTCCGCCCCCTTGACTATCCTCTGCAGGGCTTTTTTGTCTAACATACTGCAACTGGAGTACCATGTAGCAATGCAGTACGTCAGAACACTCTTCACCACACCTCTGTAGAAGGTCCTGAGGATGCAGATGGGGAGAGAGGCCTGTTTGAGTTTCCTCAAGAAGTGCAGTTTCTGCTGAGCCCGCTTCCTGATCTCCAAGGAATTCTTGCTCCAGGTCAGGTCCTGCGAGATCTGCACTCCGAGGAACTTGATGTTCTCTACTCTCTCCACTAAACGGCCGCCGATGCTGAGGGGGGCGTGCTCAGGCTGTGACCGCCGGAAGTCGATAATCATCTCCTTCGTTTTGTCCACGTTGAGCACCAGATTGTTCTCCCTGCACCAGCCCTCCAGGTCTCTCACTTCTTCCCTGTACATTGATTCCTCATCCCTTTGGATAAGTCCCACCACCGTGGTGTCATCTGCAAACTTAATAATCTGGTTCCCCTCGTGTCTGGATACACAGTCATGTGTTAGAAGTGTAAACAACAGTGGACTGAGTACACAGCCTTGAGGGGATCCGGTACTCAGTGTGACAGACTTGGAGATGTTGTTTCCAACCCGGACAGACTGAGGTCTCTCAGTCAGGAAATCCAGGATCCAGAGACATGTGGCGGTGTTCAGACCGAGAAGGAGTAATTTCTCCATCAGTCTCTGGGGAATAATGGTGTTGAATGCTGAACTGAAATCAATGTACAGGAGTCTGGCGTAGGTGTCTTTCTGGTCCAGGTGGGTGATGACAGAGTGTAGGGTGGTGACTATAGCATCCTCCGTGGAGCGGTTTGAACGATATGCAAACTGGAGCGGGTCGTGTGATGCAGGGAGGCAGGCTGTAATGTGTGGTTTGACAAGCCGCTCAAAACACTTCATCACAATTGGTGTCAGTGCAACAGGACGATAAGTCATTCAAACAGGACACCACTGGTTTCTTTGCCACTGGTACAATGATAGAGGTCTTGAAGCATCTGGGAACGATGGCCTGACTCAGGGAGATGCTAAAAATGTCAGTCAGGACATCCGCCAACTCGCTCGCGCAGTCTCGGAGCACACATCCCGGAATGTTGTCTGGACCTGCAGCTTTACGTGGGTTGACTCTGGTTAGGGTCCTCCGTGTGTCCGCTGTGTTGATGGTAAAAGCTGGTCCGACCGATGGTGGGGGAGGGCCAGCCCTCCCTCTGATTGTCGAGTTTGATGCTTCAAAACGTGCAAAGAAGTCGTTAAGCCTGTCTGGAAGCGAAGCGTCGTCATCATCGACCCCCTGCCTAGGCTTAAAGCCCGTCAGAGTCCGAACTCCCTGCCACATCTGCTTGGTGTTCCTAGTGTCACAGAGGTGTCCCTGGATTTTCTTCGCATAGGCGCGCTTTGCTGCCTTAATTCCCTTAGAAAGCGCAGACCTGGCTGAGCGGAGGGCGATCCTGTCCTTCGCTCTGAAGGCTGCATCTCTGGCTGTAAGCAGCGAGCGCACCTCTGCAGTCATCCAGGGCTTATAATTACCCCGCATAGTGATGGTCTTCACTGTAGTGAAATCCTCTGTGCACTTTGCGATGTAGCTGGTGACCGTATCAGCATACTCCTCCACATCTGTCCTGTCTTCCTGGGAGGCTGCTATTTTGAAGACCTTCCAGTCTGTGTGCTGAAAACAGTCTTGCAGTGCAGGGGTTGCACTCTCTGGCCAAATCCTGATTTGTTTCACTGCTGGCCTGCTGCGCTTCAATAAAGGTTTGTAGGCAGGCAGCAGCATCACGGATATGTGATCAGAATGGTCGAAATGGGGGCGGGGTATCGCTTTATATGCATCTGTGTTTGTGTACACCAAGTCCAACATATTCTCTCCTCTGGTCTTAAAGTCTACACATTGTTTAAACTTAGGGAGCACAGTCTTTAGGCTGGTGTGGTTAAAATCCCCCGCAACCACCACAAAACTGTCCGGGTGTGAAGTTTGGATTTCACTGATTGCATTATGCAGTTCCCCGAGTGCCTTCTTAGCATTAGGATTAGCGTTAGCGCTCGGCGCTATGTAAACACCAACTACAAACACATTGCTGAATTCCCTAGGCAGATAATAAGGCCGACAATTAACAATAATGAACTCCGCCAATGGACAGCAGTGTTTAGACACTAACGTGGCATTAACGCACCAGTTCTTGTTAACATAGATGCATAGCCCACCCCCCCGGCTCTTACTGGAGCTCGCCGTTTCCCTGTCGGTACGGAACATCGCCATATCTTCCAGCTGAATGGCCTCGTCAGGAATGTTGCCGTGGAGCCATGTCTCGGTAAAAACAAACACACAGCAGTCCCTCCACTCTCTCCAGGTTTCTCTCAGCAGACGCAGTTCGTCCACCTTGTTTTCGAGGGCGCGGACGTTTGACAGAAGAAGCGACGGTACCGCTGGTCTGGAGGGGTTAGCCTTTAGCCTAGCATGGATCCCGGCCCTTTTTCCTCGCTTTTGCCTGCGTTCCCTCCGCTTCCGCTTCCTCCTCTCTCGGGTAGCCTAATACAGATGAACCTGAGATGGCGCGGACATGTTGAGAGGATGGACCACCAGTGTCTCCCTCGGCAGTTACTCTACTCACAGTTACACGAGGGCAAACGCAATCAGGGTAGACCAAGGCTCAGATTTAAAGACACTGTAAAAAGAAACCTGAAGAATTTGGATATAGACAGGAGTTCCTGGCAGTGGAAGGCTAAGGACAGAGCTGTGCGGAGGAATCTGATCAGACCTAAATGAAACAGTCATTGTCATCCACGACAGACTGCTATGATGATGATGAGGCTACACCTCTGTGTTCCACTTTCAAACACAGCCTACATTTGGGCCTGTAAAGCCTGATTGGGATACCTGTTTCAGACAGGAATACTTGGTTTCTATGGGCATGCACTAGTAAATTAGAATAAAAATTTGGGACTTCCAGTCTGGACACCATGGTGATAGTAGCTTAACGCTGAAGCTCCCAGACCCGATCCGTGAAAATACCTTGAAAATCAGATTTAACAGATTTTTGGAAGAGTGAAAATCAAAAGACAAAGTCATTATGCCTAAAGGAAAACAGAAGAGATCGACATTTGCCAGGCCAAGACACGCATCGGCCGAAGAATCTGACCCGGAGGACATCCCCTCTGAAACGGAGTAGCTGAATGAAGCTAGCAACAAGGTTAGCTTAAAAATGGTACTTCAAGAACTAAGACAATTTCACCAAGAGTGTTGGGCCGAATTTTGTGAAATTAAAGACAAAATAAAAAGGACAAACAGCAGAGTGGATCAGGCTGAGGACCGAATCATGGAAGCAGAGGAAAGAATAAAAGGGCTGGAAGACACCGTGCTGGATTTACTTAAACGACAGTCAAGACTGGAGGCTAAGCTAACCGACCAAGAAGGAAGACTAAGAAGAGACAACATAAGAATTCATGGTCTGAAAGAAGGAGTCGAGGACGGTTTCACCACAATGGCTGCATGCGTGGAATCCATACTGAGAGAGAAGTTGGAAATTCCCCAATCCACCGACTTGAAGATAGAAAGGGTGCACCGTACATTAGCCCCAAGGCCGTCGGCGGAAGCGCCACCAAGATCGGTGGTGGTGAAGTTCTCCAACTCCAGAATAAAAGAAGAGGTTGTGAGACTGGCTTGGCAGAAAAAAGGATTTATGCACCAAGAGAGAAAAGTTTTTGTGGAGCACAACTACGCCCCGGAGGTCCTTAAAAAGCGTCGGGAATACAACGACGCTAAAAAGGTACTACGAGAGAAGAAACTGCACTTTCAGACTCCATTTCCGGCGAAGCTGCGGGTTTTTTACGGGGCTGAGACGTGTCTCTACAACTCGGCGGAAGAAGCAACCACGGATATGGCGAGAAGAGGGCTCCCGGTAACGGTATATAAACCCACACCAGACCCGATCGAAAGAATCAAGGCTCAAACGTGGTCCACACAGAGACCCTCAAAATCCACGAGCCAGCAGCGGGAAACCCAGCGCCAGAGCTATAAGGAAAAACTGAGCGTTTACAGGAGGGAATAATGATATTTTTAGTCAATCTGCACATCCAGCCCCCCTCTTACAAGGTAACAAACATTAAAGTAGATGCAGAATCAGCAAGTATCAAGTGGTAAAACATTTCATGGAACAGACATAATATTAGAAACAAATAAGTATTTAAAAAAAAAAAACTTGTTAAAGGCGTCGGCCGGACGAAAATTCAATATCACTAAATCATATCTTAAATTTTTATGTGAGACGAGCTAATTTGAACCGCACATGTTTTGGTGTCAACAAATGTCGCATAAGGTGACAATGCGCTCTTGAAGTACGCTGTCCTTGAGAGCTGTCTGACTCAGCCGAGCGATCAGCGGCTAAAATGGCCACTGACTGTGTGACATCATCACAGGGAGAGACGTGCACACGCTCGGCGGACATTGTTTGTTGTTTACGTTTTAAAATCAGCGAATACAGATATTTCTCGGAGTACTTGTGGATTACAAATAGATTATTTATTAAGATTAGGATTTCAGGAATTGAATTAATTATGGTTTGGCGTTGTGTTGTCTACGGGTGCGACGTTATACCAGCGGAGCATGCGGTGAGTGTTTTTGAATTTCCCATCCTTGGGAAAATCAGAACGGCATGGGTGAAATTCGTTCAGAAAACGCGAAAAAATTGGAATGATGTCGGTAACTCACCCAACATGTGCAGTAGACATTTCGTTGACAGCGATTTCGAGAATAAGATGCAATTTGTGTCACGACTCGCCGCTCATCAACGGCTTCAGCTGCGCGCACACCTGCGTAGTACAAATACAAAGATGCGAGCACTACATACGATCCCGCAGCTCCTGAGAGACTGCAACCTAACACAAAAAACAGTTTCACACAATGAAACAACAGTGCATGTATTATATATATATAAAAATTATTATCCCATTGATTTTCATCATTTTTGGTCACATATCTCACACCTACAATTTATTTATTTCAGGGACAAAGGGCTGTGAAAAAGTTGTTGATATGATCAACAAAACACGGGTCCTCAGGGATGTGCGAAAGCTGAGTCCAGGGCAGCAAACTTCAAATGTGGAGGCTTTCCACAGTCTGATTATTCATTTTGCACCAAAGAGTGTACACTTCTCATTCCTTGGAATGTTGACAAGGTGAGGAGATGCAATATGTGACCAAAAATATGAAATGCAATTATAATAACAGTGCCAATTACATAGAGTTTCTGCTGATAGACAGATCACTTATATGTCCAAAAATAAATCATTGTGATAATATTCTAATTACAGACTTTGTTTAGCTGCAATGCACTTTAATGAAAATGCAGGCCGCAAGCAGGCACAGAATCGTGATGGTGAGCCGGTCTTAATGAATGAATGAATGAATTTATTTCGGATAGTACAGTACAGGTTAAAAGAAACTGTATAATATAACAACAAGGTCAGATTAGACAAAGACTCCTCCTACTATACAATTCCACGTAAGTTATCCGAAATGGGTGATGGCTGAAGCCGCAGCTTATATTGCTTATATTGTCTTCATCATCAGGTACCCAAAATTCAAAAAAGGCGGATATACACTGCAAGCAAAGAAAGTTAATCCAACTTTCGGGGAGTATAAGAAATATTAGTATCATTTTCTAGGCTTGTATATGATATTTACAGTGGGTGGAGGGTTGGTCTTCATTCAACTTTCACATTTCATAGCTTTTATCAAATTATGTTAATTTGGGTCAAATTTGTATTTCATACTGTAGTCAAATGGATGTCTAATTTTTATTGAATATATTTTTTTTTTCAGAATATGTGGATGATCTGATGAATACTCTGTTCAACAAAACCTTGGTTGATCCAACCCACTTATGGGAGCAGTGGCACTATGTACAAGCCAGAATTCCCACCACATTGAGTGCCGAATTGAACCCGAATTTTATACCAAAAAATGGTAGAAAAATTATTCAAATGTATATGACATGCAACTTTGATGAATGCTGAAATATTAGAATTATAAAATTGACATGAACATTAATAAACTCAATATATCATTTTACAAAACTTTATTTAAATATCATTTTTCACAAATCTAATCTTGGTAGGCAAAATCCCTTGTAGTGATCCGATGGGAATGTTTCTCTGATGAGGCTCACAGCACAGGCAGGCAATAGCACCCTCACTTCTTCCTGAGCTGACGTCACTGCTGCCTGCCCCTAACGACAGATGGTGGTACTGCAGCATCACTAAGTGAAAGATGGGCTATTACCAAATAAAGTCATTTATGGAGGCTGGTGACACATATTAAATCACGGGAATGGCCAGAATGGAATATTTTCATACAATCAGTTTATTGGTTCAATAAAAAAATGTCACCGTCCGAGGACTTTAAAATAGAAATGTGACAATGAACCACATGATCTCTCCACACTAACAAATACTGTATTAACGTGACTGTTTGCTTTGATGGTGGTGGGAGGTTGCACACAATTTCATAGGGTATAGGCATAAAAAAAAGAAAAGAAAATCATTACAAGTTCGGATTGGGATCTGAAATTCACGTTAAAAACATGGGACAACTTACAGGAGTAAGAGAGGGCCCTCAGCACGTAATAGAGTTTGAGGAATTTCCCTCAGAGCCAACACACCATCAAGGCTCTTCTAAGTTCACTAAAAAGACCTCAGCTCAGGAAGATCTTTTGTCAGTTTTTTGTTTTAAAGTTTTATATACTATGTTCTTAATGTTTTTTCAGTTTTTGAGTAGCATAAAAGAGGGCCACCACACTGTTATACTAAATAAGTCAACACAATGGAGAAACAGGGTGTAACCAAAATAATCTCATATAATGTAAAAGGGATCCTGAATCCAGTTAAAAGATCCAAGATTCTAGGCAAAATGAAAAAAGACAAAGCAGGAATAATATTTTTACAGGAAACCCACCTAACAGACGTGGAGCACACTAAACTTAATAGACAAGGGTTTAAAATGATCTCTTCATCTTCATATAAGTCAGGGAGGAGGAGGGGAGTTGCGACATTGATCTCAGCCAAAATTATATTTGAAAAAAAATCAAAACACAAAGATAAAGAAGGGAGATTCAGCATGGTACTTGGTCGGCTGGAGGGAGAAGATATCACCCTGCTGAATGTATATGCACCTCCATGGGCTAACTGGAAATTTTATAAAAATGTATTTGACCTAATGATAACTAAAGCCCAAGGTTTAGTGATATGTGGTGGAGACTTCAATCTAAGACTCCATCCATACTGGGATACATCAGGTAATTCTCCACATCAAAATAACACTCAAAGTAGAAAAACTCGGATGCTACTAAAAGAAATGGGAATCTGTGACGTGTGGAGGGAATTCAACCCCAGTGTAAAAGATTATACATTTTACTCAGCACCACATTCATCATACTCAAGGATTGACTATTTTTTTATGTTTAATAGGGACATTGGAAGAGTAAAAACATGTAAAATAGGACTGATGGACCTCTCTGACCACAGTCCGATCTGTATGGACTTAAGTATCCAAAAATACACAAATAATACATTTTCTTGGAGGTTAAATTCAAATGTGCTGAAAGGACCACTGAAAGATGAATTGGAATCAGATATTCTCAGATATTTGGAAGAAAATGATAATGGAGAAGTATCCCCTTTAATACTGTGGGACGCATGCAAAGCTGTAATAAGGGGAAAGATTATCGCAAAACTGGCAATCCAAAAGAAACTGAGACAAGATAAACTAATCACATTAGAGTCAGAACTTAAGAAACTAGAAAAAGAGCACAAAGACAACACTCATTCTAATGACTCGCTCAAAATTAAGGAAATTAAAAAACAAATAAATGAGATCTATGTAAATCTTATAGATTTATATAGACTCTTTCTAAATCTTAGAAAGAGTTGTTGCTACGCAATTATTTGACCACCTGCAGGGAAATGGTTTACTTGAAGAGTTTCAATCTGGGTTTAGAATCCATCATAGTACTGAAACAGCCTTAGCGAAGGTCACTAACGACCTCCTCATTGCATCTGATAATGGACTAGTTTCTGTACTTGTCCTTTTAGACCTTAGTGCAGCTTTTGATATTATCGATCATAATATTCTACTTGATAGATTAGAACACTATGTTGGACTTAATGGAACTTCGTTGCAGTGGTTTAGATCTTATTTATCTGATAGGTTCCAGTTTGTTCATGTAAATAATGAGTTTTCTTTCAACTCAAAGCTTAGTCATGGAGTTCCACAGGGATCTGTGCTAGGCCCTACTCTTTTTAGTTTATATATGCTTCCGTTAGGCAACATTATTAGAAAGCACTGTATACATTTTCATTGTTATGCAGATGACACACAATTATACCTGTCAATGAAGCCAGATGATAGTAATCATTTAGCCAAGTTAGAAGCCTGTCTTAAGGAAATCAAAGCTTGGATGACTTGTAATTTCCTGCTATTAAATTCAGATAAGACTGAAGTCATTCTTATTGGTCCAAAAAACCTTAGAAATTCCTTTCCAAATCAAACTTTCAGTTTGGATGTGGTTACTCTTTCTCTTAATAGCTCTGTGAGGAACCTTGGAGTTATTTTTGATCAGGATTTGTCCTTCAATTCACATATTAAATTTGTTTCTAAGGCTGCCTTCTATCATTTGCGTAATATTGCCAAGATTAGGAGCATCTTGTCTCAGAGTGATGCTGAGAAACTGATCCACGCTTTTGTTAGCTCGAGATTAGATTATTGTAATTCTTTATTATCAGGCTGTCCTAAAACATCTTTAAAAAGTCTTCAGCTGATCCAAAATGCTGCAGCAAGAGTTTTAACAGGTACTAGAAAGAGAGATCATATCTCTCTGGTTCTGGCCTCCCTTCATTGGCTTCCCATAGAGTTTAGAATTAAGTTTAAAATCCTTCTTCTTACTTAGAAAGCTCTAAACAATCAGGCTCCTTTTTATTTAAAAGATCTGATACTACCGTATTATCCTAACAGAGCACTACGCTCCCAAAATGCAGGATTACTTGTAATACCTAGAATCTCCAAAAGTACAATGGGAGGCAGAGCCTTCAGTTATCAAGCTCCTCTCCTGTGGAATCAGCTGCCAATCTGGATTCGGGAGTCAGACTCGATCTCTGTTTTTAAGAATAGGGCTAAAACCTACCTTTTTGATACAGCCTACAATTAGGGAGGGATCATGTGTTTCTGAACCCTCCCTTAGTTATGCTGCTAATAGGTTTAGTCAGCCGGGGGACCTCCAGTAATGCACCGGGCCTCACTCCTTTCCTCACTCTCAATGAAATATTTTTTTTGCTGGTCATTAACATTTGTTTGTTCTCTCCCATAGATTGAGTCCCCATCGTGCTGTTTGCTCTCTACATGACTGTTCTTTTCATCTTCTCTATCCCCTCACCCCCCAGCCAGTCGCAGCAGATGACTGCCCCTCCCTGAGCCTGGTTCTGCTGGAGGTTTCTTCCTGTTAAAAGGGAGTTTTTCCTCTCCACCGTCGCCAAGTGCTTGCTCACAGGGGATCGCCTGATTGCTGGGGTCTTTCTGCAACTGTGGGGGTTCCCCCTTCAGTTGATAGTGCTATGAGATGACTGTTGTTGTGAAATGGCGCTATATAAATAAAGTTGAATTGAATTGAATAGATCTACACAATAGAAATCCAGAAGAAACTTACATTACTGAAACGAAAATACTATGAAACAGGTAGCAAATCGGCAAAATTACTAGCCTATAAATTGAGGAAACAACAAACGGAGAGAGCAATCTACAAAATCAGAGACCCAGTATCAAAGGAAATAAAATTTAGAATTCAGGAAATTCTTAAAAGCTTCAAGAACTACTACAAGAACTTGTACTCCCTCAAAAAACATAAAAACGCATCCAAAGCCTTCCTAAATACATTAAACCTTCCCCAACTTACTGAGTCACAAAATAAAACACTATTGTCAGAAATACAACCGAAAGAATTAGAAAAAGCAATTATGAAACTTAAAGCTAACAAATCCCCTGGAGCAGATGGTTATACAGCAGAGTGGTACAAAACCTTTAAACAGCAACTATCTCCTCTCCTCCTGAAAACATTTAACTATCTCCTCCACACAGGGGAAATCCCCCCCCTCCTGGAGAGAAGGGGTCTTTGCAGTCATACCTAAACCTGAAAAGGATAAACTAGACTGCTCCAACTACAGATCAATCAGTGTGTTAAATCAGGACTATAAGCTTTTTACCACTATCCTTGCCAAAAGGTTAGAAAATATACTGACAGACTTAATTCATTTAGACCAAACAGGTTTTATAAGACAAAGACAGACACAAGATAACATTAGACGCACTTTACACATAATTCATCATATAAAAAAATATAATTTGAATGCAGCCATATTGGGATTAGATGCTGAAAAAGCATTTGATTCGGTTGACTGGTCTTTCCTATATCGAATCTTATCCAGTTTCAATTTTCATAACAACTTCATTAAAACTATCCAGGCATTATATAAAAAAAAACAACAGCTAAAATAAGGATTAACGGTATATTATCATCATCTTTTGAACTGGAAAGAGGATGTCGTCAGGGCTGCCCCTTGTCTCCACTGCTCTTTGCAATCTTCATAGAACCTCTGAGCCAATGGATCAGACAGAATCAAAAAATTCAAGGTATTACACTTGGTCAGAAGGAACATAAAATAGCACTCTTTGCTGATAACATCTTACATCTTAATATACCTGGGGCAGCCAGACACCTCTTTTCCAGAACTAATCTCAGTTTTTTCAGAGTATGGAGATTTATCGGGGTACGAATTAAACATGCATAAAACCCAAATTTTAACATTCAACTATGACCCAAATCAATATTTACTAAGCAAACTCAAAACTAACTGGGAGATGGAATCTATGAAATATCTGGGGGTCAATATCCCGAAACAACTCAACAAAATTATGACACTAAACTATGATCCACTGATGGCAAAAATAAAATCTGATCTAGCAAGATGGAATATGATACCATTCTTGGGTACTGCACAAAGAACTGAAGCAGTCAAAATGAATATACTTCCACGTCTTCTATACCTTTTCCAAACAATACCTGTAGAACCTCCCAAAAAAACATAGCAAGAACTGGACAGAAGGATCTCAAGATTCATATGGCAGGGCAAGAGACCGAGAATCAGATATAGAACTCTACAGCTAAACAAAGACAAAGGTGGGCTCGCACTGCCAAATATCAGGGACTATTTTAAAGCCGCACAAATTAAAACTTTAGTAGAGATATGTAACTCAGTCTACACTGCACAATGGAAGGAGATGGAATGCCAAATAACAAGTGACATTCCCCTACAGGCGATAATAGGGAACAATGCCTTACCTAAACTTTTGAATAACACTAACCCGTGGATAGAGACCCCGCTAAAAATTTGGTTTAAGATAGTCAGAGAGAATCAAACTAAAGAACCCTATCGATTACTGCAATGGATTGCTTATGATCAAGACTTTACTCCTAATAAAACAGACACTAGATTTAAAAAGTGGAAAGAGAACGGATTGATAAAATATTACGATTTTTTTAAAGGGGAAACTTTAAGAAGTTTTTAAGATTTGAAAAAACAAGGTCTAATAAATCAAGACCTTTACAGGTTCTTTCAGCTTAGACACCACATAAACAAAATACTTAAAAAGGAGGATTTGGAAAGGGCCCAGTCAGGTGTTCTGAAGGTCTTCTTAATGGCATATAAAGGGATCCCAGGGATCAGATACATTTCTAAAATATACCAAGGTCTTCAAGACTTAAAAGGAGACAACACATCATATATAAAAGAGAGATGGGAAAAAGAGGGGAATTTCACTTTACAACTGGAAATATGGGAAAAGCTAAATAAACAGCAATGGAAAAGTACCTCATCCCTGCAGTGGAGAGAATTTGGATGGAAAAATTTGGTAAGATTTTTCAGAACACCTGCACAAAACAAATTTACTCGTAAGGGGTTGAACTGTTGGTGCTTGTGTGGTGAAGCGACTGCAAACCATTTTCATGTGTTTTGGTCATGCCCAGTTATCCACCAATATTGGACCAATGTACAGACAATATTGGGGAAAATATTCAAAATAACAGTCCCCTTTTCTTTTGTAACTTTGTATTTGGGTTTACTACCGGAATCACTGGAAAGACGAGGAGAAAAATACTTATTCACTGTTTTAATATTGGCAAGTAAAAAAGCTCTAACAAAAAAACGGATGTTGAAGGACTGTCCTACACCTGAAGATTGGATTAACGTGATTCAAGACATTTATTCGATGGAAAAGTTGACATTCGCACTGAGACAGGACATGGATGGATTCTTGAACTTTTGGCAACCCTGGAATGCATATGTGTCTTCCATTAGATCTAATCTTTGACAAATACCATTTCAGTAATGGCACCTCTCTTTGTTCCAACGCTACTCAGATGCTCTTTTATTTTTTTTTTCTGCTCTTTTTTTTTCTTGTTTTGTTTTTTTTGTTCTTTCTTTAATTTCTCTTTTTCTTTCACTTAAAAAAAGGGTGTTGTAATAATTATTTTTCCAATGTTGTCAAAAAACAAAAAAAAGGGAACGTGTGATGAAAATGTAAACAATGCAATGCTGTAATGACATGTATACCCTTTACAAAAACTTAAATAAAAAAAAAAATTAAAAAAAAATGAAGACTTTGGAGTGGCCTAGTCAAAGTCCTGACCTAAATCCAATTGAGATGCTGTGGCATGACCTTAAAAAGGCGGTTCATGCTCGAAAACCCTCCAATGTGGCTGAATTACAACAATTCTGCAAAGATGAGTGGGCCAAAATTCCTCCTTAGTGCTGTAAAAGACTCATTGCAAATGCTTGATTACAGTTGTTACTGCTAAGGGTGGCCCAGCCAGTTATTAGGTTTAGGGGGCAATCACTTTTTCACACAGGGCCATGTAGGTTTGGATTTTTTCCCCATAATAATAAACACTTTCATTTAAAAACTGAAAAAAAAAGAATAAAAATTTAACCAGCACCCATGTTAACAGTGCAAATTTGCAAGAAAAAAGTCAAGTCTGAGAAAAAAGTTGCAAATACAAGAGAGAAAAAGGTGCAAATTTACAAGAAAAGTTAAGATAAAAAGTAACACATTTATGAAACAGAATCTGCAAATTTATAATGCTAATAAAGACTGAATTGTGTTGTTTTCTTCCTGTACCTGAGGAAAAATGGGTACAGATGAGATCAGATATCAGAGCTACTTATAAATTAATGCTTTGATATTTTAGTTCTTTATCTGAGATTATGCCTGTAAACAATAGCTTATTGTCCAATGCCAAATATTTTAAGAATATTGAGACTAACAGAATCAGAGCAATCCAACAGACTCTCATGATGAATGGAAAATCAAGAATCTGTGTACCCCGTCTGACATGGGATTTCTGGGGCCCCGCTCTGGAGCCAGGCCTGGGGGAGGGGCTCGATGGCAAGCATCTGGTGGCCAGGTTTCTGCCGATGGGACCTGGCCGGGCTCAGCCCAAAGGAAGTTGCATGGCTCTGCCCTCCATTGGGATCACCACCTGCAGAAGGGACCATGGGGGTCCTGTGCTATGTTGATCAGGTGGCGGTCAAAGGCAGAGACCTTGGCGGTCTGATCCCCGCCTTCCTAAACTGGCTTCTGGGATGTGGAATGTCACCACTCTGGTGGGGAAAGAGCCTTAGTTGGTGCATGAGGTTGAGAGATACCGGCTAGTTATAGTCGGACTCACCTCAATGCACAGCTCTGGTTTTGGAACCAGTCTCCTGGAGAGGGGCTGGAGCTTGGCCTACTCTGGAGTTGCCCTGGGCAAAAGGCAGCGGGCAGGGCTGGGAATTCTTGTATCCCCCTGCTTTGCTGCCTCGACATTGGAGTCCTCCCCGGTGGACGAAAGGGAAATGGGTCCTGGCCATCATTTGTGCCTATGCATCAAATGATAGTTCAGAGTACCCACCATTTTTGGAATCTCTGACCGGGGTGCTGGAGAGTTCTCCTCTTGGAGACTCCATTGTCCTACTGAGGGACTTCAATGCGCACGTGGGCAGCGACAGTGAAACCTGGAGGGGGATGATTGGGAGGAACGGCCTGCCCAATCTGAACCCGAGTGGTGTTCAGTTATTGGACTTCTGTGCTAACAACAGTTTGTCCATAACGAACACCATGTTCAAGCATAAGGGTGTCCATATGCGCACCTGGCACCAGGACACCCTAGATCACAGGTTGATAATTGATTTTGTTATCGTGTCATCAGACCTGTGACCATATGTCTTGGACACTTGGGTAAAAAGAGGTGCAGAGCTGTCAACTGATCACCACCTGGTGGTGAGTTGGATCCGATGGCAGGGGAGAATGCCACTCAGACCTGGTAGATCTAAATGTATAGTGAGGGTGTGCTGGGAATGTTTGGCTGAGGCCCCTGTCCGAGACGTCTTCAGCTCCCACCTCTGGAAGAACTTCGAGCACATTCTGAGGGAGTCTGGAGACATGGAATCTGAATGGACCATGTTCTCTGCCTCCACTGTTGAAGCAGCTGCCCAGAGCTATGGCCGCAATGTCATTGGTACATCTCGTAGTGACAACCCCCAAACCAAGTGGTGGCAAGCAAGCAAGAACATGGGTGTTGGAGGAGTTTGGCGAGGCCATGGAGCAAGACTTTCTTCAAGAAGGGGGAACCAGAGAGTGTGTTCCAACTTCGGGGGTCACACTTCTCAGCCTCCTTGGGAAGGTCTATGCCAGGGTACTGGAGAGGAGAGTCTGGTCGTTGGCTGAACCTTAGATTCAGGAGGAGCAATGTGGTTTTCGTCCTGGCCGTGGCACACCGGACCGATTCTTTACACTCTCCAGAATCCTTGAGGGTTTAGGGGAGTTTGCCCAACCAGTCTACATGTGTTTTGTGGACTTGGAGAAGGCACTCGACTGCATCCCTCATGGTCTCTTGTGGGGGGTGCTGCGGAAGTATGGGATCTCAGGCTTGTTGTTATAAGCTGTCCAGTCTCTATATGAGTCCGGTCTCTATATACTCTACAGCAGTGATTTTCAACCTATGTGCCGTGGCACACTAGTGTGCTGTGAGAGATCGTTAGGTGTGCCATGAGAAATTATCCAATTTAACTTAATTACTCGAGTGAGTGGCTATGTTTACATGGACACAAGTAACCGGATTAAAAGCCTGATCGGAATAAAAATGCTTCATGTAAACATGGCAATCTGAATATTCTAACCCGATCACGCTCATTCGGATCAAAATTTCATTCTGATTGAGAGGGGTGGGTTATGCCGATTGTTAATCTGAATGGTGCGCATGAAAACACTTATTCCGAACACAGGGCAGAAAATATGTTTACTGCGCATGTCTGTACACCAGCCGCACGTCGACGTGACGTATTTCCGCCTTAGCAGCAGCTAGCGGAAAACATAGCGGGAGTAAAACAAAACTGGTCTGTATCGTCCTGCTGTCTCCCTCTTTTCGTCATATGCAGAAGTATGTACTTGTAGCTTCATTACGGAGACTAGCAGAAGCAAAAGTACAGTCTGAATAACACGATACAGGTCAATTTCGACACGAAACGGGGCTCGCTAACACCGAAAGTTGCTTCTTCTTCTACTATTTTTTGAATGTCGAAATGTCGACCTGCGCATGTCAAAATGATTTATTCCGTTCAAACCTGTGACACATGAAAACGCACGTCCAAATCAGATCAGCTTTTTCAGGATCCATGTAAACAGTAAAATTTATAAATAAACAACAACATATGCAGCGTGGCAGCCTTGAGATGTTCCCACTCACCGAGAAACGGCATGATGTTAACACTGCTGCACTGTGCCAGGTGATTGGCACACATTTGAAAACTCTTAAGGAGAAGTTGTTATTTTATTTCTCTTCAGACTTCACACAATGCCTTGTCTGGGTTAGGAACCCATACAGCTCAGCATCAGTTGTTGGAAACGACATGACTTTACAGGAGCAAGAGGAACTCATTGAACTGAAACAAGATCATGGTTTAAAGCTAAACTTTGCTGATCTTCCTTTGGTCAGTTTTTGGTTGACTGCTGCCAAGGAGTTCCCCATTCTGGCCAACAAAGCTATTTCAACATTGCTCCCATTTTCCACGACATATCTGTGTGAGCTGAGCTTTTCAAGCTTGACTGTGATAAAAACTAAAAACAGAGAGAGACTGAGAGCTGTTGAGGAAGAGCTCTGTGTGTGTCTTTCTTCCATTCCTGCCAGGATATCAGCTTTGTGTTCATCTAAACAGGCCCAGGGTTCACACTGAGTGAGTATAAATACATTTAGAAACTGTATTGCTAACTATATTTTATAATTTTTACTGTGTTAGGCTATAGAGTGTCATTTTGTGTCATTTTGGTTGGTGGTGTGCCCCAGGATTTTGTCAATGTAAAAAATGTGCCGTGGCTTAAAAAAGGTTGAAAAACACTGCTCTACAGTATATAACCGTTGTGAGAGTTTGGTTCATATTACCACCACTCAGTCGGACTCGTTTCCAGTGAGAGTTGGACTCCGCCAGGGCTGTTCTTTGTCACCGAGCCTGTTCATAATTTTTAAAGCGCACCATAAAACCCACTCCTTCACATCCTTGCACAAGTGGGGCCAAACGAATTTGAACCCCACCAGCTTAACCGAAGCACGTATGCCATTGTGCGAGAGAGAGTGAACGGACTCAAAAACGCGGCAGCACCAAGAGACTGGAACAACCGGGTGGGGACGGCAGGTGGAGATGTTGCAAAGCGGTGGGGGACCCTCTTTTATCACCTTGCTCTCCAGTTTAAGAAACGTACCCTCGGAACGGAGCGTGAGAATGTCCATGTCTCCCAGTTGGTCAGCAGCCATGGTGGAAAAATCAATGCCCAAGTAGACTGGAGAGACCAGCGCGAGCGACAAGCACTTGGCCACCACATTGAGCTTGCCGGCCACATACTGAATGTTGATAGTGAACTCCGATACTGCGGCTAGATGACATTGCTGACGTGCTGACCATGGTTCCGAGATTTTGGACATCGCGTAGGTTAGAGGTTTGTGGTCACCAAACGCGGTAAATACGTGACCCTCAAGCCAAAACTAGAAGTGGCACATGGCCAGGTAGATAGCCAATAACTCTCTGTCGAAAGTGCTGTGCTTACGCTCGTTGTTGTGCATTGTGCGGCTGAAAAAGGCAAGAGGTTGCCATGAACCAGAGATACACTGTTCCACCACTGCTTTGATGGTGACGTCAGACACATCCGTAGTTGGCGCAATCTGCACCGACGGGGATGGATGGGTCAGCAAAACTGCATTGACGAGCGCAACTTTGGCGCCCGAAAAAGCCTGGACCTGATCGGGGGTCCAGTCGATGCCATCCGTGGGTTTCTTCTTCTTGAACGCATTGTAAAGTGGTTGTAGCAGCTGGGCTGCCCGGGGAAGGAAACGGTTGTAAAAATTAACCATCCCCCAAAACTCCTGCAGCGCCCCTCACAGTCTGTGGATGTGGGAAATCTGACACCACCTGCACTCTATGCAGCAGCAGAATCGTGCCCTCTGATGAGATGCGATGGCCCAAAAAATCGATCTCCGGCAACCTGAACTGACATCTTGCTGGATTAAGTATCAATCCAGTATCAATTAAGTATCAATTTTGTGATTTTTTTGCTGCTTTGTGATTTTTTTGCTGCCTCTTGGCCAGGACTCCCTTGAAAAAGAGGTTTTTAATCTTAACGGGGTTTTTTCCCTGGTTAAATAAAGGTAAAATAAAATAAAATAAAAAATCTGTGTGCTTCCAGCCATCGGAAAACTTCCTTCAAATGAGAGAGGTGCTCCTCCTCAGACATGCTAGCCACCAGAACGTCATCCAGGAAGACGAACACAAACGGCAAATCATGGAGCACTGCGTCCATTATCCTCTGAAAAATCTGAGCCGCGCCCTTAAGCCTGAACTGCATGTGAAGAAACTCAAAAAGGCTGAAGGGTGTTACTACCGCTGTTTTTGAGACATCTTCAGCACGCACCGGGACCTGGTGGTAGCCACGGACCAGATCCACGTTTAAAAAAAATGGACATTCCGGCCAGGTGTACCGAAAAATCCTGAATGTGAGGGATGGGATAACGGTCGTGCTCCGTGATGTTGTTGAAGCGACGGAAGTCACTGCATGGCTGCCACGAACCGTTGGACTTGGGTACCATGTGCGGCGGGGATGCCCAAGGGCTACTGGAGCGCCTAACAATCTCTAAACGTTCTAAGTTAGCAAACTCTTCCTGTGCGATGGCTAGCTTAGCAGTGTCAAGGCGGCGTGGGCGCACGAGAACCGGAGAGCCCTTTGTGGTGATACAATGCTCAACCCCATGCTTGGTCACAGCAGTGGAAAAATTAGACACTGTGAGCGAGGGAAAATCACAACGCAAGCGCTGGTATACGTCCCCTGGGACTAAAAAATTAGCATGTGTTAGTGGCCCAGCTCCCTGAGTTATACAAGGCAGTGAAGAAAAAGAAATGGCATCAACCAAACGTCTATTAGCAACATCTACAAGAGCAAAAAAGCACACAGAAAGCCAGCACCTATGATAGGAACCAAACAGGCAGCTACCACAAAGTCCCACTTGTAGTTGTGTCCGTGAAAACATACAGTCACTGACCATTCTCCAAATGTCTTGATAGGGGAGCCATTAGCGGCAGTTAATGACAGGCCACAGCCTTCTGCCAGTCTATCAGAACCAGTCAGCAAAATAAGACTCTTCTGGGAACCAGAGTCGACCAAAACTGTTTCCCGGAACGTGTATCCTTGAGGAAAAGCAGCTTCTCTTTGTTGCCAGTGGTCACAGCTGCTACCACTGTCTGGTCCATTTCCTGGCGTCTTGAAATGGCATGGCAGGAGGCAACGCTGCGCATCGGCGCCAAAATGCTAATGGTAGAGGCACACAGTCCTGTTCTGGCATCTCTGAGTGGCTATCCTTGCCACAACCGACGTCTCCACAGCCTCCATGGACTCTGCCGAAGGTCCCAGTGTTACCATCTGGACATCGAAACTCCCTATAATATGGTCCGCTTCTTCCGCCAGCACGTGGTAGTCTCTGGCAGCCAGCAGCGGTGAGTTGGCCAAAATTGTCTGCGCCGAAACTGGCAGTTTCCTGAGGAAGAGCTGGATGAAGAGAAAAGATCCATCATCTGTGCCCAGCAAAGCTAGCATACTTTCCATTAACTCTACAGCCAAGCCGTCACCTAACTCAGAGTGGGAGAGGATCTTCTCCGCTCTCTGCCCATCAGAGAGGGTGTAACGCCATAACAGCAGCTGCTTGAGAGCGGCATATTTCCCTCGGGGTGGGAGGTCTTGGAGCAGGCTCATGGTGCGCTGAGTAGAGTGCGGGTTGAGCGAGGCCACCATGTAATGGTATCTCGTGTCGTCCACAGAAATCCCACGGAGGGCTGAGCCTCAACGTGGATGAACCAGGCAGCGGGATCATGGAGCCGGAAGTCCGGGAGTCTGACTGCCACGGCGAATGAGGCCAGGGTCTCGGAGGGAAACCCCAGCGTGGGTGTTTCCGAAGAGGAGTTCGCTTCATCTTCCATTTTGAGCATTATCGATGTCGTAGGTCACCAGTGTGGAGGAATCAAGGCACGAGACATGAGAACTGCCAGTTCAGAACTTTACTCAACTCCAGCAATAACCAGAATGGCATTTGGCGCCAATGCCATACATAGTTTCCCCATCTCTCCTCCCTTCTCCCCAAGTCACTGGGTGTGAGTGGAGCCTCCTAGTGGCCCGCCACAACTTAAGTAATAACCCACATTTGATTGGACTGTCCATTATATTTACAAAACCATTATCAATTAATGTTGCGCTGGCACTAGAAATACGGATGGATGACTCGCCCCATCCGAAACTACTGCTTCTGACTAAATTCTGTGATAAAATTTGAATTTTGTTGATATGGTTTAAAATATTTTTTATAATTACAACACTTTTTTTAATTTTTTTTTTTTTTAATTTTGTATACTTTATTGATCCCCAGAGGGGAAATTGAGGGCATCCACCTGGATGGATGAAGCAGCCGCGGTACGGCGCTATCCTTTACCATTCGCACACACATTCACACCTAGGGCCACTTTAGAGTCTCCAATTAACCTAACCTGCATGTTTTTGGCCTGTGGGAGGAAACCGGAGAAATCCCGGAGTAAACCCATGCAGATACGGGGAGAACATGCAAACTCCACACAGATCACTGTTGGTCAGGGGCTGGGATCGAACCAGGGATCCCATGGCCAAGAGTGAGTTGCTGTGCTGGCGCAGTGCTAACCACTGCGCCACCGCACCGCCCCAACACTTAATCCACACTTTAGATTTTTTGATAACATACTGCACTTTAATTGAACGGTTGTGCTTTTTTTTTTTCCCTTTTGATATTTCCATTGATTTTTATGTAACCGGGTCATATTTATGGATCTTTGTTGATTTGATTTGCGTTTAAATATTTTGATTTGAACTTGACTCAACAGGAAGTGACTTCAGGGTGTGGGCGGGATATGCCAGGTAGAGGATTTTGAATATCTGGGTTTTTTTGGTTGGGAAAACGGTTCAGGAGACCGGATTTGAAAAGCAAGCAAGACGAGGAATAATCTTCATAAAGAAACGTTGTAAATTCACCAATGCAGTTAAAATATATTGTTACTCTTAACGAACACGGTGAATTATGCCGAGGAGGATGTAATAAAGTCGGCCTAGTAACAGATAAGACGTAGATTGACCTACAGATTTGCTGCCTGACTAGCATGGTATACCGTGGCTGAGCATAGTGCCTATCCAAGAGGATATAGTTTAAAATATCAGGCTATGTACGATGTAAGCATGAGTGTAAATGTAAAAGTGTGTTGTTTGCTACTCTGGTCACAATGTTATGATGTGTTTTTTTGTTTTACACGGTGACGAGTACTGAAACATTTTATACTGTCAATCAAACCAGGGAGACTCGGGTGTCCTGTGAAGATCAGTCAGTGATCACGCGCTGGTGTGGCGTTGTGTGTATGTTGTAAGTGAAAAGCTTTTCTTGTTAAGTTTTGAGCATATTTGGAGTGTGAACTTAAGGTTTGTGGTGTACTAAAGCTATTATGTGCCTTTCTCATTTCCAGTATCACCACTACCGTTTGTACGGACTTATTTGGGGTCATTAGTTTACTGAGCATTTTATCAGATTGTATTTTTCTTTGTTAGTAATCCACCATTTTGTTTAAGATCCACCTCCTGTGTGTTTGAGGCAGTACAAACTGTAACACAAACGTGAGAGTTTTAAACAAAGAGACAATTTGTACATTTCATCTTATTTTATTTACATTTAAAAATTATTGTAAATCTTTTCATTCTGAAGCGTGCTGCTCTTTATTTTCTATATATCAGATAAAACCCATAAAATACATTTGTTGTTCAGTGTGTATTATTTCCCGGCAACAAATTTTGGTACCAGGAGTGGGGTCAATTATCTGATAGTTTAGAGTGGGTTGGTGTACAGTAAACGGTAGTGGTGATATGAAGCAGACGAGAGCGGCTGGACGGTTGGAGCCTGACGGGGTGCAGACGGAGAGACCGGCCGGAGTGATCGTGGACCTTGGATCAGCGGAGAGGACTCGGGGCCAAGAGACTGCAATTCCCGGGGTTCCATCAGACTGGACAGTTCAACACAATATCCTCGACTACTTGTAAGAGAGACTTTTGAACATGGAAGAGGGCGCAGTGGGGGGCGTTGAAAACAGAGGCGTTGAGGACTCCTCTGCAAGCAGAAATGCTGAGGTATCACCTGAAAACAGAGACCTTTTAGAACAGGTTTCTGAACTGAAACGTAAACAAACTGAAGCCTTGACAGCCATCGCGGCTTTGAGTGAGGAACCACAGAGATCCTATGTTTATGTACCTAGAGAACGGCAAATCCCCCCTTTCAGTGGTGATTATGATAAGGATGGTCGTTCTGTTGAGGATTTTATTGAGGAGGTTGAGCGTGTAGTGCATTCTAGATACCAATCAAACAGTGACCGGTATGACTTCATAATGTCACTTCTAAAGGGTGCAGCTCTAGAGGAGATGCGATTTCGTAGTGGGGGGAAATCACTACCCGTTGCTGACCGGTTCAAGTACCTCAGAGAAGCCTTTAGAGATAAAAGATGCACCGTTCAGCTCTTAAATGACCTATACAGTCGAAAACAAAAAGATGGTGAAGATATCCTTGGCTACTCACATGCCTTGTGTCAGATTTTGAGAACGATCTCAAAGCACGACGCAAATGCCTTAGCTAATGAGCAGAAAGTTCTTAGGGATCAGTTCATTGAAGGCCTTAGTGATCCACTCCTTAAGCGAGAACTGAGGAAGTTTGCAAGACAGAAACCAGACTCCACTATGATACAGGTCCGAGAAGAAGCCTATTTGTGGTCAGTGGAGGATGCTAGCCATTCCAGATCTTCTAAAAACCGAAGTAAAGGAGACAGTGGAGATAGAGAGACCCAGTGCAGTGCCATAACGGCTCAGGAACAGCAAGTGGGAACTGTGGGTGATCTTTTCAAAGTAGTAGCAGAGCAAGGGAAGCAGATCAGTGAGCTGGCTGCTGCGGTTAAGACCCTAACTATGCAGAGAACAAATTCAAGTGAACAGACCAATACCCGCCGTCGAGCTCAGTTGAAATTTACAGATGATGGAAAACCCATCTGTCTTAAATGTCAAGGGGAGGGGCATATAGCCAAGAATTGCACCCAGAAGCAAAAGGCACAGCAAAGCGGTCAGAATCAGGGAAACTAGAGGCCCCGGTCGCCGTGAGTCAAGCGATTAGGGGGAACACTTCAGACTCAGTTAAAGCACAGATTACTTAGGATCAGTTACTGGCCCGTGCAGTAGGAACATGTCCAACGGTAGAGATTAACATACGTGGTGTGGTAACCCGTTGCTTACTAGATACGGGCAGCCAGGTCAGCACCATAACTGAACAGTTTTTCCGTCAGCATTTGTGTGGGGAGGATGATGACATGGTGACTACAGCGGGGTGGTTAAGGTTGACTGCTGCTAATGGATTAGAAATCCCATATTTAGGATATCTTGAGTTAGAGATTGAGACCATGGGACTGAAAATACCTGATTGTGGTTTCCTCGTTGTGAAAGACCCACCGAATTCAGAAACTGCAGGGATTGTCGGCATGAATATCATTAGCTGCTGCCGTCAACTGGTGCATGCTGAGTTTGATACTGTCCTTGGGGGGAAACTCGATTCAGACTGGAGAAGTGCCTTTCAGCAGGTTCAGAAATGTACAGTCACTAGGCGGAGTGTGACTAGGCTGGTAGGTAGGGATGGAGCCCACATCCCCTCAGCATCAGTAGTTACAGTCATGGCAAAAGGGTTTCCCAAGGTACAAGAGGGTAATGGCTTGAGATTACTAGAGCTGGGGAACATAACTTTGCCAAGTGGTCTGGTTGTCCTACCCACATTGGTTGAAGCTAGCAGTAATACTGTCCCAGTGCAAGTAGTGAATCTTTCATCGGAGGATGTGTGGCTAAACGCGAGGACCTGGCTTGGGGTATTTTCCCCTGTGGAGTGCTTAAGTGACGAACCCCCAGTTAAAGTAAAGTTTAACCATATTTCAGCAAGTATCGAACATGTCTCAGTTGATCAGCCTAGTGCCCTTGATGCCAGCACCTCGTCTGTCTTGGACAAATTAGACATTGGAGGGAGTAAAGAGCAACAGGATCAATTGAAAACTGTGCTGGCCAAGTATGTTAATGTTTTTGCTGTCGATGATGATGACTTGGGGTACACAGACAGAGTCAAACATGACATAAACCTAGTGGATGATGTACCTGTGAGCCTACCCTATCGGCAAATTCCACCCAACCAATACACAGAGGTTAAAGAGCACATATCCAAGCTGTTGAAAAAGGGGATAATCAAGGAGAGTTGTAGCTCTTACGCATCTCCTGTGGTGGTAGTGAGAAAAACTGATGGTAGTATACGGCTATGTGTGGATTTCCGTAAGCTTAACCAGAAGACACGAAAAGATGCTTTTCCACTGCCGCGAATTGATGAGAGTTTCGATGCTTTGCAGGGAGCAAAGTTTTTCTCAACAATTGACTTAGCAAGTGGGTACCACCAGGTGGCAGTAAAAGAGCATGACCAACATAAAACAGCCTTCACAACCCCTTTTGGTCTCTTTGAGTACTTGCGCATGCCCATGGGTGTCTGTAATGGTCCAGCAACGTTTCAAAGATTGATGCAAACTGCGATGAATGATTTGATTTTCCAAATAATGCTGGTGTTTTTGGATGACATTTTGCTGTTTTCCAAGACATTCACGGAGCACCTAGAAAGAGTTGACATAGTCTTGAAACGACTACAAGATACCGGTCTTAAAGTCAAACTAGAGAAATGTCACTTTCTGCAGCAGAAGGTTAAGTTTTTAGGTCACCAGGTTTCAGCAGATGGAATTGAAACAGACCCAGGTAAAATAGAGGCAGTGAAGCAATGGCCAGTGCCTACCACACTGAAAGAGTTGCGCTTGTTCCTAGGCTTTTGCGGTTATTATAGGCGATTTATTGAGCACTTTTCCCAGATAGCTAGCCCGCTTCACGACCTGGTGAATCTCTGTTTGAATTCAGGGCCTCCTTCCAAGGTGAATCAATGGATGTGCAGTCTATGGACGCCGCAATGCCAAAGCTCGTTTGGATATTCTGAAACAGAAACTCACTAGCGCCCCAGTACTAGGGTATGCGGATTTTACTTGTCCCTTTATTGTTGAGACAGATGCCAGTAATCAAGGGTTGGGAGCAATATTGTATCAAGAACAAGGGGGAGAGAAAAGAGTTATTTCATATGCAAGCCGTAGGCTCAGAAATGCAGAGAGGAATGACAGAAATTATAGCAGTATGAAATTAGAACTTCTAGCTCTGAAATGGGCAATATCAGAAAAATTCAGAGGCTACCTACTAGGTTCTAAATTCACGGTCCTTACTGATAACAATCCGTTGTGTCATCTCAACACTGCTAGATTAGGAGCACTAGAACAGCGATGGGTGGCTCAGTTAGCAGTGTTTGATTTTGATGTTCAGTATCGGCCTGGCCGGTCTAACCGGGCTGCTGATGCATTATCTAGGCACCCGTTTGCAGGGGAGCAGGAACCAATGTCGGACGACATGGATTATGATGGGTGTGTGGCTATCTGCAATGTGATACAGAAAGGGACAACACTTGGCACTGAGCTAACCAGTGCTGGTCTTGAGAGTTGCAGGATTAGGCAAATGCGGGCGAACGAAAAGGGAGATGGTTCCGGTTCTGGAGCCCAGGGTAATACTCCTACCTTACCTGGCTACTCAAAAGAGGAATTAAGGGAATTTCAGGGGCAGGATCCAGTACTGGGTTTTTAAAAGGTTTTGGGATGGCAAAAGTAAACCTAACTTTCAGGAGAGGAAAGACCTTGAAAAACCAGTGCTCTCTTTATTGAAACATTGGCCACATATTAGGGAGAAGGAGGGACTGCTTTATCGGGTGATTGAGGATGTGAGGTATGGGGAACGTTTTCAACTACTAGTGCCAGGCTGTTTAAAGTCTCAGGTGTTAGAGAGTGTGCATGACTCGATGGGGCACCAAGGCATGGAGCGTACTCTGGAATTGCTACGACAAAGATGTTTTTGGGTAGGGATTCATGAGGATGTCAAACAGTGGATAAAGAAATGTGAACGCTGTGTGTTAACAAAAATGCCAAATCCCAAGATTCACCCCCCCATGAAATCATTTCTAGCTAGTAGGCCCTTAGAGGTAGTCGCAGTTGATTTTACTCTTCTAGAACCCTCTAGCGATGGTAGAGAAAATGTTCTAGTGATCACCGATGTGTTTACAAAGTTTACGCAGGCTTTCCCAACACGTGATCAAAAAGCTGACACAACAGCCAAGGTTCTGCTGCGAGAGTGGTTTCTCAAGTATGGTGTCCCTGAGCGTTTGCATTCGGACCAGGGCCGGAATTTTGAAAGCGAGGTGATCTCAGAACTCTGCAAGTTGTATGGTGTAAAAAAAGTTGTACAACCCCCCATCATCCTACTGGGAATGCCCAATGTGAACGTTTTAATAGGACGTTGCATGAACTCTTGCGCACCCTCCCGCCTGAGAAAAAACGCAGATGGCCAGAGTCTTTGCCAGAGTTAGTCTATGCGTACAATGTTACCCCGCATTCAACAACAGGCTACTCCCCTTACTACCTTCTGTTTGGTGTGGACCCACACCTTTCTGTTGATGCCCTTTTAGGACAGGAGTCCACTGTAGAGCCCAGTCACGACTGGCTGGCGATCCACCAAAGGCGTCTGAATGATGCTCATGCCAGGGCCAAAGAGTACTGTGAACAGAAAGCTGCTGAACGCATTTCAATGCATAACGAGAAGGTGTACTGTCCCCCTATTGAGCTAGGTCAGATTGTGTATGTCAGAAACCGGCCCCCAGGCAGAAACAAAATTCAAGATGCTTGGAAACCCATTCCCCACCGTGTGGTGCAGATTCAAGGAACTACATACACGGTAGAACCTGTAGAAGGAGGACCGACAAAAAGAGTTAACAGAGTTGACATCAGACCATGTGTGTCCCCACCCGTCTTCAGGTCACGACTGAGTAGACTGGTAGAAGACTTCGGTCCATCCAGACTAAAACCTCCCGTCACATGAACAGCTTCTTCCCCTCTGCCATTAGACTGCTGAACACTAAGTGACTCTCGTGCACCATGTACAGCAGCTCAACCAGACTCATGTCAATCATCACTGTTTTTCTTCCTGCATTACCGACTGCACTATATAGTTCTCCACAGTATCTGCTGCTGGCTAATATATATTTTAACTGTTGACCAGTATCACTTAATCTTATCCTACACTTTATTACATGTATAGTTTATTTCTCTTATCTTATCATGTTTAATGTTGCAGCATTGTACCGAGACAAATTCCTAGTTTGTGTACTACATGAGCAATGGCAATAAACCTGATTCTGATTCTGATTCTGATTCTGAGTAGCCAGTGTCTTAGAAAGTCCCCAGAGTCCCCACCGGAGGACAGTCTAAATTCAGAGGACCCTACCGATGGTTTAGTTTTGGAAGAAGTGAGGGCTCTTAGTCCCATCCGTAACCCAGCTCACACTGATGGTCAGGTCAGGATCCCTAGCAGTGAGAATAGTGCAGAAGGTAGCATCAATGGTGAGTCAGAGCAGGATGATGAATTTCCTGAACCAGAATCTGAGGTAGACTCACAAGAAACACGGTCTGATACAGAAGATGAAGCCATGCCTGAACCTGTTCCCTTTCCCCGCAGGAGTCAAAGGTCAACAGCAGGCCAGCACTCAAACCCGTACCATGAGCCAAAGTCAGTTTTGGATCCCAGTTCTTCAGCTATAATCGCTCAGATTTTTGCAAACTTAGGCACGGTCTTGTTTAGAGAAGCTGTGAGGGAAATCAAAAACTCATTTGTAGTCACCGAGGCCGTTGACTTGTAAGCAGGGGAGAATGTAACCGGGTCATATTTATGGATCTTTGTTGATTTGATTTGCGTTTAAATATTTTGATTTGAACTTGACTCAACAGGAAGTGACTTCAGGCTGTGGGCGGGATATGCCAGGTAGAGGATTTTGAATATCTGGGTTTTTTTGGTTGGGAAAACGGTTCAGGAGACCGGATTTGAAAAGCAAGCAAGACGAGGAATAATCTTCATAAAGAAACGTTGTAAGTTCACCAATGCAGTTAAAATATATTGTTACTCTTAACAAACACGGTGAATTATGCCGAGGAGGATGTAATAAAGTCGGCCTAGTAACAGATAAGACGTAGATTGACCTACAGATTTGCTGCCTGACTAGCATGGTATACCGTGGCTGAACATAGTGCCTATCCAAGAGGATATAGTTTAAAATATCAGGCTATGTACGATGTAAGCATGAGTGTAAATGTAAAAGTGTGTTGTTTGCTACTCTGGTCACAATGTTATGATGTGTTTTTTTGTTTTACACGGTGACGAGTACTGAAACATTTTATACTGTCAATCAAACCAGGGAGACTCGGGTGTCCTGTGAAGATCAGTCAGTGATCACGCGCTGGTGTGGCGTCGTGTGTATGTTGTAAGTGAAAAGCTTTTCTTGTTAAGTTTTGAGCATATTTGGAGTGTGAACTTAAGGTTTGTGGTGTACTAAAGCTATTATGTGCCTTTCTCATTTCCAGTATCACCACTACCGTTTGTACGGACTTATTTGGGGTCATTAGTTTACTGAGCATTTTATCAGATTGTATTTTTCTTTGTTAGTAATCCACCATTTTGTTTAAGATCCGCATCCTGTGTGTTTGAGGCAGTACAAACTGTAACACAAACGTGAGAGTTTTAAACAAAGAGACAATTTGTACATTTCATTTTATTTTATTTACATTTAAAAATTATTGTAAATCTTTTCATTCTGAAGCGTGCTGCTCTTTATTTTCTATATATCAGATAAAACCCATAAAATACATTTGTTGTTCAGTGTGTATTATTTCCCGGCAACATTTATTCCGAACACTGGCGTGTTTGCATCCATTTTTTCAGTAATTCCAATACTTTATCTAAACTAATGAGGTTTTTACTTTTATAAATGCTCTTTTGTTAAGATTGTGAATGTGGGGAGCGTGAAATGAAGAAGCTGAATTGTTCCATAATTCAGGTTTTAATGTTGTAGTCACCTGGCCTCACCTCAACACACAGCTCCGGTTCCGGAACCAGTCTCCTGGAGAGGGGCTGGAGCTTGGCCTTTTCTGGAGTTGCCCCGGGCGAGAGGCGACGAGCAGGGGTAGGTATTCTTGTATCGCCCCACCTTGCTGCCTCTATATTGGAGTTTTCCCCGGTGGACGAAAGGGTTGCTTCCCTGCGCCTTCGGGTTGGGAAACGGGTCCTGACCATCATTTGTGCCTATGCACCAAATGATGTTTCAGAGTACCCACCCTTTTTGGAGTCTGTGACTGGGGTGCTGGAGGGTGCTCCTCCTGGAGACTCCATTGTCCTACTGGGGGACTTCAATGCGCACGTGGGCAACGACAGTGAAACCTGGAGGGGGGTGATTGGGAGGAACGGCCTGCCCGATCTGAACCCGAGTGGTGTTCAGTTATTGGACTTCTGTGCTAACCACAGTCTGTCTATAACGAACACCATGTTCAAGCATAAGGGTGTCCATATGTGCACCTGGCACCAGGACACCCTAGGCCGCAGGTCGATGATCGATTTTGTTATCGTATCATCAGACCTGCGACCGTATGTCTTGGACACCCGAGTAAAGAGAGGTGCAGAGCTGTCAACTGATCACCACCTGGTGGTGAGTTGGATCCGATGGCAGGGGAGGAAGCCATTCAGACCTGGTAGACCCAAACGTATAGTGAGGGTGTGCTGGGAGCGTCTGGCTGAGGCCCCTGTCCGGGAGGTCTTCAACTCCCACCTCCGGAAGAACTTCAACCACATTCCGAGGGAGTCTGGAGACATGGAGTCTGAATGGGCCATGTTCTCCACCTCTGTTGTTGAAGCGGCAGCCCAGAGCTGCGGCCGCAAGGTGGTCGGTGCATCTCGTGGTGGCAACCCCCGAACCAAGTGGTGGACACCAGTGGTGAGGGGGGCCATTAAGCTGAAGAAGGAGTCCTATCAAGCTTGGTTGGCTTGTGGGACTCCCGAAGCAGCTGAGGTGTACCGGCAGGCCAAGCGGAGTGCAGCTCGGGTGGTTGCTGAAGCAAAAACGCGGGTATGGGAGGAGTTCGGTGAGGCCATGGAACAAGACTTTCGGTCGGCTTCAAAGAGATTCTGGCAAACTGTTCGGCGGCTCAGGAGGGGAAAGCAGCTCCCCGTCCACACTGTGTATGGTGCGGATGGGACACTGTTGACTTCAACTGGGGATATCGTCGGGCGGTGGAAGGAATACTTCGAGGATCTCCTCAATCCCACTGATACGCCTTCCACAGAGGAAGCAGGGTTTGGGGACGAGGGGGATGACTCGCCTATCACAGGGGCTGAGGTCGCCAAGGTGGTTAAAAATCTCCTTGGTGGCCGGGCCCCGGGGGTGGACGAGATTCGCCCCGAGTACCTCAAGGCCCTGGATGTTGTTGGGTTGTCATGGTTGACACGCCTCTGCAACATTGCGTGGAGGTCGGGGGCAGTGCCTTTGGCATGGCAAACCGGGGTGGTGGTTCCTCTCTTCAAAAAAGGGGACCGGAGGGTGTGCTCCAACTTTAGAGGGATCACACTCCTCAGCCTCCCTGGGAAGGTCTATGCCAAGGTATTGGAGAGGAGAGTCCGGCCGTTGGTCGAACCTCGGATTCAGGAGGAGCAATGTGGTTTTCGTCCTGGCCGTGGCACATCGGACCAGCTCTTTACCCTCTCGAGAATTCTTGAGGGTTCGTGGGAGTTTGCCCAACCAGTTTACATGTGTTTTGTGGACTTGGAGAAGGCATTTGACCGCGTCCCTCGTGGATTTTTGTGGGGGGTGCTTCGGGAGTATGGGGTATCGGGCTTGTTGTTACGAGCTATTCGGTCTCTGTACGACCGTTGTGAGAGTTTAGTTCGCATTGCCAACACTCGGTCGGAGTCATTCCCAGTGAGAGTTGGACTCCGCCAGGGCTGCCCTTTGTCACCGGTCCTGTTCATAATTTTTATGGACAGGATTTCTAGGCGCAGCCAGGGAATGGAGGGTGTCATGCTTGGTGACCACAGGATCTCATCTCTGTTGTTTGCAGATGATGTTGTCCTGTTGGCTTCATCCAGCAATGACCTACAGCTCTTGCTGGGACGGTTTGCCGCTGAGTGTGAAGCGGCTGGGATGAGAATCAGCACCTCCAAGTCCGAGTCCATGGTCCTCAGCCGGAAAAAGGTGGATTGTCCTCTCCGGGTTGGGGACAGGCTCCTGCCCCAAGTGGAGGAGTTTAAGTATCTTGGGGTCTTGTTCACGAGTGAGGGGAAAATGGAGCGAGAGATCGACAGACGGATTGGAGCAGCATCTGCAGTGATGCGGACGTTGTACCGGTCTGTTGTGGTGAAGAGGGAGCTTAGTTCTAAGGCAAAGCTGTCGATTTACCAGTCAATCTACGTTCCTACTCTCACCTATGGTCACGAGCTTTGGGTAATGACCGAAAGAACGAGATCGCGGATACAAGCGGCTGAAATGAGCTTTCTCCGTAGGATTGCTGGACTCACCCTCAGAGATAGGGTGAGGAGCTCAGTCATCCGGGAGAGGCTCAGAGTAGAACCGCTGCTCCTCCACATTGAAAGGAGTCAGTTGAGGTGGTATGGGCATCTGATTAGGATGCCTCCTGGACGCCTCCCACTTGAGGTGTTTCAGGCACGTCCCACTGGGAGGAGACCCCGGGGCAGACCCAGGACTCGGTGGAGAGACTATGTCTCCCAGCTAGTCTGGGAACGCCTTGGTATCCCCTCTGAAGAGCTGGAGCAGGTGGCTGGGGAGAGGGAAGTCTGGGCTTCTCTGCTTGAACTGCTGCCTCCGCGACCCGGACCTCCGGAAAAGCGGTAGAAGATGGATGGATGGATGGATGGATGTTGTAGTCACATCCCCAACATATCTCTCAGAAACAGAAGAGGCTGAACTCAGTCAGAACCCCCTTATTTATACATACAACATCAAAAGCCAAATCACACATCCTTGCAAATCCCTTTATTGACCATGACACTCCCCCAATGTCCTTCAGTCCTCCACCTGGCCCCAGGGGGTCAGGAAGTCCTTTCGGGTCCTTACCGCCGTGTCTCCGTCTCCCTGCTGTTCTCCACAGGCGGTCCAGACCTATTGGCCTCCTCTAAGACGTGAGGTCAGTCCACATATGCAATCTTAAACATCCCCTTGTGCTTATACATATGCAGGTATGAATACATGAGCCACAGGCCCCCCCAAACGTCGAAGAATGGACAATATATTCGGGTTCACAAAATGTGATGACATCAATGGCATAACTATACAACTTGATCACATTAAAAAATTCAGCAACCACATCAACAGCATAGGCTATACAGGATGATCACATTAAAAATTCAGTGATAACACCAACAGCATAATCTACACAACATGTTCACATTAAAAAATTCAGTGATAACACCAACAGCATAGCCTATACCACATGATCACATCAAACATCAGTCTGCACGTCGTCTGGGTTTCAACCGTCTTCCGAATCTGCTGTACGCAGGCCTCGCCGTCTCAGCGGCGCTGTCCTGCAAAGAATCTGCAGCCTGAGGAAGAGAGTGGTTATCTGATCCCTGCGGGGGGTCCGGGACGTGTTCCCTGGGGAGTCTGCCACGTCGAGGTGCCCTCGCCACCCGTACAGACTCGTCGTTCATCACAAAAGCAGGCTTTAGTCTGTCAATGATTACTGTCTCTTTCCTGTCTCCTAAATCTAGCACAAAATGCTTATCACCAGTTTCCAGCACCCTAACTGGACCATCATATGGCGGCCGGAGGGTCGGTCTTAAAGCCTCGTCCCTAACAAAAACGAACTCGGCATTTTTTAAAGCCTGGGGAACAAAAACCCGCGGAAAAGTGTGATGAACGGGGCCCGGGAGCATGTCCGCTTCCGTGCCGCTTAGTGGCCTCAGAGCTGGGAGGCACCCTGGCTCTGGATGCTCTGGTAAGAACTCACCGGGCAGCCTGAGAGGTTGTGCAAAAACTAACTCTGCTGGGGAGGCGTTCAGATCCTCCTTGGGCGCAGAACGCAACCCCAATAAAACCCATGGTAGTTTGTTTACCCAATCTGCATCCGTAAGCGACGCTCTGAGGGCTGCCTTCAAAGACCTGTGAAAACGCTCGCATAAACCGTTAGCCTGGGGGTGATACGCGGTAGTGCGATGGATTGTCGCCCCTAAGCTGCTGGCCATCGCTGACCAAAGCTCGGAGACAAACTGAGGTCCTCTGTCGGACGTAATGTCCGACGGAACCCCGAAACGCGCTACCCAGGCCGTTAAAAAAACGCGAGCCACCTCTGCAGCCGTGGTTGATGTTAGTGGGACCACTTCTGGCCAACGTGTAGTTCGGTCCACCATTGTCAAAAGATGTGTGAACCCCTGCAACGACGGTAGGGGGCCCACGAGGTCGACACGCACATGATCAAATCTCTTGGCTGGGATTCGGAACGGTTCTAAAGGGGCTTTCGTGTGCTTGTGAATTTTAGCCCGTTGGCAAGACATGCAGGTTCTTGCCCACTCTTTCACGTGCTTGCGCAGGCTCGGCCAAACAAACTTTTCCGCAACCATCTTCACTGAAGCGCGCACTCCCGGGTGTGCCAGGGAGTGAACTGAGTCAAAAACGCGGCGGCGCCATGCAGCCGGGACTACCGGGCGTGGTCGCCCCGTTGACACGTCGCAGATTAAAGGGGGCATACCGGTTCGCAAACACCTGCTCTCCAGCCTTAACCCTGTTGGACTGGAGTGCGCGCACGTCCGCATCACTACCCTGTTCCGCTGCCATGGCCGCGTAATCTATCCCTATGTGAACTGGGGCCGCGTACGCTTCCGCGCTGCTCTTGTGCCCTGCAGCTGCGGTAGTATAATCTGCCTCCGCATGCCCTGGTGATGTCACGGCGCGAGAGAGGCAGTCTGCCACTACGTTGAGTTTACCCACTACGTGCTGAATGTCCGTAGTAAATTCCGAAATTGCGGCCAGATGCCTCTGCTGCCGGCCCGACCAAGGTTCTGAAATTTTAGACATCGCGAAAGTGAGCGGTTTATGGTCGACAAAAGCCGTGAAACGCCGACCTTCCAGCCAGAACTGGAAATGGCGAATGGCCAAATGAAGCGCTAACAGCTCCCTGTCAAACGTGCTGTATTTGCGCTCGGTTTCGCTCAGGGATTTGCTGAAAAATGCCAACGGCTGCCAAACTCCGTCAACGTGCTGCTCCACGACCGCCCCTATGGCCAAATCTGATGCGTCCGTGGTGAGCGTTATGTGGGCTGAAGGTTCGGGGTGGGCTAAAAGCGTGGCGTCAGCCAGGGCTCTTTTTACTTCCGCGAATGCGCGCTCCCGCTCCGGGGACCACACGACCACGTTGGAGGGTTTTTGTTTTCTGAGCGCGGCATATGATGGTTGCATGAGCTGAGCTGCGTGGGGCAGGAAACGGTTATAAAAATTTACCATTCCCAAAAACTCCTGCAATGATTTGACCGTTTGTGGTCAGGGAAAATTTGCCACTGCGCGCACCTTATCAGGCAATGGGACTGCCCCTTCTGGGGAAACGCGGTGTCCCAAAAAGTCAATCTGCGCCACGCCGAACTGGCACTTGGCTGGAATAATTATTAACCCGTGTTCTCCCAACCTCGGAAAAACTGTAGTGAGGTGTTTTTCGTGTTCCTCCTCGGACGTACTGGCGACTAAAATATCGTCGAGGTAGACGAACACGAAAGGGAGATCACGTAACACGGCGTCCATCATACGCTGGAATGTTTGTGCTGCGCCTGTAAGACCAAACGGCATGCGCAAAAACTCAAAAAGTCCAAAAGGGGTTATTACGGCTGTTTTAGGGACGTCCTCCGGTCGGACTGGAACTTGATGGTAGCCGCGGACCAGGTCTATTTTAGAAAAAATGCGCACCCCCGCCAGGTGCACCGAAAAATCCTGGATGTGTGGGATTGGGTAGCAGTCATGCGCTGTAGCGTTGTTTAGTCTGCGGTAATCGCCGCAAGGTCTCCAGGAGCCGTCAGCTTTAGGGACCATATGCAGTGGCGAAGCCCATGGGCTTTTCGAACGACGAATAATGCCCAGCTTTTCCAGGCTGGCGAACTCATCGCATGCTATGACGAGCTTGGCCGCATCTAAGCGCCGAGCTTTCGCGAAAACGGGGGGGGGGGCAGTTGTGGTGATAAAATGCTTCACCCCGTGTTTCGCCACTGTTGCCGAAAATTTGGGAATTGTGAGTGCTGGAAAGTGGGTGAGGAGTGTGTCAAACTTACCGCCTGCTGTGGCAACGTTGGCCTGCACGGTTGGTGGGGACACTCGAGCTGCACAATGAATAGAATAGAAAGATAGTGCATTTACTAATCGCCTGTTGGCAAGATCAACTAACAACCCATGTGAGCACAAGAAATCAGCACCTAACATGTTGAAACTCACCGCCGCTATGATAAAAGTCCACTCATAAGTGCGGCCGTGTAAGGACAGAGACAAAGTCCTTTCTCCATAGGTGTTGATGCTCGAGCCGTTCGCCGCCGTTGCCCCGTCGCCGCGGGGGCCAGCCACCCGGTCAGCGTAGGTCAGGGTGATGAAGCTCACCTGAGCTCCGGTGTCTATGAGGAAATGCCGCCCGGAGCTCCCATCCGTGACGTAGAGCAGCTTATTGGTCTCGCCGAGAGCCGAAGCTGCTAACGGATCCCGGCTTTGGAGTTTCCCGAGCTCGTGTAACTGCACGGCGGCACGCACCTGTGTGCCTTCTCTGCGAAACGCCGGTGATAATAACAGAGGTCATCTCCTCCACTGCGTCATGGCCGCGCCGCTGCCATGGTGGGTGGGTTCGGCTCTGCTGTCTCCGGCTCTTCGTTGCCCCGGGCCGTCGCACCGAGGTCTGCCGCTGCTGCTGTGGCTGTCTGCTCGCCGCAGGAGTTGAGGAGCCGCTGCGCTTCCCGGGCCAGCGCACAGAAATCCCGCTGGGTCTCACAACGCATGCTTGACAGGGTTCCTCTCATGTGCGTCGGGAGGTTGCTGAGGAAGATGTGCTTGAAGAGGAAGCTGTCGTTGTCTGATTCCCTCAGCTGAAGCATGTCTTCCATCAGGGTGATCGGTCTGCACCCTCCTTGGCCGTACATAGCCAGTAGCCTCTTAGCCCTTTCTTCGGCTGAGGGCGCGAAACACTCGATGAGGGTAGCCTTTAACTCGTCGTATTTGTCGTCGGCGGGCAGCTGCTGTACCACGCTCCGCACGCATCGCGCTGTGCGGGCGTCGAGCTTGGCGATGACGTGGTAGAACTTAGTGTCATCTGCCGTTATTCCTGCGAGTGCGAACTGCGCCTCGGCCTGGAGGAACCACGAGTCCGGGTCGTTCTGCCAGAATTCTGGTAGTTTGATGGCGCCGTGAAAGCTCGCTCTCACATGTGAGACTCGCTCTCACATGTGAAAGCAAGTCTTAAAATGTTGGCATTGGGACTTTGCAATATGATTATTTAAGGTAAGCGCTTATGCATGTAAAGGAGGGACTTGTAAAATATTTCTTTATTACCTCCGCCAGGCCGAAGGCCAGGAGGAGGTTATGTTTTTGCCAGCGTTTGTCTGTCTGTCTGTCTGTTTGTTTGTCTGTCTGTTTGTCTGTCTGTCTGTCTGTTGGTTAGCAAGATAACTCAAAAACTTTTGGATGGATTTCAATGAAACTTTCAGGCCTTGTTGGAAATGGTACAAGGAAGAACTGATTAAATTTTGGGGATGATCTGGATCACCGTCTGGATACAGGAATTCTTTAAATGATTCTTTAACATTGTGAGATACGGCCATTTTCAACATGTGTGCAGGGGCAATAGAGGGCGCTGGTCGTCGTGTCTGATGAACACAAACTCCGCCTTCTTCAAAGTTTTAGGCACAAAAGCACGCGGAAAACTGTGGTGGGCAGGGCCCGCCAGAGTGCCTGTGTTTGCGCTACGCTGCAAAAACTGAGACGGGCAGCTGTCCGGCGCCGGATTATTTGGCAGAAATTCCCCGGCCAGCCATAGGGGCTGCGCAAAAACCAGCTGTCTGCCGGGGGAGGCTTCCAAATCCTCTTTTTTCCACGGAGCGCAAACCCAATAAAACCCACGACAACCATTATCGCACCTTCTTTTGTCCTGCGGCTCCGGAACAGAGAGGAATCCCGGCCCCAGTAATGCTGCGCCTGATATGTGTGACTCTAATGCTAAAAGTGACTGCATCAGGGATTTTCGACCTGAACTCGCACTTTGCTACACAGCGCCACAAAAACTGTGTAGCCAAATTCGATCGATGGATGAACATTTTCAGCCAGTGACAGAACCGACACCTTCCAAATCCAATGCATCACTAGCAGAAGTGATGTTTTTTTCATTTTGTGGCAGAGCACAATCTGCCCCCATTGGTGGCAGATCACTTCTGTGATTTGGTGCCAACATTGTTTCCTGACAGCAAGAGCACTCAATTTTTTTGTGCTACTTGGCTTATTATTTTCACATTACCAAAAAGTTATGGCTCAAGATTGTGTCCATATAAGTGTACATTTGAATAAATATGTTTGAAGTAGTTCATGTTGCAGTTGCTGTTTGCTTAGTTTTGGTTTGTTTGTTTGTTTGTTTGTTTTTGCTTCAGTTTTCTTTCATCTGCCGATAAATACAGTTTTAAAGTACTCAGTACAGGTGTGAAAGCCCCCCCCCCCAATAAGGGAGCCATGAGATCAGTACAGGTGTGAAAGCCCCCCCCCAATAAGGGAGGCATGAGGTATGCCTTCACAGGTCGCAGCCTGGCACTTTGCAGATGGAGGAGATGGACACAACAGCAACACTTCAGTTTATTACCTCCGCCAAGGAGGTAATGCTTTTACTACTGAACCACTAATCCTATCATTGTGAATCCAATTGCTAGTCATATGTTTTCATGGTCAAGGAATCTGAAAACCTACACACAAACACTGTATTGGGGGGGAACTGTGGCGCTTGGCGGAGGTCTGCGCTCTCCGAGTGCTTTTCTAGTTTAATATTACAGTTTGTTCCTGATATTCTTAAACAATGCATATCATGTTTGGACATTGTGAAATCTGGCCCCCAAGGTTAGACTCACAGACACCTAGGTTCTGCTTCTCTCATACTGCTGACTCAGAATTCTGTGCTTTTCTGTTTTGGTTTACTGCAATGAAACCTCAATCTTCCCATGGTACGGTCTGCGTGCAGTACTATGTGACTTTTCCCATCCATCCAGCCATCCAACCATCCATCCATCCATCCATCCATCCATCTTCTACCACTTTTCTGGAGGGCTGGGTTGCAGAGGCAGCAGAAGCCCAGACTTTGCTCTCCCCAGTCACCTGCTCCATGCTCCAGCTCTTCTGAGAGGATGCGAAAGTGTTCCCAGACCAGCTGGGAGACATAGTCTCTCCAGCGAGTCCTGGGTCTACCCCAGGGTCTCCTCCAAGTGGGATGTGCCCAAAACACCTCAAGTGGGAGGCGTCCAGGAGGCATCCTGATCAGATGCCCAAACCACCTCAACTGGCTCCTTTCAATGTGGAGGAGCAGTGGTTCTACTCTGAGCCTCTCCTGGATGACTGAGCTCCTCACCCTATCTCTGAGGGTGAGTCCAGGAATCCTATGAGGAAAGCTCATTTCATCCGCTTATATCGGTGATCTCATTCTTTTGGTCATTACTCAGGGCTCATGACCATAGGTGAGAGTAGGAACATAGATTGACTGGTAAATCGACAGCTTTGCTTTAGAACTCAGCTCCCTCTTCACCACAACAGACCGGTACAATGTCTGCATCACTGCAGATGCTGCTCCGATCCATCAGTCAATCTCTCATGAATAAGACCCCAAGATACTTAAACTCCTCCACTTGGGGCAGGAGCCTGTCCCCAACCCAAAGAGGACAATCCACCTTTTTCCAGCTGAGGACCATGGACTCGGACTTGGAGATGCTGATTCTCATCCCAGCCGCTTCACACTCGGCAGCAAACCATCCCAGTAAGACCTGTAGGTCATTGCTGGATGAAGCCAACAGGACAACATCATCTGCAAACAACAGAGATGAGATCCTGTGGTCACCAAGCATGACACCCTCCATTCCCTGGCTGTTCCTAGAAGTCCTGTCCATAAAAGTTATGAACAGGATCGGTGACAAAGGGCAGCCCTGGTAGAGTCCAACTCTCACTGGAAAAGATTTTAAAAGTAGCAAATTTATGATAAAAAGCTGCAAATTTATGAGAAAAGTGTAACAAATTTAATGGAAAAATAGTTTCAAATTTACAAGAAAAAAGTCACAAGTCAACAAGATAAAGTAGCAAATTCAAGAGAACTTGTGTATCTTGGACACCCTCGAGTAACTGAGGGAGTTCGTGGCATTTGGGTATTCCGCTTTATGGACCATGTGCTGCAACATCACCAGTCAAAGGTCAGACTGTCCCTGAGACCTTTGTTAAGGGCACCCATGAAGCACTCAGGAATACAAGTTTAGAGTGTTTTTATGCAGTCGGTGGACGAGCGGCCGAAATGAAGTTGCCAAGCAACCCCTGTAGCGTGATACCCAAAATGGCGGCATAAACAAAGTCCTTGATAGACACGCTGTTATTTCAGCCATTACTCATCATCTCACTTCTTTACAATTAAGCTGTGAATACCTGGTCTACTTCCCACCTAAATGAGAAGATGTGTGTGTGGTGTCAGTGGGAGCCACCGCTGTCTCTCTGGACTGTTGACTCATGTTTCACTTTGGTGACTGAAGCCGTTTGACTCCTTATAAACTCGGCGAGGGAAGTCATGCATGTTCATAAAGCGACAGAAGTCACTCGTGAACATCAAGAATCACCCGTGGAAAAGTTTCATTCATTCATCTGTTCATTCACACGTGAAGAAAAATAAATACTTGTGGGTGCTGGCCACATTCTGCTGTCGTCATCACATCCCGTCTTTGTCTTCCATCAAACAGAATTTAATGTCAGCCGTTTCGTTTATGGCCGCGTCTTTATTTATGTGATATTTAACACAAAAAAAATTGATTGACTTTATCCCAGCAGTGATGGATGCTTTACTGCTGCAACAGCATGTTTTATTGGCGCCATAACATCATCTCCATTTCCTGTCAGTTTATAGTTTTCTGGAGAAACTGCTGTCTCACACACACACACACACACACACACACACACACACACATGGACTCAACAGCAGCGGGAACAATCAGAGTTTCTAGGGATCGGCTACGTTATGTGTGTGTGATGTGTGCAGGACTTGACATTAACTTTTGTGCTCACCGGCCACTATGGCTAGTGATTTTCCAAAGTTACTAACCATTCAGCCTTTTCACTAGGCACAATGTTGTGGTTGGAAACTTATGTTAAATATGATTAAATTTGAGTATTGCATGCTAAAATTTACTTGAACTAAATTTACAATCACTTTAAATGTAAATGACCCTTATAGATACATAAAAATAGCAAGAGAACCACTGTTGAATTATCCATTAACAGCAGTAAATGCTGTAAAACAGTCTAGAAAAATATTTGCAATATGAGAGTAAAGCACAGGTAGATTTGGGGTCTGTCCCAATCAGTGTTACCAGACATACGATAATTATCGTATTTGTACGATCATTTTGCCCTTTGTACGATGTACGATTAATAATTTCAAAAATCTCGTAATGTACAATTATTTGACCCCTTCATTACATGGCTAAGTTAATTCATTAGCAAACAGAGCCAGGATACAGATCCTGCGCAATGTGCGCATATATACTACACCTGTTTTTACGCATTGTCTCATGCGTGCGGGCTGCGTGGAAAGAGAGACGATTCGGTGGCGGTAGCAGAGAGGCGGCCTGGGATGGAGGCACTAATGGGATCCACAGTTCACTGAAACATACTGAGTCAAGCTAAAAAGATCCGTGAGAAATAGTGGTACACCGAACCACTCAGTGGTGCACAGGAGCTCCAACTGTCTACCATGAGAGTCGGCTGAACGGAGCAGGCGGGGCTCGTTTGCTGCTCAGGTGGGTGATTGAGCTGGTGATCCCTGGCTTTCACTACAGTTCTGGTGAGTGATTCAGTACAGGCCATTCACAAATAAAAACTAGTACACATGATCGAATCGTTCGCGTACGTTACAGCACTAATGCAGGCACGGCAGACTCAGCAAGTAAGTAACGTTACCAGCAGATTAAGAAATGAACGGGGAAACAGAGCCCAGTTTTACTGGGTGGTTCAAACCTGTTGTTGGCATTAGCACTAAAGTTTTCTGTTGCTGCTGCAATGTGCAGATGTTTGTGCAAAAATGTCACTGGATTGTGGTTCTCAATAAAACTGAAACAGGTTTCTGCTTCAATTATCAGAGGCATTTCAGCAGTAGTTTAGGCGGATTGATTGATGCTTATTCCTAATGTATAAACAGAGTACTTCTCAAAATATTTGTGAGGCAAGACCTTGATACATGATGATTCAACAGAAGACATATAGAAGACAGTTACAGTGGGGTAAAAAAGTATTTAGTCAGCCACCAGTTGTGCAAGTTCTCCCACTTAAAAGATGAGAGAGGTCTCCAATTTTCATCATAGGTATACCTCAACTATGAGAGACAAAATGAGGGGAAAAAAATCCAGAAAATCACATTGAAGGATTTTTAATGAATTAATTGGTAAATTCCTCGGTAAAATAAGTATTTGGTCAATAACAAAAGTTCATCTCAGTACTTTGTTATATACCCTTTGTTGGCAATGACAGAGGTCAAACGTTTTCTGTAAGTTTTCACAAGGTTTTCACACACTGTTGCTGGTATTTTGGCCCATTCCTCCATGCAGATCTCCTCTAGAGCAGTGATGTTTTGGGGCTGTCGCTGGGCAACACAGACTTTCAACTCCCTCCAAAGATTTTCTATGGGGTTGAGATCTGGAGACTGGCTAGGCCACTCCAGGACCTTGAAATGCTTCTTACGAAGCCACTCCTTTGTTGCCCAGGCGGTGTGTTTGGGATCATTGTCATGCTAAAAGACCCAGCCACGTTTCATCTTCAATGCCCTTGCTGGTGGAAGGAGGTTTTCACTCAAAATCTCACGATACATGGCCCCATTCATTCTTTCCTTTACACGGATCAGTCGTCCTGGTCCCTTTGCAGAAAAACAGCCCCAAAGTAGGATGTTTCCACCCCCATGCGTCACAGTAGGTATGGTGTTCTTTCTCCTTCAAACACGACAAGTTGAGTTTTTACCAAAAAGTTCTATTTTGGTTTCATCTGACCATATGACATTCTCCTAATCCTCTTCTGGATCGTCCAAATGCTCTCTAGCAAACTTCAGACGGGCCTGGACATGTACTGGCTTAAGCAGGGGGACATATCTGGCACTGCAGGATTTGAGTCCCTGACGGCGTAGTGTGTTTCTGATGTAGCCTTTGTTACTTTGGTCCCAGCTCTCTGCAGGTCATTCACTAGGCCCTCCCCGGTTCTGGGATTTTTGCTCACCGTTCTCATGATCATTTTGACCCCACGGGGTGAGATCTTGCGTGGAGCCCCAGATCGAGGGAGATTATCAGTGGTCTTGTATGTCTTCCGTTTTCTAATAATTGCTCCCACAGTTGATTTCTTCACACCAAGCTGCTTACCTATTGCAGATTCAGTCTTCCCAGCCTGGTGCAGGTCTACAATTTTGTTTCTGGTGTCCTTTGACAGCTCTTTGGTCTTGGCCATAGTGGAGTTTGGAGTCTGACTGTTTGAGGTTGTGGACAGGTGTCTTTTATACTGATAACGAGTTCAAACAGGTGCCATTAATACAGGTAACGAGTGGAGGACAGAGGAGCCTCTTAAAGGAGAAGTTACAGGTCTGTGAGAGCCAGAAATCTTGCTTGTTTGTAGGTGACCAAATACTTATTTTACTGATGAATTTACCAATTAATTCATTAAAAATCCTTCAATGTGATTTTCTGGATTTTTTTTTCTCATTTTGTCTCTCATAGTTGAGGTATACCTATGATGAAAATTGGAGACCTCTCTCATCTTATAAGTGGGAGAACTTGCACAATTGGTGGCTGACTAAATACTTTTTTGCCCCACTGTAAGTATGACTGATATTCTGAGCTGTTCAGTGCAGGCCAGGGGCTCATCCTCTACTCCACACAGGCAGAGACGCTGGTCTGCAAGAGGCGCTTTTTTTCAACCAATCTGTTAGATTACTTAAAGGTAAAACTGCGTTATAGGCCATAATATGCACAATCTGTGATAATGTGTTACTGAAGCAGATGGTCCTGAGCCACGTCAGAATGAAAACTGGGTGTGTACGATAATTTTCCTCAAAATACGATAATTTTAAGCCACTGGTACGATACGTCAACATTTCCTGTCTGGCAACACTGGTCCCAATTCTCATTTGTATCCCTACCCCTTCCCCTTTGCCTACTCCTTCCCTGTGACCCTTGATAGAGGTTGAAAATGACCCCTATGAATTGAGACACCCCCTCAGGGCTGCACAGCATCATTAGTAGTTGCTGAGGGATTTAATCTACATCGACACTACCTGTTTTCACCAGAAAAAAAGAAAACAGATGAGGAAAAAAGTCTCATCTTAAGGAGAAAAATGTCTCAAATTTTCACGAACAATTCTAATCAATAGAAAAAGTCAGAAATTTACTAGAAAGAAAGCTGTAAATTCAGAGAAAAACTTGGTAAATGGGGGTTTCTTGCTCTAAAAAAATCATATTTAACCACAGAGGTAGAAGCTAATATGTGTGTGTGTGGGGGGGGTGTGCAGTTTAACTCCTCGCGCTGTGACAACGGAGGATCAGGTGGAATTCCCCTGGTGATCTGATTGCTGAGAGCAGGGACAGGTGTGTTCTGCTGGCCTGCTGTCAGTTCGGTGCTGTTTCTGGCCACAAAATGAACCGACCTGTGGAGCACACCATCCACGGTTTGTCTTGTACCCCAGCCTGGAGCAGTCCTGTGTACCGCACTGGGGAGTTGAGCCAGACCACGCCTGCGGCAACAGTGGACTGATGACAATACACTGTGTGTACAGATAGTGCTCACGGGAGTTGTAGTTTTATCGTCGGACACTGTGATAGGTTTATTATTTAGCTGTTACTTGAGAAAACTACAACCCGCCAAAGTGGCTAGTGAGACTGGCTGTCTTACCCGCCACCGGTGAAATACACCCGCCAGGGGCAGGCAGGTGGGCCGGTGTTAATGTCAAGCCCTGGATGTGTGTGACTATTAGATTGATGATACTCAAAGTCAGTCAGTGTGTTAAAAATTGTTCAACCAGAATAAAAATCAAAGTAATGGTTCTAAATACATATTTTCAAAAAGCAGCGAGAATCACTGAATGGAACATGTTGGTGTTAAAGTGTGTGATTAAAAAACTCACCTTCATGAGGTTTTCTTTGCAGTCACATCTAGGCAGGGCTGCACGGGCAGTGGGGCTGTAACATTTGTGAATGATTCATTGGGCTGTTTGAGTTTTTATGGGTGAACATATCTGTTATGTCTGGGGAAATGAGACCGGCGGATGTGTTGTCTGTGTTGAGGGTTAGCTTTAATGAACTTGCTAACAACACTTGTAACAAGCTAGGGAGAGTGTGACACAGGTTGTGGCAGGCTGAAGGCGGCGTGTCAAAGAGATACAGTCTCCCACCATAAGCCCCTTAATATACCCACGGCATGGTGATGTCATCTGTGCTTGCATCCCCACATCCGTGGCGTACAGTGTGGTATATCCATATGCCACATTTATCACCCCCCCTCCCGGGAGAAACCAGAACTCTGCTGGCGATGGTTAACCTTAGCTGGGTACCTTAATTGTTGCATACAGCTAACACAGCACAAACATAGTCAGAAGCATTTTATGTAATGTAGCACAGTGCTAGCTAACAAACATACATGGCATGGCTGTCGGCAGGTGGTATATTGCATGATGTTACATACAATACTCTATGATATTAAAGCATACTAGTTGCCAATGTTTAACTAGTATTTTGGGTGCACATATTCACCTGATGTCAACAGCACAATGTGGTTAATTAGCTTGCAAACCAAACCATGAATTATTTAAGGTTCCATGCACCAAAACCCAACACCACTATGTGAACCTGGGCAACCAGGTAGACTGCTGGTAAGACCCTGCATGGTTGAGTGGATTATTCTGCCACTTGTATAAACCATGCTCTGTTTGAACTTTTAATTAAAACAGAGTCATTTTATAGTCCAACCTCAGGGGGCCTCTAGCGAGCCCGCGGTAGGTGCAGCCCTGGAGGTGCTGGTTGCCGTGGACCTGGGTGCCATCTTGCTGGAATTGCTTGCTCATCCGCAAAGTCCCAGTCCAGGTCCCACACTGGCTGGGTCAGTTCCGGTGTTGCATCTTGATCCAGGGCAGCTGGTGCTCTTACCTTCAGCAGATGGCAAGCATGCCATCTCGAACCGTCGGCCATCTGGAAGATGACTGGCCCCAACTGCGCAGTGATCTGCATTGGCGGCAACAGGAGCATCTGCAGGTCGTCTGGACATTTGGATCAGCGGACCGAACCCAATTGAGCACCATAAGCGCTGACCTATTGGGCTTCATGCAGCACTGCTGCTGCTCTCTCGACCCTGATGCTGGTTGTGGGTGTGGCGGCATGATGTTTTCGCCCACAGCAGGACGTGCTCCGGGTTGTCATCATTCACTGGTGTCCTGCTTGGCCACAGACTCTATCTCCTGCAGCTGTACGGCGGCTCCGTGAGGCTTATGCTGGGTGAAGATCCGAGTCGAGTCTGGATTATGCTCTTTGTGCGGTGTGAAGCTTGGAGCAGCTGTACCCACATCTAGGTGAACCATGCTCCGGTCATCAGCGGTCAAAGTCCTTCGTGGTTGTGAATGGTGAAACCCAATTCATGGAAAAGGTCACACCCCAGGATGTTGTCGCCATGTGTCACTACCTGGAAGGTGAACACTGGGAGGACTTTGGACCTGTAGCAATCTGTTAGCGTGATGGTTCTTACTAGGCTTATTCTGGTGTGCCCATATCTGTAGAGCTCTACTGTGTCTGGCTTGATTGGATGCCAAGGGAAGAGTCTTTTCACTGTGATTCAGTTCATCAGTGACCTCGTAGCAACAGTGTCCAGTAATAATGGCAGACTGACATCGTTGAGCCTCACTGTGCACCACTTGTACGCCGAATTACTACAGTCCACTGTATGAATGGTTGTTGTTAAAGGCAGTCCAGTTCAGCTGGGTGGTGAGCTCGTCATTGACCATGTTGAATGACACACTCCATCTAGACTTGTCTAGGGCACTCAAACATGGTTCCCTAATGAGAGGCAAATTACCAAACTTGAAGTATGCTGGACACAATGCCTGAAAAGTATGGTGAAAGGAGGCTGGCACTGGAAGGCGTGTGATGATGAGGAAGATACATTTCACTTTGTTTATTCCAATGAAGATATTTTTAAATTGACAGACTGTGGCCGTCAAAGATTTTATCACAGTGCAGTATCTCAAGTGGATTGCTCATGTGTGTAGGGGTGAAAACACCAGTCTTATGAAGAAGGCTTAATTTTGCATTGCCATCAAAGAAGTATTATAGAGATCCCCGGCTGAAGATCAGCAACCTGCTGGATGTAACATCTGAACAGGCAAAAAAGGTTACCCAGTCCAAATCTGAGTTCTGCATGATCATAAACATTCATTTTGGCCTGCCCCATAGTGACTAATGTCATCTATTGGGGAATTAGATGTAGGGCTGCTCGCAGAGATAGCAAAAAAAAACGTGACGACCTAGTAGTATTGAATGCAAAAGACGCAACAGACTTACACAAATGGTCCCCTCTAGTATACAACTAGGACAATATCGGTCGCTACGGAGGGTGACAATATGTATGGGTACATATTCATACTATGTAGGATAACTAAATAGACGGTTATGCTGTTTATTCCATCTTGCTACAATGCGCCGCACTTTGTGTATATATTTATATATTTATGTGTACGTACAGTATGTATATCCACTGCTCTTATTTATATTTTTCGTATCTTCTTATTTATTGTTCTGAGTGTTGCTATCCCTGTGCTGTTGCAATCCTGGAATTTCCCCATTGTGGGACTAATAAAGGCTTATCTTATCTTATCTTATCTTAATTAACTGTACTGTACTTTGGCAAAATGGATAAGCTTACCGCAGCGCTGGCATCTCTACCCCCTGGCCAGGCAGGAGCGTGCTTCCTGCCCAGTGCGCTGGGGAACCACAGTTATCACATGTTGGGCATCCCATGATGTTCTGTTGTCCCGTGATGTTCACTTTGGTGTCACCCGAAAAGGTTGTGGTGTCAACGGGCTCTTCTTCCGGAACAACTGCGTGAGCTAACAGGGTTTGTTAATTCAAAGATCATAGCTGTGATGTTAGTTGGGTGGCAGTCTCTAACTGGAACACTAACTCCACCACCTTCGCCAGCGGCAGGTCGTCCGGCCCCATTAACAGCTTCTTCTGCAGCCGCGGGTTGGTGGTGTGCTCCGCTAGCTGGTCCCACATTATCTTGTCTTCTAGCTGTGCAAACCTGCATGTACTCACCAGGCAGCAGAGGTTGGCGACAAATTGCTGAGTCCTCTCTCCTGCTCCCTATCGGCGTTGGCAAAACCTAATTCTTCGTGCCAGCACACTCTTGGGCCAGGGTACCAGACATGCTTCCGTCTTCAGGAAAATGTTGTATTTTCCTCCAGAAGACCAATTTTTCTCCTTGTCGCCAATGTTATGTCTGGGGAAATGAGACCAACAGACACGTTGTCTGTGTTGAGGGTTAGCTTTAATGGACTTGCTAACACCATGTGTAACAAGCTTGGGATAGTGTGATGCAGGTTGTGGCAGGCTGAAGGTGGTGCACCATAGAGAGACTGTCTTCCACCGTTAGGCCCTGAATATACCCACGGTGTGGTGACGTCATCTGAGCCTGCGCCCCCATGTCCGTGACATACATTGTGGTATATCCATTTGCCACAGTACTGTACTGAGTCACCCATCCACACAGCGAATGAGCTCCGCCCACTCCCAGGTCAGTGATTGGGCAGCTGGAGCTCCAGTACAGCTGAGATTTTTTTTAGTGAATAAACTGGAAGTGACTTGGTACATTTTAGCAAACTGTGAATCCTGTTTACCTTTTGTTCTTATTAAAGACAAAAATAGAAAGGAGATGTTTTTACCTTCTTTACATGTTTCGACTGTTCACTGCAGCCTTCGTTGCGAATCCTGTTGCCAACAGGCGGGGTTGAATCATGGCATGCTCAAACGGTCAGAGCTGAAGATTAAGTGGAGGAAGTTACAGAAGGAAGAAGGAGGCACGGAGTTCAGGAAGGAGTTGATATAGGCTCTGGGTGGTAGGGAAGAATTACCAGATGACTGGGAAAGTACAGCAAAAGTACTGAGGGAAATGGGTAGAAAGGTATGTGGTATATCTAGTGGACAGAGGAAGGAAGACAAGGAGACTTGGTGGTGGAATGAGGAGGTACAGGAAAGTATTCAAAGGAAGAGGTTAGCGATGAAAAAGTGGGCTAGTGAGGGAGATGAAGAAAGTAGACAGGAGTATTTGGAATCTAGGCACATGGCAAAGAGAGCGGTAGCAAAGGCAAAGGACACTAAGGAAGGAGAAAAGGACTTGTATCGACTGGCTAGACAGAGAGATGGAGCTGGAAAGGATGTACAGCGGCCACCCCCCTGCTGACCCACCCCAGGGCGCTTGCAGCCACAGAAGCAGACCACCACCCCCAGCGCCCACCTGAGCGACTGACCAGCGGACCACTGCAGGTGTTCCGAGATGCCACCCGACACGCAAAGCACCACACAAAACCAACCCACCTCACTATCTCCACTCATCACTCCCTCACTCTCGCTTACGCTCTTGTTCAATCACTCTCTCACTCCCTTGCTCGTATCTATTCATTCAGCAGCACCCAGGGATTTTGACAACATGACGGGTTACAGGCCCCCGACAGAAGGAGGGCAACGGGTGAGTGAAGACCCACCCCCCTTTGCACAAATCATGATAGGTGTGTGTTAGTTGTATGATGTGATTGTGTGCATATGTGTGTGAACTACCATAGTGCAGTTAAAATTGGGGGCGGGGGTTGGAGCACCACTAGCCACTGCGATAGGCAGCGGGGCTCCCCCCCCCAAGCCCACAGTGTCTAAAGTGCAATTAAAATTGAGATGAGGGCAGCCTCATTGCGCAGCAGAGGTATCTCCTTCACCGACACAGTGCAGCACCCCCCCACCCCAAAACCCTAAGTGTATCCAAGAAGATGTATGAGCCACCCACAATCGGGGGTGGGAAATAAGACTGGGAGGGAGGCAGGTCCCAAAGGGAGCCCGTTCCCCCCAGAAGCCAGCTCGCAAACTGGTTGAGGAGGCCACCCACTGCCCCCAAATCCCAACCCAGGGTAAGGGCTGCAGCCCAGGACCCGCCAGCATTGTGCCTCGGCGCTCCCAGCGCCACAAACATAATGGAGCAGCCACACCCACTCCCACGCATCTTGCACACATGAACATACACAACAACAATAGTCATAATAGTGAACAATGGGCCAGACCAATACGGCACCCCACATGCTAAGCAACACCGCCGAGTGCCCACCGCAAGCCCACTAACCACCCACCCCAGACAAACATGGACAGCAGCAGGCCACCCCACAGCCACAGCCATCCCAGAGCAAACTGATGGCAACACGGCTGCCAACCTGCGCCAACGCCCCCCTCGACCACCCCTAAGCACCCATGCACACCCAGTGCCAAAGACATCAGAGGCAGTGCAACAAAGCTCCCCACTCCATGACAACGGCAGGGCGGCCAGGCCGCTATGATGGCCCGCCCCACCCCCACCACCCAATGAGGTTCCCCTCCACACACGTCCTCCACCCCCGCACATCCACCCACAGGCACCCGCACACACACACCTGCCCACCGTCATTTGCGCGCGCGCACACACACACACACACACTCACCATCACACATGCCCACCTACATCCACTCACAGCCCCACATGCCCACACATGACACACACGTGCACGCACCCACATCTGCACCCGCACACACACAAACCCACTCACACCCACACTCACATGCACCTGCATGCGCTCACACACGTACACACACACATACACACACTCACCCACACTCACAGGCCCCGAAGGACGAGGAGGGTGACCCCCTCCAGGATGCAGGCTCCAGTCCCAGAGTGCTGCCAGGGCCCTGGGGAGGGCACAACCCCGCTGCACAAGGACGCGCCGGGGCCGGCCTGCACCACCAGCGCATACCCCGACACAGAAGGGGGAACCTCCCCTAAGCACCAGGGGCCCATGACCAGACCCAGCCGCCGCGGGAGGCAAGGCCAGCCAGCCAGGGGCCACGGCCCACCTCGCAGCCTCCCCCGGCCAGACACACAGCCACCCTGAACAGGCTCCCAGGACACCGGCCCCAGTGGGTCACAGAAAGCCCTCATGGTCAAGGCGCAGCCAGTCGCCAGAGGTGCCAAGGAAAGCAAACTACTGCCCGCCACCCCTCAGGTTATAGAATTAATAAGCGGGGACCAGAGACAATTGAATTCAGTCAGTTGGTTATTTGAGAAGGCAGACAATCTTTCCAGGCTAATATAATCTGATAGTAGGTTATTATAGTGGGTCATTGCCTGGTCCCATGTCTAGGATGCAAAAGGAGGAGGGTTGTGCGTTGGGTTAGCAGCCCACCATGTAAAAAACGCTTGCTACAGAAACGCAAACAAGATCAACAAAAAGTCATCAAACCTTGGGCGACGAGCTTAGGACTGAGGCAGAAATGTCTTATATGAAGAGCAGGGATGAAAGCCAAAAGGAAGTTTCTGTTCCGATGGAGTCCTTGGCGAAACCCAAACAACGAGTGAGAGTGGGAGCATGGAATGTTCGAACGATGTACGAAACTGGAGAAACAGCACAGGTCGTGAAAGAGATGAAGAGATACAACATCAACATTCTTGGAATCAGTGAAATGAGATGGACAGACTTGGGAACCATGACCCTGAACACAGGAGAGACAGTGTACTACTCGGGAAGAACAGACGGCCAACACCAGGAAGGAGTGGGCATCATTTTAGACAAGAATGCCAAGAGGAGCTTCCTGGGCTGGGAGCCGGTCAATGCTCGGATCATTAGAGCGAGGTTTTTCTCAAAGTACGTGAAGACCACCATCATCCAGTGCTATGCACCAACAGAACCATCATCAGATGAAGAGAAGGACCTTTCCTATACAAACCTCCAAGAGCAAATAGACAAGACACCACGGCATGATATCCTCATTGTGATGGGGGACTTTAATGCCCAAGTTGGTGCAGGAAATGTGGGATACGAATCATGCATGGGAACCCAAGGAACAGGTGTGAGAAACGACAACGGTCAGAGATTTGTGGACATGTTTCTGGAGAATGGGCTAGTGATAGGAGGCACCATATTCTCACACAAGACAATTCACAAACTGACGTGGGTGTCACCGGATGGGAGAACCAGGAACCAAATAGACCACATAGCCATCAACCAGATGTGGAGAGGGTCTGCGACTGATGTCAGAGCACTAAGAGGGGCTGACGCCGGCAGTGATCACCACCTTGTTCTGTGCAAGCTACAGCTGAAGCTGAAGAGGACCAACAAGAAGACTAGTGAACAGCACTTTGACTCAAGCAGACTGAAGGATCCTATAGTGAAGACTCAGTTTGTACTCGAGCTGTCCAACAGATTCCAGGTCCTGGAAGACACACCAGCAGACGACATCAACACCTTGAGCAACACTGTCCAGAAGTTGTTCCTCGACACAAGCAAAGAGGTGCTGGGCCACAGGAAAAGAGAGAGGAAAGAATAGATCTCTGAAAACACCTGGCAACTCATCGAGGAGAGAAGGGCAACAAAACAGTGCATGCTAGGGGGAAGCATGGAAGAGAGGGAAGCAGCTGCTGAAGCATACAGACAGAAGAACAACGATGTTAAGAAGAATGTCCGCAAAGACAACAGAGAGTACGCGGACAGCCTGGCTCAGGAGGCACAGTCAGCAGCAGAAAGGGGAGACACAAGAACGGTCTACAAAATCACCAAAACCCTCACAGGAGGTTTCACCAGCAAGTTAACGGTGGTTAAGGACAAAGATGGGAAAGTTCTCATGAAGGAAGAGGACCAATTTAGTAGATGGGCGGAGCACTTCAGAGAGACTCTGAATAGACCAGACCCTGAGGAAGAAGCAGTGATAGAAGACACAGGCTTTCACATAGAAATGAAGCGGGGGCGTATCACCCAACAGGAGACAGAAGAGGCCATTAAGCAGACAAAAGGAAACAGGGCACCTGGCGAAGACAGGATTACTGCAGACATGCTAAAAGCAGATCCAAAGGCAAGTGCAAAAGCTCTGACAGAACTTTTCAACAAAGTGTGGGAAGAAGAAAAAGTCCCTGTTGCTTGGAAGAAAGGCATCATAGTCAAGCTGCCAAAGAAAGGCGACCTGTCAGAATGTGGCAACTGGAGAGGCATCAACCTTCTGTCTGTGCCTGGGAAAATCTTCTGCAGAGTTCTGTTGATGCGTGTGAGGCAAGCCATAGAGAGGGTCCTGAGGGAGGAACAGGCAGGATTCAGAAGCGGTAGGGGCTGCATAGACCAAATCTTGTCCTGCTTACCATAGTCGAACAATCACTGGAATGGAACTCCTCACTGTACATAAACTACATTGACTTTGAAAAGGCCTTTGACAGTATCCACCACCCATCCCTCTGGAAGATTCTGACAGCTTATGGATTTCCAACAAAAGTAGTCAACATCCTGAAGGACATGTATGCTGACAATCAGTGCTGCATACGCCACAATGGCCAAGAGAGCGAGTGGTTCCATGTGAAGACCAGGGTCAGACAAGGCTGCGTGATCTCACCGATCCTCTTCCTGGTCGTCATTGACTGGGTGATGAGGACAGCCACAGGAGACCGACCTAGGGGACTTGTCTGGGGACTAACAGCCAGACTGGAAGACTGCGACTTTGCAGACGACATCGCTCTGCTATCACCTACACAGAGAGACATCCAGGAAAAGACAGACAGAGTTGACCAGACAGCAAGAACTATTGGGCTCAAGATTCACCCCAACAAAACAAAAGTGATGAAACTGAAAAACAAGAGCACACAGAAAACAAAGGTGCAGGGCGAAGATCTTGAGGAAGTACAGGACTTCAAATACCTGGGAAGCTACATCTCAGCTGACAACAACATCGAGAGAGAGATCTCCACAAGAATCGATGTGTGTGCATGAATGTCCTGTGTATGCTGTGTGACTGCATGTACACGTGTGTAGGCATGTGTGTTGTGCGTAAAATATATACTTATGTATGTGTGCTTGGGTGTGCGCACGTGATGTCTCTGTTCCATTTGTTTGCATTTTCAAGAGTGAGTGGGGTGCATGTACTTAAAGTTATTTCCTACAAACCTAATGTGTGAGAGAGAACAGACATAAAGGTTAGTAAATGGTGAAGAGATACAGATAACATATAACAACAACAACCTAACAACTTTAACAACATTAGCTACAACAGACAAACAAGCAACAACCACCTCAGCAAAAAAGAAAAAAACATTAGACAAATGTTAACAAATTAAACCGAGATTGAATAAGAGACCTGCACACAATTGCACTCTTTTTCCACATGTAGCTAAGGAAACAAAGGAGGCTCTAGAATAACCAGGGGGGTATGACTCAAAATTCAGAGATTCAAAGGCTTTATTATCATGTGCACAGTTAAGAAATGCATCATTTCCTGAGCAATGAAATTGTTACTCTGCTCTCCAGATGAATGCCAGGGTAACAGATACACAACAATACTAATGAGGTAATAACATAGAACCAAACCACAGAATAACTAGAGGAAACGAAGAATGAAATTTGAAATTCCCTGGGTGACTATAATGGACAGTGGTATATTGATATCAGAGACGATATGAACCTGAGATGGCATAAGCCCATGTACAGTGTGCAAATGAGCAGTGTGCAAATGAACAGTATACAAATTACAAATTAGCACCATCCATCCATCCATCCATCTTCTACTGCTTTTCCGGAGGTCCGGGTCGCGGAGGCAGCAGTTCAAGCAGAGAAGCCCAGACTTCCCTCTCCCCAGCCACCTGCTCCAGCTCTTCAGAGGGGATACCAAGGCGTTCCCAGACCAGCTGGGAGACATAGTCTCTCCACCGAGTCCTGGGTCTGCCCCGGGGTCTCCTCCCAGTGGGACGCACCTGAAACACCTCAAGTGGGAGGCGTCCAGGAGGCATCCTAATCAGATGCCCATACCACCTCAACTGACTCCTTTCAATGTGGAGGAGCAGCGGTTCTACTCTGAGCCTCTCCCGGATGACTGAGCTCCTCACCCTATCTCTGAGGGTGAGTCCAGCAATCCTACGGAGAAAGCTCATTTCAGCCGCTTGTATCCGCGATCTCGTTCTTTCGGTCATTACCCAAAGCTCGTGACCATAGGTGAGAGTAGGAACGTAGATTGACTGGTAAATCGACAGCTTTGTCTTAGAACTAAGCTCCCTCTTCACCACAACAGATCGGTACAACGTCCGCATCACTGCAGATGCTGCTCCAATCCGTCTGTCGATCTCTCGCTCCATTTTCCCCTCACTCGTGAACAAGACCCCAAGATACTTAAACTCCTCCACTTGGGGCAGGAGCCTGTCCCCAACCCGGAGAGGACAATCCACCTTTTTCCGACTGAGGACCATGGACTCGGACTTGGACTCGGACTTGAAATTAGCACCAAGTGTTTGAATTTCTCTGTAATGATAATACCAGTAGACTGTACATGATAATTAGCAGCAGAGTTGATATGGACATCAGACGGGGTGAGACTATATACACTGTACAAATGAGCAATGTGCAAATTTAGCAGCCTGTGTTTGAGTTCCTATTTGCAAAGCTGTGTTTCGGAGTTTTGGGAGTTTATTTGTTCAGGAGTCTGATTGCAGTGGGAAAGAAGGAGTTTTTTAGTCTGGATGTCCTGCATTTCACACTTCTGTACCTCCGGCCCGAGGGTAGAAGTGTGAACATTCTGTGCTGGGGGTGGGTGGGGTCCCGGAGGATGGCGTCAGCTCTCCTTTGGACTCTGCAGTGATAGATGCTCTGCAGAGAGGGGAGTGGAGTCCTGATGATCTTCTCCGCTGTCTTCACCACTCTGCAGGCATTTGCGGTCCAGGGCAGTAGTGCTGCCTTACCACGCAGTGATGCAGTTGGTCAGGATGCTCTCGATGATGCAGCTGTAGAAGTTGTTGAGGATCCTGGGAGACATGCCACACTTCTTCAGCCTCCTCAGAAAGTACAGCCGCTGTTGAGCTCTCTTAACCAGCTCTGTGGCGTTGAGTGTCCACTTAAGGTCCTCGCTGATGTGGATGCCCAGGTATTTAAACTGCTCACCCTCTCCACCTCAAGCTCCCGGATGGACAGCAGCCAATGGGATCTCCTCCTCCTCCTCCTCCTCTTCCTCATGTCCACTATCATCTCTTTTGTCTTGTCCGTGTTGAGGGTGAAGTTGTTGTCCTCACACCATGACACCAGGCTGGCCACCTCCCTCCTATAGGATGTTTCATCATCACCAGAGATGTGTCCTATCACTGCTGTGTCATCTGTGAACTTTAAGATGATATTGTCCTTGTGGGAGGCAACACAGTCATGGGTAAAGAGGCTGTAGAGGATGGGGCTGAGAACACAACCCTGTGGGACACCTGTGCTCGTGATGATGCTAGCTGAGGTTCTGTTATCCATCCTGACAGTCTGGGGCCTGCCAGTTAGAAAGTCCGGTAGCCAGTCACAGAGAGTGGGGTGCAGGCCAAGTGAAGGCAGTTTGTCGGTGAGTTTGTGGGGGATGACTGTGTTGAAGATGAAGCTGTAGTCGACAAAGAGCATCCTGATGTAGGAGTCTTTATCTTCCAGGTAGGAGAGAGCGTAATGGAGTGCTGCAGCAATGACATTTGAGGTGGACCTGCTGGGCCGGTAGACGTACTGCAGGGGGTCCAGGGTGCCTGGTATGCTGTCCTGAATGAGGGGCAGCTCCACTCTGTCGAAGCACTTCATGAGGATTGGAGTGAGTGCTACCGGTCTGTAATCATTCAGACAGGTCAGTGGACTTCTTTTGGGGAGAGGGATGATGGTTGTGGTTTTGAAGCAGGAGGGGGACTATGTTCTGGTTGAGGGAGAGGTTGAAGATGGATGTGAGAACGTCAGTCAGCTTGGCAGCGCATGCTCTGAGGGCCTGCCCAGGTATGTTGTCTGGTCCTGCCACCTTACGGGGGTTGATATCCATCAGTGCTTTGTTTACCTAGTCTGGTGAGACTGCTAGTGGAGGGGGAGGGTGTGTGGGTGTGTGTCTCCCCTCTGCACTGTAGCTGATGGTCTTGAAGCGGGTGTAAAAGATGTTGAGATCATCTGGCAGGCTGTCTGTGGAGCTTGTGGTGCTGCTGTTGGTCCTCTTGTAGTCTGTGATGTGTTGCAGGCTTTGCCACATGCACCCCGGGTCAGGAGTGGAGTAGAGGCTGTCCAGCTTTTCCCTGTACTGCCTCTTGGCTGTTGTTATAGCCTTCCTCAGTCCATACTTTGCAGCTTTGTACTTGACCTCATTGCCTGATTTAAATGCAAGAGAGCGAGCACACAGCAGCTGATATACCTGACTGTTATACCTGACAGATATACCTGACTGATATACCTGACTCACAGGTCTGAGTCCACCTCAGTCAGAACACAAGTGCATGGAGAATGCAGAAAAACGGACTCCCACAAGGCTCAGTTCTAGCTCCAACTCTGTTCAACCTCTACATAAACGACCTGCCTACTACAAAATCCCGCAAATTCATCTATGCAGACGACATCTGTTTGGCATTCCAAGCACCAGACTTTGAACCACTGGAACGGGTGCTCACGGAAGATCTTGCCAAACTGGACCAGTTCTGCAAAATCTGGCGCCTAAAACCAAGCCCAGCAAAAACCGTCTCCAGTGTATTCCATCTCCACAATGCAAAAGCTGCCAGAGAACTAAACATCCACCTGAGCGGACTCAAGCTTAAGCATGCCCCAAATCCAACTTATCTTGGAGTGACCCTTGATAGGACCTTATCCTTCAAGGAACATCTAAAGGGGACTACACCCCACCCACTGCCCGACTTTCATCCAGACGGCCGATTTGGAAAAACCCTCCCCCAGCTGACTTTACCATCCAGACAGCTTGGCAAGAGGAATGGGAGACCAAGGAGGTCCCAAACAAACAGCTGGTGATAAACCCCAACCAACAGGTCCCGGGCACCAACCTCCCAAGGAGACAGTGGTCTACACTCAATCGCTTCAGGACTGGACATGGCCCCTGCTTGGCCAGCCTTCACAGATGGGGCAGTAGCCCTAGCCCACTGTGCGCATGTGGAGAGGAGCAAACAATGGAACACATCATAGAGGTTTGTGTGGCTGCACGGTGGCGCAGTGGTTAGCACTGCGGCAGCACAGTTTACCCTTGGCCGGGGGATTGTGGGGATCGTGGGATCGTGGGTTCGATCCCAGCCCCCAACCAACAGTGATCTGTGTGGAGTTTGCATGTTCTCCCCGTGTTGCGTGGGTTTACTCCGGGATTTCTCCGGTTTCCTCCCACATGCCAAAAACATGCATGTTAGGTTAATTGGCTGTTCTAAATTGTCCCTAGATATCTGTTTCCTATAGGCCCTTAGAATAGAGGGTTAGTATTAATGAAAGCGCTTTGAGTGGTCTTTGTGACTAGAAAAGCGCTATATAAGTGCAGGTTAGTTAGTTAGTTAGTTAGTTAGTTAGTTAGTTTGCCCGCTCCAAAGACTGGAAGGAGGATTACACACCCTCCATACAACAAACCAGGAGGCAACTGCTTGGCTTAAGGACTTTGCATTCGCTAAATAAATAACTGTAGCTGATGGTCTTGAAGCGGGTGTAAAAGATGTTGAGATCATCTGGCAGGCTGTCTGTGGAGCTTGTGGTGCTGCTGTTGGTCCTCTTGTAGTCTGTGATGTGTTGCAGGCTTTGCCACATGCACCCCGGGTCAGGAGTGGAGTAGAGGCTGTCCAGCTTTTCCCTGTACTGCCTCTTGGCTGTTGTTGTAGCCTTCCTCAGTCCATACTTTGCAGCTTTGTACTTGACCTCATTGCCTGATTTAAATGCAAGAGAGCGAGCACACAGCAGCTGATATACCTGACTGTTGATCCAGGGCTTCTGGTTGGGGAACTTCCTGACCTGTATGGTGGGTACGATGGTATCAACACATGTGCTGATGTACTCAGTCACATACTCAGCATATTCCTGTATGTTTACAGAAGAGTCCTCTCGGGTGGCTGCAGCTTTAAACACATCCCAGTCTGTACAGGCAAAACAGTCTTGCAGGCTGCTGTCAGCCTCTGGAGTCCAGCGTTTAATTTGCTTAATAACAGGGTTTGTTTGACTATGATACAAATGTCTGAATGCTATATTTCTAAAGATGGTATCCTTTTCTAATAAAAACATAAATTAAAAAAAAAAAATAACAGGGTTTGTTTGTTTCAGCTTTTGTCTGTAGGCTGGGTACATAAACAGGGAGATGTGATCTGACTGCACGAAGTGGGGGCGGGGCGCCGCTGTGTAAGCACCACGTATGTTGGAGTAAACATGATCCAGTGTGCTTTTATCACGAGTGGGAATTTCCACATGGTGGTAATATTTGGGGAGTGCAGTCCATAGATTGCACTGGTTAAAGTCACCAGCAACAATAAAAACAGCATCGGGATGGGTCGTCTCTACTGCGCTGATGACGTCATAGAGATTGCTTAACGCCACTGTGTAGTTGCTTTGCGGGCGAATGTAAACAACGGCCAGGAGCACAGCAGTGAATTCCCTCGGTAGATAATAGGGATGGCATTTCAGCAGTAAAAACTCCACATCAGGTGAACAGTGCTTGTAAACAGTGTGTACATCTCCACACCACGAGTTGTTTGTAAACACACATACATCCCCTCCCCTCATCTTACCCGAAGCTCCAGTTCTGTCTACCCAGTGTGTTGAGTGGGTCTGTAGCTGAATGGCGCACTCCGGGATTCTGTCCGAGAGCCAGGTCTCACAAAATATTAGGGTGCAGCACTGTCTTATCTCCTGCTGGTCTTCAATCCTTGCTCTTAGTTCGTCTAGCTTGTTTTCCAGAGACCGTACATTCGCCAGCAAGAGGCTTGGCAATGGTGGTCGGCTGGCGTGAGCCTTTAGCCTAGCATGTAGCCGTCCTCTTTTACCTCGTCTCTGGCGCCGCCTCTGACCTGCTCACGCGGGCTCGGTGCTTCGAGGCCTTCCTGGGGCTGGTGCTGATCACTGTGTGGCCGCACAATGCATTGCAGATTGGGTGGTATGAAGCCAGTAAATTCTGTATGACTGCTTTTCTTGGCGATGTCCAGTAGTGTCTGTCTGTTGTATGTTAGCAGCGCATGACCTTTACACACTGTAGAAAGAGCAGCAAACATGCAGAAAAGGAGACAAAGTCATCATTTGTGAACGGAACGAGCAAAGACGTCTGCGTCGATGGACGCCATCTTGCTTTTTTTCTGGTATGGTATGGTCTGGTATGGTTTCATCTATAAAAAAATTGCCATCTATAAACAATCTATCCACAGAGACAATGGCTTTTTTACCTTCTTGGATTTTTTTGTTTCCTAATGGGTAAAAGCTTCCTTCTCTTTTCCATGATTTCCTGTGGAAATTGATCATTTAGACCATAATTGGTGTTTTTAAGCTGCTTACCCTGCCTCTGTACCAGAATTTTTTGCTTGAAATGCAACAATAGGTCTGGAACGTTTATTTGGGGATTTTTTTGTCCAGTGCGGTGGACTCGGTGAAAAGTAATTGATTTTGTAACATCAGGGGACAGTTTCAGCTCTGTGGACATGAATTCACGGACTAGCTGTTCTGGATTTTCATAATTTTTTTCAGCAATCTCGGAAAAAACAAGGTTATCTCTCATGCTGCGTGACTGCAAGTTGAGAACTCTTTCCTTCAATTTCCGGTTCTCTCTTACAATGACGCCAAGTTGTGTGGTCAGTGTGTTTACTGACTTTTTCAAGCTATTGTTTTCTTCTAAGAGAGAAACGAGCTGTGCCTGGCTGTATTACAAACTCTCCTGTAGGCTCTGGAATTCTTTAGGGAGCAGCTCGACCAACGCTAGCCTACCATCCATGCTGGTAAATTTATTTTCAATAGAAAAAAGGATGTCACTAACCTCTGACCCCTCCCGTGATTTCTCAGATGCTAATTTTGGAGAATCTGCGGGTCTAGGACATTTGGACATGGAGGAGGGAGAACCGGGAGATGTGTTGTCCCCCGTGTTTCAGCAGCGATAATAAAACTCGTCTATATAATTCTTAAGTTCCTCCAGCTCTGTCGAGAAGATGGCAAAATGATATATGAAAAAAAACAAAGATAGGAACAGATAGTCAATTAGCAGATTAATTACAAAACAAAAAAAGCTACCTGTGGAAAAGTCTGTTTATGCTCGGTCGACGTGAGTCACTGTTTTGGATTATTGCGCAACAGTCTTGGAACGTCTTGCCATCACAGCGTCATGCCCCTGATTTCCTCATACTTGACTGAATCCATCTTGCCCTCCACACGCTGCAGGTTTCCAGGGCCAGAGGAAGTGAACCAGCCCCAGGGTATCACTGAGCCACCACCATGCTTCACTGTGGGCAGAGTGTTGTTTTCAGCATTATGCTTCATTCTTCCATAGGTGATCCATAGGCCTGAAAAGTTTTAGTTTTGTTTCATCGCTCCACAGAACAGAATCCCCAAACCTCTTTGACTTCTTTATATAGTTTTGAGTAAATTGGAGCCAACTTTTCTCGTGCTTTTGGGTCAGTGGTGGTGTACGTCTTGGAGTTCAGGCATGGAGGGCTTCAGCGTTACTGTGGAAACTGAACCCTCATGTAATGTTGTTTAGTTCAGTAACCAAACCTACCTGGACCACATGTAGACAAGGGAACAAAGACATGAACCTCGGTCTGGACTTTCAGGAGTTAAAAAGCCCTCAGTCTTAGATCACATCAAAAATGTTCCAGGATGATGATGAGTTTTCAAATAAAATTTTTATCTGACCTCATTAGTCCCCCACCCCCACATGATGCAGAGCAAAGTGTCTTCCAAGGTTTCAGCATCTCATCATGATTCATCTCTGAAGAGTTTCACACGCAGAGAGCAGCGCTGCAGTCTCCCTCTGTGAGTCTGCATCCATGCTGACGCTTTAAGGACAGAGGGGGCTGCTGGGAAAGCAGTCAGCGAGGGTGGTGGAGGAAGGGAGGGGGTACGGGCCCTGCAGGACCATTTGTGCTGAAGCTCATTTGCGCAGCGACACTTAATTGGCTTCAACAATTAATTAATGTGTTGGAAAGTTGGCACAAAAAGTTCATTTAAGAGGGTTTTAATAAGCAATTAGAGGAAAGGCGGCGAAGAGGGGGAATTACTGGAGAGGAAAGAGAGGGAGACGGAGCGAGTGTCTGGCCACACGCTGCCTGACCCGCTCCGGCTGGTGCCCCCCCCCCTTGACCCTTCACTTTTGAAGAGCCGATAAACGATCAGGGCGCCAGTATATCCCTGTCCAAAGCTAGCACCGCCATTCTTAAGTGGACCTGAAAGCCACGGCGCCCTCATATTGTTGTACACGTCGACCCCGGTGCCCCCCCCCCCCGGCTTCCCGACCCGCACCTCTTGTCCCGGCGCCCGGTGTAAAATATCGTATGACTAATGAGCGGAGCAGGTTGGAATCCTGGGGAAGATGTCCTTGGAAGACGAATGCATTTTCAGCAGAATAATTAACTTAATTAACAAATTCACATGCATATTCATCAGCCTATTAATGTCTGCGCCACGCTGCCTGATGAGCGACGCCATAATAACCGTTTCATTTGCATATTTGCGTTCACACACTCGCGCCCCTTCCCCAAATAATTAAAAGAAGGACTAAAGAAGAGCGAGCCGCTGCTCTGTGTGTGTGTGTGTGTGTGTGTGTGTGTCTGTAGCACCACTTCAGTGTGTGCGCGTGTGTGTGTGTCTGTAGTACTGCTGTGTGTGTGTGTGTGTGTCTGTAGTACTGCTGTGTGTGTGTGTGTGTGTGTCTGTAGCGCCGCCGCCACGACTCGACAGTAAAAGCACGTGGAGCGCTCGTCTCCATCTCCCTGAAACCACGACACTCCTTCCTGTTTTGCTCTTCTCCCCCTGTTGTCTGGTGTTATTTATTCATCCCCGTCATACGTGGCTTTAATTAATTAATTTGTGGCGTTTGAAGTTCGTTGGCCTCTCAGTGTTTTTTGCTGCAGGAGTCAGCAGCTCCTGTAGAGGCAAACAAACAAACACGGTCAAAGTAAAGTGTTTGTAAAGTGTTAAGCTGGGCTCCTTCTCCGGCTACTGTCAGGGATGAAATGTGTTGACATCGTGGGAGCTTGTAAGCACCTCCAGCCTCTCATCGCCGTATGTGTTTGTGTTCGTCTCTTTGGATTGGGCTTGTACCCCCCCCCCCCCCATGTGCTCACGAGCTCCTCTCCAATACTTCAGATGACAGTGACATGGATGGGGGGTATGTGCGCTGCATTTGAATCGCTCCTGTCTTTCATTGCTGGTTTTTAGAGCACATGTGTAAATTGGGGGGGCAGGAGGGACAGGTCCCCTCAACATGGAGCCCCCCCAATTCATCATAAACCTTTTTTATATCATTTTTGCATAACAGAATAAAATGCAACTCAACCACCACTTTTAAACCTGCAACATTTTTCTTGTAAATTTGCTTTTTTCCAGTAAATCAGCAAATTTTTTTCTCATAAATTTGCAACATTTTTCTCATACATACATTTGAAACTGTTCTGTAAATGTGCTGCTTTTTTTTTGTAAATCTACAACTTTTTATCTCCTGCCAGTTGAAGCCCAAAGGGGTCGAAGAGCAAGTGTCAGTCCGTCTGTCTGTCCCACTTTTGTCAAATCAACTCCTCCTACAGTTTTGTTCCGATCGTTGTGAAACTTGGTACCACGGTTTGATATACTCTGATGATGTTCATAGTGTTATTTCACTCTCATCAGATGACCTTGAGGTCAAAGGTCAGACTTTCCCTAAATCCTCTAAACACAGTAACTACTGAAAGAAATGTTGTAGGCTTTTCAAATCGATACAGTACTAAAGTGCCATATAAATCTAATCCATTATTATTATTAGCAGTAGTTGTATCTAAGACGCATCTTGGACGACTTACACCCTGACCTGACTATGGGTTTGGGGTCAAGGGGTCAAAGTTCAAAGTTAACATTGAAGTTGCACTATGATAAATGCTACATTTACTATGACTATAAAACGAGTAAAACTAGGGCCACCAAACCTGGTACACAGGTTCACCTCGGGGTCCTGACCTCTGACTATGGTTTTGGGGTCAAAAGGTCAAGGTTAGCATTTCAGTGTTTCCCCTACCATTATATTGGGGGAGGGGGGTGAGATGCCCCCCAAAAGGACCCCAGTGCAGTGTTTCCTCTGGCTGAAAGACCTTGGCGTGGTGGTAACATATTTTTCGGGGGGGGGGGCAGTAAACATATGACATGATTGTTATTGGAATATGTTAATTTTATACCATTTATTTCTTTTTTTAAATTTTGCACAGTAACTTTGCATATGGAACTTACCATTTGAAGTATTGTACAACCGAGGCTTGAATACTGGAATATGGGGCCAGTTGGGGTCCCACCCAGACGTCCTGTGTTTGGACTTTTTACTGGTGTCGTCCTTCTCTCCTCCCTCTGCTCTCACCTCTCCTGGACCCTCTACCTGAACACTTTCCTCTCCTTGGCTCCTCTCTTCTGTCTCATCTTTTCCTCTCTGAGCTCTGTCTAATTCAGCTTCTCTCTCTGTCTATGCTGGTAAACAGGTTAGAAAATATCAAGTGTCATGTTTTGTTTTGCAGGATTTTTTTTTGTCATGGTTTACATAAATGACAAAAATGTGTATTTTTTTGTATTTTTATTGTAGTGTTTCTTTTTTTCCATTGAGAGAGTAGGAAAGGAAAAAACATTCATCCATCCATCCATCCATCTTCTCCCGCTTAATCTTTTTCGGGTTGCGGGGGGGCTGGAGCCTATCCCAGCATCTTTGGACGAGAGGCAGGGTCCACCCTGGACAGATCGCCAGTCCATCACAGGGCCAACACAGAGAGACAGACAACCATTCACTCTCACAGTCAGACCTAAGAACAATTTAGAATCCCCAGTTTATGCCAATTAACCTAACTTAAATTATATGATCAGAGGTGGGTATGGTAACCAGAAATTCTACTCATGTAAAAGCAGTGCTTTGAAATTAATAATTAAAAGTAGACAACCAAAATTTTCTAGTTGAGTTAAGGGTACAAAGAGCAGCCACTTAAAAACTTGAGTAATGACTTCAGGCTTGAAGGTTTGAGGTTTTTCTCCAAAATTTATAACAATTTTCTTACAGTTTTCTACTTTTCTCTGTAAATTTATCTAAAGTTGAAACCATTTTCCTCAAATATGTAATTTCCTCTTGTAAAATTGACTTTTCTTGTACATTTGAAACTTTATTATAAATGTGTGGATTATTTTGTGACTAATTTTTTTTTTTTTTTAAATAAAATTCTTCTTCTTCTTCTTTTAGATTTGATTGGCGGTTGGCAACCAGCTCACAGGTGCATTACCGCCACGTACTTCACTCTATATTGTCACTCTATATATCTTGACCGTGGCAACTGTTTTCTAAATAAAAATTTGAAGCAGACTGTGGTAATTTTTTTTTTTACTTTTTCCTTATAACAATTTACATTTTTGACCATAATTTTGCAGCCAGAACAGAACAATAATTTAACTGTGATTATAAAGAAAAAATATTAATAAAATTGTATTTAATTAAATAAATTAACTTAAATGACCAAGGATGCTGTTATTTCTGTTATAATATTTCTTTACATTTATAGTTTTTTTTTTTTTTTTTAGAAATCTCCTTACCACCCAGTCAGCAGGAAAAACCTCCCTTATTTTGAAGTCCAAATGTTGGCACATTTAGTTTGTCTGAAGGCTGCTGACGGATTAAAGTCATTGACTTGGTGAATTTTAGTCATCTTAACCTGCCAGGTACATAATAGGGAATATAACTTAATATTGTAGTGGCTGGTGAAATATATCCTCAACAATTCATCAGTCCCCCTCACCTTTCCCTTCATATGAAACCGGCTGCATATGAATTCTAACCACATCTCTTAGCTAAGTGACTCTTCCATTATTGTTCCCATTTCCAGCGGGTTAAAACAATGATAAACGGCTCCAGTACTTACATACCTCTTCTGATTTTTTTTCCACGTTAAAAGTACTTTAATAAACCCATGTTTCTCTTGGACAGTCATGCTAGCAAGACTCTGACTGGTGACTGACTGGAAAGCTTGTGTGAGCGGGGCGCTTCTAAACTGCGCGGATGACGTCCATGCATGTTGTTCATGTGCGCGCTTGCGTAAAGTCATTTCTTCATATATTTTTCTTTAATTCATATCTCCTCATTGACATAATGCACGGCCCAGGAGACACACACGAAGGCTCAGGATAGATTTAACAGCTTTATTAGCAACAAGGAAGTGTATGGCTGCATGTCTGTGGAATAAGAATGTATTGGTGGTCAGGCATGGGGGCAGGAGGCCGTACAGCCGGACAACCCTGTGGGAGAGAGCAGAGGGAGAAGGGTAACGGGCACCACACCAATACAGGGAATAATGATGATAGCTGGCTTACTTGGTTATGACAGGTGGCTGGCGTCGACAAGGGCGAGGCCCGGGAGACAGCGACCTGCAGTACCTGTGGCAGCAGCGTAGAGCCAACGGCGAGATGAGGAAGTCCGCCGCCGGGAATGTCCACCTGTGCACAGGGGAAGGCTAGAGGAGAGAGGTAAGGGGAGCTTACCCAAGTTATCTTCACTAGTCGGTTTGAGATCTGTAGTAGCAAAGGGGCCGAAGTTGAGAGACGGCTTCAGGCCGAAGCCCAGGGCAGAGTGGATTAAATACCTCGCCGCTGACGAGGAGCAGGTGTGCGCGCGGCTGGCGCCACTGATGAGCGGCGAGTCATAACAGTACTCCCCCCTCTAGCAGCGCCTCCTGGCGATGGTTTTTCTGGGTGCGCTCGATGAAACTCAGAAATGAGTGACCGGTCCAACACCAGCGAGGAAGGCACCCACTGTCTCCACTCGGGTCCATAGCCCTCCCAATCCACCAGGTACTGCAATCCGCGACCCCGGCGTCGGGCGTCCAAGATGTCAGCGACGGTCCAGGCCGGATGGCCACCAATCATCCGGGGAGCGGGGTGCGCCGCAGGTGGAGGGCAGAGGGGGTCAGAGACCACCGGTTTAATTTTGGAGACGTGGAAGGTGGGATGGATGCGGAGGGAGGAGGGAATAGCCACACGCACAGCCACCGGGTTGATGATTCTGGTTATGGGATAAGGGCCGATGAACCGTTGGGCCAGCTTTCTCCTCTCACCCTTTAGGTTAACGTCCTGTGTGGATACCCAAACTTGCTGTCCCACCTGGTAGGCAGGTGCAGGTCTCCTATGTCGGTCCGCCGTAGACTTATTGCGCTCCGCCGTGCGTAAAAGCGCATTACGCGCCGTGGACCAAAGGGAGCGACACCGCCTCAGATGTGCCTGGACAGAGGGGACAGCCAACTCGCCCTCCTGCGCGGGGAATAGGGGTGGTTCATAGCCCAAGGATGCTTTAAAGGGCGACATCCCAATGGCCGTAGAGCGAGAGGTGTTGTGGGCGTACTCCACCCAGGCGAGGTGAGAACTCCAGGACGTGGGTTTGGATGAAGTGACGCAGCGGAGCGTAGCCTCCAGCTCCTGGTTAGTCCGCTCACACTGCCCGTTAGACTGGGGGTGATGGCTGGAGGAGAGGCTTACCTTGGCTCCCAGGGCATTGCAAAATGACCTCCAGACGTCCGAAGAGAACTGGGGGCCGCGGTCGGAGACCACGTTGACCGGGATTCCATGCAGTCTGACCACGTGCTGGATGAGGACGTCCGCCGTCTCCAAGGCTGAGGGAAGTCCACGTAGGGGCACAAAGTGGGCGGCCTTGGAAAAACGGTCAACAATGGTCAGAACTGTGTCAAAGTTGTTGGAGACAGGGAGCCCGGTGACGAAGTCCAGGGCGATGTGCGACCAGGGCCTGCCAGGGACGGGCAGGGGCTGGAGCAGACCCGCAGGGGGAGCGTTACCTGACTTATTGGTAGCACAGACGGGGCAGGCCCGGGCGTAATGGGCGGCATCCTTCCGCAGGCCTGGCCACCAAAAGGATCGCTGGAGAAGGTCAATCATCCGCGAAGCTCCAGGATGGCAGGTGAGCTTGGAGGTATGGAGCCAGTGTATAACGTCCCCCCCGGACGGCAGATGGCACGAAGAGCCTCCCCTCCGGTCTGCCGCCAGGGTCCGGTTCCGACTCCTGCGCCCTCCGGATCTTGTCTTCTATGTCCCATGAAACAGCCCCCACAACGCACGACCTGGGCAAGATGGTGTGAGCAACGTCTTCTGCGGCCTCCGGGGCAAATTGCCTGGAGAGGGCGTCGGGCAGGCCGTTCTTGGAGCCAGGCCTATATGTGATGCTGAACTTAAACCTTGCAAAGAACAGGGACCAACGCGCCTGGCAGGCGTTCAGACGCTTGGCAGATCTCAGGTACTCCAGGTTCTTGTGGTCAGTGAGGACCACAAAAGGCAAGGTTGCCCCCTCCAGCCAGTGACGCCATTCTTGAAGGGCAAGCTTGATGGCAAGAAGCTCTCTGTCCCCCACGTCGTAGTTTCGTTCCGCCGGGGACAGGCGCCGAGAGAAGAAGGCGCACGGTCGCTTGACTCCATTGGCTGGGGACCGCTGGGACAACACCGCCCCCACCCCCGTGTCCGAAGCGTCCACCTCCACAATGCACTGCAGCGCGGGGTCGACCTGGCTGAGGACCCGGGAGGAGGAGAACTCCGTCTTCAGCGCCTGGAAGGCCGAAGTGGCCTCTTCAGTCCACCGGAACGGGGTCTTAGGAGAGGTGAGGCGGGTCAGGGGCCCGACGATGGCTCCAAAGTTCGGGACAAAGCGGCGGTAGAAATTGGCGAACCCAATGAATTGCTGAACCTGTTTCCGAGAGGTAGGTGTGGGCCAATCCACCACCGCTTTGATCTTCGCTGGGTCCGGAAGCACCTGGTCATGGGAGATGACGAACCCCAGGAAGGAAGTCGTTTTGGCGTAGAATTCACATTTTTCCGCCTTGACGTACAGACGGTTCTCCAGCAGTCTCTGCAGGACCCGCCTCACGTGGACCCGGTGTTCATCCCTGGACCTGGAGAAGATGAGAATATCGTCCAGGTAGACGAATACAAACAGGCCGATGAAGTCCTGGAGGACGTCATTGATGAGGCGCTGAAAGATGGCTGGAGCGTTGGTCAACCCAAACGGCATCACGAGGTATTCAAAATGACCGTTTGGGGTACGGAAGGCGGTTTTCCACTCATCTCCCTCCCGGATTCGGACGAGGTGGTAAGCGCTGCGGAGATCCAGCTTAGTAAAGTGGAAGGCAGTATCCATAAGGGGCAGGGTGTACCGGTCCTTCTCCGTGATATCGTTGAGAGCTCGATAGTCGATACAAGGACGAAGAGATCCGTCCTTCTTTCCCACGAAGAAAAACCCTGCACCTACTGGAGAGGAGGATGGTCGGATGATCCCAGCACTGAGCGACTCCTTCAGATAGCTGTTCATTGCCTCCTTCTCCGGCGCTGACAGACTATAGAGGCGTCCTGAAGGTAAGGGCGCCCCCTGGCGGATGTTAATGGCGCAGTCGTAGGGCCGGTGAGGAGGCAGAGACATCGGCTTGGAGTTACTGAAAATAGCACCCAGGTCGTGGAACTCTGAGGGCACTAGGGTGAGATCCAGGGGCGTGGTGTCCTGAGCTGTGGGAGGCGAGGACGGGGCGCAGGCCGCGGATTGGAGGCAGGTACCCATGCAGAAAGTGCTCCACGCTGACACCTTCCCAGTCTTCCTGTCCAAGGCGGGGTTGTGGAGGCGGAGCCAGGGATATCCGAGGATGACAGGAGTTACTGAGGTGGGCAGGACGTAAAAGGAGATATGCTCCCGATGGTTTCCAGAGATGATCACCGGGACGGGGGATGTTTGGTGAGTTACTTTTCCCAGGGAAACTCAGGAGAGATTAACCAGGGCGAGAGGAGTGTTGAGGGGGTGACAATGGATGCCCAGTCGGGTTGCCAGGCTTTGTGAAATAAAGCTACCCTCCGCGCTGAATCCACCAGTGCATGTGTGAGGTGCCCAGTGAGGTTGTGACAGAAGCGGATGGGCAGCGTCAAATGTGTGAGGGGATTTAACCGATTAGCGTCCGCGAGGCGCCCTACAGTGACTCGCGGACCACCTCGTTTGGCTTCTCCGGACAATGCTCCACCATGTGCTGGCTACCTCCGCAATACATGCAGAGGCCCAGGTCACGACGGCGCTGTTTCTCCGCCAGGGGGAGCTTTGTCCGGCCCGTCACCATTGGTTCCGACTCCTCGGAGACCTCCGGCGGCGGCAACGCCAGGTGGCGAGCTTGGGGCAGACGTGCAGAGGCGCCCCGCAAGCGAGAAGACTGCTTCCGCTCGGAGGCGTGCTCGCGCAGCCTGTTATCCAAACTGATGGTGAGAGAAATCAGCTCCGCCAGCGTCTCCGGGGTGTCCCGTCCAGCCAGCTCATCCCTCAGACCGGAATTTAGGCTGCGGAGGAAGATGCCGCAGAGTGCACGCTCTTCCCAGCCAACATCCTCCGCGGTAACCCGGAAGTCGATCGCGTAGTCGGCCGCCGATCGGCTCCCCTGTTGGAGTCCGAGAAGGCGGTCGACCTGGACACTGTCCAAACGCGAATGATCGAACACTTCCAGAAATTGTCGCACGAACTGGCCATAGGTGAGGGTGGCGTAGCTGGGCTTCACCATAATGGCGTAAGCCCAGGTAAGCGCACGACCCTCAAGGAGATTACCTATATAGCCAATTCTGCTATGGTCTGAGGGAAAATCTCCGGGAACGCGAAGAAACACGGACTCACACTGCATAATAAAACCCCGAGCTCCACCCAGCTTACCGCTAAAGCGAGCAGGAGTGGGGATTGGTGTGAGCCGTGTTGGCGCACCCAGAGCGGGCTGGACGGCCACCGGAGCCGCAGGAGCCGCGCCACCCGGACGAGCCGAGGGGAACGGCTGCTGGGGGTCCAAGTGGTCTAATCAGTTAGTAATGATAATTAATTGATTTAATATCACCTGTTGCTGATGGGCTATTAAATCCACCCGAGCCTCGAGGGTGGAAAGACGGCGTGCGAGCCTGCTGTCTGCCGAGCCACTCTGCTGAAGCCGTACTGACATAATGCACGGCCCAGGAGACACACACGAAGGCTCAGGATAGATTTAACAGCTTTATTAGCAACAAGGAAGTGTATGGCTGCGTGTCTGTGGAATAAGAATGTATTGGTGGTGGCGTCTGCGTCAGGCACGGGGGCAAGAGGCCGAACAGCCGGACAACCCTGTGGGAGAGAGCAGAGGGAGAAGGGAAACGGGCACCACACCAATACAGGGAATAATGATGATAGCTGGCTTACTTGGTTATGACAGGTGGCTGGCGTCGACAAGGGAGAGGCCCGGGAGACAGCGACCTGCAGTACCTGTGGCAGCAGCGTAGAGCCAACGGCGAGATGAGGAAGTCCACCGCCGGGAATGTCCACCTGTGCACAGGGGAAGGCTAGAGGAGAGAGGTAAGGGGAGCTTACCCAAGTTATCTTCACTAGTCGGTTTGAGATCTGTAGTAGCAAAGGGGCTGAAGTTGAGAGACGGCTTCAGGCCGAAGCCCAGGGCAGAGTGGATTAAATACCTCGCCGCTGACGAGGAGCAGGTGTGCGCGCGGCTGGCGCCGCTGATGAGCAGCGAGTCATAACACTCATAAGCGTGGCAGTAATTTTTCTGGCGAGGCGGGCCGCCACCCAGAAATGTTACCAGAGAAAACACTGCAGTGTCTGTCTGTCTGTCTATTCTGTCTTTGTAGAAAGGGTAGTCCCCACAAGTGATGATCAGAAAATTGGTCCCAATCAAACATGAAAACCAGTATGTGTGCATACACGTGTATATGTGTGTGTTCCTCATATATCCTCAGACTGACCTCAGCTTTTATAAGGGCTTTGCTGAGGTTATGAGGGTGTGCATCCCCAAGTATGGAGTTGTTCAGTCAGAATCTGTAATTTGTATCAATTAAAGTTTAGCCACTACTCTGTCTCATGCCCTGGTTTCAGGAAGTGTGGGCGGGGTTTTGGATTGACTCTGTGCTGATTGGATAATAGGTGGCATCATGACTCGGACGACCTGTCACCACAGCGCTCCATGAACAAAATGAGGAAGTGAAAAGTGACAAATTTTACTAGAAAAAGAGAATACTGAAGATTTAATGTTTAAAAAAATTATACCATGAAGTTGCCATGATTGCGTAGGTCTAAAGGATAATTTGGCATATGTGGAGAACATGAGGACCCGGGTCTGACAAAGAACACCGGTGTATCCAACACAGAACACGCCGGGAGAAGCAGCGGCCCAACCGGTGGACCGCAGTCCTTCACAGGGAGACAAGCCCAGCCTGCCCAGTCAGTGGTAGACGGGAGTCCCTGCTGCTGCTTCACCTGTGTGGTACCTCTGTACTTTGCAGGACCGCAAGTCCCCGATGACGCTCTGTCCACTCGAGTATCTAAAAATAAAAAAACTTCATAATACCGCTGTGATGATTGTGGAGCAGAATGACTTAATTCAATTCAATTCAATTCAATTCAATTCAACTTTATTTATATAGCGCCATTTCACAACAACAGTCATCTCATAGCACTATCAACTGTAGGGGGGACCCCCACAGTTGCAGAAAGACCCCAGCAATCAGGCGATCCCCTGTGAGCAAGCACTTGGCGACGGTGGAGAGGAAAAACTCCCTTTTAACAGGAAGAAACCTCCAGCAGAACCAGGCTCAGGGAGGGGCAGTCATCTGCTGCGACTGGCTGGGGGGTGAGGGGATAGAGAAGAAGAAAAGAACAGACATGTAGAGAGCAAACAGCACGATGGGGACTCAATCTATGGGAGAGAACAAACAAATGGTAATGACCAGCAAAAAAAAAAAAATATTTCATAGAGAGTGAGGAAAGGAGTGAGGCCCAGTGCATTACTGGAGGTCCCCCGGCTGACTAAACCTATTAGCAGCATAACTAAGGGAGGGTTCAGAAACACATGATCCCTCCCTAATTGTAGGCTAGATCAAAAAGGTAGGTTTTAGCCCTATTCTTAAAAACAGAGATCGAGTCTGACTCCCGAATCCAGATTGGCAGCTGATTCCACAGGAGAGGAGCTTGATAACTAAAAGCTCTGCCTCCCATTGTACTTTTGGAGATTCTAGGTATTACAAGTAATCCTGCATTTTGAGAGTGTAGTGCTCTGTTAGGATAATACGGTAGTATCAGATCTTTTAAATAAAAAGGAGCCTGATTGTTTAGAGCTTTGTAAGTGAGAAGAAGGATTTTAAACTTAATTCTAAACTCTATGGGAAGCCAATGAAGGGAGGCCAGAACCGGAGAGATATGATCTCTCTTTCTAGTACCTGTTAAAACTCTTGCTGCAGCATTTTGGATCAGCTGAAGACTTTTTAAAGATGTTTTAGGACAGCCTGATAATAAAGAATTACAATAATCTAATCTCGAGCTAACAAAAGCGTGGATCAGCTTCTCAGCATCACTCTGAGACAAGATGCTCCTAATCTTGGCAATATTACGCAAATGATAGAAGGCAGTCTTAGAAACAAATTTAATATGTGAATTGAAGGACAAATCCTGATCAAAAATAACTCCAAGGTTCCTCACAGAGCTATTAAGAGAAAGAGTAACTGCGTCCAAACTGAAAGTTTGATTTGGAAAGGAATTTCTAAGGTTTTTTGGACCAACAAGAATGACTTCAGTCTTATCTGAATTTAATAGCAGGAAATTACAAGTCATCCAAGCTTTGATTTCCTTAAGACAGGCTTCTAACTTGGCTAATTGATTAGTATCATCTGGCTTCATTGACAGGTATAATTGTGTGTCATCTGCATAACAATGAAAATGTATACAGTGCTTTCTAATAATGTTGCCTAACGGAAGCATATATAAACTAAAAAGAGTAGGGCCTAGCACAGATCCCTGTGGAACTCCATGACTAAGCTTTGAGCTGAAAGAAAACTCATCATTTACATGAACAAACTGGAACCTATCAGATAAATAAGATCTAAACCACTGCAACGAAGTTCCATTAAGTCCAACATAGTGTTCTAATCTATCAAGTAGAATATTATGATCAATAGTATCAAAAGCTGCACTAAGATCTAAAAGGACAAGTACAGAAACTAGTCCATTATCAGATGCAATGAGGAGGTCATTAGTGACCTTCGCTAAGGCTGTTTCAGTACTATGATGGATTCTAAACCCAGATTGAAACTCTTCAAGTAAACCATTTCCCTGCAGGTGGTCAAATAATTGCGTAGCAACAACTCTTTCTAAGATTTTTGAAATGAAAGGGAGATTAGAGATTGGTCTATAGTTAGCTAAAGCTCCTGGATCTAGCGTTGGCTTTTTGAGTAAGGGTTTAATTACAGCCGTTTTAAAAGCCTGCGGTACATGGCCTAAAGTTAATGAAGAATTGATTATATGAAGAATAAAGCTACCAATAAGTGGGAAGACTTCTTTAAATAACCTGGTAGGAATAGGATCTAAAAGACAAGTTGAAGGTTTGGATGAGGAAACTACTTTGTCTAACTCACAAAGGTCGATTGGAGTAAACTCATCAAGACAGACATCAATAGAAGGAGTTGTAGTAGTTACAGTATTTAAGTTAACTGTGGGAAGAATCTGATTGATTTTATCTCTGATGGATGAAATTTTATTATTGAAAAAGTTCATAAAGTCCTGACTAGTAAGCTCTAAGGGGATGCTAGGATTGACAGAGTCCTGACTCTTTGTCAACCTGGCTACAGTACTGAAAAGAAACCTAGGATTATTCTTGTTCTCTTCTATTAATGCAGAGTAATAACTCGTTCTAGCTTTTCTAAGAGATTTTTTATAAATTAAAAGATGATTTCTCCAAGCTAAATAGATTTCATCTAAATTAGTAGACCGCCATTTTCTTTCTAATTGACGAGTCTTCTGTTTTAAGCTACGAGTTTCTGTGTTGAACCAAGGAGTTAAAAATCTCTGATTAGACTTTTTCTTTTTTAAGGGGGCCACCAAGTCTAGAGCCTGATGCAGAGAAGCTGAAACACTATCCACCATGTTATCAATTACAGAAGGAGCAAGCTGTCTATAGCTTATTTCCGTTGTGTTGACACATGGCATAGAGGAAACAATCTGCATAAATTTGGAAACAGCATCATCTGAGAGGCATCTACTGTGATAATATTTTTCTTTAGGAGCCAAATAGTCAGAAATAGTAAAATCAAAGGTTAACAGACAATGGTCTGACAGTACAGGGTTATGAGGAGACACTACAAGATTTTCTATTTCTATGCCATATGTCAGAACAAGGTCCAATGTATGGTGGAGGTAATGAGTAGAATTTCCTACTTTCTGAGAAAACCCAATCGAGTCTAATATTGAATTAAAAGCCACATTAAGGCAGTCACTATCTACATCCACATGTATATTAAAGTCCCCTACTATAATTATTCTATCAGATTTCAACACTAAATCAGCTAAGAAATCAGCAAATTCGGATAAAAATTCTGAATAGGTTGATGGGGGACGATAAACAATGGCAAATAAAACTGGGTTTAACCTGAAATTGCTAAAGTGCCCAATACTGAGGACCAGGCCCTCAAAGGAATTATAACATGTTTTTTGCTTTACATTAACTAGTAATTTGGAATGGTAAATTGTTGCTACTCCTCCTCCACGACCAGAACTTCTGGGATTTTGACAGTTTAAATAACCAGAGGGGGTTGATTCATTTAAACCAACATAATCCTCTTGTCCTAACCAAGTCTCTGTAAGGGAAATTAAATCAATCTGATGATCAATTAACAGATCATGGACTAACAGAGACTTGGGAGTTAGAGACCTAATATTTAACAAACCACATTTAATTTTTAAATTATGAGGAGGAACAGAGGCCAAATCATTCAATTTAGAGGCTTTATGTTTAATTTGAGTTTTACCAATATTTTGCTTTATCACTTTGGGATGCTTATACATTATATTTTTATTCACTTTGGAGGGAGCAGACAACGATTCTCTGATGGGGAAGACAGGGGCTAAGTTGAGGGGTGGCGGATGAAGAGGAGCTGCAGAGAGGCGTGTAAGACTGAGACTCTGCTTCCTGGTCCCAACTCTGAGTAGTCATGGTTTTGGAAATTTGGATAAAAAAGATGCCAGATTGTTAGATAAATGAGAAGCACCATCCAAAGTGGGATGAATGCTGTCTCGTCTCATAAGACCAGGTTTTCCCCAAAAAGAGCTCCAATTGTCAATGTAGCCCACGTCATTTTTAGGACACCACACAGACAGCCAGCGGTTCAAGGATGACGAGCGACTAAACATGTCATCACTGGTCAGATTGGGGAGGGGCCCAGAGAACACTACAGTGGCAGACATCGTTTTTGCAAACTCACACACCGATTCTACATTAAGTTTCGTGACTTCCGACTGCCGGAGACGGATGTCATTAATGCCGGCGTGAATAACAATTGTGGAGTATTTACAGTTACTTTTAGCCAGCATTTTCAAATTTGACTCGATGTCGCCTGCTCTGGCCCCAGGAATACATTGGACTATGGCCGCTGGAGTCTCTAGGTTCACGTTTCTGACTACAGAGTCGCCAATGATCAGAGTTTTTTCCTCAGCGGGTGTGTCGCTGAGCGGGGAAAAACGATTAGAAACGTGAACAGGTTGGTGGTGAACCGGGGCTTTGCGACTAGGCTTCCTTCTCACCGTCACCCACCCAGTCTCCTCGCTGCTGAGGAGAGCCGGGGAACCACTGATAGGGGGGCCTAAGCTAGCTAGCTCCGCTGCAGCTAATGGGCGTCCGTCGAGATTAACTGGCGCAGACGGTGTTTCAATGCAGCGGAGCCGGGATTCCAAATCAGACAACCTCGCCTCGAGCGCCTCAAAAAGACAACATTTATTACATTTACCGTTATCACTAAAAGAGGCAGAGGTGCAGCTAAACATCTGACAGAGAGAGCACACCAGAGGAGGAGAGGAAAGAGAGCTAGTAGCCATAGCTAGTGGCTAGAGAGCTGGAGAGCAAACCACACAGGCAGACAGCAAAACAGGAAGTGACGATACGTTACCACAAGGAAGTGACGATCCCTCACCACAGATGGTGGTGAGGGATCAAACAGGACCAAACAGGACACAAAAACGCCCAAATAATTAAATAAATCATATTGGTTAAATATTTACTGACAAATGGGCAACACTGATGCAACGGTTGCAGTCAAACGGCTTCTTCTGCTGTGTGTAATACTGTGGGTGTTATTTTGTTTTAATTTAATTAAAACAAATTTAATTTAATTTGGTTGATTACAGTTTTAAAAACCTTTTAATAACAAAATATTGCTACAATATAAACTGATGCACTACAGTGGGTTTGAAATATTAGTAAAGGTGTCCTGTTATAGTACTGCATGAGTTTATTGACCATACACCGAAGAAATTCAATATTCCACTGAACTCCACCACTGAACAGTGATAGAAACTAAAATAATTAGAATGATGACTGAACAACTGCCATTCCCCAAAGTGAAGATTCGCTATTATGGATATCAGTGATAAAAGATCAGATCAGTGATCTGACAAACAACTAAACAAGGATCTGAAACAGCCACTAACATTGGATGTCCCATTCATTTTCAATAATTAGGTATTCTGTAATTAATGTTCACACAGTCAAATAAATCTTAGTGCCATTTACTCCCTTTTATATTTGTCAAAGTCTAACATGTGATTGCCTACATCTAGGCTACACCTCTGTGTTCCACTTTGAAACACAGCCCACATTTGGGCCTGGAAAGCCTGGCTGGGATCCCTGTTTCAGACAGGAAGACTTGGTTCTACAGGCATGCACTAGTTTTATTTAATTTTATTTTTCTATATGGCACTAGAACACCATGATTCCTTTAAGAGTTTGTCACTGTCGACCTTCCCCCAAGGCTGTAAACCTAGGAGAAACTCTACGTTCCCTTTGCCTCATTACTGTACAGTGAATAAAGTTCAGGTCACCAAACCTGGTACACAGGTTCACTCTGGGATCCTGACTGCTGACTACAGGTTTGCGGTCAACAGGTCATAGGTCAAGGATGGCACTCCCTATGATCTCTTACTATAGAACATGTAAAGCTCTCTAGGGTCACCATAGTTGCTACACAGGTTCACCTCTGGATCCTACAGCTATGGTTGTATCCGTTGGTGTATATTTGTGGATGATGGTTTATCATAATTTGGTTCTGCCACATTATTATATTGAAAAGTTGAAAACTGCTCTGTCAGTGAGTATTGTGATCTTCAAAGAAAACGGAGGCGGGGGACATCGTACTTGCCTCACAGTGCTCTTGTTTCTCATGAATTTTCAAGTTTTTTCCTCATAAATTTGTAACTTTGTTGTAAATTTGCAACCTTTTTCACGCGTGAATTTGCTTTTTTTCCTCTTCATAAATTCACTTTTGTCATAAGTCTGCAGCTTTTTTTCTTTTAAATCTGCAACTTTTTTTTAATCATAAATGTAAAATTTTTTTATTGTAAATTTTCAACTTTTTTCCTCATGAATTTTCTATTTTTTCTTCATAAATTCACTCTTTTTTTTATCATAAATCTGTAGCTTCTTTCTTGGAAATTTCAGACCGTTTTTCTTCTAAATTTGCAACATTCATTTGGACACTGCTTTAATGTTTATTCTGTGTAACTGATTAAATTTCCTCGAGATAATAGCTTGTGTTTTTATCATGTTTTTGTTTTTCAGGGTCTGAACTCTGAGCCCCGAAACACAATCTCACATACCACCCCCACCCCAGTAACTATAGTGTCCCCCTCAGTCTTTACTCTGGACAAAATGTCCCCCCCAACTGTGAAATGAAACGTCCGCCTGTGTTTTAGAGGAGTGAAAGGTGGGGGCGGGGGGGTTACACCAAAACCGAGAACGTGCGTGTGCACGGGTGTGTGTGCTGCCAGCTTGAGCTCAGACAGCAGCAGTTTGTGGAGCAAGAATTAAAAGTAGGGAGTGATGCCAAGAGAGTCTCTGGAGAGAGATGGAGGGGACGGAGAGAGGAAATAAAGAGCATCTCTCACAGAGTCAGCCACACAAAGAACGCTGCCCTCATGGTGCCCAGCTCACACATTTCAGAGGCTTTTTTAAAGCGACTCGATGTAATAAAATGTAGTCCGTCTCTGACATCATGGGTCACCTCAGCAGTGACTGGACCTGCAGCTGAAGGACTTCTGTCACGTCTGGGCTGCTCCGCAGACGTGAGGCTGGGTCCAGAATCGCCATAGCACTCCGATTCGTGCTGTCATGGTTACAGTACAGGCAGGAGGTGATTCCTCCTCCTTAACCTGCCATCCCCTCATCCCCATTCATAGGCACAAATCATGGGGGGGGGGGGGGGGGCATTTCCCCCCGAATCTGGAAAAAAGAGAGAATTTCCCCCCATTATATCATAAACTTTTATTAAAAAAAAAAATCACATTACATAATAAAATGAATTTGAAGCAAAAATGCAAAAAAAACCTTAAAATTTTCTACTTTTCTTTATTTGCAAATTTTCTTCTCGTAAATTTGGAATTTTTTTTACTATGAATTTGCATTTTTTTTCTCATAAATTTGCAACTTTCTTCCTATAAATTTGCAATTTTTTTCTCTCAAGTTTCAACTTTTTTACTATGAATTTGCATTTTTCTCACAAATTTGTTTTTTTTCCCTGCAAATCTGCAAAAAAATTTCACAAAAATATGAAACTTTTTTCCTATAAATTTGCTATTTCTTTCTCTTAAATTGCAACTTTTTTACTACAAATTTGCATTTTTTCTCATAAAGGTGGAAATTTTTTATTATAAAGTTGTATTTTTTCTCAAATTTGCATTTTTTACTGCAAATTTGCAAAAAATTCTCAAAAATATGCAACGTTTTTCCTATAAATTTGCAATTTTTTCTCTTAAATTGCAGCCTTTTTCAAAAAATTTGCAACTTTTTTCCTCAAAAATTTCCATCTTATTTTCTTGTATATTTATAAATTTTTCTCAAAAATTGGCACATTTTTCTAAAAAAAAATTGCATTTTGTTCCTATAAATTTGCGACTTTTTTCCTGTAAATATGCAACTTTTTATGTAAACTTGAAACTTATTCTTGTAGATTTGAAACTTTTTTTTTGTAAATTTGCAACTTTTTTTTTTTACTATAAATGTGCATTTTTTGCTTGTAAATTTGCAACTTTTCTCTCACATATTTGCATTTTTCCTGCAAATTTGTAATAAAAAATTCTCAAAAATATGACATTTTCCTATAAATTTGCTAATTTTTTTCTCTTAAACTGCAACTGTTATTTCCAAAAAATTGCAATTTTATTCTCAAAAATTTGCAACTTAATATCTTTACATTTATAACTTTTTCCTACAAAATTTGCACATTTTTTTCTAAACAAAATGCATTTTATTCCTATAAATTTGCAACTTATTATCCTTACATTTATAAATTTTTTCCTCAAAAATTTGCACATTTTTTATAACAAAAAAAAGCATTTTGTTCCTATAAATTTGCATCTTTATTCCCCAAAATTTGCAACTTTTTTCCCTATAAACTTGAAACTTTTGTTCTTGTAGATTTGAAACTTTTCCTACAAATTTGTGATTTTTTTCTGATAAATGTTTGATTTTTCTCATGTAAATTTTAAACTTTTTTCTTGTATGCTGGTTAAATTTTTATTCAGTGCAATTAATTCACAATTTTTATGACTTTTTGAATTCATATTTTTGCACCTTTGTTCTTCCAAATTTGCACCTAGTTTACATTTACCCATTTGTACCTTATGCTAAATTTGTGAACAACCATCCCCTTTGTTAAAAAATAATAAATTGTCTACTGAGTACAGGGGTACGGTTTCATGCTGAGAGAGTACCACAGATGTTGATGGAGGAGTATAGAGAAGGTCAGGAGTTTCACTGTCTGTGGATCTTGAGAAAGCAGATAATATTGATGGTGTTTAGTCAGATCAACTCACCGTTAGACCTGGGGTGCCACAGGGCTCTATCTTTGGACTGTTGCCGTTTACAGTATACATTAATAACCTGATCATACTGAATAACTTCTTCAATGTCTGTTTTTTGCTGATGATACTGTTTTGTATTCCCCAGGTTCCACCCTCCAATATGCACTTCCCAAACAAAATCTACGGTATTCTCCACCTTCACCAATGACTTAGTCTTTCCCATTATTAGAACCTTATATGAAACTCCTATTACACATGCTGAATCATATAAATACCTCAGTATTTGGCTTGATAACAGGCTTCACATTTAAAACTCACATCCTCCATCTGGTTCAAAAATTAAAGATCACGTTGGGCTTTTTTTAAATATAGAATCAAGGATAGTTTGTCCCCCTCCAGTTGTAAAACAGTTGTTGGAAGTGGGGGGGTGATTGGCATTTAAAGCAATATCCCGTAAAAGAGGCCATTTTGAGGAGCGCTCCCTCCCCCTGTGTACAATGGTACTGCAGTAATTAAACCCTAAGCTGTTTTGACCAAATCACATCACAGTCATTTGATGGAAGACCTCTGGGAGCTGAACTGGGAACTCTAGGACTTTAATGAAACACACACAGATTTCTCAGCTTTTCGTCTCCCTCTCCACTCTCTCCTCCTCCTCTCTTCCAGCCTGCTGAGGTGACACCCATGGGTGCTGCGCGACACCGAGCTGTCGCCTCCCACTGCCTCTAGCACATCTCCGCCCCCTGCTGGGCCAACCCCATCACAGTACCCAGACACCCTGTCCTCTTCCCCCAGCACCAGAATGTCTGACTGAACATCATCACTTCAGTCCATCACCTGTCCTCGCAAACTTTTCTACACGCACACAGGTTTGTTTTTTGTTCCAAACTTTGTGTCCAACTTTCTTCTTTTTTAAGAAAGTCCACATTTTGTATTTTTAACAGATTACCTCCCACGGCTTCACATTGGACAAATCCATAAATCCTTCTCAAATCTGTTCCTCTTCTTTTATATTTAGGCGTCCAAGACTGGAATGATGGTCATACTCAACCAACATGAGCAGTGATCAGTCACAACATTAACAAGTCTGCCTTAGAAGCTTTTTAAAATTCATACTGTGATTCTTTTATCAGTTTGCCACACTTTAGTGACCCTTACCTTTCGCACTAATGATGGTCCACAGGTACAGGCAGCAGGTGATGTGTGTGTGTGGTTATCCCGCTTCTGAGCAAAATGAGAATTTTTCTCCCTAATATTACCATAAATCTTTGTATCATGTTACAGAACTGAACAACATGGTCGCTACACCACCTATTCCAAGCAGAAATGCAAAAAAAAAAAAATTAAAAATAATCTTATAAATGTTCTAGTTTTTTCCACAAAAATTTGCAACTCAACTTATTTCCTCATAGATTTGAAACTTTTTTCTCACAGTCTTTTCGACATTTTTTTCTCATAAATTTGCAACCTTGTCCACAAAAATGTGCCACTTTGTTCTCATAAATTTGTGAGTTTTATTTCATTTCCGTGAACCTGTAACCACATGACACTGATCCTTGGGATAGGAGCATTATTCCAAATTAACCACACCTGTGGATGCACATCCTATATATACCCTCTGCATCCACTCCCTCTTCCTCTTCCTTTCCTCCTGGTACAGTAAGAGCTCATACCGATCTCTTGAATATTGTGTCTGTGTGCTGTGCGGGCTGCCTTTGCTTGGTACCCCTGCATGCTGTGTCATAAAATTGTTTTGGTTTTCTGCTGAATGAGAGAAGGTTTTATAGCTGCTGTATACCGTGGCCTGCACGGTTTGTGCTCGCCTGAGGTATGTAATATACTGTGACGTAGGCGAGATTCACACAAAGAAGAGGAGCAGATAGTAGTGACGAACAGGCTTTATTCACACACACACTGAGCACAGACAGGAGGGGAGGTCATTCTCCCAGACCTCCGTTTAAATCATGGTTATACAACACATGATACATCTTGCCCTAATCCTGCCTATGAAACACTGCTGTGTCATTATAACGCAGTTATAATGACACAGCAGTATAATAACTCAGTAATAACATTTAATACACACATACAATAACGTCCTCTGTTGCAAAGCATGCTGGGGAAATCCCTGATTCCCCCCCTCCCCAATACAGCCCTGACGTTACACTGCCCCCCTCCTGGACTGGTTTCTGTCCCCAGAAAAATTAAAGTCAAATTAAAAAGTCCAATACAAACTCGTCCAGGTGTCGGGGCAGCCTTCGGTGCTGGCAACTAGCACATACAGGCCTCCTAGTGTCCATCTGAGTCTCGGTCGGGGTATCCGGTCGGGATGAAGGCTCCAGTTCGTCCACCAGCGGGGTGGATGGCTGATACGGGGCGAGACGGTCACGGTGAAGGACCACGACCCGGTCCCTTTTCCTAAGCCTCACCCTGTACACCACATCCGACAGTCTCTGCAGAACCACACATGGTCCCGACCAATGGCTCTCCAGCTTCGGTGATCGTCCTCTTTTTCTCTCAGGGCAGAAAACCCAGACTCGATCTCCCGGTGCAAAGTCCCTCCCCTGGCAGCGGGAGTCATACGCTCGCTTCTGCCGACCCCCCGCCACTGCCAGGGCCTCTCGAGCCAGTTCGTGCACCGTGTGGAGACGTTCTTTCAAACAAAACAAATAATCCAACCCGGGTTTTCCCTTCACCTCCGGCTCGGGGGGTGGGGGGCGAATACCAAATCCACCGGTGTGCGCAGCTCGCGTCCAAACATGAGCGCTGCAGGGGTGCACCGGGTAGATTCCTGAGCTGCAGTCTGGTACGCCCACAAAACAAAAGGCAGATGCAGGTCCCAGTCTCGCTGTCGCTGGTCCACTAGGATAGCGAGCTGGGTGGTGAGGGTCCGGTTGAATCGTTCGACCAGGCTGTTGCTCTGTGGATGCAGCGGGGTGGTCCGGGTTTTCCGGATGCCCAGCCGCTTGCAGACCTCTCCGAAGACCTCCGCCTCGAAGTTCCGACCCTGATCGCTGTGCAGCTCCTCCGGTGCGCCAAACCGACAGAACATTTCGTCCACCAGCTTTGATGCCGTCGTAGCGGCGCTCTGGTCCGGGACCGCGTACGCCTCTGTCCACTTAGTGAAATAATCCATCGCGACCAGCACGTAGCGGTTCCCCCGGTCCGTTGTCGGGAAAGGGCCCAGGATGTCCACTCCCACCCGCTCCATTGGTGCTCCCACCTGGTACTGCTGCAGGGGAGCGTGGGATCGCTGAGTTGGCCCTTTCTGAGCTGTGCAGGTGTCGCAGCGGTGAACGTGGAGCTCCACGTCCTGATGACAGCCGGGCCAGTAGAACCGGGCTTGAAGGCACTGCAGCGTCTTTGTCACCCCGAAGTGGCCCGCTCCTACCACCCCATGAACCAGCTGGAGTACCTTGGGCCGGAGTCGACGAGGAACCAGCAGCTGCCAGACGTGCCGCTGCCCAGCTGGAGTCTGCCACTGCCGATACACCACGCCCTCGTGGCAGCGGAGGTTGGCCCACTGGGAGTGCAGGGCCTTAGTCTCTGGGTCCAGCGCTGACACAACCTCCCAGGCGGGGCGCTGACCTGCGTCCAGCCACTGCCGAACCCGAGAAATGACCGGGTCTCTATCCTGCTCGCTCTGCAGCTGCTGCGTGTCAAGGCCCTCTGTGACGTCATCGCTGGGGGAGGCTGCCTGATCATCCGAGGAGGGGCTGCACGTCGCTGCGTTATTCCTGCTCGCAGCGGTTTGGAGAGCAGCACCCCGTGGAATGGCTTGGTCTCGATCTTCAGCCCGTTGGCAGTGACGACACTCCTCTGTCGCACAGGGGCGCCGAGACAGCGCATCACCGTTGGCATGGAGGTGGCCTGCCCAATGCACAATCTGAAAATTATAATCCTGCAGTGCCTCCAGCCATCTCGCCAACTGTCCATCCGGCTCTTTGAAGTTTAATAACCAGGTCAGGGAAGCGTGATCCGTCCTGAGCTGGAACCTCCCCCCGTACACATACGGGTGGAAATGACGCAGTCCCTGAATGACAGCCAGCAGCTCTCTGCGAGTCACACAGTAATTCCTCTCAGCTCTGCTGAGAGTGCGGCTGAAAAAAGCGACTGCCTGCTCTCCCTGCTCTCCCTCCTGGGATAGCACCACCCTGATGCCCTGGTTGCTGGCGTCCGTGTCTACGATGAAAGGGCAGTTCGGGTCAGGATACTGCAGGATGGGGGCTCTGATGAGCGCCGCGCGAAGCTGGGAGAAAGCAGCAGCACAGCTGTCACTCCACTGAAACGTGCGTTCTTTCTGCGTCAGCTGATGCAGCGGGCTGGCGATGGTGGCGAAGTTTTTCACAAACCTCCTATAATAGGAGGCCAATCCAAGAAAACTCCTCAGCTCTCCCACGTTCCGCGGCACTGGCCAGTCTCTCACCGCCGCCACTTTTTCTGGGTCGGTGGCGACTCCCGCTGCGCTGACGACGTGGCCCAGGAAGGTGGTCTCCCGTCGGAATAGGTGGCATTTTCTAGGGCGTAACCGTAGCCCCGCCTGTCGGATGGTGTCCAGCACCTCTCAGAGATTGGACAGGGCGCTGTCAAAATCAGTTGCATGCGCTAGTAGGTCGTCCAGGTAAACAACGCAGCGACTCTGGGGCACATGAGCCAGCACTCGCTCCATCAGGTGTTCAAAGGTGGCCGGGGCGTTGCAGAGTCCAAACGGCATCACTTTAAACTGGTACAGTCCCTGCCCGATGGAGAAGGCTGTTTTTTGGCGGGCCTCAGGTGACAGCTCTACCTGCCAATAGCCGCTGCGTAGATCCAGCGAGCTGAACCAGCTGGAGCCGGCGATGTGGTCCAGCGCGTCATTGATGCGGGGCAGGGGGTAGGAATCCTTCCAGGTGAAGTCGTTCAGGCGCCGGTAATCCACACAGAACCGCCACAACCCATCCTTCTTCTTGACCAGCACCACCGCCGCCGCCCATGGGCTGCTGGAGGGCTCAATAACATCTGCCTCCAGTATCTCTCGCACTTTTTGTTCTGCCGCTGCCCGCCTTGAAAAGGGCAGCCGGCGTGGGCGGAGTCGAATCGGACTGGTCTTACCGGTGTCGATCTCGTGCTGCACCAAACCGGTCCGGCTGCATTCCTCATCCTTCACGGCGAAAACACCCATATAACAGTCCAATAGTTCCCACAGCTGGCGTCTCTGTTCCGGGTCCAGCCCACTGCAGCTCCACTGAAATAATTCCTCGACCTCCTGCTGCATCTCTGCTGACACGTTGACCCCTCCCCTTGCTGTCCTTGTGTGTGCTCGTGCTTCCTCTGCCCACGCTGGTGGCGTCATTGTGTCCGGTCCTCGCTGTGGCCCGCCCGGTCCGGTCCGTCCTGGCGGTCCCTCGATCACGCAGGCCCCCGTGTTCCTTCTCTGGGTTCTGCTGTGGAGCGTGATGGTCCGGTCTCCCAGCTGGAGGGACGGTCCGGCGGTGTCGATCTTGGTGTTCCAGGCTGTGAGCAGGTCTAGTCCAATAATACAGGGGTCTTGGATGTCAGCCAGCCAGAACAGGTGTTTTATGTTCTGACCGGCCACCCCCACCACGAGAACTCTCCTCCCCCTCAGTCTGGTGCGCTCACCGGTAGCCGTGGTGATGCAGCGCTCGGTGGGTTCCCACCCCCGTGGGGCCGTCTTGTTCATGCCCGGCAGCACACTGGGTCGGACCAAGGACATCGTAGAGCCGGTGTCAATCAGGGCCCGGATCAACGTTTTCTCCAGGCTGCATTGTAGATACATCCCTGGAGAGTGTCCACTTCGGCCCATGCGCGGTGACAGCTCATCAGTTTGTCGTGGGGTGGATGCAGGGCAGTACCGTGCGATGTGTCCTGGCTCCCCGCAGCGGGGGCACCCTTCCACACGCCGCCGCGGCCGTCTTCTCCGTGGATGCGCTGCCATGGTCTGCCGTAACTCCTCCTCCTCCCCCTCGCTCTCGGCTGTGGCCTGGGAGGTTCTTTGTCTGTGCGTCGACGCTTCGGTTGCGCGATTCATCAGCGGCTCCACCCACTCTGCTTCTGCCACCGCAGTCTCCCAGTCACTCGCGGTGTGGATCCATACATGGCTCTGGAGATGGGCCGGGCGGAGACCTTGGATGAAGTTCCGGAGGGTGAGCTTCTCTATCACCTCCGGTGTGAAATCTGGGTAGCTGCGCCGTGTTAGCAGCCGTATGTCTGCCGCATAGGCTCCTAGGCTTTCCTGGTTGCTTCGACGGCGGTGGGTCAGCTGTTCCTGGGCGTACTCAGCGTCCGCCGTTCTCCCAAATCATCTCCGGAGCGCTCCTTGTAGCGTTGGCCAGCTGTAGCGCTCCTCAGGCCAGAGATCAGAGAGCGTGCAGAGAGCCCTCCCTTCCAAGGCCAGCGCGACTTGCACGGCGGTTTCCTCTGGTGACCAGCCGTTCAGCGCGGCAGCCAGTTCGACCTGGATCAGGTAGTCATCCAATGGGGTCTCGCCGTTGAAGCGGGGAATCTTGGCCTGCTGCCGGACGGATGGAATGGTCGCTTCTTGATCGATCGCCGCTCCTGATCGCTGTGGAATCGCCACCCCGTCCTGCCCTGAAAAGGGTGGGATGCGGGGCTGGTTTGCTCTGTTCTGCCCGCTCTGCCTTGAAAAAGGCAGAGGGCGGGGTGCGTTGGCCCCGTCAGGTCCGCCGCTTCGTTTGTCCCGGCAAGGGGCTCCCGGGGGTGGTGTCTCGGCCCCGTCGTCCGTCGTCAGCTGAGCGGTGAGTCGCTCCAGCTGCTGGATCTCCATTCTGATCCTGGCTTCCATCTGCTCCATCCCACTCCTGGCACCAGTGTGACGTAGGCGAGGTTCACACAAAGAAGAGGAGCAGATAGTAGTGACGAACAGGCTTTATTCACACACACACTGAGCACAGACAGGAGGGGGGGTCATTCTCCCAGACCTCCGTTTTAATCATGGTTATCCAACACATGATACATCTTGCCCTAATCCTGCCTATGAAACACTGCTGGGTCATTATAACGCAGTTATAATGACACAGCAGTATAATAACTCAGTAATAACATTTAATACACACATACAATAACGTCCTCTGTTGCAAAGCATGCTGGGGAAATCCCTGATCCCCCCCCCCAATACAGCCCCGATGTTACAATACATTTGCCGTCTTCTCAGCCGGAACTGTTGACAAGTTTAGCGGCGTGAGGTGTGTCTACTCTTACCTGGTTAAGGTTTGTGGTGTATTTTGTGCCTTCTCTTCAGGCAGAAGAACTGTTCCTTTACAGCATTGCAGCATGCGATATGTTATCTGCTTGAGATATGTGATATAATTCTGCCTTCGTCAAGGAGGAATTACTTAAGTTAACAGCATGATGTAATTTGGCGTTAATTATTGTTTTTTTTTCTCGACTGACAGCCATCTTCTTAAAAAAAAAGAAGGAAAAGGAGATGTCTTCCTTGTCTTGATACTGAGCACTCCTGTGCTTGTTGCACTCTCGCCACCTTTTGTGGGGGAGTGGTACTGCATTCAGGTGGGAACTGAAATCTGATATTTCTGTGTTGCCTTATGACTAGCTCGTTTGTACCCCATGGAACAGCCTTTGGCCTGTTTATGATGACAATAATGACATTAAGAATGAGAAATAACTGTCTTGTTTTCACTCCTATTGTTCTCCTGGAGGAGTAATAGCTTCTGTGGGAATGAAGAAGGAGGAAATGGCCTGGACACTGGTATGCACCTGCCCAGGGCTCTATTCCTCCAGCCTTAGTCACCTCAGCTGAAACCAGGAAGGCCAACAGGAGGCAGAAGCGGATTAAAGGAAGTCAGCTGCACGGCCCACGGGTGGACTTCATGCAGAGGCATGGAGGAGATGCATAAGACCATTGAACATATGGTGGCAAAGCAGTGCGTAAGACTATTGGCATATGGCCAATCCATGCAGATATCTACACTCCACCCACTGCCCGACTTTCATCCAGACGGCCGATTTGGAAAAACCCTCCCCCAGCTGACTTTACCATCCAGACAGCTTGGCAAGAGGAATGGGAGACCAAGGAGGTCCCAAACAAACAGCTGGTGATAAACCCCAACCAACAGGTCCCGGGCACCAACCTCCCAAGGAGACAGTGGTCTACACTCAATCGCTTCAGGACTGGACATGGCCCCTGCTTGGCCAGCCTTTACAGATGGGGCAGTAGCCCTAGCCCTCTGTGCGCATGTGGAGAGGAGCAAACAATGGAACACATCATAGAGGCTTGCCCGCTCCAAAGACTGGAAGGAGGATTACACACCCTCCATACAGCAAACCAGGAGGCAACTGCTTGGCTTAAGGACTTTGCATTCGCTAAATAAAATAAATTGGCATATGGTGGCAAATCAACATCGCGTTTGGGTATGCCGCTCAGGCTCCCGTATGTGCCCTAGGACCGCATCCTGATGCTTTGTCTCGTGTGGCCTCTGATAACTTGTAAGACCACTGGCTCCGGTTGTGGTGCCAGTGGGCAAGTGGATGTCTTTGAGGATGTAGGATGAGGATGACGGTGACTCTCCGGCCGGGAAGGTGGATGAGATTTGCCCTGAGTACCTCAAGGCCCTGGATGTTGGAGGGTTGTCATGGTTGACAATTTATAGAATTTGTTTTCAGAGCCACGAACTGTATATTCAATTCAATTCAATTCAACTTTATTTATATCTGATTTTTCTAAATCCAAACAGGACATTATATCTTTTATCCACTGTAAATGTGAAGGGGGCGAAGAGTCTTTCCACTTCAGCAATACAGCACGTCTATCCAATAATAATGAAAATTTGAATACTTTTAATTTGGAATTTGGCAAGACAAGTTCTGGAGCCACACCAAAAATGGCGCATAATGGATCAGGTTTAATTTGATATTGCAGGACTTCAGACATAGTGATAAAAACAGAATGCCAAAAATTCATCAATGAAGGGCAGGACCAATACATGTGAAGCAAAGTGCCAGGAGCGCTACTACATTTTTCACAAGTTGGGTCTATATCTGAGTAAATACGTGCTATCTTAACCTTGGACAGGTGCACCCAGTGTACAATCTTAAATTGAATAAGAGCGTGACGAGCACACATTGATGCAGTGTGAACCTGGCCAAGAATAGAGTCCCACAGTTCATCAGTAAAAGTAAAATTAAGATCTTGTTCCCAATTCAATTTAATAGCAGCCAGAGAAGAAGATTGTAAATTTGAAATTAAATTATATAAAACTGATATTACCCCCTTAGAAGTTGGTTTAACTGATAAAAAAATCATCTAGAGGATTATCAGAAGGTTTTTGAGGGAATTGTTTTGTCATGGTTTGCACATAATGTCTGACCTGGAGGAAGCGGAAAAAATGTGTAGAAGTGATGTCGAATTTAGTGGAAAGTTGAGAAAAACTTGCAAATTGACCATCAAAATATAAATCCGCAAAAGATTTTAAACCTTTTCTGTGCCATATATGAAATGCACTATCAATAGTTGATCCGGTAAATAAATGATTTGCGGCAATTGGACTTCTAATGGAGAAAAACTGAAGACCGAAATTTTTCCTGAATTGAGACCAAATTCTAAGAGACTGACGAACTACTTTGTTATTACCCAGTGTAGACAAAGCAAGGGGAAGTGGTGAACCTAAAATTGCCGGTAGGGAGGTTTGATTGTCCACATGTGACTCCATAAGGATCCAAATGGGTGATTTGGGTTCCAGATAGAAATGTTTCCAATATAACATGCACCTGATATTTGCTGCCCAGTAGTAATATTGAAAGTTAGGCAGAGCCATGCCACCCACTGATTTGGGTCTTTGAAGAAAAACTTTCCTCAATCTCGGATGTTTACCATTCCAAATAAATGAGGTAATCAGAGAGTCCAAAGACTTAAAAAAGGATTTAGGAATAAAAATGGGGAGACATTGAAACAAATATAAAAACTTTGGAAGTAACATCATTTTTACAGAATTGATTCTGCCAATTAAGGACAAGGATAATGGGGACCATTTGGAAAGTATTAGCTTGCACTGGTCAAATAAGGGGAGAAAATTATTTTTAAACAAGTAATTAAGTTGTTTAGTAACACATATCCCAAGATAATTAAAATGATCAATAACAACCTTGAAAGGAAAATTTTCAAGATCCTGAACTCGAATCTTTTCATTAATCGGAAACAATTCACTCTTATTAAGATTAATTTTATAACCAGAAAACCTACTAAAACTATCCAAAATGTTGAGTATAGCGGGTAATGAAGTAAGTGGGTTGGAGAGAAATAGTAAAAGATCGTCGGCATAGAGTGAAACCCTATGCTCGATGCCACCCCTACGAATGCCTAGAAAGTCCCGGCTCCCACGGATTGCAATAGCTAACGGCTCAATTGCCAAGGCAAAGAGCAACGGGCTCAAAGGACAGCCTTGCCTCGTACCACGGTAAAGTCTAAAATAGTCAGAATAGCGACAATTAGTTAACACTGAAGCTAAAGGACTAGCATAGAGAAGTTTAATCCAGGAACAGAAGGAAGGACCAAAACCGAACCTCTCCAAAGTAAAAAACAAATACTCCCACTCAACCCTCGTCGGCCTCCGTCGGTCTATAATGACCATGGAAGAGAATCCTAAACGTCTACTCTGCTGGAACAGCACCACCTGTGACTGAACAGGCCAATGCGCACCGGTGTTCTACCTTCCAGCGTTGGTAGGATTCAAGCCTGGGCAGGAAGATGTGGAGGACAAGATGTTACCCATGCAGCATGTCCCCCTCTCCATGTCACTGATGAATCCAAAGGAACAGCAGGGCTGCTATAGTTTGGCACCAGCGCCGTTGCAGGAGCTGCCAGAACGATGTTGAGCACAACAGAGAACTGCCTTAGGGGCTCCGACTCCGGATTTTTCCTCAGGGTTGACTCCCGAAGCCTTTCCCGTGACCGGGTGTGCCGCAAGGCCGCGGAGGTTTGAAATCAGAGTTTACCTTCCCCTAGATGGGCTACCTTCCCAGGTTGACGAGCCACCATCTACCAGAAGCATCTGGTTTTAAGGCGCCAGAGATCCGCCCTCGCCCCTTCTCCTATTAGTAAAAGCAGTTCCGCCGGGCTTAGAGACTAAACCACATGGGCAGGCTAGGAGTTGGACTTGGTTGTCAGAGGCTTTTCGAGACGCACGCCGTAAGGAGCATTTTATGAGCACTGGGAGCTTAACCCCAGTGCCGCTCCTGGGTATGACAACCTTGGAACCACTCAACCCTATCGAATGCCTTTTCAGCGTCCAAACTAATAAGACATTCAGGTATGTTGTGGTGAGGAGTATAAATAATATTAAACAACCGCCGCAAGTTAAAAAAAGAATGGCGATTTTTAATGAAACCGGTTTGGTCCTGTGAAATTATAAAAGGAAGAATCTTTTCCAACCTTGAAGCTAACAACTTTGACAAAATTTTAACATCGGTATTTAACAAGGAAATAGGCCTGTAAGCAGCACAATCAACAGGATCCTTATCTTTCTTAAGCAACACAGTGATACAGGCCTGATAACATGAAGGAGGAAGTGTACTGGAGTCAAGCGACTCTGTAAAAACTTGACAAAGGAAAGGGGCAAGGTCGTCAGAGAATTTTTTGAAAAAAATCAGCAGAAAACCCATCAGGTCCTGGAGATTTTCCTGATTGCATGGATGATATTGCCAGCTGAATTTCTTCTTTTGTGATGGAAGCTTCTAGAATTTGCCGAGATTCTGAGAAAATCGAAGGGATATCAATAGAATCAAAAAAAATTTTCAAATCCTTTAAGTTTGTTGTATATTCTGAGGTATATAATTTGGAATAAAATGACCTGAAAATATCATTAATCACTTGTTGGTCAGATGTCACCTCTCCTTTATCTGTCCTAACTCCAGTAATAATTTGCTTAGCTCTAATACCACACAGTTGATTAGCTAGAAGTTTACCGGTTTTTTTCGCCATGTTCATAAAATTCACTCTTGTTCCTTATTAAACAACCTTCAATTTGTCGAGTAGAAAGTAAATTAAGTTTAGTTTGTAATGTCATACGTTCCTTGTACAGAGCGGGTGATGGAGATTGAGCATATTGTCTGTCAATGTCCAAGATTTGATCTAAAATAGCCTTCTGTTCCTGTATTATGGATCGTCTTTTAAATGCTGCCAATGAGATAAATTCCCCCCTAAGAAATGCCTTCATGGCCTCCCATATCGTTTTGTTTGGCATACCAGGAGTTTTATTTTCTTTCAAAAAAAATTAATTTTAGAAGAAATATTCACAACCAATTTTTCATCTGTAAGTAATAATGGATCCATTCTCCAATGCTTTCTCATGGAGTCACATCCATGGAGGATCATTTTAAGTACAAGAGGGGCATGATCAGAAACCGAGATGCTATCATAACTACAAGAACAAAGGTTATTAATTAATAAATTGTCAACAAAAAAATAATCTATTCTGGTATAAGTATGGTGTACGTGAGAGAAAAAAGAATAGTCCCTGCTGTTAGGATGTAAAAAACGCCAAGGGTCTGTAAGGCTATATTCCTCAAGAAAAGACTTAACATAAGTTGCAGATTTATTAAGAGTAGCAGGTTTTGAGGATGAGCGGTCTAAGATCGGATCCATATACAAATTAAAGTCACCCCCAAGAATTAGAGAATGAGTATTTAAATCTAGAATTTGCGAAAAAAGGTTGCGAAAAAAGTGTACATCATCAAAATTCGGCGCATACAGATTAGCCAAGGTGACATGTTTATTGCCAAGTTTACCTGATACTATTACAAATCGTCCATTTTTATCTAATACATTAGAGGGAATAAATGGGATATTTCGATCAATAAGAATAGCAGCGCCCCTGGCCTTAGCTTTAAAATTTGAATGAAAAAATTGTCCTGACCAACATTTTGACAAGCGCAAGTGGTCGGAATCCTACAAATGGGTTTCCTGCAAAAACAGTACCCCAGGCTTAAATTGCTTTAGACGTGACATGACTCTCTTTCGTTTAATTGGATGGTTCAACCCCTTCACATTCCAGCTTACCAAAGTAAGATTACTATTCATTCAAAGAGTAAAATTTATATATTGTGTTGTATAGCCCAAAAAAGAATGGGGTGAGGTACGGGTAAAAAAAAAAAAAAAAAAAGGGAGGGGGTGAGGGGGGTGTTAATAAATCAATAACAAAAAAAAATAAATAAAAAAAAATTCAACAACCAAACCTATAACAACACTCCAGCCGGTTGCAAAGAACAGCAACCGCTCCATCTCCTGCTCTATTCTCATCCTAACAAAATACTCCCATACAACTGGCTTCAATCCTGCATAGTATGAACATTTTACCCTAAAAAAAAAAAAAAAAATTAAGTAAACAACAACGTATAGGGAGCCAATTTTACCTTGTTTTGAACATCTAAAAATGCATCAATGTCCAGTCAGTGCAGCTTTAATGAAGTAGTAATCAAGTAGTCCAGTGTAGTAGTTGGTCAACCCAGGAATGTCCAGTTCAGGGCGAAAATCGCTGGTTTCTGTCCATGGTTTGCATGAAGCGGGTGGCCTCCGAGACGGACGCCAGCCACTGGTTTTTGCCGTCTGGAAGAGTTATCCGGAGCCTGGCGGGGAAGAGAAGAGAAGGACGAAAACCTCTCTTGTACAATTCGGACATAACCTCCTTATATTCAGCTCGTTGCTTCTGAACGTCGGTGTTATAATCCTCGTAGAACTGGAGTTTATGTCCACGATATTCCAAAGTCCCACGGCGTCTCCACGCTTCTCTCATCACCAAGTCTTTGGTCCGAAACCGGTAGAAACAAATAATGACAGTGCGCGGCTTCCCGTTCGGACCCGGCTTGAGCGTGAGGCTGCGGTGGGCTCTATCCAGCTCTGGGGGAGATGGCAAAGTTTGTGTGCCAAAGATGTCCACCAACAGCCGAGAAAAAAATTCAGATGGCCGTGGACCCACATCAAAGGACTCCGGCAGACCCACCAGACGAATATTCAGCCTCCTGCTTCTTCCCTCCAGGTCAGAAAGTTTGTTTTTCAAAAGCTTGTTCTCCTCCTGCATTGACTCCCACGTAGCTTCAAGCGCCGCTAGGCGCTGGCTGACGTCCTCCGCGTTGCTTTCAAGGTCGCCAATGCGTTGCTCCTGGTTTGCCACATCTGCTTGAATCTTGTCCAGCTTACCATTAATAAGTTCAAATGAAGCTTTAAAGTCAGCAGCTATGGACATTCTGTGTTGCTCAAGCAAGGCAACAAGTGCAGGGTTAAGGCTTATATTAGCATCCTCAGCTAAGCTGGTGTTAGCATTGTTCACTGCTGCCTCCTTTTCAGTCTGCTTTCTTGTTTTGGACATATTTCTCAACTCAAAACAGATTCCGCACGTATTAAACGTCCAAAACGTTGACAGCTTACAGTAAAGTAGGGTTTAAAAAGTAAGACTGAAAAAAAATATAGCAGGAGCCAGCAACGCACACACCTACTCCATTGCCAGCACACCTGATGCCAGCAATGTGGTTTTTGTCCTGACTGTGGCACATCGGACCAACTCTTCACCCTCTTGAGAATCCTCAAGGGTTCGCAGGAGTTTGCCCAACTAGTTTGCATGTGTTTTGTGGACTTGGAGAAGGCATTAAACTGCGTCCCTTGTGGTTTTTTGTGGGGGGGTGCTTCGGGAGTATGGGGTATCGGGCTTATTGTTATGAGCTATCCTGTCTCTATATGACTGTTGTGAGAGTTTGGTTTGTATTGCCAACACTCGGTTGGACTCATTCCCAGTGAGAGTTGGACTCCGCCAGGGCTGCCCTTTGTCACTGATCCTGTTCATAATTTTCATGGACAGGATTTCTAGGTGCAGCCAGGGAACGGAGGGTGTCATGCTTAGCAACCACAAGATTTCATCTCTGTTGTTTGCAGATGATGTTGTTCTGTTGGCTTCATCCAGCAATGACCTACAGGTCTTACTGGGATGGTTTGCTGTTGAGTGTGAAGCGGTTAGGGTGACAATCAGCACCTCCAAGTCCGAGTCCATGGTCCTCAGCCGGAAAAAGGTAGATTGTCCTCTCCAGGTTGGGGACAGGGTCCTGCCCCAAGTGGAGGAGTTTACAGTGGGGCAAAAAAGTATTTAGTCAGCCACCAATTGTGCAAGTTCTTCCACTTAAAAGATGAGAGAGGTCTCCAATTTTCATCATAGGTATACCTCAACTATGAGAGACAAAATGAGAAAAAAAAAATCCAGAAAATCGCATTGAAGGATTTTTAATGAATTAATTGGTAAATTCCTTGGTAAAATAAGTATTTGGTCACCTATAAACAAGCAAGATTTCTGGCTCTCACAGACCTGCAACTTCTTCTTTAAGAGGCTCCTCTGTCCTCCACTCGTTACCTGTATTAATGGCACCTGTTTGAACTCGTTATCAGTATAAAAGACACCTGTCCACCACCTCAAACAGTCAAACTCCAAACTCCACTATGGCCAAGACCAAAGAGCTGTCAAAGGACACCAGAAACAAAACTGTAGACCTGCACCAGGCTGGGAAGACTGAATCTGCAATAGGTAAGCAGCTTGGTGTGAAGAAATCAACTGTGGGAGCAATTATTAGAAAATGGAAGACATACAAGAGCACTGATAATCTCCCTCGATCTGGGGCTCCACGCAAGATCTCACTCCGTGGGGTCAAAATTATCACAAGAACGGTGAGCAAAAATCCCAGAACCACATGGGGGGACCTAGTGAATGACCTGCAGAGAGCTGGGACCAAAGTAACAAAGGCTACATCAGAAACACACTACGCAAAGGGACCAGGATGACTGATCCGTGTAAAGGAAAGAATGAATGGGGCCATGTATCGTGAGATTTTGAGTGAAAACCTCCTCCCACCAGCAAGGGCATTGACGATGAAACGTGGCTGGGTCTTTCAGCATGACAATGATCCCAAACACACCGCCTGGGCAACGAAGGAGTGGCTTTGTAAGAAGCATTTCAAGGTCCTGGAGTGGCCTAGCCAGTCTCCAGATGTCAACCCCATAGAAAATCTTTGGAGGGAGTTGAAAGTCCGTGTTGCCCAGCGACAGCCTCAAAACATTACTGCTGTAGAGGAGATCTGCATGGAGGAATGGGCCAAAATATCAGCAACAGTGTGTGAAAACCTTGTGAAAACTTACAGAAAACGTTTGACCTCTGTCATTGCCAACAAAGGGTATATAACAAAGTATTGAGATGAACTTTTGTTATTGACCAAATACTTATTTTACCGAGGAATTTACCAATTAATTCATTAAAAATCCTTCAGTGTGATTTTCTGGATTTTTTTTTCTTTTTTGTCTCTCATAGTTGAGGTATACCTATGATGAAAATTGGAGACCTCTCTCATCTTTTAAGTGGGAGAACTTGCACAATTGGTGGCTGACTAAATACTTTTTTACCCCACTGTAAGTATCTCGGGGTCTTATTCATGAGTGAAGGGAGAATGGAGCGAGAGATTGACAGATGGATCAGAGCAGCATCTGCAGTGATGCAGATGTACCGGTCTGTTGTGGTGAAGAGGGACCTAAGCTCTAAGGCAAAGCTGTCGATTTACCGGTCAATCTATGTTCCTACCCTCACCTATGGGCATGAGCTCTGCGTAATGACCGAAAGAATGAGATTGCGGATACAAGCGGCTGAAATAAGCTTTCTTTGCAGGATTGCTGGACTGACCGTTAGAGATAGGGTGAAGAGCTCAGTCATCCAGGAGAAGCTCAAAGTAGAACTGCTGCTCCTCCATATTGAAAGGAGCCAGTTGAGGTAGTTTGGGCATCTGATCTGGACGCCTCCCACTTGAGGTGTTTTGGGCACATCCAATGGGGAGGGGACCCCGGGGCAGACCCAGGACATGCTGGAGAGACTATGTCTCCCAGCTGACCTATGAACGTCTTGGTTTCTTCTCGGAAGAGCTGGAGCAGGTGGCTGGGGAGAGGGAAGTCTGGGCTTCTCTGCTTGAACTGCTGCTTCCTTGACCCAGACCTCCGAAAAAGCAGTAGAAGATGGATGGATGGATTGCAGAAATCATGGGCTTGTCCAAGGGAGGCTGCTGCTCCTCACTCTGGGCTCAGTGTTCTGAGTGGTGCTGCGGAGCAGGGCTTGGGTGGTGCGTTGAAAGTGGGCCCTACCTTTGCTGGCTGGAGTTCCCCCCACAGGCAGTGAGTCTATATGCCATTCTAATGACAAGTGTTGTGCCACTGATGGATTAGTCGCGAGCACCCATCAGCCTGTGGCTATGGTCTCGAGGCTGGCAAATGCTAATACACTTCTTTTAGTGTATTTAGAGGGTCTGATAAGGGACCTACAGTCAAAAGCGGAACTAACCTTCTACCAGATTTGGTGAGGATTGTGGACGATGTGATTCAAGGAGGTAGCTTTCAAGCTACACCTCTTGGGAATTCCTTGGCCAGCTGACCATGGCTGGTGGCATGTGTGGCTGAACCAGTCTGGATTGGTGGATACTGACCTTAGGTCTGACCGTGAGAGTGAATGGTTGTGTGTCTCTCTGTGTTGGCCCTGTGATGGACTGGCGATCTGTCCAGGGTGTACCCTGCCTCTCACCCAAAGATGCTGGGATAGGCTCCAGCCCCCCCCCCCAACCCAAAAAGGATTAAGCGGAAGAAGATGGATGGATGGATGGTTAGATGGATGGATGATGGATGATGGATGATAGGGCCCACAGCAGAGGCAGTATCGGACCAGATACAGAAGACGAGACTACGTGTGCAGCCCTTTCTTCGGCCAGGACCACCCAGGTTGAGTGTCCGGAGATCTCTTGGGGTGTGTGAAAACCCACAATGGCTTCATGTACAGAGCCAGGTTCCTTGCAGAGCTCGGCCCACCCGAAGCAGAGGGCCTCTCGGCAGTGGGTGCAGGTTTAACAGCACTCACGTCCGCGCTCTTGGAGGCCATGGTTCTGCCAAGCCCGCCAGCGTCCCTGACGGTACACTTCCGCTAACGTTGACTTTGTCTGCGGCACAACTCATGAGTTGGCGTCGGTGTGCCTCGGGTCTATGGGTGATCGATAAACTGGTGTGTGGATACCGCTTACAATTGAGATCTCTTTCCCCAACTTCAAGGGGTTAGAAGCAGAAGTAAGGAGGACTTCTTTCACAGTTCTGGGCAGCGAGGTCTCTGCTCTGCTGGGAGAGAGTGTGGTACGGTCTCTGTCTCCAGGAGAAGAGAGGTGAGGCTTTTACATTGCCTGTTCCTTGTTCCCAAGTGGATTGGTGCGTGACACACAGAGCTACCAGAGGACTGCCCCCCCCCACTGTAGTTTCATTACTTACAGTGGCTGTGTGGCCCAAGGTCAGAGGAATGGGATAAGTACCGCCCTATATGCCGTATGGTGTCCCATGTGCTGTGGGAGGGAATTAACTAACTAACTAAATAACTGGGGGTCTCCATCCAGTTTTTGGACCTGAGACGTTGAGCAGGTGTCTCAAGGTGCTCCCTTGTCTGGTGCTCAGGCAGAGGACATTATTCAGGTCATGGGGCCAGGCGATTGGTTCACAGCAATGGATCTTCACGATGCTGATTCCATATTCCCATAGATCCGACCACAGGAAGTTACTCAGGGTTCCTTCAGGACAGCCTTCGGTTATGATGCCCTGTCTTTCGGCCTGTCCCGGTCCTTGGACATTTGCCACGTGCAGGGACGCTGCACTCGCCCACTGCGGCAGAGGGGCAGTCGAGTTTGATTATCTGGACGATTGGCTGGTTTGTGTGCCATCGGAAAGCATAGCAAGGAGCCATATGGAGGCCATATTGGCTCACCTGTCAGCTCTTGGGTTGCATTTGAATGCGGAAAGGAGCTGCCTGGTTCCAACAAGGGTTGTCGAGTACTTGGAGCTCACCCTGGATTCAGTTGCCATGAGGGCATCCCTGACTCCGAAGAGGAGGCATTACAATCGATGCCTCCATGACAGGCTGGGGTGCAGTCTGGGAGGGCAGGTTTGTTCACAGACATTGGACTCTGACTCAGCAGTCTTGGCATATAAACCGCCTCGAGATGGGGGCAGTGTGTCTGGTGCTAAGGCATTTCTTCCGATCATTTACGGCAGAGAGGTTCTGGTGCGATCAGACAACATAGCTGTGGTGTCGTATATCAACCAGCAGGATGGTCTGAAGTCCCCCTCTCTGCATGTGAGGGCCCACCATCTGCTCCTGTGGGTTCAGGCCAAAGTTATATCCCTGAGGGCTTTTCATCTACCGGGGCCCCAGAACAGGGCGGCAGATCTGCTGTCATGAAGGGGTCCCCACCCTGGAGAATGGCGACTACATCCAGAGACAATCAAGCAGATCTGGCTTTGGTTTGGTCGGGCGGAGGCGGACCTGTTTGCAACGGCAGAGAACACCCACTGTGCTCTCTGGGCCTTGATGTACAGACTGCCAGGTCCACTAGGTACAGATGCTTTGGACATTGTCTGGCCTCCAGTGAAGCTGTTTGCCTTTCCACCGCTGCCTCTTCTGCCAGCTTTCCTCACGAAGGTGAGACTGCTGTCTCTTCAAGTAATTTTGATGGCCCGAATTTGCCACAAGACCATGGATGGCGGAGACCCATGAGATGTTTGGGGGGGCATCCCTGGCCTCCCTGGCCTTTCCCAACCAGACAGGATATACTCTCGCAGGCACAGAGCGAAAGTTTGCATCTGAATTTCCAGCTCTGGAGGTCTCATGTATGGCCTTTGGACAGGAGCAATTATGGAAACTCTGCTTGGAGAAGGAGGTTATGGACAGCGCGCAGGTTTCACGTGTCCCATCTACCCAGCTGCGATGCAGTGTGAAGTGGGGAGTGTTTGAACTGGTGTTGGACCAAGAGGAAGGATCCCTTGTCATGTCACATCTCTGTCATCCTGTTTTACCTCCAGTACCTCTTCGCCCTAGGTTGGGCGAAGTCGACTATCAGGGGCTACCTGGTGGCTATGTCAGCTGTCCATGAGAAATGTGATAGCTTATCTCATGGGGTGCATCCCTTGGCTAAGCAGTTTTGAGAGGCGTGAAATTGAGCCGTCTGTCTCGGCATCCATTGCAGCCCACTTGGGATCTCCAGACAGTTCTTAGGGCTCTATGCTTACCCCCTTTTTGAGCCACTCCCCAGTGCTGACCTTTGTCTACTCTCCTGGAAGACAGCTTTTCTCTTGGCAATTGTCTCAGCCAAGAGGGTTGGTGAACTGAATGCACTTTCTGTGGACACTGCATGCCGTAGGTTTGAGGATGATCAGGTGGTTCGCCTGCGGCCCAACCCAGCTTTTAGCCCAGGGTGCTGGCTAATGGGTTGTTTCCCACCTTCTTGTGCTTGAGGCCTTCTACCCACCTTGCACACCTCTTCAGAGGCTGAGAGGCTTCATAATTGTGCCCAGTGAGGCTCTTAAGTTTATATTGACTGTACGAGTCTGTCCATTCTTCAGACAAGCTTTTTGTGTCGCATGGGGAATCCACCCACGATGGACAGGCCTATTCATAAGCAGCACCTGTCCCATTGGATGACTGACCTGGTTGCTTCGCTTATATACAGGTTGGAGCGGGACCACCAGATAGGCTGCTGGCTCGCTTGACTTGAGGAATGGGCACTACATGGCCGTTGTTCACGGGTGCAACCCTGGAGGATCTATGCACAGCCACTGGCTGGCCTCTTCCTTAATGTTCACCCGCTTCTATAGACTCAATTTGGCCTCATCAGTCATCCGCTCATCTGTTCTAGGGGTCGCAACAGATTCTTACTTGTGTCTTAGTTTTTCCCCTTGCTGAGCCAGCAGGTGTGTCTTGTGCTTGGGATGTTTTTTTTGTTCAGCTCCGGTTGCCTGGAGGGACCGGCTTGACTTGAAGGTATCCAGTTGAGCGCAATGAGGAGTCAAACTCATCTGTCTGGGGGTTGCAGCGGATTCTTAAATTGTATCTTAATCTCCCTCATGTGAGCCAGCATGCATGCCTTGTGCTCAAAGAGGGTTGAGTCAGCTTTGGTTACCTGTAGGAGCTGGTTTAACTTGTAGGTATCCAGCTGAGTACAATAGAGGAATCAACTCATCTGTTTTGGGGCTTGCAACAAGTTCTTAAGTTGCGTCTTAGTCTACCTCATGTGAGCTGGCATGTGTGCCTTGTGTTCGAAGAGGGTTGTTTCAACACCGGTCACCTATAAAAACTGGCTTAACTTGTAGGTACCCAGTTGAGTACGATAGAGGAATCAACTCATCTGTTCCAGGGATTGCAACAGGTTCCTATGTTGCGTCTTAGTCTTATGTGAGCCGGCATGTGTGCCATGTGCTTGAAGAGGTTTGTTTCAGGTCTGGTTACCGGTAGGAACCGGCTTGACTTGTACATACTCAGGACTCATTTGGTATACAGTTGTCACATGGTTACAGGTTCACTGAAATGAAATAAAATGTACATTTACGCATGTAAATGTGGTTTTTATGAATGAAAGTGAACCTGTAACCATGCATTGCCCTTCGTCGGTGGAGGCAGGCTCCTCCCAGTCGTCAGGAAGAGGGAGTGGATGCAGAGGGTATATATACAGTGGGGTAAAAAAGTATTTAGTCAGCCACCAATTGTGCAAGTTCTCCCACTTAAAAGATGAGAGAGGTCTCCAATTTTCATCATAGGTATACCTCAACTATGAGAGACAAAATGAGAAAAAAAAAATCCAGAAAATCACATTGTCTGATTTTTAAAGAATTTATTTGCAAATTATGGTGGAAAAGAAGTATTTGGTCAATAACAAAAGTTCATCTCAATACTTTGTTATATACCCTTTGTTGCCAATGACAGAGGTCAAACGTTTTCTGTAAGTCTTCACAAGGTTTTCACACACTGTTGCTGGTATTTTGGCCCATTCCTCCATGCAGATCTCCTCTAGAGCAGTGATGTTTTGGGGCTGTCGCTGGGCAACACGGACTTTCAACTCCCTCCAAAGATTTTCTATGGGGTTGAGATCTGGAGACTGGCTAGGCCACTCCAGGACCTTGAAATGCTTCTTACGAAGCCACTCCTTCGTTGCCTGGGTGGTGTGTTTGGGATCATTGTCATGCTGAAAGACCCAGCCACGTTTCATCTTCAAAGCCCTTGCTGATGGAAGGAGGTTTTCACTCAAAATCTCATGATTCATGGCCCCATTCATTCTTTCCTTTACACGGATCAGTTGTCCTGGTCCCTTTGCAGAAAAACAGCCCCAAAGAATGATGTTTCCACGCCCATGCTTCACAGTAGGTATGGTGTTCTTTCTCCTCCAAACACGACAAGTTGAGTTTTTACCAAAAAGTTCTATTTTGGTTTCATCTGACCATATGACATTCTCCCAATCCTCTTCTGGATCATCCAAATGCTCTCTAGCAAACTTCAGACAGGCCTGGACATGTACTGGCTTAAGCAGGGGGACACGTCTGGCACTGCAGGATTTGAGTCCCTGGCGGCGTAGTGTGTTACTGATGGTAGCCTTTGTTACTTTGTTCCCAGCTCTCTGCAGGTCATTCACTAGGTCCCCCCGTGTGGTTCTGGGATTTTTGCTCACCGTTCTCGTGATCATTTTGACCCCACGGGGTGAGATCTTGCATGGAGCCCCAGATTGAGATTATCAGTGGTTTTGTATGTCTTCCATTTTCTAATAATTGCTCCCACAGTTGATTTCTTCACACCAAGCTGCTTACCTATTGCAGATTCAGTCTTCCCAGCATGGTGCAGGTCTACAATTTTGTTTCTGGTGTCCTTTGACAGCTCTTTGGTCTTGGCCATAGTGGAGTTTGGAGTCTGACTGTTTAGAGGTTGTGGACAGGTGTCTTTTATACTGATAACGAGTTCAAACAGGTGCCATTAGTACAGGTAACGAGTGGAGAACAGAGGAGCCTCTTAAAGAAGAAGTTACAGGTCTGTGAGAGCCAGAAATCTTGCTTGTTTGTAGGTGACCAAATATTTATTTTCCACCATAATTTGCAAATAAATTCTTTAAAAATCCTTCAATGTGATTTTCTGGATTTTTTTTTCTCATTTTGTCTCTCATAGTTGAGGTATACCTATGATGAAAATTGAAGACCTCTCTCATCTTTTAAGTGGGAGAACCCGCACAATTGGTGGCTGACTAAATACTTTTTTGCCCCACTGTAGGATGTGCATCCACAGGTGTGGTTAATTTGGTGTAATGCTCCTACCCCGAGGATCGGTGTCACGTGGTTACAGGTTCACTTTCATTCATAAAACCGTGTTTACATGCATAAATGTAAGTTTTTCTCAAAAGTCTGCAAAATTCTTCTCATAAATTTGCAATTTTTTTCCCCATTAATTTGCAGGTTTTTTCCTGTAAATTTTCAACATTTTTTCTTATGGATTTGCAAATTTTTCCACAAAAAAATTGTAACTTTTTTCTTCTAAACTGCAACTTTTTTCTAAAAAATATGAAACTTTTTGTCAAAAAAATTGACTTTTTTTCTCATAAATTTGCATTTTTTCTTATAAATTCGCAACTTTTTCACTGCAAATTTTCAACTTCATTTCCTCATAGATTTGGAACCTTTTTCTCAATTTTTTTGACTTTGTTTATCATAAATTTTCATCTTTTTCCTCAAAAATTTGCAACATTTCTCATAAATTTGTGACTTATCTCAAAAATTTAGTTTTTTCTCATAAATTAGCAACGCACATTTCTTGTAGATTATATAAATTGTCAAATTTTTTCTTCTAAATTTGCCATTTTTTCTAAAAAAAATGTGCATTTTTCAGTTGAAAATTTGAATTTTTTCCTCAAAAATTTTCAACTTTTTTCTCATAAATTTGCATTTTTAAAATAAATTTTTAACTTTTTCTCTATGAATTTTAAACTTCTGTTTTGACAGACACCTTCAACTTTTTTCTCAAAAATTTTTCATTTTTTTCTTAAATTTTCAACTTTTTTCTCATAAATTTGTGACTTTTTCTTTAAAATTTTTCACTTTTTTTCTCAAAAATATATTTTTTTCTTATTTTTTCTTTCTAGCATACAACTTCCAGCGCCACACGAGTAGGCTGCCTTTTTGCTACAGCGAAATCAATTTCTTCCTATTTCTATTTACTATCTGGCTTCTCTTGCTAATCTAGAGAGACCTCGACATACCGGGTGAAATAAGACAGAAACGGCGTGGATGCCTTGCTGGAGCAAGACGGCGGGCGAGAAATATAAGGTACAGACCTGTCCTTCCATCCGTTGTTATGGGGAATGTACAATCGCTACTCAATAAGATTGACGAGCTAGCGGCTATCTCCTGCTACGAGAGCGCCTTCAGAGAGATTAGCTTGATGTTGTTTACTGAGACGTGGCTAACAGAACTAGCAACAGATGCTAACATCGAACTGGAGGGTTTCCACGCAATATGGGCAGACCGGACACCAGACAGTGGGAAGGCAAGGGGTGGAGGAGTGATAATGTATGTCAGTAACAGCTGGTGCAGACCGGGACATATCACGGTTAAACAACATCACTGCAGCAAAGACATTGAGTTGCTAGCTGTAAGCATGCGGCCTACCTATCTCCTGAGGGAATACTCACACGTGATCTGCATTGTTATTTATGCAAATCCGACGGCGAACGCGGGGACAGCGCGTGACGCCATTCACTCAGTAACTGGCAGGCTGCTGACAGAACACCCAGATGCTTTTCTCCTCATCTCAGGTGATTTCAACCATATTTCACTGTCCCCCATTCTACCCATGTTCACCCAGTATGTCACATGCCACACTAGAGACAATAAAACACTGGACTTATTCTATGCTAACACTAAGGAGGCGTACACCTCATCACCACTCCCCCCACTCGGGAGATTGGATCACAACTTGGTTCATCTCCTGCCGGTGTACAAACCCCTAGTACACAGACAACCTCCGGTCATGCACACAGTGAAGTTATGGTCTGAGGAGGCAATGGACGCTCTAAAGGGCTGTTTTGAAACCACTGCCTGGGAGCAGCTCTGTGATCCACATGGTGAGGACATCGATGGCCTCACTCACACCATCATGGACTACATCAACTTCTGTGTGGACAACACTGTACCCACCAAGACCATACGGTGTTGCTTGAACAGCAAACCCTGGATCAACCCTGAGATAAAAACACTTCTGAGAGAGAAGAAGAGGATCTTCAGGTCGGGGAACAGGGAGATGCTGAAGTCCGTACAGAGGGAGCTGAGGAGGAAGATCAGAGAAGGCAAGGACAGCTTCAGGAAGAAGATGGAAGACAAGCTGCAACAGAACGACATCGGCGGGGTCTGGAGAAACCTTAAAACCATCTCTGGGCTCCAGAATACCTCCTCCCAGGCCACGGGGGGCAGGGAGTGGGCGAACAATCTGAGCCTGTTTTTTAATAGGTTTGACCAACCGCCCTCCCCCAGAGGAGACTGGAGTCGGAGAAAGGGACTCCAGTCACGTACATGGCGGTGTGAGTAGTGAGCCTCAGCTGCTCCCTTAAGTGCAGAACGCACACCAATCACAGAAGGGGAATGTAATTAATGAAATGACATACAGCTGTCATAGCGCTGACTTGGCTTTGACAGCCGGAAGTCCCGCCGTGATGCTGTCACAGTAAAAGCCCTGGAGGAGGCCACATCGCCAGTCCCGAAATAAAATGGGAGAACAAGGAAAATACTGAATAACCTTAGCGCGGATGGAATCAGCGCTCCGGCCATAACATACAAGTGTACCTGAAAATGGCCATGTGGGTTACAAACGCTTTCAGGTTGCTTCTGGCTGGGTGGAGGGGCACTTGTAGATAACCTTGGTGGAGGTCCACTTTCGAAAACACTGTAGAGCTGCTGAACATGAGTGACACATGATGAGTTCCTCCATTGTGGGCAGTGGGTATTTGTCCAGGATGACTGCTTTATTAACCATCCTGAGGTCAATGCATGGTCAGTTGCTGCCTGTCTTCTTCTTGGCCGCCACGATGTTTGAGATCCACGGCGAGGCATCCATTTTCTCGATATGTGTACATATGTATATTCACTGCTCTTATTTTCTTATCTTCTAAATTATTGCTCTGAGTGTTGCTATCCCTGTGCTGTTGCAATTCTGGAAGTTCCCCATTGTGGGACTAATAAAGGCTTATCTTATCTTATGAAAGAAATTTACCAAAATATGGCCTGTGAGCTATTAATGTCTACAGTCTGAGAGATTTTATTCTATTTTTAAGGGTTTGGATTCTTCCTTGTTATACAAACATGCCCCACCCCCCAAACCCAGTCCTGCATAGGGCCCCAGAAAAGCTAGAAACGGCCCTGTCTGCTCATCCTTCTGACCAATCTGCTCTCATGTCTGAGGGGATTTGAAGACTGGCCGTTGTGTTCACCTGCGTGCGCAGTTTTCACCTTCACCTTTACCCTCACTGCCCAGGTGCGGCGCACATGTCCAGCCAGCAGTAAGCGGAGGGACGGAGGCGATTGAGATATAGAGCATTAGCCGGTGTCAGGAGTAAATTAGAGGCCAGATCTGTTTTCTAATCAGAACACAAGCGCCGTGTTGGAGGAATTAGGGCGGCAGCTGCTGGAGCTTTTTACTCCTCACTCCCCCTCAGCCGGAGACAGGCAGACCCCAGCTCAGGGACCACCTCTTTACCGCCGCCACCTGTCAACGCCGGTGTGTCCCCCCCCCCCCCCACCACACTCCTGAGCGCGCGCGCGCGCGCGCACACACACACACACACACACACACACACACACCAGCACCGTCTGCCGCGCTGACCTCCCTCCATCTCTGAAATTAATGACAGTGCAGGTTGTGCGTGCATGCAGCCCATGGCGCTGTTTGTGTTTTCCAACAAGTGTGAAAAGGCCCTGATGAGGTATCGAATTCAGACGTCGCGCTGGGGCCCCCCCCTCACATATGTCCGTTTACGACCGATATCCGTGACGGCCTCGCCGCCGCTCATCCCACACGGAGAGACAGAGACGCTGTGGGGATCGGAGCAGAGCCGTTTCTGACTGTAGAGTGGACTATGCAAATGCTACGGGCGCTGTCAGCCACCAGGGGGCCCTCGAGCTACACGCAGCATTTTTCAGGGGAGAATTGAAATGGCCTTCAGTTTTTATTCTTTCAAAAGTGCAAGTTTTTTCTTGTAAATGTTACTTTTTTATTTTAATAATTTTTTCTTTTTTCTTGTAAATTTGCAACTTTTTTCCTCAAAATTTTTTTTCTTCTATTTTAGAATTTCTAGAATTTTTCTTCGAAGATTAAGTTTTTTCTTTTAAATTTGCAACATTTTTCTCATAATTGTGCAACATTTTTATTGCAAATTCACGATTTTTTTCCATTGTAGATTTACAACTTTTTTCTCAGAAATGTTCCAGATTTTCTTTGTAAATCTGCAACTTTTGTAATTTTGCTTTTTTGCTTGTAAATTTGCTATTTTTTTTCTTAAATTTTGACTGTTTTCTAGTAAATTGCCTAATGTTTTTCCCCTAAATATGTAACATTTTCTCATGAATCTGCTGGTTTTTTCATAACTTTGCAGCATTTTCCTATATTCCTAATATGCAACTTTTCTCCTCATAACATTCATATAGAAATAGATGGAGGTCTAATTTTTACTCTGCCTAACGGTTTATTTTCTGTTCATCTAGACAATGAACCAAGTTTATGTGTTCATGATTTTTGTTGGGAGCAGAGAGAGATTTTTATTTTTTCCCATTTTAAAGGATTTGAACTTAAAAGGAATTGATGAACAAACAAAACCCAGCTTCAGTTCTTCTTAAATTCTGTGAGGTGATAATAATGTTGTTAGAAATGACCACAGCGGTGACGGTGGACGTCTGCTGGTTCTGAGGATGCCGGTGAATAAATCTGAGCTGATTCCTGCCCGGCAGACATGTCTGTGGGCCGGGTCGTGGGAGGGTGAGAGGTGTGGGAGGTGGCGTCACTTTCACGGTGTCACACGCTAGCTTCGGAAATGTCACCTCTTTTTTCTTTCCTTTTACAGAGCCGCTCAATCTGTCCAACGCGGAGTGTTTGGGTTTTTTTTTAGGTGAAGTAGGGAAGAAGCTCTGGGAGAATTTGTTGTTGCAGACTGAAGTGATGTGATTCATTTTAACCCCTTAGCATTCCAGCTAAAAATGCCTAAATTGAGCATCCACGAAGTAAATCAGATTCTTCACTGAGTGGCAGCAGGAAATCGGAGACATCCCTGCCACCACAACACGGGAATTTACACGGAAAAACTTCACAAAATTAACTGAAAAAGTCCCAAATTTACAGGAAAAACTTCACAAAATTAACTGGAAAAAGTCCCAAATTTACATGAAAAGCGTGACAAAATTAATTGAAAAAGTCCCAAATTTACATGTAAAACTTCACAAAATTATCTGAAAAAGTCCCAAATTTACATGAAAAACTTCACAAAATTAATTGGAAAAAAGTTGCAAATTTATCATGAAAAAATTTGGAAATTTACAGGAAAAAATTGCAAATTTATGAGAAAAAAGTTGCAGACTTATGAGGAAAAAAATGTGGAAATTTACCGGAAAAAATTTGCAAATTTACAGGACAAAAGTTGCAGATTTATGAGGAAAAAATGTGGAAATTTACAGGAAAAAAGTTGCAAATTTGATGAAAAAATGTGGAAATATACATAAAAAAGTTGCAAATTTACAGAAAAAAGTTGCGGACTTATGAGGACTAAAGTGGAAATTTACAGGGAAAAAGTTGTAGATTTACAGGGAATAAAGTTACAAGTTTACCTGAAAAAAGTTGCAAATTTATCATGAAAAAATGTGGAAATTTACAGGAAAAAATTGCAAATTTATGAGAAAAAAGTTGCAGACATGAGGAAAAAAATATGGAAATTTACCGAAATTTTTTTTGCAAATTTACAGAGAAAGAAGTTCCCAATTTACCAGAAAAAAGTTGCACATTTACCAGAAAAAAGTTGCCGATTTACAGAGAAAGAAGTTGCGGATTTACCAGAAAAAAGTTGCAGATTTACTGGAAAAAAGTTGCAGATTTACAGGAAAAAAGATTCACATTTTTGAGGAACAAAATTACAAATTTATGAGGAAAAGTTGAAATTTAAGTGTAATTGCCCCTCCCCCTTGGATTTACATGACTGTTGACTGGGATGGGGGGTGGCAGCAGGTTAACAAGGGGGATGATTGTGGGTCATTTTGCTAACGGGGATAACATAACCCCCCCCCCCCCCATCCTCTTCAAATCACCTACTGGATGGATGGATATTTTCTCCCCATGTCAACACACAATTTTGCATCCCCCCCCCCCCCACCGAAAAAAAAAAAAAAAAGGCTTCCAAAGGTCCTGAATATCATCACCACCACCATAACTAAAAGCTTTGCTCTGCTCATCCAGGGTCACGATGGCGTCGCGGTGACTCTGTTGAGTTCTGGAACGCCGGTGGTTCTTGTGTTGGAACTGCAGATCATCTTCAGCATGCCCACTGATGGGTCCGATCAGAAAATAGCATCACGCCCACGCTGTTGCATCACACTACACATAACCTGAAAGTCCAGCAGACGCGCAGATCTTTATCGTGATTGGTCCACTGACAACAGAACACAGATGAGGCCATTCTGACTTGAATTTAGGAGACAGTCTGATGTCTTTGGAGGATAACTTGCTGCTGGCTGAAGTCTGATCATGGTGGTGGTGGGGTGGTGGGGCGTGCACACGCACACGCTCTTGCACATCCCACACATGTGCGCCGCCACGCAGCATCATAAATAGACAGACAGTGCCAATGTGAGGCCTGGACGGGAGCCAGCTCTGCAGCAGCTCACTAGTTAAATTATTAACACCAACTGGGAAGGAGACAAAGAGAGGAGGCAGATCAGGCGGCGGGGATGAGCAGAGGAGGCGAATCGGGACGAGCCAAACTGTTCCCGTGGTTCTGTGTTTGAAAATGGAGATGACCGTGCAGAAAAAAGTGTAAAAAGCTGATTTACAGGAGACAAACAAAAACAGAGCAGGACAGGGTGGAGAGAGGTGGATGTGAAGTGTTCTGTCAGGGATGGAGGTGGAATACTAATGCTGCACCGGCCTGTCGGTGTGTGTGTTCACCGGAGGGGGGGGGGGGGTCTGGGGATGTTGGTTCTGATCCAGAGAGTTAATGTTCCGCTCATTGATGGATAGAGCGCCAGGAACGAGGCTCCATACTCACACAAGATGGATGCAGCGCCCCTCTCTCTCTCTCTCTTTCTCTCGCTCGTCTTTATTTATCCCTCCTTATCAGAGCTAAACGGTGATCAGAGCGCTCCACAACAAAGACGCCGTCAGATCCCACATGAGGAGAGAGTTTAAGGATTGGCCTTCATCACAGTCACTTTGAACTGGGCAGTAAAAAGAGGAAACACTGGTAACACTTCCAAGAGGTGTGATATTGGATATTAAAAAAAAACCAAACCATTTGATACAGTTGTTAATGAAGTTTTATTAAGGAAACTAGAGAAGTATGGAATCAGAGGTAAAGCATGGGTCACGGTTTGTCCAGTTTGGGTCACAAGAGAAAACTGAGTGTGGGGTTCCTCAAGGTTCCATGCTGGGACCGTTGCTATTCATATTATACATAAATGATTGGTGCCACATTTTTCAAACACCCGAAATCAGTAACATATGCCAATGATACAGGTTTACTTTGTTGTGATAATTTGGAACAACTGCTGGGTAGAGTAGCAGAACTGATAAAACTGAAGACCTGGTTTGATGCAAACTAAGGAAACACTAAGAGGCCATACATTCATGCTATTTATTACCTCCGCCAAGGAGGTAATGTTTTTACCGGGGTTTGTCTGTTTGTCTGTCTGTCTGTCTGTTACCAAGCTAACTCAAAAAGTTATGAACGGATTTTGATGAAATTTTCAGGAAAGGTGTGTAATGGCATGGGGAGCAGATGATTAGATTTTGGTGATGATCTGAGAGTGCATACCTCCACCAAGGGCTTTGTTTGTATTTGTGCAGCAGGATTACACAAAAACTACTGGATGGATTTGGATAAAATTTTCACCAGAGGTGGTTCTTGGGCTACAGAGGAACTCGTTATATATTGGTGATGATCTGAGAATGCATACCTCAGCCAAGGCTCTTATCTTCTCACAGTGTGTTAGCAACAATACTCCAAAACTGATGGACAGACTTTGATGCAATTTTCACCACAAGTGGCTATAGGCCTACACACAAACCCCATTACATTTTGGAGGTGATCCATGAGAAACGGAAGGAGCCTTGTGCTCTATGAGTGCTTTTCTAGTTTTCACTGTTTTCTCCAGATCCCAAGTTATTTAACTCATTGTGTCGGATAACAACTGTCACTGTTGAGCTGAAGAGAAAATTATTTTCTCGAGATTTCGAGATAACAATGTTGATTTTACAGAGATAACAAGATAATTTTCTCATGACCTTGAGATAACAGTAATTGTTTAATTTGATATCTCAGGAAAACAACAGTTATCTGGAGAAAACCAGATAAATAACTCAAGATCTCGGGAAAACTGTGAAGATAACTAGTATGAATATATGTCCTTTTAGGGCTTCTGTTAAGTAACATGTTCATCACAAAGATTCTCCTGGTTAACATATAAGATCCGCGTCATTTCAATGCTTCAGATGGTTGCTTCAGTAATATTATGTGCAAGTATCCCAAAATTACCTGGTACTCACTGAGCTCTGATTTTTGTAATTGCCTTTAAATTACCAAGTACTTGCTGAGATCCAGCTGTTTTCTTAATTATTTTGCTAATTTTTAATTTACCCCAATTCCAAATGAAGTTTGAGGTAATTATGAACTTTTAATGCAGTAAGTACCAACAATTTTTGAGTAATTATAACTCAGCAACATAAGTGAAGAATGCAGCCCAGAACACAGTAACGGCTGGGTACTTTTGAGGTAATTATGAAACTAGAACCCAGTACGTTCTAGCGGTGGGAATCACTATCCACCTCACCATTCAATTACAGTAACGAATCAGAGCTGCAGCACCATTATAAAACGATTCTTGATGCATCTTTTTTTCCTATTCAGGATTCCTCTTTTCTCACTCTATTTTGCACTCTTAAAAGCAAAGTATTTGTATTGACCCATAATAAAGTTACTTCCAGTATTTTTTGCTAATACCCCCCCCCCCCCCCCCACAGATACTACAGCACCTGCTCACTTCCATTTTAGTTCTGGTTGAACTCTGGACATTTAAAAATTGATTTCTGCATTTATTCAGAATCTTCCACATGCGGCAGTTTTATGCATCTAAAAACCAATTAATACCCCCATCCCTAGTAAGTACTGATTAATTTTAGGAAATCAGGTAATTACTGGCAGCTATGATGCAAGAATGCAGCTTGTAGCAGATAATTTTGGGGTAATTACAACTGGGCAATATAACTGACAGATATGGTCTGAACCCCAGTCAGGGCTGGGTAATTAGAACCCTTTTAATCCTGTAATTATAATAATTTGCCTGGTGATTTTTGTCTTTTTTTTTTGTCAATAAATGTCATAAAATGGTCTTTGTGTAAAATACTTTGCTCTTTTCTTCAGAAGTGTAAATTTCAAAATCTGCCAAGTATTTGCCATTATTATATGTTTTAAATGCTTAAAACAGTGTTTAATAACTAAAAATACACAAAGCAGAACTAAATTTTCATCAGTTTTCTCTCTCTAAATATTTCAGATGTCCATGAGCAATAGTTCTGAGATAGCAAAAATTAAACTGAACCCCTTATGCAGCTTCTCAAATATTTGTGTTTGCCCAGAATTTAGGGGCAGATTTACTATGGCAGTGCAAATTAGCAAGTGCGCAAATTAGACAGAGCGCCTCAGGGAGTGGCCAATTTTTGCCAGTGATCTACTAACAAAACACAAAATTATTAACACAGACGCAGACACTTCATTTTAATAATGCCCACCCATCCGCCACGAGCACCGCAAAATTGCGCAGAGGCACAGCCAGTTCGGAGGAGCATAATGCTATATAAAACTTTTTTTAAAAAAAGGTTTTGTTTAAGTGCAAACCCCACTAAAATGGTTTATTTTTGTTCATTATATTTCAAAATTTAGATTTTCATTTAACATGGCAGACTTTTTTGTTTAATATGTATAAATGAAGCATTTGTATCTAATTTAAAAAAGGACTACTTTAGAATAAATTGATTATTTGACCAACGTGTTTATTTTATTAACACTAGAACCATCAAGATGGTCTGATGGAGACTCTGGGGTTTTATTATGTGAATAATTTTGTTTTAACAGAATCTACAGGTCTCCCAGTTCACAGCTTTTTATAAATGGCATTGAGCTACGGTGTTGCAATTTTGGGGGACGTTTCTATGGCTCTGTGCGCTGTTTTTATTAATAATCTCATTGTTGTTTTCCTTCTGTATTGTGTATCCTGAACTGGGAGAGAGAAATAGAAGAGGGAACTGAATTACCGTTTTATGCACAGCAAAAAGAAATACTGTAAATATAAAAAATATAGACTGAGGAAAAAATAAAACAGAAAATTGGCAATGTGGAAAATTTTGCTCCAAGAGTGAGAGGGAGATGATAGGAAAGAAAAACTCCAGAGTCCGAGTCTACCCTGTGCAGAAAAGAGAAAAAAAGAGTCATTATCGGCTGACACCATCTGTATGTCCACTGCAGGTATAAGGGCTCCTATTGTATCCTATTTTATGGATACAAATTCATGTAGTAGGTTATATACAATATAAACAAATTAAATTTTTTAAAAAACTGCCGATTGATGTCAAATTCAGCATAACACCAATCTCTGTCAGACTGTTGATATTCGTGTAATCCGTTCTTCTGTCATGCCAAATAAAGTCATGGGCAGAGAGAAGCTTCTGCCATGTGCCCTCGGTTCTTGCCAGTGTCTCCTCCTGGCACCAACGATCACTATCATGTCAGGCGCAGATGAATTAAGACAAGCTTTTTTAGGATGTTAAATCTTGGTGCATTTAGCAGGACACTTAGAACTGAAATCACCTTGCACCAGTCATTTAAATACTCCACTCCCTCAAATTTGCACGTTGCACATCCCCCACAAATACATATGCAATGAGGCCAGGCACAAAATTAACAGTCCACGCCTTTCCACTGCAGATTTTTCCCTGCACCCTTTAGTAAATCTCAACAGTAGTTTTTTAATGCCAAAACAGGGTTTTTCGATGGCACAGCACGTAAATCTGCTCCAAAGTGTCCAATTTACAGGCTGTTTTGTGTGTCCATGTCTAGGCGTTTTCTTAGCTCTGTGGTAGTCTTGGAATCAGTTCCTCTCCAGTCACTGGTGGGCCTGGTGGATGGCTCTTCATCTGAAGAATCTCTAAATATAAAGATATAACATAAGACTTATCCAAAAGAAACTTGTTTCTACAAAAAATGTTCAAAAGTATAGGAATAGGTAATTAAATACCTACCGGAGTGGTGGCTCAGTTGGTAGAGCATCCGCCCCACACCCGGGAGGCAGGGGTTCAAATCCCGGCCGGGTCATGCCGAAGACCATATAAAAGTGGAACTTCCTGCCGTCCAGCTTCGGCGGCGGCGGCGGCCTCCGTCGGTCTATGATGACCATGGAAGAGAATCCTAAACGTCTACTCTACTGGAACAGCACCACCTGTGGCTGAACAGGCCGATGCGCACTGGTGTTCTACCTTCCAGCGTTGGGCGTTGGTAGGATTCAAGCCTGGGCAGGAAGATATGGAGGACAAGATGTTACCCATGCAGCATGTCCCCCCTCTCCACGTCACTAATGAATCCAAAGGAACAGCAGGGCTGCTATAGTTTGGCACCAGCGCCGTCGCAGGAGCTGCCAGAACGATGTTGAGCACAGCAGAGAACTGCCTCAGGGGCTCAGACTCCGGATTTTTCCTCAGGGTTGACTCCCGAAGCCTTTCCTGTGACCGGGTATGCCGCAAGGCAGCGGAGGTTTGAAATCAGGGTTTACCTTCCCCTAGATGGGCTACCTTCCCAGGTTGACGAGCCACCATCTACCCGAAGCATCTGGTTTTAAGGCGCCAGAGATCCTCCCTCGCCCTTTCTCCTATTAGTAAAAGCAGTTCCGCCGGGCTTAGAGACTAAACCACACGGGCAGGCTAGGAGTTGGACTTAGTTGTCAGAGGCTTTTCGAGACGCACGCCGTAAGGAGCATTTTATGAGCACTGGGAGCTTAACCCCAGTGCCGCTCCTGGCTATGACAACCTTGGAACCTTGGTGCCGTCCAGCTTGGTGCTCAGCAATTATGGAATGGAGGAGGGAAATCTGTGGCGGCGCCTTGCATGACAGCGGCCCTCTGATTCTACACATGGGGTGTGTGTGTCTGACTCTGTAGATAGGATAAAACACAATTTTGTTCTACTGTATATGATTGGTTGTATGGTTGAATGACAATAAAGGGTGATTCAATGATTTAAATGAAACACAGGAAAAGCAATAAATAGCAATGATAAAGCTATTTGAAATAAAGCTGATAAGAAAACAATACACTAGATATTGAATGAATGAATAAATAAATATAAATAATATAAATAAATACAATACATAGATATTGAACAAAAATATTGTAACAAAGCTGGGAATAAATATCCAGTAATTCAAAATAGAATAGGCTTTATTGTTATTGTACAGTTGTACAGCACAACCAAATTGTGGGTGCTCCAAATCAAATCAAATCAAATCAAATCAAACTTTATTGTCATATTGCTGTACATACAACTGTAGTGCAGGCATGATGAAATTGCGTTTCTCTCGGCATCCATATAAATAGAAGCAGCATGATCTAAGACGCACTCCCACATAGCTTCACCCCCCACCCCCACCCCCCCATCCATTCACACATCCCTGAGACATACTTGGGGGGGGGGGAACTAACTATAATATACAAATAATATACAAAATGTCCGTAGGTACAGTAGTGTGTATGAGAGATTCCGGGTCAACTGTTCAGCATCCTGACAGCTTGTGGAAGGAAGCTGTTGATCAGTCTGGTGGTTCTGCCTCTGATGCTCCAGAATCGTTTACCAGATGGAAGAAGTTCAAAGTGTTTATGCAGAGGGTGAGAACGGTCCTTGACAATGTTCAGTGCCCTGCTCCTACAACGGTTCTGAAAAAGTTCTTGGACAGAGGGGAGGGAGACTCCAATTACCCTCTCAGCCCCCTTGACTATCCTCTGCAGGGCTTTTTTGTCTGACATACTGCAGCTGGAGTACCATGTAGCAATGCAGTATGTCAGAACACTCTCCACCACACCTCTGTAGAAGGTCCTGAGGATGCAGATGGGGAGAGAGGCCTGTTTGAGTTTCCTCAAGAAGTGCAGTTTCTGCTGAGCCCGCTTCCTGATCTCCAAGGAATTCTTGCTCCAGGTCAGGTCCCGCGAGATCTGCACTCCGAGGAACTTGATGTTCTCCACTCTCTCCACTAAACGGCCGCCGATGCTGAGGAGGACGTGTTCAGGCTGTGACCGCTGGAAGTCGATAATCATCTCCTTCGTTTTGTCCATGTTGAGCACCAGATTGTTCTCCCTGCACCAGCCCTCCAGGTCTCTCACTTCTTCCCTGTACATTGATTCCTCATCCCTCTGAATAAGTTCCACCACCGTGGTGTCGTCTGCAAACTTAATAATCTGGTTCCCCTCGTGTCTGGATACACAGTCATGTGTTAGAAGTGTAAACAACAGTGGACTGAGTACACAGCCTTGAGGGGATCCGGTGCTCAGCGTGACAGAGTTGGAGATGTTGTTTCCAACCCGGACAGACTGAGGTCTCTCAGTCAGGAAATCCAGGATCCAGAGACATGTGGCGGTGTTCAGACCGAGAAGGAGTAATTTCTCCATCAGTCTCTGGGGAATAATGGTGTTGAATGCTGAACTGAAATCAATGTACAGGAGTCTGGCATAGGTGTCTTTCTGGTCCAGGTGGGTGATGACAGAGTGTAGGGTGGTGACTATAGCATCCTCCGTGGAGCGGTTTGAACGATATGCAAACTGGAGCGGGTCGTGTGATGCAGGGAGGCAGGCTGTAATGTGTGGTTTGACAAGCCGTTCGAAACACTTCATCACAATTGGTGTCAGTGCAACAGGACGATAGTCATTCAAACAGGACACCACTGGTTTCTTTGCCACCGGTACAATGATAGAGGTCTTGAAGCATCTGGGAACGATGGCCTGACTCAGGGAGATGTTATAAATGTCAGTCAGGACATCCGCCAACTCGCTCGCGCAGTCTCGGAGCACACGTCCCGGAATGTTGTCTGGACCTGCAGCTTTACGTGGGTTGACTCTGGTTAGGGTCCTCCGTGTGTCCGCTGTGTTGATGGTAAAAGCTGGTCTGACTGATGGTGGGGGTGGGCCAGCCCTCCCTCTGACTGTCGAGTTTGATGCTTCAAAATGTGCAAAGAAGTCATTAAGCCTGTCTGGAAGCGAAGCGTCGTCATCATCAACCCCCTGCCTAGACACTGCCTCCACTAGGCTACAATGCAATAAAGAGAGAAGGATTAGATAAAACAGAGTTACAGAACACATGATTAAACACATGACTGAAATAAAAATAAAAAGGGCCCAGGATTATGGAAATATACACAGATATGGTAGTGACTACATGGGTGTAACTATGTACGTAAGAGTGCAGAACACAAATTGAGTAAAATGGCCCAAGGATTATGAAAAATATACACAGTAGTGATTTCTTGGATGGATCAATATACATGAAAGTGCAGAGTGCAGAGACAGGAGAGTTACAATGATAATTAAAAGGTCCTCAGTTCTGAGCACATGAGCGTTCAGAGGGAGGGGGTGGGGCCTCTGACTGTTTGTAGTTCTGATGGCCCAGGGGAAGAAACTGTCAGTCTGGAGGTGTGGGACCTGATTGGTCTGAACCGTCGTCCAGAGGGAAGCAGGTCGAACAGGTGGTGGGTGGGATGTGAGGGGTCTCCTGTGATGGCCTTGATCCTTCTGAGACAGGAGGATTTAGAGATGTCTTCCAGGGAGGGCAGAGGGCCACCAATAATTTTTTGGGTGGTGTTGATGACTCTCTGCACAGCCTTCCTGTTCTCAGCCGTGGAGCCGGCGTACCACACACCCAGACAGTAGGCGAGCACGCTCTCCACTGAGCAGCGATAAAAGGCCAGCAGCAGCTTCTGGTCCAGGTTGTTCTTCCTCAGGACGCAGAGGAAGTGCAGCCACTGCTGGACTTTCTTTACCAGGGTCTTGGTGTTAACAGTCCAGGAGAGGTCAGAGGAGATGTGGGTGCCCAGGGACCTGAAGGTGGGCACGGTTTCCATGTAATCGCCATTTATGAGGAGGAGGGTGGTCCTGTCTGTTCTTCCTGAAGTCCAGTATGAGTTCTTTGTTTTTTTGGGGCGTTCAGTTTCAGGTTGTTTGCTTGGCACCACAGCAGCAGATTGTCTACCTCTGCCCTGTATGCCTTCTCATCATCATCGGTGATGAGCCCAACCAAGGTGGTGTCGTCCATGTATTTCACAGTGATGGTGGTTGGGTGGGTTGGAATACAGTCAAAGGTATACAGGGAATACAGTACAGGGCTTAGCACGCAGCCCCTGGGGTGAGCCAGTGCTAAGAGACACTGTGGAGGAGTGGTGGGGCCCAAGTCCCAAGTGGGCTGCACGGTGGCGCAGTGGTTAGCACTGTGGCAGCATAGTTTACCCTCGGCCGGGGGATCGCGGGGATCGTGGGTTCGATCCCTGCCCCCGACCAACAGTGATCTGTGTGGAGTTTGCATGTTCTCCCAGTGTTGCGTGGGTTTACTCCGGGATTTCTCTGGTTTCCTCCCACATATCAAAAACATGCAGGTTAGGGATATGGGGCACTTGCGCACGCAGCGACCGGCAGCTGGTGGTTTGTCACCAGACTGCAAAACAAATCTACCTACGGGTACAAAATAAGTAATAAGTAATAATAAAAAAAAAAGTCTGACTGTTTGTGGGCAATTGGTGGGAAAGCTTTTTATCCAGGAGCAGGTAGGGGTGAGGGGGAATCTGGAGGCGGTGCAGTTTGTTGATCAGGATGTCTGGGATGATGGTGCTGAAAGCTGAGCTGTAGTCCACAAACAGCATCCTCACATAGCTACTTGGGTTCTCCAGGTGGCTCAGCGCTGTGTGGAGAGTGGTGGTGATGGCGTCTTCTGTAGACCGGTTCTCAACTCAGCTCAACTTTATTTATATAGCAACATTTCACAACAACAGTCATCTCATAGCACTTTCAACGGTAGGGGAAACCCCCACAATTGCAGAAAGACCCCAGCAATCAGGCGATCCCCTGTGAGCAGCACTTGGCAACAGTGGAGAGGAAAAACTCCCTTTTAGCAGGAAGAAACCTCCAGCAGAACCAGGCTCAGGGAGGTGCAGTCATCTGCTGTGATTGGCTGGGGGGATGAGGGGATAGATAAGAAGAAGAAAAGAACAGGCATGTAGAGAGCAAACAGCACAATGGGGACTCAATCTATGGGAGAGAACAAACAGATGTTAATGACCAGCAAAAATACTTCATTGAGTGAAGAAAGGAGTGAAGCCCAGTGCATTATTGGAGGTCCCCCGGCTATCTAAACTTATTAGCAGCGTAACTAAGGGAGGGTTCAGGGGCACATGATCCCGCCCTAATTATAGGCTGTATCAAAAAGGAAGATTTTAACCCTAGTCTTAAAAACAGAGATCAAGTCTGACTCCCGAATCCAGATTGGCAGCTGGTTCCAAAGGAGAGGAGCCTGAAAACTGAAAGCTCTGCCTCCTGTTGTACTTTTGGAGATTCTAGGGATTACAAGTATTCCTGCATTTTGGGAGCGTAGTGCTCTGTTAGGATAATAAGGTACTATTAGATCTTTTAAATCAAGAGGGGCCTGATTATTTAGAGCTTTGTAAGAGAGAAGAAGGATTTTAAACTTAATTCTAAATTCTATGGGAAGCTAATGAACAGAGGCCAGAACCGGAGAGACACACTGTGTGTGTTTATATACTTACATATTTATTCCACCTAGCTGCAATGCTCCGTACTGTGGGTGTTTATATATTTACATATTTATTCCATCTAGCTACAATGCTCTGCACTGTGTGTTTATATATTCATATATTTATTCCATCCAGCTACAGTGCTCTGCACTGTGTGTCTGTGTGTGTGTATATATATATTTTATAGTAATATGTACATATGTATATTAGCTGCTCTTGCTTGCTTGTTTTTTTTTCTTGCCTTCTGATTGTTGCTCTGAGTGTTGCTATCCCTGTGCTGTTGCAATCCTGGAATTTCCCCGTTGTGGGACTAATAAAGGCTTATCTTATCTTATCTTATGTGAGCTCTCTTTTTCATCATCATCATAGCAGTCTGTCGGGGGTGACAATGACTGTTTCATTTCGGTCTCATCAGATTCCTCCACACAGCTCTGTCCTTAGCCTTCTGCTGCCACAAACTGCTGTCTATGTCCAACTTCTTCAAGTTTCTTTTTACAGTGTCTTTAAATCGGAGCCTTGGTCTACCCTGATTGCGTTTGCCCTCACATAACTGTGAGCAGAGTAACTGCTGAGGGAGACACTGGTGGTCCATCCTCTCAACATGTCTGAGCCATCTCAGGTTCATCTGTATTAGCATGTCCTCCATTGATGGTAGACCAGTTCGTTTCAGCACTTCTATGTTGGTTATCTTGTCTTTCCATGAGATGTTCATTATAGCTCGAAGGTGTCTCATCATGTATGCGTGGAGTTTCTTTACCTGCACCCTGTAGACAGTCCAAGTTTCAGCACCGTACAATAGAGTAGCCAGTACTGTTGCTCTGTATACTTTGCATTTCACATGGATAGACACATGTCGATTGTTCCACAGTCTCTCCCTCAAGTTTCCAAACACAGCGCTTGCTCTTCCCATTCTCTCTTTTTAGTCCCTGTTAAAACTCTCGCTGCAGCATTTTGGATCAGCTGAAGACTTTTTAAAGATGTTTTAGGACAGCCTGATAATAAAGAGTTACAGTAATCTAATCTTAAGCTAACAAAAGCATGTATTAGTTTCTCAGCATCACTCTGAGACAAGATGTTCCTAATCTTGACAATATTACACAAATGATAGAAGGCAGTCTTAGAAACAAGTTTAATATGTGAATTAAAGAACAGATTTTTATCAAAAATAACTCCAAGGTTCCTCACAGAACTAATAAGAGAGAGAGTAACCACATCCAAACTAAGAGATTGATTTGGAAAGGCATTTCTACAGATTTTTGGACCAAATAGAATTACCTTCAGTCTTATCTGAATTTTATACCAAGAAATTACAAGTCATCCAAGCTTTGATTTCCTTAAGACAAGCCTCAAATTTGGCTAATTGATTAGTCATCTGGTTTCATTGACAAGTATAATTGTGTGTCATCGGCATAACAGTGAAAATGTGTGCAGTGCTTTCTAATAATGTTGCCTAGCGGAAGCATATAGTCATGGACAAAATTGTTGGTACCCCTCTGTTCATGAAAGAAAAACCCATAATGGCCACAGAAATAACTTGAATCTGACAAAAGTGGTAATGAATAAAAATTCTTTGAAAATTAACCAATGAAAATCAGACAATGCTTTTGAATTGTGGTTCAACAGAATTATTTTAAAAAACAAACTCATGAAACAGGCCTGGACAAAAATGATGGTACCCCTAGAAAAGATTGAAAATAATGTGACCATAGGGACATGTTCAACCAAGATGTATCCTCTAATTAACATCACAGGTGTCTACAAACTTGTAATCAGTCAGTCGGCCTATTTAAAGGGTGACAAGTAGTCACTGTGCTGTTTGGTGACATGGTGTGTACCACACTAAACATGGACCAGAGGAAGCAAAGGAGAGAGTTGTCTCAGGAGATTAGAAAGAAAATTATAGACGAGCATGTTAAATGTAAAGGCTGTAAGACCATCTCCAAGCAGCTTGATGTTCCTGTGACTACAGTTGCACATATTATTCAGAAATTTAAGCTCCACGGGACTGTAGCCAACCTCCCTGGACGTGGCCACAGGAGGAGACGGATAATACGAATGGTAACAAAAGAGCCCAGAACAACCTCTAAACACATTCATGGTGAACTCCAAGCTCAAGGTGCATCAGTGTCAGATTGCACCATCCGTCGTTGTTTGAGCCAAAGTGGACTTCATGGGAGACGACCAAGGAGGACACCACTGTTGAAAACAAATCATAAAAAAGCCAGACTGGAATTTGCCAAACTGCATGTTGACAAGCCACAAAGCTTCTGGGAGAATGTCCTATGGACAGACGAGACAAAACTGGAACTTTTTGGCAAGGCACATCAGCTCTATGTTCACAGACACAAAAATGAAGCATACCAAGAAAAGAACACTGTCCCTACTGTGAAACATGGAGGAGGTTCTGTTATGTTCTGGGGCTGCTTTGCTGCATCTGGCACAGGGTGTCTTGAATCTGTGCAGGGTACAATGAAATCTCAAGACTATCAAGGTATTCTAAAGAGAAATGTGCTGCCCAGTGTCAGACAGCTTGGTCTCAGTCGCAGGTCATGGGTCTTGCAACAGGATAATGACCCAAAACACACAGCTAAAAACACCCAAGAATGGCTAAGAGCGAAACACTGGACTATTCTAAAGTGGCCTTCTATGAGCCCTGATCTAAATCCTATTGAACATCTGTGGAAGGAGCTGAAATATGGCGTCTGGAGAAGGCACCCTTCAAACCTGAGAAAACTGGAGCAGTTTGCTCATGAGGAGTGGGCCAAAATACCTGCTGAGAGGTGCAGAAGTCTCACTGACAGTTACAGAAATCATTTGATTGCAGTGATTGCCTCAAAAGGTTGTGCAACAAAATATTAAGTTAAGGGTACCATCATTTTTGTCCAGGCCTGTTTCATGAGTTTGTTTTTTAAAGTAATTCTGTTGAACCACAATTCAAAAGCATTGTCTGATTTTCATTGGTTAATTTTCATAGAATTTTTATTTATAACCACTTTTGTCAGATTCAAGTTATTTCTGTGACCATTGTGGGTTTTTCTTTCATTAACAGAGGGGTACCAACAATTTTGTCCATGTGTGTATATAAACTCAAAAGAAGAGGGCCTAGCACAGATCCCTGTGGAACTCCGTGACTGAGCTTTGAGTTGGAAGAAAATTCATTATTGACATGAAAAAAAAACTGGAACCTATCAGATAAATAAGATTTAAACCACTGCAACAAAGTTCCATTAAGTCCAACAAGGTGTTCTAGTCTGTCAAGTAAAATATTATGATCGATAGTATAAAAAGCAGCACTAAGGTCCAAAAGGACAAGTACAGAAAGAAGTCCATTATCAGATGCGATAAGGAGCTCATTAGTGACCTTCACTAAAGCTGTTTCAGTACTATTATGGATGCTAAACCCAGATTGAAACTCTTCAAATAAACCATTTCCCTGCAAGTGGTCAAATAATTGCATAGCAACAACTCTTTCTAAGATTTTTGTTATGAAAGACACAATACAATACTTCTTGATAAACTGCAGTTGCATGTTGTTAGGGGAGTGGCACTGAATTGGGTTACAAGTTATTTATCTGAGCGACAGCAGTTTGTGAAGATGGGAGAATATCTGACTTGATGTATGGGAATTGCCTGTGGGGTCCCCCAGGAGTTAGTGTTGGGCCCCAAATTATTTAACATATATATGATATAGTCCAAGTTTCTAAATTATTAAAAATAATATTATTTGCTGTTGATACTAATATATTTTTTTCTGGAAATAATTATAAGGAACTAATCCATACTCTTAATAATGAATTAAATAAGCTTGGTTAGCACCTGTGTATATGGCAGCTCTGCCGCCATCAGTGTGTGAATGTATGTGTGAATGGGTGGATTGCAGGATCTGTAAAGCGCTTTGGTCATCCTAGATGAGAAGAAAAGCTCTATATAAGTGAACGCCATTTACCATTTAAAAAAAATGGATGGATAGTAATAAATTATCACTAAATATAGATAAAACTAAGGTAATGATATTTGGTAATTGTAACAATAAAGATATACATATTCATATAGATAATGTAATTGTTGAAAATGTTAAGGAGATCCAATTTTTGGGTGTAATACTAGATGATAAAATTAGTTGGAAATCACACATCAGATACATACAAAACAAAGTGGCAAAAATATCGCAATTATGAATAAAATTAAGCAAGTCCTAGATTACAAATCACTTCATATCTTGTATTGCTCATTAGTACTTCCATACTTGACCTATTGTATAGAGGTCTGGGATAATAATTACAAAAGTACATTTAATTCATTGTTAATATTACAAAAAAGGGCAGTCTGTGTTATACACAAAGTCGGGCATCTTGAACATACTAATTTATTGGTTTTTTTTCCACAATATCTTTATTGAACCTTTTTTTTTTTAACAAACATGATACAAACAATCAAACACTAACACTAAAGTACTACAAAAAAAAAAAAAAAAAAGATGCACTAAAAACACCAACAACCACCAGCAAAATCAAATCTTCAACAATGCTCCTCTGTTTAGTCTAGACAATCCAATACATAAGTATACATATTATGTTCACCAGTTTGGAATTTACAAGGTCCACACACATCATTCACCTTCTTCTTCACAAGTTATGTTTAAATTTTTTATATAATCAATAAAAGGTCTCCATATATTCTCAAACACAATTTCCTTTGATTTCAGTGTATATGTTATTCTTTCTAATGGAAGGTTTGTTAACATCTGTCTTAACCACTGAGTCACATCTGGTCTATGAGTCTTTTTCCATAATAGTGCAATACATTTTTTGGCATTAAGCAAACTGAGGTCTATGAATGTTCTTTCACTTTTATTAAAATTATGCTTTTCTGGGTACAGACCCAACAAAAACAATTTAGGATTCAATATGATTTGTTTTGAGATTATTTTTTCAATTGTTACCCTCACCTCTTCCCAAAACATTCTTATTAATCTACATTCCCATACACAATGAAATAGAGTTCCTTTACTTTCCATGCATTTTGTGCATGTATCTGGTATATTTTTGTTATATTTATTTAACTCCTCCGGTGTAACATACATCCGCATTAACCATTTGAAATGTATCAATTTAAGGCGTACATTTATTGATTTGGTTTGAGCTTCTGTACAAGCCAATTCCCATTGTTCCTCTGAAATTTCAGTTTGCAGATCTTCTTTCCAGTAGTTTAATCTTTTCAGTGAATTTTCACTTGAAGATAGTGTCAATGAGTTATAAAACTCTGAAATAATACCCTTTCTTTTACTATCTTTCATCATCATTTTTTCCAAGGATGAATAAATAGGTCGAGTGAGAGCTTTATTTTGATTTGATTGAATAAAATTCCTAAGCTGAAGATATTTAAAAAAATGTGTTCTATTAAGATTAAATTTGATCCTCAGTTCTTCAAAAGACATTATGTTATCTGCACATGGCAAATATAAATCCTGAATCTTTTGTATCCCTTTTAAATTCCATACTTTAAATACAGCGTCCGCTCTCCCTGGTTTAAAATATTGATTACCCCATATTGGACTAAATTGTGACAATAACTGTGGTTCTTTTAAATAGTTTTTAGCTTCACACCATATTTTGATCATATGCTTTACAAATGGATTTTTAACTTGTTTTTGTAATTTTTTTGCCGAATCTGAGTATATGAATATGGGAAGAGGTAAAGGTAAATTGTATGATTCCATTTCAGTCCAGTGAGGGAGATCATTTGATGAAAAATAATATGTCATAGACCTCAGTTGTGCCGACCAATAATACAACATAAAATTTGGACATTTCAGACCTCCACGATCAAATGGTAAATATAATAAAGACAGACGTAATCCAGCCCTCCTGTTGTTCCATATAAATTCCACTAACTTTTTTTTTATTCTTGAGAATAAATCTAAAGGTGGTGATAAGGGAATGTATTGAAATAAATAAAGTATTTTAGGTAAAATATTACTTTTAAGTATATTGATTCTCCCGATCATCGACATTGGTAGTGACATCCATCTCTGAGTTAACTCATTGATATCTGACATTAAGGCTTCATAGTTGACACTGGCGACTGATTCTAGCTTAGGCACAATTTGGATTCCTAAATATTTAAACTGATTTACAACATTGAATTGATTTACCTCAGGGGCTGGGTAATTTCTCTGGGTCTCATTTAGCATTAATATTGAAGATTTAGTTTTATTTATTTTATATCCTGATATTTCCCCAAAATTCTTTATTAAATTCAACAAGGTTGGAATTGATTTTTTTAGATTCGACATAAACAAAATTATGTCATCGGCGTACAGGGAGATTTTATGTTCTGTTGGTCCAACTTTAATTCCATATATTTGTGAATGTAAACGTATCGCTATCGCTAAAGGTTCAATTGCCATAGTAAACAGTAAAGGTGAAAGTGGACAGCCTTGTCGACATCCTCTATTGATTTTTATTGGTTTTGAAATATTGTTATTTGTTAGGATTTCTGCTGTAGCATTATTGTATATTATTTGAACCCATTTTATGAAATTATTTCCAAGTCCAAACCTTTGTAGGACTTCAAAAAGAAAGGGCCATTCAACTCTATCAAAGGCCTTTTCGGCGTCCAGTGATAGGAGAGCTGTATCCGGTGCTTCTTTATTAAAATAAATAATATTAAATAGTCTTCTTACATTATGGAAGCCTTGTCTTCCCTTTATAAAGCCATTCTGATCTCGATTAATAATATTTGGTAAAATTTCTCATATTCGTCTTGCTAAAATTTTACAGATTATCTTAAGGTCGGCGTTTAATAGGCTTATTGGTCTCATATTTTCACATTTATTAGAGGGCTTACCTGGTTTTGGCAGCAGTATAATTAAAATGTATTGTTTTTAACATTCAAAGTTATTAAAATTACAGGATCTGGTTGATTATTATACAGCACAGTTAATGTTTAAAGTCAGTAAAAACTTTTTGCCACATAATATACAAAATATTTTAGTCAGAGAGAAGGGAAATACCGTACAATTTACGGGGAAATACAAAATTTAAAATGCACCTAGTAAGATCTACTAGGAAAAGTTTGTGTGTGTGTGTGTGTGTTGGGGAGGGTGGGGGGTAAAATTGTGAAATGGAATGGAGGAGAAACACAGGCAATGTCCAAACATCCATAGATTTAAATCAACATATAAAGAAATTATTTTTGAACAATATAAAAGTAAAGGACAGTAACATTGCAATATGTCTTCAAGTGTCTTTAGTGAAGAAAGGTTGTTATTGTTGTATATATATGCTGAACACTATTATTATTGATATCATTATTACTAGAATATAACAACGGTATTATAATATTATGATGGAATTATTTAAAGTATTATATAGGCCAGGTGGTATTATTATTATTGTTGTTGTTGTTATTGCAACTACTATATGGCTACCTATTATTATGATTATTATTATTATTATATGGTTACTTACTGTGTCTAGGTATTGTAAGCCATGTGGGGGTATATGGTGGTATATACGGTGATTATGATGATGATAATATTGTCTATAATTATGTTAAACATACCAGAAGTATTTACTTATTAGTATTACAATTATTATTAGATGTTGGTGTTATTGTCATTATAAACTATCATTGTTGTATTATTTCTATTGCATAATTTAACTAGAAAAGCACTCGGAGAGTGCAGACCTCCGCCAAGCGCCACAGTTCCCCCCATACAGTGTTTGTGTGTACGTTTTCAGATTTCTTGACCATGAAAACATATGACAAGTAATTGGATTGACAATGATAGGATTAGTGGTTTAGTAGTTATTCACGAAAATGGCATTTTGCGTAATGGCGGTTTTCTTGTGGACAGTGATCCGGATCACCACCAAAATCTAATCATCTGTAGGATACCCCATTTCTGACAATCTGTGAAAATTTCATGAAAATCCGTCCATAACTTTTTGAATTATCTTGCTAACAAACCTACAGACAGACAGACAGACAGACAAACCAACGCCGATGAAAACATAACCTCCTTGGCGGAGGTAATTATAAGATGCATTATATATTATGGTATTGTATAATGAATGTAATTATGGGATGGATAATGACTAGAATGATATTATAATTTATTGTGTATGGAGAAGGTGTGGGACTATATAAGCGTTGGCTTCTTCCCACTCCTTTTGAACAAGGACATTTTTTATGGGGTTTTTTTTGGCTTTGATTCCTTGTTTTTAATTTTTTTTTTTTGTCTTTATGTTCAAATCAATCAAAGGCAGATTAGAGATTGGTCTATAGTTAGCTAAAACTCCTGGATCCAGCATTGGCTTTTTGAGTAAGGGTTTAATTACAGCAATTTTAAAAGCCTGCGGTACATGGCCTAAAGTTGATGAAGAATTGATTATTTGAAGAATAAAGCTACCAATAAATGGGAAAACTTCTTTAAATAACCTGGTAGGAATGGGGTCTAAAAGACAAGTTGGAGGCTTGGATGAGGAAATTATTTTGTCTAACTCTAAAAGGTCAATTGGAGTAAACTCATCCAAACAGATATCAATTGAAGGAGTTGTAGTAGTTACTGTATCTAAGTTAATGGTGGGAAGAATCTGACTGATTTTATCTCTGATAGATGAAATTTTATTACTGAAAAAGTTAATAAAGTCCTGACTAGTAAGCTCTAAGGGAATGCTAGGATTGACAGAGTCCTGACTCTTTGTCAGCCTGGCTACAGTGCTGAAAAGAAACCTGGGATTATTCTTGTTCTCTTCTGTTAATGCAGAATAATAACTCGTTCTAGCTTTTCTAAGAGATTTTTAATAAATTAGAAGATGATTTCTCCAAGCTAAATAGATTTCATCTAATTTAGTGGAGCGCCATTTTCTTTCTAATTGACGAGTCTTCTGTTTTAAGCTACGAGTTTCTGTGTGTTTTCCCTGTAGGTGAACTGGTGTAAAGCGCTTTGAGTGGTCTTTGTGACTAGAAAAGCGCTATATAAGTGCAGGTTAGTTAGTTAGTAGTTAGTTAGTAATGTATGGCTAAATGTATGGCTTATCGTCAAGTCCCGCCATAACCAACTTGCCCCATCAAGTGATGGCCTGTGGTGCGGCACAGCGAACGAGCCGAACTCAGCAGCCTCATTTTCTGTTGTTTGTTGAAATCTCTGAATATCTGACCGTAATTTTTTTTTCTGCAAGGGAGGACATGTTTTTTTTTTTTTTATTTTCAGTGTTACAGTTTTAATAAAAATATATATTTTCAACTCATCTGTTCTAACCAAATTTTTAATTTCTTTGAAATTAAAACGTGACCGGCTTTCTCCTCAACATTTTTTGCTAAGCCATTTACAAATTATTACTCAAAATACCTATGAAATACCTAAAAAAACACACGGAGTCAACCGGACAATAGACAAACAAGTGAGAACAACAGAAAGACGCTCCTTGAAAACATGGGCAAAACACATTACAAAAACAATAAAAAACACTCCAGAACTCTCATAAACAATACTAAAACTATTGCGTTACGGCCCAGTCCTTTCTGGAGTGGGCCTGTAAAAAAACACAGCCTCTCTGTGTTTTTTTTCTTGTGTTGAAGGTGGAGCTACGAAGGACCACCCCTGGCTGAGAGGTGCCTATATAAGTCATCTCTGCATATCTGTCAGTAGCGTTCTGCTCCCACTAGAGGCTGGTTGCCTTTGTGTGCTTGTGCTCTGCCTATCGCCTGTTTTGTCGCCTGGTCGGGGCTGTGCTGGTGGTCCTGTTTATGTGTTTGTAGCCTGTGGGTTTTCTGGTTTGGGGTTGGCCGCTGGGCATGGTTGCAGCCCCTGACAGAGGCGTAGGTGGTCGCTGGATTGGCTAGTGACTGTTTTTGGCTTGTTTCATGCATCCCATACGCATGCACACACCACTGATTTTTACAGACACCTCTTTATTTATTGCTTTCTTTTAATAAATAAACTTGTGTTTAAATTGGCACCTCCATGTGCTCTCCCCTTCTTTGTCAGAGCCTGGAGCCGGGCTTGTGACAGCTGTTTATAATGCTAAACTATTATTCACACTATAAACCCCGCTAAAACACCACAAAAAGCTCACTTATGCCACACAGTCCCTCCACGATGGTCCATTTATTCTGCATGCTAATCCTGTTAGCTTTTCCTTTGTCCTGATCAGTAAACTTCCGGCATGACGTATGACGTCATTTCTGGGATTACCATAAAGACTGACTTCTCAGCTTTCATGAGCACTTGGAATGAAATCTCTAAGATGAATAGTTGCGGAGTTATGGTCACTTGAATGAGCACAACGCTGGCGACAGAGGGTTAAATGGCATAAGTGCTGAGTCATTTTGAATTAATTATAAAATTAGAACCTAGAAAATACTGTTTTTGTTGGGGGGTACTTACACATAAGATCACTTAAACAATTAAACTAGTTGAGCCATTGTACAGGTCTGAAACAGGGAAACTACAGGAGAGTTATATGATAAGTATTATGGTACTTACATAGTAATGACAGTAGTTTTATGGTTAAAAACATGTTGTTACCATGTTGTTACCCTGTACTGTAAAAACTGTTTCCTTGATCTAACACAAAAATATTAAGGTTTAAGTTTGTTGTTTAGTGAACTAACTGGTATTTTAAGTTCTGAAAACCTTATGAGTGAAACAACCAAAAACTGAATAAAACCAAAGTAAAAAATGTCAATGTACTAAATGTATCAGACCTAATTAAAACTAGAAAAGCACTCAGAGAGCGCATACCTCTGCCAAGGCTCCTTCCGTCCCTCATGGATCACCTCTAAAATGTAATGGGTTTGTGTGTAGGCCACAAGCTATTTCTGGTGGAAATTGCATCAGAGTCTATCCAGTAGTTTTGCAGGATTTTTGCTAACACACTGTGAGAAGAAAAGAGCCTTGATGGAGGTATGCATTCTCGGATCACTACCAAAATGTAATGGGCTAGGCCGAGGACCACCTCTGGTGAAAAGTTCAACCAAATCCATCCAGTAGTTTTTGTGTAATCCCGCTGCACAAATAAAAACAAGGTCCTTGGTGGAGGTATGCGCTCTCAGATCATCACCAAAATTTAATGGGTTCATCCTTGGTGGAAGGGCTACCTCTGGTGAAAATTTCATCAAAATCTGTCCAGTATTTTGTACGTAATCCTGCTAACAGTCAGACAAACGGACGGACGGACAAACAGACAAACAACCTCGATTACATAACCTCCTCGGCAGTGATAATAAGTAACATTTAATGGATAAATTCAGAATTTATGTACTTAATTTTATTAAGTTTACCCAATTCTTTGTTTCTATGTTTTAAAACCAGAGATTGCTTAAAATAATTAGTTAGCATTACCAAAACTTAATGAGAGGCATCTGTGTCCAACATTGATTCAGCAAACATTAAGCTGAACAGTAGTGAACATTCCAGTACATCAGTATTCAGTATGTACCAGAACTTAACATCTCAGGCTATTCAGTGCTGCTAAATACTGTATAACTAATTCATGATACATTTTTTCCCATGTGCATATACTATTAAAACACATTAACATTACAATTACAGACATTTTTACCTCAACTTATAAAATACAGCTAAGTAAGACTCTTGCACAGTACTGTGTACATAATCTTAAAGGGCAAACTCTGCCCATTTTCAATATCACAGCTATCATTCATCTAATGTGTCATCTGGCATCACTGATAGCAGAAGATCAGCAACAACTGCAGAGATGAAGAGGAACTTCATCTTTCAGCATGACAATGACCCAAAGCAAACATCCAAATCAACAAAAGAATGGCTTCACTAGAAGAAGATTAAGGTTTTGGAATGGCCCAGCCAGAGTCCAGACCTGAATCCGATCGAACTGTCGTGTTCACTGCGCAAACGGGGCAGTGAACATATAAAATAGCAACGAGCCCAAAACGCAGAGTAAGTAACGTGTTTATTTACAATGGATGAATGGGTTGAATGTCCAAAAACAGTCACAACGGAAGGGAAGACACCCGGCTACAAGCTCGGTTAGTTCAAAGGATGCCTATCGCACTCCAAACAGGCAGGAGCGGAGAAAAAGGCACAGGACTTACTATGGCGTTGGAGCGGAAAGGCTCTAATGGAATAACACGATTCAGTCCGAGGGGAAACCAACATAAGCGAGTCTGGATGTCCAAGGCTGACATTGCTAAGTTGCCACAAGAGCTGGTCACATTCTACCCTATAAATACACAAATCCAGAATGAGGGCAAATGGACACAGCTGTGTGGCCACCCGGTGCGTGACTGATTGAACAAGTGTGTGTGTGTGCGTGCGTGAGTGTGAGTGTGTGCGTGTGTGTGCGTGCATGAGTGTGTGAGTGTGTATGTGGTGAACCATACTGCTGGTGGATGCCTGGTGAGGAGGAGGCATGGCTGTGGGGCAGGTGGAGAGCAAGGCTCAATCCATCAGCTGGAATTAATAATCAATAATTAAACCCAACAGCCACAAGTCATGCTCAGGGTGACGACCCTGAACATGACACGAACATCTGTGGGGTGATCTGAAGAGGGCTGTGCACAGGAGTTGCCCTCACAATCTGACAGATTTGGAGTGTTTTTGCAAAGAAGAGTGGGCAAATATTGAAAAATTGGAAAATAAGTATTGAACACGTCAACATTTTTCGCATTCAACATATTTCTGATGGAGCCATTGACCTGGCATTTTCACCAGATATCAGTAACACCCCAAATAATCCATACATACAAAGAGATTTTTTTTTTTGATTTTGTATACTTTATTGATCCCTGGAGGGGAAATTGAGGGCATCCACCTGGATGGATGAAGCAGCCACGGTACGGTGCTATCCCTTCCCATTCACACACACATTCACACCCAGGGCCACTTTAGAGTCTTCAATTAACCTAACCTGCATGTTTTTGGCCTGTGGGAGGAAACCACAGATCAAGGCAACTGTGTTCACAAACTAAGTTATATTTAATAAAGTGGAATGACACAGGGAATAAGTATTGAACACACTTGGTGAAATTCATTTAATATTGAGGAGAAGAGCCTTTGTTGGTAATAACAGCTTCCAGACACCACCTGTATGGAGAAACTAGGTGCAGGCTGTCACGATACTGAACACGGGTGGAGAGCCATGCTCAGGTTTCAAGTGTATGTAAGCCTATTTCTGTATCTCTGTTCTGTATCTATCTGTATTCACCTTCCCATTTATATTTGTCCTTATCCCCAGTTCTCCCTTTGTAACTTCAGTGTTCATTTGTATTGGGTTTTGTATTCCTTCTTGGCGGTTATTTTCTCATTGTGGATTTTGGTCTGTTCCTGTTTTAGCATTATTGTCAGCTACCTTTTTGTTTCTGGTGTTTTACCTTCTTAGTCATCTGCTGCTTTGTTTCTCTCAGTGTGACAGCTGTCAGTGTTACTTCCGGGTGTCTACTGTGTGCGCAGGCTGTCATACTTGTCAGTGGTGGTTCTGATTATCCCTCACTCATGTCTCCCACACCTGATCAGTATGTGTAATCTGTCTTGCCTGCCTATTTAAGTACTATTGTTCAGTTTACTCTTGGCCGCGTCATTAACCCTTTCCTAGTCCCGAGACGGAGTTCCCGTCTCTGTATTTTACCTGAATTGTATGTCCAGCCTCCACTGGGATGTCGTAGCCTCAGCCTTAGTCATAAGTACAGCCTCCATGCTGGGATATTGTAGAATCTTGCCTCAGTCATCAGTTTTGTGTTTTTTCTGTATTTTGTGTTTGTGTGTGTTCTTTATTAAATTGTGCAAAGTCACAGCCTGCGCTTGATGTCTTCTGCCTGTCCTTGCCAGGGTGATTTATGACACAGACATTGCTCAGGAGTGATTTTAGCCCATTCTTCCACACAAACAGTCTTCAAATCTTGAGGGTTCCGCAAGTGTCTTCTGTGAACTCTGATGTTCAGTTCATTCCATAGATTTTCGATTGGATTCAGGTCAGGTGACTGACTGGGCCATTCTAGCAGCTTTATTTTCCTTCTCTGGAGCCAGTTGAGAGTTTCCTTGGCTGTGTATTTGGGATAATTGTCTTGCTGAAATGTCCACCCTCATTTCATCTTCAGCCTCTTGGTAGATTCAATTCAATTCAATTCAATTCAACTTTATTTATATAGCACCATTTCACAACAGCAGTCATCTCATAGCACTTTCAACTGTAGGGGGAACCCCCACAATTGCAGAAAGACCCCAGCAATCAGGCGATCCCCTATGAACAAGCGCTTGGCGAAGGTGGAGAGGAAAAACTCCCTTTTAACAGGAAGAAACCTCCAGCAGAACCAGGCTCAGGGAGGGGCAGTCATCTGCTGCAACTGGCTGGGGGGTGAGGGGATAGAGAAGATGAAAAGGACAGACATGTAGAGAGCAAACAGCATGACGGGGACTCAATCTATGGGAGAGAACAAACAGATGTTAATGACCAGCAAAAAAAATATATTTAATTGAGAGTGAAGAAAGGAGTAAAGCCCAGTGCAATTATTGGAGGTCCCCCGGCTGTCTAAACCTAGTAGCAGCATAACTAAGGGAGGGTTCAGAAACACATGATCCCTCCCTAATTATAGGCTATATCAAAAAGGAAGGTTTTAACCCTATTCTTAAAAACAGAGATCGAGTCTGACTCCCGAATCCAGATTGGTAGCTGGTTCCACAAAAGACGAGCTTGATAACTGAAGGCTCTGCCTCCCATTGTACTTTTGGAGGTTCTAGGTATTAAAAGTAATCCAGCATTTTGGGAGCGTAGTGCTCTGTTAGGATGATAGGGTAGTATCAGATCTTTTAAATAGAAAGGGGCCTGATTGTTTAGAGCTTTAAAAATGAGAAGAAGGATTTTAAACTTAATTCTAAACTCTATGGGAAGCCAATGAAGGGAGGCAGAACTGGAGAGATATGATCTCTCTTTCTAGTACCTGTTAAAACTCTTGCAGCAGCATTTTGGATCAATTGAAGACTTTTTAGAGATGTTTTAGGACAACCTGATAATAAAGAATTACAATAATCTAATCTAGAGCTAACAAAAGTGTGGATCAGTTTCTCAGCATCACTCTGAGACAAGATGCTCCTAATCTTGGCAATATTACGCAAATGATAGAAGGTAGTCTTAGAAACGAATTTAATATGTGAATTGAAAAACAGATCTTGATCAAAAATAACTCCAAGGTTCCTCACAGAGCTATTAAGAGAAAGAGTAACTGCATCCAAACTAAAAGTTTGATTTGGAAAGGTATTTCTAAGGTTTTTTGGACCAACAAGAATGACTTCAGTCTTATCTGAATTTAATAGCAGGAAATTACAAGTCATCCAGGCTTTGATTTCCTTAACCCCTTGCACTCTGGTCAATTTCCCTAAAAACGCCAAAAAATAACATACCCAAAGTAAATCAAAAGCTGTTCTTCAACCCTTTGCAGCATCTTCATGGGGTTGGTCTCAGTTAAAAGAAAACACTTTGTATTTTTTGGCAAAACAGTCATAATCTCTCTAAGTGCTCCAGCCACTGAGTAACAGTCATCTAAACATACTGAACTTGAAGAAAATAAATTTCGCCTGGGTGTTTTTTTGGATACAAATGCTTGCAAATAACACACAGCTGTCAGATCCGGGCTGGAAAATGCAACAGAAATGTAGAACCAAGTGTTATCCAGCTGAGGTCAAAATTTTGTAACAATACCACAAAAAATGAATATATTACACAGCTTTCTTCACAGGTTGTTCCCAGGCGTTTTTGAACTGTGCCAAATTGTGCCAAATGGCACAACGGGCTGCACGGTGGCGCAGTGGTTTAGCACTGTGGCAGCACAGTTTTACCCTCGGCCGGGGGATCGCGGGGATCATGAGATCGTGGGTTCGATCCCAGCCCCCGACCAACAGTGAGCTGTGTGGAGTTTGCATGTTCTCCCCGTGTTGCGCGGGTTTACTCCGGGATTTCTCCGGTTTCCTCCCGCATACCAAAAACATGTAGGTTTAGGGCGCTCGCGCACGCAGCGACCAGCAGCCGGTGGCTTGTCACCAGACTGCAAACCAAGTCTACCTACGGGTACAAATAAGTAACAAACCCCCCCCCCCCCCCTGCTACAGAGGACAGACATCGCCCGGTGTGCCACGGTCTACTATGCACAGTTGTACTAAAATATCTGCAATAATATCTGCAATTCGCTACAGAAGAGTAGCGGGGGGGGGGGGCGTTCATGGTTTGGACGCGGCGCACGAACCGTGTACCGCGGCGCACGGACTGGACACAGTTCATGCGCCGCGGTCTACTACGCACAGTTGTAATTTACCGATCGGTCAAAAGTCATTTTTGATTACAATTTTCAGGGATAAAGAATAATTTAGCTTATAACACTTACCTGTCCACAACAGCAGTGTCGCTGGCGAACTTCTCTTCCTCATTGTCAGACGAACATGACGCTGGTCCGCTTGTTATGGACTCGTGGTTCTGGTCACGCAACCCGGTCAAACCATAATTCCATTATTGCGGTTTTGCGCTTCCATGATTGCGGTTTTGGCGAACAATTTTTCAAAACAAATAAGAACAATAGTAAGAAAAAAAGACTGGCGAACGCGTGTGTGTCACCCAGCGGCTAAAACAAAACAGATTTTGCAAGGGAGGCACGCTTTCGAACTACTGTGCTTCAATTGGCTCACTGTATTCGCAGCCGTTGGTAGGCGGGTCCTTCTTGCTAGGTTTTCAGTCATTGGTTCTTCAAGGTTTCAGAAACCCAATTCAAGGCTCTTATTAGTCGAATGAAAGGTCAATCACATCTAAACCAATCAAAGCACTCCTTTGGCTTTCTGTTCGCGGCTGTGTCTGTAGTGGAAGAACGGAAATGCAGGGTTTTTTTTCTTCAGTGCGCCCTAGGACGCACAGTGTGCGTACTAGGGCGCCCTCGTGCACTCTAGGACGCAGAGACGTGTCCGCCCACGGTACACCGAAGTGCAAGAGGTTAAGACAGGCTTCTAACTTGGCTAATTAATTACTATCATCTGGCTTCATTGACAGCTATAATTGTATGTCATCTGCATAACAATGAAAATGTATACAGTACTTCCTAATAATGTTGCCTAGCGGAAGCATATATAAAGTAGAAAGAGTAGGGCCAAGCACAGATCCCTGTGGAACTCCATGACTGAGCTTTGAGTTGAAAGAAAACTCATTATTGACATGAATAAACTGGAACCTATCAGATAAATAAGATCTAAACCACTGCAACGAAGTTCCATTAAGTCCAACATGGGTGATTCTATAATTCGGGGTACATTTCACCATAAGAAAAAAAATTATATATATATTGTTTTTCAGTGAATCAACCACTCTTACAAGTTAGCATAATCCTTCAGGGTAACATATGCAGTTGTTGCAAAGCTTAATCATTAACCATTTTTTCTGTTTTTAATTAAATAAAATGTGTTTCCTTCCCCATCTGTCAACTAAGTTACGGACAAACTGATATGATTTCAATCATTTGGCAGAATCTTACAGTTAAAGTAAAATTAGAGTTGGAGACATATTTAGTCTTTTCTGCCAGATCTACAATTATTTGTTTTAAATATATATTTTAACTATTAAAATTCCCCCCATGGGTAAGCAATTCGACTACAACTGTTATTAGGACCATGATGTTTTCATTTACAAAAATGTCATATCAGTCATTTTCAGAATTTAAACAAAAGGCTGCCAAAGTTCACAACTGGTCACATCTATACCAATCATGAAATTATGTTTTTGACCTCATTTTCATTCTTTAACTTGAAAAATGTAAGTGTAACTTAGTTGACGATGGAGGTAACGCGGTTGACACAAGTAACTTAGTTGACAGGACACATTAAACAACTAGTACCATGTTATTTTAATGTAGTATGAAATTTAATGAAATATCATTTAAGTAGTCAAGGTGATGGATAAAACAGTGAAAAGAACATGAACAAAGCAAAGTAGCATGCAACTGTTACACAGTTACAGTAAAGTATCAGTAGTAGGCCTAATCATCAGTAGAACTCATTCACGTTTCCAAGCAGAATCAAATGAAACAACTTTGATTCACATACATATAAAAGCAGTAAAAGGGCAACAAATAACAATTGATGAACTGCCCTGTGCTGTATTCAGTTAATACAGTAGAACAGAATTACATTGAAATACAACTGTAGTATATGAAACATTCAACTGATCAATACATTCCATATAAACCTCACTAGGACTTTTTACAAACTTGACCATATTTCTTTGTCAATTTCAACATGGCGTGAAGTCACAGCCTTTGGAGGGGGAATCATTCTCAGCACATCCTCAAACAGGTACCATAGCACATCCTCTCTGAGTGGCCAGAAGAAGCGGTTTACGCCAATGTTACTCATGCACTTCACCTGTACATGGGTTTCCATGGTGTCCTGAATTATCCCAGGGTAAATGTCCCCTTCGTACCTTACAACACACCATTCTCCAATTAGCTCAGGACCCCAAGGAATTTCACTTCCTGCTACTTTGTGTGTTTGAGGGACTAATGTTGCTGTGTGTGCAACATCAAATGCAAAGTAATGTGTGCCATGACATCTGCACTCAAAACTTTGCCGAGTGGTACAAGGGCAACTGACATCCCGATACAGGATCTCTCCCAGTGCCCCTGTGACCACTTGGTGGATTTGCATTGTTGAAGGGACTGCTGGTAGGATTGGCATCATTTTCGCTGCATCATCCACCAGACTTTCTTGGACGTAGAAGAGCTTTACAGCCGTCCTGTTGGCCAAAGCGTGGTAGAGGTGCTCTGCTGTTGGGATATCATGGCCGTGACTAACAAGCCTGTCAGCAGTTCTTTTCAGAAGCCCCCCCACTCCATCTGGAGCACCCTTCCCGTGGCTAGCCTCAAAAAAGTTCCACGTCCCCCGCTTAAAACCTCGATTCAAAAGCTCTGTGCTGAAGAGAAAAAAATTGCCTTTTTGCCTGTACTGGGTTGTAGGCCCATCACTGAAGAAGTGCACCACTTCAACAGACGGATGTGACTTCTTCACTTCGTCCAGAATTGGGGACAAATGTGCCCAGATTGCATGAGGGCCCTTTTCCTTAGAAGGAGAAATTGTGCAAAAACACAAGGGGTCCTCTGTCCCACCAACATAAAGGACTCCCGTGTGGAGAGTTGCTTGCCTTTGGTTGGATGCAAAGTGCATCGCTTGGATTTCTGATGCAAGCTTGCAGGAGTAGTTTTCCGAGAAATCGATGTGGATTAAACATTCTTCGTTGGACATGCATCTCCTTAATTCTCGGTAGTGGGAGAACTGACTTTTAATGTTGAATAGATGTCGTTTGACACGATTCAGTTGGCTTTGAAACATCTGAAGCACATCAGCCATTTCCATTTGCTTTTTCTGTTTTACTGTGATTTTCACAGGAATCTTTTCCTTCTCTCCATCAATATTTTTCTTGTCTCTGATGACAGTGTCAGTTGTCCACTGTGTGATCTGTATTTTTTGCTGAAGATCAACTCCATCAACTCCATCCATGGCAAACTCTTGTCCTTTGCAATCAGGGCAGACATCATACATACAGTCCAGGTGGCTGCCTGGACCTGGGCTGCCTGGACTCCCTGGTGGTGTACATAAGTTCTGAAGACTCATCTTTCTTTCCCTGCTTTCCTTCTGCGCCTTCCTCCAATAGGCCCTCTTGCTTCTCTTCTCTCTCTCACTCATCATTTCAACAGTTTTCACCTTTCTCTGTGCCCTTAGCCTGTGCCATTCCTGTCTTTGCTTCTCCAAATAAGCTGCCCTTCTTGCTGGATCAGCATCTCTTCGAGCCCTGTATCTGCACTGTTTTTCAGCTGCTGACACCTATTTCAAATAGATTTTAAACTAACTTAACTTGAATAGTGAAAAAGTAAAATGCACTCTATTAACTACAGTATTCATTGAGATAGGCAGATTGATAATGACAACAATGTAGAGAAAATTACTGATGTCAGAGAGCACTGGAGTTGCATGTCAACTAAGTTACCCAGTCTGTGTAACTTAGCTGACAGGTAACTTAGTCCATGTTTTCTCTCATAACTTCCTTAGCTAATGTAGCATAGCTATGCACATGGCATTTTCTTAAAGAGGATAACAGGTTTTTTAATCAGGTAAGTTAATTTAAATATTGAAATATCAAAACCCATGATTATATGAGTAACTTAGTTGATGCTTAATTAATATACTCTCAGACCACATGTAATTTTAGATCAAATATTGAATGAAGTGAGAGGAGACTCACCATAATGCATTCAAAATGCCCGCCAGAAAGGAAGACGTCACCACACAGGGCTGGTCACATGGTGTTGGACCAAACCATTTTTGGGTTCAGTGGGGGGAGTCTTGTTGGTAACTTAGTTGACATGAATTTTGCGGACAGCGGTAAAATTAATAATTTTAAGTATTAAGATGTTAAAATATAATGTGAAATTATTATTTTCTCCTAGTACTTAACACTCTTAAGAACACTGTAAAATAATATTATTGACTTTGATGTTTTTTAGTACTTTATTTTGATCACAACACAGTGAAACGGGAAATCGGACATGGAAAAAATGAAAACTCTAAGAATATCATTATAGATTTTAAATAATAATAATCAGAAAATATGTGAAATGTTTTACAGTTATATTGCATTATGTGTATACATGGTTAAAATGTGAAATTACAGAGAAAAAAAGATGTTTAATAGTCAGTAACATCACTAAACATCAGCGGACATGGAATGTACCCCAAAATATAGAATCACCCACATAGTGTTCTAATCTATCAAGTAGAATATTATGATCAATAGTATCAAAAGCTGCACTAAGGTCTAAAAGGACAAGTACAGAAACAAGTCCTTTATCAGATGCGATCAGAGGTCATTAGTGACCTTCACTAAGGCTGTTTCATTACTATGATGGATTCTAAACCCAGATTGAAACTCTTCAAATAAACAATTTCCCTGCAAGTGGTCAAATAATTGCGTAGCAACAACTCTAAGATTTTTGAAATGAAAGGGAGATTAGAGTTTGGTCTATAGTTAGCTAAAACTCCTGCATCCAGTGTTGGCTTTTTGAGTAAGGGTTTAATTACAGCTGTTTTAAAAGCTTGAGGTACGTGGCCTAAAGTTAATGAAGAATTGATTATTTGAAGAATAAAGCTACCAATAAATGGGACGACTTCTTTAAATAACCTGGTAGGAATAGGGTCTAAAAGACAAGTTGAAGGCTTGGATGAGGAAACTATTTTGTTTAACTCTAAAAGGTCAATTGGAGTAAACTGATCCAAACAGATATCAATTGAAGGAGTTGTAGTAGTTAGTGTATTTAAGTTAACGGTGGGAAGAATCTGACTGATTTTTATCTCTGATAGACGAAAATTTATTATTGAAAAAGTTCATGAAGTTCTGACTAGTAAGCTCTAAAGGCCCTTTTCCACTTGCCCCGCTTGGCCCAACATGTTATGGCTCAGCCCACGTTTGTAGCCTTTTCCATTAGCCTCAGCAGGCGCTATTTTTGTGCCTGATCGAGGGCAGGGTACAACCGTGCTGAGTCGAGCCGAGATGTGACGTCAACAGACTGCGAGCCACTGATTGGTCAGTGCGTAATGTCACGAAAGCATCCGTCTTCAGTGGAATTTACACGACCGCCATTTGCAATATTTCACAGACTAACTCGGTCACGGAGTAAATACGATATTAATACAGACAGCGTTGTAGGTTTTGCGGAAATCTACACCGTGGTCCAACGAAGAGGTGTGGGGTTTTCTCTGCTTGGTGGCAGATCCACAGTGAGGAGCGACCCGCACCGATACAGATGCAGCCCAGCATAGAACCGGACTATGGACAAGCTGAAGACGAACGTGAGAGAACCATCGATGGTGAGTGATTTGTAATATTGTGCATCTGTTCGCTTATTTATCCTGTTGGTGTTAAGCTCACTTTTTTTGAGCCATGCAGCACTGTCCTGTGCTGGCTAATGCATGTTAGCTAGTAGCTAGCTAGTAGCCAACTGCTGATTCGCGCTTGTTTTGTCCTAAGTATTCGCTTGTGAGAGCAAAACGATGAAATATGTTAATCCTGGTTAAAGTCCTGGTTTGTGTACGTGCTGCACTTTGGTGCTGCACATTAATTTGTGTGTAATTTCTTCCTAGAATGTGTTTCCACATGCCAGGGTTTAGCCACCCTCAGTGTTTATATTGTGGATGCAGGTCAAGTGGACCACAGGAGCCGAAATCTCGACATATACAGGTGCTTTTTCAAACCAGTGATTTATAAAGTCATTCATATAATTTTCTAAAGCATCAGAGTAGACCCACACACCGATTCTGTGGATTTTCCATAAAAGGTGTTGGAACAGTGTTGTTGTGCTGTTCCACCATAAATCCCTGGATTGATAATGTACTTGTACCTGTACAGAGTGGATCCTGCGGTGCTCGTCAGGGAAACGAAGCATTTTTGTCACATCCCATCACTGACTTTAAGTGTATTTCCCTAATACAGGTACATCTCCAAAAATTAGAATGTCATGAAAAAATTCAATATTTTTTGGCACTCATTTCAGAAAGAGAAATCCATATATTATATAGATTCATTACACAGACAGTGATATATTTCAAGCATTTATTTATTTTAATAGAATTTAAGTTTTTAAATAGAAATGTTGGCCGCTGAGGTGTTGGTTAATATGGACTGTAGCCATAATCATCAAAATTAAAATAAACCCTTTCAATATATCACTGTCCCTGTAATGAATCTCTATATGGGTTTCACTTTCTGAAATGAGTGACAAAAATATTGAACTTTTTCATGATATTATGATTTTTGAAATGTGCCTGTATAAGTGTTGAACTTGCTATAACTAATCAACATCCATTTCTGTCCTTCATCTCGGCAGGAGGAAAGGAAAAGCAGCCGCCCCACAACGGACCTCGCCACAGTGGAAAGTACTGAAAGCCTTTGTTTTTATAGGTAAAGTGTCAAAACCAAAGTAGTACAACCAAAGTAGCACAATTTCCACTTAATATAAAAGGGACTGAGCTGAGATTTATTTGATTGTGTGAATATTAATTACAGAATAATTGAAAATGAATGGCACATCAACTGTAAAGTAAACCGCTTGTTAATGTATTTATTGTTTTGTCAGATCACTTGTGTGATCCTTTGTGAGTTATGTTCATAACTGTATCTTTTGGGGAATGGGAGTTGTTCAGTCATCAATATAACTTAGTTTATATGTGTAGTTTATAGTCTATCATCAATAAACTCATGCAGTAACAGGACACATTACAAATATTTGAGACCCATTGTAGTGCTTTCTTTTATATTTTAGCAATGCTAGTACAAAACACCGCCCACACTTGAAGTCAGGGCAAGAAGAGACACTTTTACAGACAAGACAAACTTTTATTGATAAAAACTCCATATTTTGACTGAGCGACTCCATACTCGGTGATGCACACCCTCAGTTAAAGTACTAGATTCCATTCAAGTGAATGTATTAATTCATTCTGATTGCTGAGGCCACAGTAAAAACAGATGATTGTAAATGTAACGCAGCCCTTGTAAAATCGACTTTACTGAAGTGCAGCTACATGAAAATTGTAGTTAAATACAACAGCGAAATACTTTATTGTCACATTGGAATTGGAATCGCTCCTGTTTTGTTTTTCTTTTGAATTCTTGGATGGAACATGGGTGGGCAATATAAGCTGCAGCTTCAGCCATCACCCATTTCAGATAACCTATGTTGAACTGTATAATCAGAGGAGTTACTGTTTAATTTGACCTTGTTAGATTTTTTCCCCTTTGTTATATTATTCTATTTTCTTTTAATCTGTACTTTTAACCTATCTGAAATAAAGATTCATTAATTCATTCACATTCTACCACTGGCTTTTAGCAACAAGTGTATTTCCCAAATATGTTTTAAACTTCCTTTATTTAACCACCACCCATTTCTGTCTTTTGTCTAGGCAAGAGGGAAACGATCCACCCCAAACTTGACCTTGCCTCACTATTTACAGAGATGCAGGCCTAAGATCTGCTGAACTGGGACCAGTGTGAGCTGCACATCCCAGCTGCTGAGTGACCCAGTCTTACAGTTTGAATTTTGCACATTCTGAATAATCTGGAATTTGCTGCTGATTGTAATAAACAATTTAGTGACTTATGTGTTTGCATCATGATTTCTATTTTTGTTTGTTAACACACTGGCGGGAAAAGAGTCAATAGTACAAACCATTAATGGGTGATCTTGAAAATAATGGCTCATTTTTAAGAAAAGTAACCAAAACAATTATTTTATTAACCTCTTGCACTCTGGTGTACAGCGGGCGGGCACGTCTCTGCGTCCCAGAGCACACGAGGGCACACGAGAGCGCTGCGTCCTAGAGCGCACTGAAAAAAAAAAGCTGCATTTCCGTTCTTCCACTACAGACACAGCCGCGAACAGATTAGATATGATTGACCTCTCATTCGACTAATAAGAGCCTTGAATTGGGTTTCTGAAACCTTGAAGAACCAATGACTGAAAACCTAGCAAGAAGGACCCGCCTACCAACGGCTGCGAATGCAGCCAGCCAATTGAAGCACAGAAGTTTGAAAGCTGTTTTGTGTAAGGCTGAGTGAAGAGAGACTGACTGCTGCAGCAGATGAAAAAAGGACCTGCAGGAAGAACCGCCACAGACCCAGCAGCACGGAGACCACCCACAAGTGCGACCTGTGTGACAGGGACTGCCATTCGCGCATCGGCCTGTTCAGCCACAGGTGGTGCTGTCCCAGCAGAGTAGACGTTTAGGATTCTCTTCCATGGTCATCATAGACCGACGGAGGCCGATGACGAAGGCTGGGTGACACACACGCGTTCGCCAGTCTTTTTTAATTACTACTGTTATTTGTTTTGAAAAATCGTTCGCCAAAACCGCAATCATGGAAGCGCAAAACCGCAATAATGGAATTATGTTTTGACCGGGTCGCGAGACCAGAACCACGAGTCCGTAATAAGCGGACCAGCGTCATATTCGTCTGACAATGAGGAAGAGAAGTTCGCCAGCTACGCTGCTGTTGTGAACAGGTAAGTGTTATAAGCTAAATTATTCTTTATCCCTGAAAATTGTAATCAAAAATGACTTTTGACCGATCGGTAAATTACAGCTGTGCGTCATAGACTGCGGCGCACCGTGACCGCGGTGCAACAGGCGATGTCCGTCCTTTGGAGCGGGGGGGGGACCCCCCCCCCCCCCACACACACACACAGCCCTGAGTGTCACCTTTCATTAGAGCCCAAGATGAAGCTTCTATATTGAATCATTCAAAAGTTACAGACGTTTTTCCAAACTGTGCCATTTGGCACAATTTGGCACAGTTCAAAAACACCTGGGAAGAACCTGAGAACAAAGCTGTGTAATATATTCATTTTTTGTGGTATTGTTACACAATTTTGACCTCAGCTGGATAACACTTGGTTCTACATTTCTGTTGCATTTTCCAGCCCGGATCTGAAGCTGTGTGTTATTTGCAAGCATTTGTATCCAAAAAAACACCCAGGCGAAATTTATTTTCTTCAAGTTCAGTATGTTTAGATGACTGTTACTCAGTGGCCGGAGCACTTAGAGAGATTATGACTGTTTTGCCAAAAAAGACCAACCCCATGAAGATGCTGCAAAGGGTTGAAGAACAGCTTTTGATTTACTTTGGGCACGTTATTTTTTGGCGTTTTTAGGGAAATTGACCAGAGTGCAAGGGATTAACTGAAGACTGTATTGTTGGATGTGCCACCGCAGAAGACCCTGCATACTTTATTGATAGTACCAGTATATGGAGGAATTCTGGGTCATATTAGCATCTGCTCTTCATTATAATGGGTTTAGGCAGGGGTGTCCAATCATGTGCCATGGAGGGCCAAGACCCTGCAGGCTTTACCTCCAACCAGTGTGTTCAACAGCAGATTCCACTGAACTTCTTCCACTGACTGCAGATCAGTGAAAACACCTGCTGAAGAGACTGGGTAGAAGAGAGAACCTGCAGGGTTTTGGCCCTCCATGACACATGATTGGACACCTGTGGGTTAAAGTTTAATGGGATTTAACATCGGACCAGCTCTTTACCCTCTCGAGAATTCTCGAGGGTTCGTGGGAGTTTGCCCAACCAGTTTACATGTGTTTTGTGGACTTGGAGAAGGCATTTGACCGCGTCCCTCGTGGATTTTTGTGGGGGGGTGCTTCGGGAATATGGGGTATCGGGCTTGTTGTTACGAGCTATTCGGTCTCTGTACGACCGTTGTGAGAGTTTGGTTCGTATTGCCAACACTTGGTCGGAGTCATTCCCAGTGAGAGTTGGACTCCGCCAGGGCTGCCCTTTGTCACCGATCCTGTTCATAATTTTTATGGACAGGATTTCTAGGCGCAGCCAGGGAATGGAGGGTGTCATGCTTGGTGACCACAGGATCTCATCTCTGTTGTTTGCAGATGATGTTGTCCTGTTGGCTTCATCCAGCAATGACCTACAGCTCTTGCTGGGATGGTTTGCCGCTGAGTGTGAAGCGGCTGGGATGAGAATCAGCACCTCCAAGTCCGAGTCCATGGTCCTCAGCCGGAAAAAGGTGGATTGTCCTCTCCGGGTTGGGGACAGGCTCCTGCCCCAAGTGGAGGAGTTTAAGTATCTTGGGGTCTTGTTCACGAGTGAGGGGAGAATGGAGCGAGAGATCGACAGACGGATTGGAGCAGCATCTGCAGTGATGCGGACGTTGTACCGGTCTGTTGTGGTGAAGAGGGAGCTTAGTTCTAAGGCAAAGCTGTCGATTTATCAGTCAATCTACGTTCCTACTCTCACCTATGGTCACGAGCTTTGGGTAATGACCGAAAGAACGAGATCGCGGATACAAGCGGCTGAAATGAGCTTTCTCCATAGGATTGCTGGACTCACCCTCAGAGATAGGGTGAGGAGCTCAGTCATCCGGGAGAGGCTCAGAGTAGAACCGCTGCTCCTCCACATTGAAAGGAGTCAGTTGAGGTGGTATGGGCATCTGATTAGGATGCCTCCTGGACGCCTCCCACTTGAGGTGTTTCAGGCACGTCCCACTGGGAGGAGACCCTGGGGCAGACCCAGGACTCGGTGGAGAGACTATGTCTCCCAGCTGGTTTGGGAACGCCTTGGTATCCCCTCTGAAGAGCTGGAGCAGGTGGCTGGGGAGAGGGAAGTCTGGGCTTCTCTGCTTGAACTGCTGCCTCCGCGACCCGGACCTCCGGAAAAGCGGTAGAAGATGGATGGATGAGATTTAACATTTTAACACAAACTGCTTTATGGTTCATAATCCTGTTGGCAGACTTACACCAAACCAAAACTGATTTCTCAAACTGCTGGATTGTTCTTAGACAGCTTTTCCAATCTGTCAGTATTAAATTTATGTTACATGGTGGTAACCTTCACATATAAAAAAAGAGACATCTGCAAAAACTTCACAGGTTTATTGTCAGGGCAATACTACATGAATGCATGTATAGTACATTGTTGATGCAGAGAATATATATTTCTACAGTACATGTATCTAGTAAATCAAGCATTTTCCATGAAACCTTGTGACTGCATTATTTTAATTGCTTTTAATCCTAGATCAAGTTTGTTTTGGCCTAAAATGCATCATAACTGTCAAATATATCTTATTATACCTAACTCAGTACGGTTTACTTTTTGAATATATATTTTGTGGCTAATATAGTTATTAACCTGGCGATGAAGTTGTGTCAACTGATCATTTTTTGCTATGACACCACCTCAGACTCAGTGCTGCTGGAGCAGGTACGTCCCATGATGTCTCAACAGTCTCTCCATGATTTTCACGCAGATCAGAGCAATTTGTTGCACAGAAAATAAACATTTCTACAGACATTCTTAAGCTGTATAACCACTGATCGTTTGTGAAGCTGGGGTGACATCAGTGACAAGCTGTGTTGAACGCCCAGACCGACCGTTTGAAGCGGTAATTTTTCCACAACAGAGCCATCTGAAACACACACAGCATACATATTTTAGTACCTAACAGCGATAACTTGCAGACATTACAGTGTAGTACGACGTACTTATAGCAAACTAGCATTAGCAACCATTAGCTTACCGTCATATATGACCTAGTTTGTATCGTCACGTCTTCGGCTCTCCCAGAAGCTGCAGAACTATTCCAGAGTGTTTCGTCTCACTGTCTGTACCCTTGTCTGGCGGTCCTTTTTGGCATTTACGGTGACAAAAAGCCACAGACCGAGGAATCGCCTTGTACAGCCGCCATGTGTTATGTTTTGCTTGGGTCGCGTGTTTTACGTCACAGGAGTGTGGCGCCGCCTTGCTGTAAAAAAAATCCCGCCCACCCCAGCTTAACCCAGCTTTACCCAGCTGTAATGGAGACACAACCGAGGCCGAACCATGTCTTAGCGAATTGAAGCGAGGCGAGGCGAGCTGGGCTAGTGGAAAAGGGCCTTAAGGGAATGCTAGGATTGACAGAGTCCTGACTCTTTGTCAGCCTGGCTGCAGTGCTGAAAAGAAACCTGGGATTATTCTTGTTCTCTTTTATTAATGCAGAATAATAACTCGTTCTAGCTTTTCTAAGAGATTTTTTTTATAAATTAAAAGATGATTTCTCCAAGCTAAATAGATTTCATCTAAATTAGTAGAGCACCATTTTCTTTCTAATTGAGGAGTCTGCTGTTTTAAGCTACGAGTTTCTGTGTTGAACCAAGGAGTTAGAAATCTCTGATTAGACTTTTTCTTTTTTAAAAGGGCTACCATGTCTAGAGTCTGATGCAAAGAAGCTGTAACACTATCTACCATGCTATCAATTACAGAAGGAGCAAGCTGTCTATAGCTTATTTCCGTTGTGTTGACACATGGCATAGAGGAAACAATCTGCGTAAATTTGGTAACAACATCATCTGAGAGGAATCTACTGTAGTAATATTTTTCCTTAGGAGCCAAATAGTTAGAAATAGTAAAATCAAAGGTTAACAGACAATGGTCTGACAGTACAGGGTTATGAGGAGACACTACCAGATTTTCGATTTCTATGCGATATGTCAGAACAAGGTCCAATGTATGGGGGGGATAATGGGTAGAATTTCTTACTTTCTGAGAAAACCCCATTGGGTCTAATATTGAATTAAATGCCATATTAAGGCACTCACTATCAACATCTACATGTATATTAAAGTCCCCTACTATAATTATTCTATCTGATTTCAGTACTAAATCAGCTAAGAATTTGGCAAATTCGGATAAAAACTCTGAGTAGGTTGATGGGGGACGATAAACTATGGCAAATAATATTGGGTTCAGCCTAAAATTGCTAAAATGCCCAATACTGAGGACCAGGCCCTCAAAGGAATTATAATGTGTTTTTTGCTTTACATTAACTAGTAATTTGGAATGGAAAATTGTTGCTACTCCTCCTCCACAACCAGAACTTCTGGGATTTTGACAGTTTAAATAACCAGAGGGAGTTGATTCATTTAAACCAACATAATCCTCTTGTCAAATCAAATCAAATCAAATCAAACTTTATTGTCATATTGCTGTACATACAACTGTAGTGCAGACAAGATGAAATTGCATTTCTCTCGGCATCCATATAAATAGAAGCAGCATGATTTAAGACACACTCCCACATAGCTCCACCCCCCACCCCCACCCCCACCCCCCCATCCATTCACACATCCCTGAGACATACTTGGGGAAAAAACAAAACAAAACAAAAAAACCCCCAACTAACTATAATATACAAATAATATACAAAATGTCCGTAGGTGCAGTAGTGTGTATGAGAGATTCCGGGTCAGCTGTTCAGCATCCTGACAGCTTGTGGAAGGAAGCTGTTGATCAGTCTGGTGGTTCTGCCTCTGATGCTTCGGAATCGTTTACCAGATGGAAGAAGTTCAAAGTGTTTATGCAGAGGGTGAGAACGGTCCTTGACAATGTTCAGTGCCCTGCTCCGACAACGGTTCTGTAAAAGTTCTTGGACAGAGGGGAGGGAGACTCCAATTACCCTCTCAGCCCCCTTGACTATCCTCTGCAGGGCTTTTTTGTCTGACATACTGCAGCTGGAGTACCATGTAGCAATGCAGTACGTCAGAACACTCTCCACCACACCTCTGTAGAAGGTCCTGAGGATGCAGATGGGGAGAGAGGCCTGTTTGAGTTTCCTCAAGAAGTGCAGTTTCTGCTGAGCCCGCTTCCTGATCCCCAAGGAATTCTTGCTCCAGGTCAGGTCCCGCGAGATCTGCACTCCGAGGAACTTGATGTTCTCTACTCTCTCCACTAAACGGGCGCCGATGCTGAGGAGGACATGCTCAGGCTGTGACCGCCGGAAGTCGATAATCATCTCCTTCGTTTTGTCCACGTTGAGCACCAGATTGTTCTCCCTGCACCAGCCCTCCAGGTCTCTCACTTCTTCCCTGTACATTGATTCCTCATCCCTCTGAATAAGTCCCACTACCATGGTGTCATCTGCAAACTTAATAATCTGGTTCCCCTCGTGTCTGGATACACAGTCATGTGTTAGAAGTGTAAACAACAGTGGACTGAGTACACAGCCTTGAGGGGATCTGGTGCTCAGCGTGACAGAGTTGGAGATGTTGTTTCCAACCCGGACAGACTGAGGTCTCTCAGTCAGGAAATCCAGGATCCAGACACATGTGGCGGTGTTCAGACCGAGAAGGAGTAATTTCTCCATCAGTCTCTGGGGAATAATGGTGTTGAATGCTGAACTGAAATCAATGTACAGGAGTCTGGCGTAGGTGTCTTTCTGGTCCAGGTGGGTGATGACAGAGTGTAGGGTGGTGACTATAGCATCCTCCGTGGAGCGGTTTGAATGATATGCAAACTGGAGCGGGTCGTGTGATGCAGGGAGGCAGGCTGTAATGTGTGGTTTGACAAGCCATTCAAAACACTTCATCACAATTGGTGTCAGTGCAACAGGACGATAGTCATTCAAACAGGACACAACTGGTTTCTTTGCCACCGGTACAATGATAGAGGTCTTGAAGCATCTGGGAACGACGGCCTGACTCAGGGAGATGTTATAAATGTCGGTCAGGACATCCGCCAACTCGCTCGCGCAGTCTCGGAGCACATGTCCTGGAATGTTGTCCGGACCTGCAACTTTACGTGGGTTGACTCTGGTTAGGGTCCTCCGTGTGTCCGCAGTGTTGATGGTAAAAGCTGGTACGACCGATGGTGGGGGTGGGCCAGCCCTCCCTCTGATTGTCGAGTTTGATGCTTCAAAACGTGCAAAGAAGTCGTTAAGCCTGTCTGGAAGCGAAGCGTCGTCATCATCGACCCCCTGCCTAGACTTATAGCCCGTCAGTGTCCGAACTCCCTGCCACATCTGCTTGGTGTTCCTAGTGTCACAGAGGTGTCCCTGGATTTTCTCCGCATAGGCACGCTTTGCCGCCTTAATTCCCTTTGAGAGCGCAGACCTGGCTGAGCAGAGGGCGATCCTGTCCTTCGCTCTGAAGGCTGCATCTCTGGCTGTAAGCAGCGAGTGCACCTCTGCAGTCATCCAGGGCTTATTGTCATGGCGGCCTCTGGGCTGTCATTGGCATCATTATCTCCAGCTGCGCACAGATCCACAGGTGTTGATCAGCAGCTGTTAAAAGCCAGCGTTGCTGACAGCTCAGTACGGAGTCGTCTGTCCTCCTCGTCAGAGAAAGAACCAGAACTCCGCTCTCTGGCCTCGTCAAGGTATTCTCTTGTCTCGTCAGAAACTATCTCGTCAAGAACTGTCTTGTCTAACACTGACTCGTCAGAGTCTGTCTCGTCAAGAACTGTCTTGTCAAAAACTGTCTCGTCAGAGTCTGTCTCGTCAGAAGCTGCCTCGTCAGGATCTGTCTCGTCAGGAACCTCTCTGGCCTCGTCAAGGATCACTCCTGCCTCGTCTAGGACTTCTGTTCAAAGTCAAGTACGTAAGGGAGCTGTTTGTTACTCTACACCCAACCTCTATCCCTGTGCACAGGTGGACCCCCTTGGCGGCGGACCTGCGTCCCCAGCTGACGGGGTAACGCCAACACGCTCACGTAGCGGTTCGCAACCACCACGACTACCGGTACGTCTTGCTCCACAAATTCCTGAACTGTTACTGTACCAGTTACAGGAGTACTGGCCACCGTTACCGGTGGAGTTTGTGTCATCGTCATCTGTCGTGTCATCGTCACCACGTTCTGTGGAATCACTCACCTCGTCATCATCTGGATTGTCATGGTCACCACGCTCAGTGGAGTCACTCGTCTTGTCATCAGCTGGATTATCATTGTCACCACATTCTGTGGAATCACTGGTCCTGTCATCAGCTGGTTTGTCATCGTCCCGGTCTGTGGTGTCACAGCCGGAGTCTCTGGAAGACCTGTCCTCGCCACAGTCACAGGTGGAAGCCTCAGCACGTTCACGGACGCCTTCACCTCCACGTTGCACGGCCGCTGGTTCTCAGCAGGACGTAACCTGTGCTTCTCCCAAGTAAGCCTCACTACTGATAGCCTGTCATTAGTGTGGGACAAAAGTAATTGTCTGTGCTTATATGTTCCAGGGTTGCCGGGTCTCCGTCCAGAGTGCTCAGCTCCAGTGACCAGGATACTATCCACGCTCTCACATTTGCACTACACACCCTTTCATTATAATAAAGATTATTGTTCACTAATTTACCCGTGTCAGTGTCTGTCTCCTGGGTCCCGAAACATGTCACTTATGATTACCCCGCATAGTGATGGTCTTCACTGTAGTGACATCCTCTGTGCACTTCGCGATGTAGCTGGTGACTGTATCAACATACTCCTCCACATCTGTCTTGTCTTCCTGGGAGGCTGCTATTTTGAAGATCTCCCAGTCTGTGTGCAGAAAACAGTCTTAACCAAGTCCTAACCAAGTCTCTGTAAGGGATATTAAATCAATCTGATGATCAATTAACAGATCATGGACTAACAGAAACTTGGGAGTTAGAGATGTAATAGTTAACAAACCACATTTAATTTTTAAATTATGAGGAGGAACAGAGGCCAAATCATTCAGTTTAGAGGCTTCATGTTTAATTTGAGTTTTACCAACTTTTTGTTTAATCACTTTGGGATGCTTATACATTATATTTTTATTTGCTTTGGAGGGAACAGACAATGGTTCTCTGATGGGGAAGACAGGGGCTAAGTTGAGGGGTGGTGGATGAAGAAGAGCTGCAGACAGGCGTGTAAGACTGCGACTCCGCTTCCTGGTCCCAACTCTGAGTTGTCAAGGTTTTGGAAATTTGGATAAAAATTATGCCAGATTGTTAGATAAATGAGACGCACCATTCAAAGTGGGATGGACGCCGTCTCGTCTAATAAGACCAGGTTTTCCCCAAAATGAGCTCCAATTGTCTGTGTAGCCCACATCATTTGCAGATCACCACACAGACAGCCAGCGGTTGAAGGATGACAAGCGGCTAAACATGTCATCACTGGTCAGATTGGGGAGGGGCCCAGAGAATACTACAGAGGCAGACATTGTTTTGGCAAAGTCACACACCGATTCCACGTTAAGTTTTGTGACTTCTGACTGCCGGAGTCGGATGTCATTAATGCCGGTGTGGATAACAATTGTGGAGTATTTACAGTTACTTTTAGCCAGCATTTTCAAATTTGACTCGATGTCGCCTGCTCTGGCCTCAGGAATGCATTTGACTATGGCCACTGGAGTCTCTAGGTTCACGTTTCTGACTGCAGAGTCGCCAATGATCAGAGTTTTTTCCTCAGCGGGTGTGTTGCTGAGCGGGGAAAAACAATTAGAAACATGAACAGGTTGGTCTGATCCAAGATGGCGCCCACAGTGGTCGCCATGGTGCTTCGCTGCGCTTTTTTTTGTTTGTTTTTGTTCGTCAATTGTGTGTCTGCCTGCTCTTACACCCGTGAAGAGCTACTAAATATCAGGACTTTCACTCCCACGGACCTACTCCCAGTTTTTCTGGCTCCTGCCGCCGATCTGGTTCACTTTTTAGCCCAAAAAGTGAGACGGCAAAAGAGAGGAAGACAAGCGGGCGCCCTCGTGCGGCTTCGCAGGAGAGGCACGCGCATGGCTTTGCCTGGGATCTTTCTGTCCAACGTCAATTCTCTTTATAACAAGGTAGATGAACTGAGACTGCTGATGCGATTTAAGGACCTCTCCACCTCGTGTGCCCTCTGCTTCACTGAGACCTGGCTGAAGGAAAAGACACCGGACAGCGCGCTCCTCCTCAAGGGATTTCAGCTGTTTCGTGCAGACCGCGACACGGGGCTCTCCGGCAAGACCACAGGCGGAGGAGTCTGTTTCTACATCAACAGCAGCTGGTGCTCTGATGTAACTGTGATCTCCCAACACTGTTCTCCCGCTCTGGAATATTTATTCATCAACTGCAAGCCATTTTATTCCCCGCGTGAGTTTGCTTCATTCATCCTGGCCGCTGTTTACGTCCCGCCCGACGCGGACGTGCGCGAGGCTCAGCGCGCGCTCGCGGATCACATTCAGCAAGCGGAGCGGACTTTCCCAGACTCTCTGGTTATTGTGGTTGGCGACTTTAACCAGAGCAACCTGAGCCACGAACTCCCCCGGTACAAACAGTTTATTAAATGCCCCACCAGAGGAAAGAACACGCTGGATCACTGTTACACTACAGTGAAGGATGCGTATCGCGCTGTTCCCGCGCTGCGCTTGGACTATCTGATCCCATGATGGTCCACCTGATTCCCACATACAGACAGAGACTGAAGCTCACAAAACCTGTTGTGAGCACTACGAGGAAATGGACCAGTGAAGCTGTGGAGGAGCTGAGCACGTGCTTGGAAATAACTGACTGGGACATGCTTAAAGGAGCCACGCATGATCTGGATGAGTACATCGACACTGTGACCTCATATATCCACTTTTGTGAGGAGAGCATTCTTCCATTGCGCACCAGGGTGAGTTACTCCAACGACAAGCCCTGGTTCACAGCTAAGCTCAGACAGATCAGGAAGGAGAAGGAAGCAGCGTTGAAAAGTGGAGACCGGGACTGCTACAGGGAGGTCAAATACCGGTTTAGCAGAGAGCTGAGGAGAGCTAAATCTGTGTATTCTGAGAGACTCCAGCAACAGTTCACTGCTAACGACTCTGCTTCTGTGTGGAGAGGACTGAGGCAAATCACCAACTATCGGCCTCAGGCTTCTAAGGGACAGGATGACAAAGCCCTTTGTCAAAGACTGTCCCAACACTATGCCCGTTTTGACACCTCGTCAGCTGTGTCCAACTCCCCCCTCCCCCCAGCGCCACTGCCTCCATGGTCCCCACTTCGTCAAAGGCGCCCCCCTCCTCCCCCCCTGCCCTTGCCATCAGTGAGCAGGACGTGCTCAAACAGTTCTCCAGACTGAACCCGCGCAAGGCCCCCGGTCCGGACGGCGTGTCTCCCTCCACCCTGAGACACTGTGCGGAGGAGCTGACTCCTGTCTTCACAGACATTTTTAACACCTCCCTGAAGTCATGCCATGTTCCGGCCTGCCTCAAAACCTCTACCATCGTCCCTGTCCCCAAGAAGCCACGGATCACTGGACTTAACGACTACAGACCTGTAGCGCTCACCTCTGTAGTCATGAAGTCCTTTGAGCGCCTGGTCCTGCCCCACCTCAAGACCATCACCACTCCCCTCCTGGACCCGCTGCAGTTTGCCTACAGAGCCAACAGGTCTGTGGACGACGCAGTCAACCTGGCCCTCCACTCCATCCTGCAGCACCTGGACTCCCCGGGAACCTATGTCAGGATCCTGTTTGTGGACTTCAGCTCTGCATTCAATACCATCCGCCCCGCTCTGCTCCAGGACAAGCTGTCCCTGCTCAACGTGCCTGACTCCCTTTGCAGGTGGATCACCGACTTCCTGACGGACCGGAGGCAGCATGTGCAGCTGGGAAAGACTGTCTCAGACTCTGTTAGCATCAGCACCGGATCACCCCAGGGCTGTGTACTTTCCCCCCTGCTCTTCTCCCTGTACACCAACTCCTGCACCTCCAGCCACCAGTCTGTCAAGCTGATCAAGTTTGCGGACGACACCACCCTCATCGGGCTCATCTCCAATGGCGATGAGTCCGTCTACAGGAGAGAGGTGGCCCAGCTGGCGTCCTGGTGCAGCCACAACAACCTGCAGCTGAACGCTTTGAAGACAGTGGAGATGATCGTGGACTTCAGAAAAGTCACAGCCCCTCTGCCCCCCCTTACCCTCACAGACTCTCCCATCACCACTGCGGATTCCTTCCGCTTCCTGGGCACCACCATCACCCGGGACCTCAAGTGGGAGCCGATCATCAGCTCCCTCATTGAAAAGGCCCAGCAGAGGATGTTCTTCCTGCGGCAGCTGAGGAAGCTCAAGCTACCCACCAAGATGTTGGTGCAGTTCTACACGGCCATCATCGAGTCCATCCTCACCACCTCCATCACCGTGTGGTATGCAGGAGCCACTGCCAGGGACAGACTAAGACTGCAGCGCGTTGTGCGCGCTGCTGTGAAGGTGATTGGCTGCAAGCTCCCATCCCTCCAGGACCTGTACATCTCCAGGTCCCGGAGGCGTGCAGGTCGAATCATAGCCAACCCTTCACACCCTGGACATGCACTGTTTGCCCCCCTCCCCTCAGGCAGAAGACTTCGGTCCATTCAGACTAAAACCTCCTGCTACATGAACAGCTTCTTCCCCTCTGCCATCAGACTGCTGAACACTAAGTGACTTATTAGACTCTCGTGCACTACGTACAGCAGCTCAACCGGACTCATGACAATTATCACTGTTTTCTTTTTGCACTACCGACTGCACTATGTGGAACTCCACAATATCTGCTGCTTGTTAATATATTTAAAAATTGCATAGATTAGTATTACTTATTCATATTCTACATTTTATTGCATGCGTAGTTTTTTTATTTTTATCTTTAGTGCTACTCCATGTTTAATGTTGCAGCATTGCACCGAGACAAATTCCTAGTTTGTGTACTATATGAACAATGGCAATAAATCTCATTCTGATTCTGATTCTGGTGGTTAACGAGGCCTTGCAGCTAGGCTTCCTTCTCACCGTCACCCACCCAGTCTCCTCGCTGCTTAGGAGGACCGGAGGACCGCTAACAGGGCCTATGCTAGGGAGTTCCGCTGCAGCTACGGGACGTCCGTCAAGATTAACTGGTGCAGATGGTGTTTCAGTGCAGTGGAGCCGGGATTCCAAATCAGACAACCTCGCCTCGAGCGCCTCAAAAAGACAGCATTTATTACATTTACCGTTATCACTAAAAGAGGCAGAGGTGTAGCTAAACATCTGACAGAGAGAGCACACCAGAGGAGAAGGGGAAGGAGAGCTGGTAGCCATAGCTAGTGGCTAACCCAAAGCTAACAAAAACACAGATGAAAGGTGAACAGAAGGCTAAAGAGGGTGATTAGATGACACTGAATGCGCACACAGGTGCAAGAGGCTTGATAAACAGAAGTGAGAGCTGACAGTAGATGGAAAAAAGTGATTAAAATACAAGTAAAGGCAAAATCCTCTGGAGAACGAGGAGAGCAAACCACAGACAGACAGTCAGCAACACAGGAAGTGATGATACATTACCACAGGAAGGTCCCACCAGGAATCCTTGAAATCCTTGTAGATGGCAAGGTCTTATCAAGGATGTCTCTATACATTTGTCCATTCATCTTTCCTTCGATTATATGAAGTCTGCCTGTACCATGTGCTGAAAAAATACCCCCACACCGTGGTTGGATGTGCAGTGCTATTTCTCCTCCAAACACGCTGTGTGTTGTGGCATCCGAAAAGTTCAATTTTGGTCTCCTCTGACCAGATTATATTCTCACAGTATTTTACTGGCTTGCCCAAATGTTGTGGAGCAAACTTTAAATGAGCTTCAACATGCTTCTTCTTCAGCAATGGAATCTTGTGAGGTGAGCGGGTATAGAGCCCATGTCGGCTGAGGGCATTACTTGTTGTTTTCTTTGAAACAGCAGTACCTGCTAACTCCAGATCTTTCTGGAGCTCTTCACGAGTCATCTTTGGCTTTGGAAAACTCTTCTGATAATTCTTTTCTGTCAGAAATCTTGCGAGGAGTTCCTGGTTGTGGCTGGTTTATGTTTCCTTCCACTTCCATTGATGGCTCAAACTGTGCTCACTGGAACATTCAGCAGTTTAGAAATGTGTCTGTAACCAATGCCATCATTATGTTTTGCAACAATAAGGTTGCGAAGGTCTAGAGCGAGTTCTTTGCTTCTATCCATCATGAGTTCTTTGTAGTGTGACAATCTGATATTCACAGACCTTTTTAAAGGCTATCAGTCAGGACTTAATCAGCTGAAATTAATTTGCACTGATGGGGGATAGGATGGCTTCCTAAATTCTGATGGATTTCAGCTGGTTTCTTGGCTTTCTATGCCTTTTTGCACCTTCTTTCTTCATGTGTTCAATACCTATTCCCTGTGTCATTCCTCTTTATTAAATATAACTTGTTTTGTGAACACAGTTGCCTTGATTTCTTTGTATGTGTGGATTAATTCGGTTGTTACTGATATCTGGTGAAAATCTCAGGTCAATGGCTCCATCAGAAATATTTTTAATGATAAAAATGTTGACGTGTTCAATCCTTATTTTCTCCACTTATAAGTGGTACTCAAGTGGTGCACAGCTTAGCGGCGGTTAAACCAGGGAGGTTCATCATCATCACCTACAATGCATGAAGTGGAAATGGATGACTGTGAGGGAGATGCTGAGCAGGACAGTGAGGAAGTCTGCAGTTATTAGGACCTTGCTACATATGGGGTGAGTACCACTTATGTGCAGCCCTGACTATATCGATTAATTTCAAACTGATATAGTTCATGCCACACATTTATTTCTTTTAATTTTAATGATTATGGCTTACAGCTCATGAAAACCCAAAATTCAGTTTCTCAGAAAATTAGAATATTACATAAGATAAGATTGTAGAGGATGCGTTCAATGATGAGGCTGAGTTTTATTTCTCAGGTTCAGCTTTATTGACAGAACACATACTCTAGCATTCTCAAAGCAGGAAGAAGAGAAAGAACTATATCACATCACCTCTTTATATGTTTCCAGCATCAGAACTCAAGTCACATGGTGCTTCAGTAAACATACAGTCACATGGTACTTAATCCCAGCCACAATGTAACCCTTTGAACTTTCACCATTGTCTCTTATTCATTGATGAACCGGAAATCTCTCTGGGGCATCTTCTCCGAGACAAAGGCCAAATCTCACACCTCCTCGTCATCCTCTGCAGATTCGAGCCTTTTGTCCTTCGAGACGTGAAGCCTTCAATAAACATGCAGTCATACCTTTGTGGAAAATGTGAGCCCAATATATGTGCCACAAGATAAGCCTTTATTAGTCCTACAATGGGGAAATTCCAGAGACCATCACCCCCTATGGCTTGGTTTCACCCCCAGCCACAGGGGATGAAACCAAGCCACAGGGATGCACAGGCCAATGTACTCCTAGTGCGTCCCAAGCCTGGGTCAATGGGGAGGGTTGTGTCAGGAAGGGCATCTGATGTAAGACCTTTGCCAAATCAAACATGTGGATCATGTGGGCTGCATGGTGGCGCAGTGGTTAGCACTGCGGCAGCACAGTTTACCCTTGGCCGGGGGATTGTGGGGATCGTGGGATCGTGGGTTCGATCCCAGCCCCCGACCAACAGTGATCTGTGTGGAGTTTGCATGTTCTCCCCATGTTGCGTGGGTTTACTCCGGGATTTCTCCGGTTTCCTCCCACATGCCAAAAAAAAAACCATGCATGTTAGGTTAATTGGCTGTTCTAAATTGTCCCTAGATATCTGTTTCCTATAGGCCCTTAGAATAGAGGGTTAGTATTAATGAAAGCGCTTTGAGTGGTCTTTGTGACTAGAAAAGCGTTATATAAGTGCAGGTTAGTTAGTTAGTTAGTTAGTTAGTAGATCATGACGAATGAGACTTTCATATTGGATCGGTCGACGCCCGGGTTAAAAACGACCACCACCGGTGCTGCTAACTGACAGGGTGCCAGTGGAAATTGGGCTACTGTTGGTCGAAGATCGAGGAGGAGGAGAGGGGGAAGGTGTGTTAGGAAGCAGAGAGAGAAGGAAAGGTAGAAGTGTGGAGGTGAGAGTAGGGACGTTAAATGTAGGGACTATGACTGGTAAAGGCAGAGAGTTGGCTGATATGATGGAGAGAAGAAAGGTAGATATACTGTGTGTTCAAGAAACCAGATGGAAGGGAATCAAGGCTAGGAACATTGGAGGGGGATTTAAACTGTTCTACCATGGTGTAGATAGGAAGAGAAATGGAGTAGGAGTAATCTTGAAGGAAGAGTATGTGAAGAGTGTTCAGGAGGTAAAGAGGGAGTCATACAGAATCATGATTTTGAAGCTAGAAGTCAAAGGTGTGATGTTGAATGTTGTCAGTGCATATGCCCCACAAGATGGTTGTCAGTTAGAAGAGAAAGAGGAATTCTGGAGTAAGCTGGTTGAAGTGGTGGAGAGTGTTCCCAGGGGGAAGAGAGTGGTGATTGGAGCGGACTTTAATGGACATGTAGGTGAAGGGAACAGAGGTGATGAGGAGGTCCTGGGTAGGCATGGTCTTAAGGAGAGAAATGTGGAAGGACAGATGGTTGTGGATTTTGCTAAAAGGTGTCACGATGGCCCTCACGAACCATCACAAGACGCCACAGTCACCAGTGAGTTTTGCAGTGATGTTTATTAATGGTGAGGGATGAACAAACACAGGATACATACAATGACAGGGTGACGTCTGAGCCGGGGAGCACCCGATGCGCCAGACGAGGTAATAGTGGAGGTGAAGTCTTAAGGGAACGTACCTTACGAGACGACAACGTTAACAGGCGGGTAACAGATTCCCAAGTCCGTTAACAACGATGAGCAAGGAGAACAGGAACATAACAGAGACTGCCGCATTGGAGAACATTCAGCACCAGCTTTTATCTCTGGCAGCTGATGACCCCAATGCGGCGCAGCTGCTCAAGATGACAGCAGCGCAGCAGCTGACTTTGACAGCAGGGAGCTCCCCCGGGCGCCTTCACATTAAGAGCCCGAGGAGCTAGAAGGAATCCTCTGCTGCCAAAGCCAGGGAAATATGATACAAGACCCGAGTGTGGACAGAACCGGCACTCAGGCTATGACAAAAGGATGGAAATGGCTGTGGTGAACACATACTTCAATAAGAGAGAGATAGATAGGGTGACTTAGAAGAGTGGAGAAAGGTGCACACAGGTGGACTACTTCTTATGCAGGAGAAATCTGAAAGAGACAGGAGACTTCAAGGTGATGGAAGGAGAGAATGTAGCTAGACCGCATCAGATGGTAGTCTGTAGGATGACTTTGCAAAGCAAGAAGAGGAAGAGAGTGAAGGCAGAGCCCAAGATTAATTGGGGGAAGTTACAGAAGGAAGAAAGTCACACAGAGTTCAGGAAGGAGTTGATACAGGCTCTGGGTGGTAGGGAAGATTTACCAGATGACTGGGAAAGTACAGCAAAAGTATTGAGGGAATCAGGTAGAATGTGGTGTATCCAGTGGACAGAGGAAGGAAGACAAGGAGACTTAGTGGTGGAATGAGGAGGTACTGACATGGTTAGGGACCCAGGAGACAGACGCTGACACGAGTAGATATAAGACAATTATTCTTTATTAATATAATGTGTGTTGGGTGAGTGAGTGAGTGAGTGAGTGAGTGCGTGGCTGTCTGGTCACTGGAGCTGAGCGTGTCCTGCGGCGACCTGGCAACCCTGGAACACACAAGCACAAACAATTACTACTGTTCGCTGGGATGAGAAACCTGAAGCTTGTGATGCTTACTTGCAGGCGCCACAGAGAGAATCCTGCTGGCTCCGAGTGCCCGTGCGGCGTGGTGCTCGTGGTGCTCGACGTAGCGGAGGTGAGGAGGAACTCCGAGGTGGAGGAGATGGCGTCCTGTCAGCTGGGGAGGTTAGTCCGCCGCCAGGGAGGTCCACCTGTGCACAGGGGAAAAGGCTAGGAGAGGATGAGTGCTGAGGTTGCTTACTTGACGTGGCTTGAAGCGATGTCCTGGCTTTGGCTCTGGCTTGAGGTCGTATCCTCGATGCATTGCTGGGCAAAGGCGACAGACGACTCCGTGCAGAGCAGTCTGAGGTTCTGGCTTTTAAAGCCCGTTGATTACCACCTGCCGGTGTGTGCGCAGCTGAGGATGATGATGACAGCCCAGCGGCTGCCATGACAGGTACAGGAAAGTATTCAGAGGAACAGGTTAGCAAAGAAAAAGTGGGCTAGTGAGGGAGATGAAGAAAGTAGACAGGAGTATTTGGAATCTAGTCACATGGCAAAGAGAGAGGTGCAAAGGCAAAGGAAAAGGCATATGAGTTGTATGAGAGTCTGGACACTAAGGAAGGAGAAAAGGACTTGTATCGACTGGCTAGACAGAAAGATGGAGCTGGAAAGGATGAACAGCAGGTTAGGTTGATTAAGGACAGAAATGGTAATGTACTAACAAGTGATTAGAGTGTGTTGAGAAGGTGGAAGGAGAACTTTGAAGAGCTGATGAACAAAGAAAATGAGAGCGAGAGGAGGATGGATGAAGGAAAGATGGTGAACAAGGAAGTCCCGAGGATTAGCACTCTCATTATCATTAGCTCTTTCACTTCCGCCCTCCAAAGAGAGCAGATGCTTTTCTTCCCAGCTCCGGCTCCCTATCTCTCTCTCCCTCCCTAACTGACTGGATCCCAGCTTGCTATCGTCTGTCTGCGTGTCTTTACTGCTGATTTATCTAACGAAATTATGGATTTAATAAGCTGGGCTTTGAACGCAATTGACACTGTTTTTTCAACGAGGAAATCTGGCCCGGGGGAGCCATCTGTCCCGCAGGAACTGCTGCTGTGGGTTATTTAAAGGACACAAGCAATTGGAAACTCTTGTGCCTGTGTGATCTTTCTATTGAAGATATTGAAGATTTATATCTTTTCGGAGCAATGGTCATCGGAATTCTACTGATTGGATTTGGGATTGTTTTGGTGTACCGCAAATTGAAGAAGATGGATAGAGCTTATCAAAAAGCGGACCCGGCGAAGCTCACCCATCAAATTGACCAAGTGGGCAGGACTCTGACAGCGGCCAATGGAGAACTGTACAGGAAAATGGATTACATCACGATCACGCTGAGAGCTGTCCACGAATCGATTTCAACGCCTGGCCATGAAGGAATTGGAGCACTGAATCCGTAAGAGAATAGAAAGTTTTTTCTCTGAAGTCAGTGCTATTCGACCTGTTCTTTTCGGCACCCTCAGCACTCAGTCCTCCAGATAATCAACAGTAAATTTGTTTTCATAACACTGGCGGGCAGCATCTGACTCTCAAGGACAGCTGGCTGGCAAAACTATTCCATCTGCCGTGCTCAAGGACACGTGCCTTTGCTTCAGACTGTAGTCATAACATCTGCTGAGGAAGAGACTATTGTTGTCCTCCAAACTGATTTGCCACTGATTGCATCCAACTCACACATACTGATCCACTATACTGACTGTTGAAGATATACACTCACTGCTCTCTTTGTGTCATTGTGTGGATTCTATTGTCTGCTAATTGTGCATTGAGAGTTTTTTTCTTGTAATCATAATATCGGTCATATATGAACTTTATTCTGATAAACAATGCTTTTTTCTCTCTCCTACTGTGTCCACCCCCCCTTCCCCCCACTGCCTTCTGTTCCCCTCCTGCTGACAGGCGCCTCCACGGCTCGCCGCGTCATTGAGAATGTCATTTATGACGTTTTCAGTGTCAAGTCAAATTCCTTGTATATTTACCTGTTATTTACTTGTAAATGTGCTTGGCAATAAACTTATTCTGATTCTGATTCTGATTAGCAAGGCAGAAGCGATGGCAGCTTTGAAGAGGATGAAGAATGTTAAGACGGTTGGTCCAGATGACATAACTGTGGAGGTATGGAGATGTTTAGGAGAGATGGTAAATGGCGTTCTCTTATCTAGCGCTTTTGGTCATCTCTAGATGACCAGTGCTTTACAGATCCTGCTATCCACCCATTCACACACACATTCATACACTGATGGCGGCAGTGGACTTTTTTTTTTTGTAACTTAGATTTTTATTCATTTTTCATCATATATATTGCATTCAGATCACAGTCTACATTTAAAAACAAAGGGGCTAGAGTAAGAAAGAAAAAAAAGGGGGGGCGGGGGGGACAAATGTTGGAGCATCAAGTTTTTAGTTTCCATCTCTTAATTCTTCTGGTTTTTCCAGGGTCTTTGGTTATTCTTTCAATTTCTGTCTCGTTGTTGCACTTTGTAGTGTGTCCATTTCCGCCATTTTTTTCCCCATAGTCCTTCTTGCATTCTTTGTCGATATGTTAGTTTTTCCATCATACGTATGTCCTCAACAATGTCAGTCCATTGCTCTTGGTCAGGAAGAACTTCTGATCGCCATTTTTTTGTGATTGTTTTTTTACATGCAGTCAACAAGATTTTAACTAGATATCTGTCCTCAGCCTGTGTTACATTGTCTCTTTTAAGATCACATAAGTACATCAGGTTACAGTTCATTGGTATATCCTCTGTATTGTCACATGTATAGATTTCCAGAATGATGATATTTTGCAGCATTTCCAAAACATATGTGAGTGGTCTGCATTTTGAGCCCCACATCCCCTCCAGCATAAAGATTGGGTATTTGTATATTTTCCTTGAATCTGTGGAGTAATGAAAAAGCGAATCAGGTTTTTCCATCCAAATTCCCTCCATGTCCTTGAATTTGTTGATGTGTGTTGTGTTTTCCATATTTCCTGCCAGCTTTCTTCTGTTATGTTTAAATTTAGCTCTTTCTCCCATTTCTCCTTTATATAGTTACTTGAGTGTTTGTTTGCCATAAGTTTCTGATATAGCTTTGAAATTATTCTTATTTTATTTCCTGTATATGAGCTTAAAATGAATTGTATAATCTCGCTCACATCTGTTTGGAGGTTATGCCTAATCTTCTTCATATAATAGTCTCTCATCTGCAGATATCTGAAGAATTCCGATCTTTCTAGTTTAAATTTTCTTCTGATGTTTACAAAGCTCCCGAGATCTTTTTTTCTGATATTGCCCCATGCTGTGATTCCCTTGTTCACCAGATTTTTGTATCCCCTATCTTGCTTTGCCGGTTCAAACTGACTGTCAAATGCTACCCATTTCAATAGTTTTATGTCTTCCTTTATATTATACTTTTGTACTATTTTATACCACAGTTCCAAAGTAAATTTAGTGGTTGGGTCTATTTGTTTGATTTGCTTATATGCATCTTTATCTCCTATTATGCTTTGTACTGGGAGTCCCTCAATTTCCTTTTCCATTTCTTTCCATTTTGCCTCATATCCTTTGTCGCACCAACATATGATATATCTCATTTGTGCTGAGTAGTAATATTCCTTTAGACTCGGTAGGCCCATGCCTCCTTTCTCTTTTGGTAACTGGAGAGTTTTATATTTCACTCTTGGTTTTTTACCTCCCCAAACAAATCTCGATATCATCCTGTCCCACTTTGAGAACTGGGCACCTGGAATCTCTGTTGGTAGAGCCTGGAAGAGGTAAAGTAATCTAGGTTGTATGCTGATTTTGACTGTCTCAATTTTTGAATTCAGATCCATATTTAAGATTGACCATCTATCAATATCTTTTTTATTTCTTGTTCCAACCTATCATAGTTTGCTTTATAGATTTTGCTTAGATCTTTAGGCATGTTCACTCCAAGGTATTTTATTTCTTTTTGTTTCCAGTTTAGTTTGATCTTATCAGTTATCTGGTTTAGAGGGTTATAGTGGAATGTCAGTATTTGTGTTTTTGTTATGTTTATCTTGTATCCTGATAATTTTCCAAAATTTTCTATCAAGTTCATCATTTCCATTATTGATTCATCTGGTTGTTCAAGGTAAACTATGATATCGTCTGCAAATAGCCCAATCTTGTGTTCTGCTCCCTTTATTGTTACACCTTTTAATTTCTTATTTTGTCGTATCGCTTGAGCCAGTGGCTCTATGAACAGAGCAAACAAGGTGGGCGATAAGCAGCATCCCTGCCTGGTTGATCTTTGTATATTTACTTTGTCTGTTAAGCTACCGTTTATCTTGATTCTTGCCACAGGTTCTTGATACAGCGTCCTTATGCATTGTACTGATTTTTCGTTAAATCCAAAGCGTTCCAGCACACTATATAGGAATTTCCAGTTAACCCTGTCAAATGCTTTTTCTGCATCTAAACTCATTATTACTGCGCTTTTCTTTTCTTTATGTATTTGATTAATTATATGTATTGTTCTCCTGATATTGTCATGTGTTTGGCGTCCCTCTATGAAACCAGTTTGATCATCTTCTATCAGTTCCGTCAAGAATGTCTTTATTCGTTTACATATAATTGTTGTATATATTTTTTAATCCACATTTAATAAAGAGATTGGTCTATAGTTTCCGCATTGTTCTCTATCTTTCCCTGGCTTTAAAATAACTGAAATAATGGCTTCGTTCCATGATGGAGGTATTTTGTTGTTGTTCAACGTCCAATTAAATGACTTTAGGAGCTGTGGCTTGAGTTCTTCTATAAACAGTTTATAAAACTCAGAGGGGTATCCATCACTACCTGGTGATTTACCGTTTTTAAGTGACTTAATCACATCTCTAATCTCTTGTGTTGTTATTTCTGCTGTTAGCTTTTCATTTTGTTGATTTCCTATTGATGGCAAGTCCAATGTGCATAGAAATTTTTTAATATCCTTAGTATTTGTTTCTTCAGGTTGCGAGTATAGTTCTTGATAGAAATTATGGAATATTTCTTCGATGTTTTCTGGGTTAACTGTGGTTTTATTTGTGATGGGGTCTTTAATCTTATATACATTATTCACTATTTGTTGTTTTCTTAACTGTTTTGCCAGCAGTTTTGTGGCTTTTGGTCCCATTTCATAATATTTTTGCTTTAGATATCTATTTTTCCTTTCAATTTCATCTATTTGTGTTTCTTTTATCTTTATTTTTTCTTCTTTAATTTCTTGGTATATTTTTGGGTCATTTGTGCTTTGATGTTTACGTTCTAATTCCCTCAGTCTCTCACATCTTTGTTCATATGTTTCCAGTTTAGATTTATTTGCTTTTCCTGTTTCAACAATTAATTTACCTCTTAACACGGCTTTTAGTGCATCCCATAGTATTGTTGGGTCCACCTCTTCATTGTCATTCTCTTGGATATACTCGTTTATGTTTACTTTTATTCTTTCTTTCATTTTCTCATCATTTAACAGTCCTACATTAAGTTTCCATGTTGTTTGTCGTTTTCTATTGTTTAAATATATTTCCATGTATATAGGATTATGATCTGATATTTCTGCCCCTCCAATCCAACAATTTCTCACCCTGTGTCTGTCACCTTCATTCATAAGGAAGTAATCTATTCTAGAGTGTACTTTATGGACTGCTGAATAATGTGTATAGTCTTTTTCGAGTGGGTGCAGGTCCCTCCATATGTCTACCATACCCATTTCTGCCATTGAGGTTCTTATGAACTTTGTTACATGTTTTTTTGTCTTCTTAACACTTGTTGTATCAACTTCATGATCCATGACAGCATTTAAGTCTCCTCCACAAATTAGGACTCCTTCACTGTGTGTTGCTATGAGATCAAACAGATGTTGAAAAAAACCCTTGTCACTTTCTGGTGGGGCATAGATGTTCACTAATGTGATCTGCATTCCATCTATGCTACCCTTTATTATTACATACATTCACAATACATGAATGGCACATTACATCTCAGTAGTGCAGCAGGAAAAACCAAGAGAAGAGAGCTGAGTGTCCTTAATCTGTTGTGGGGGTTAACCGAACCGCCACACCTGCCTTCTTTATCCTGAATTTCTTGTTCACATTCAAATTGTATTTTATTTGAAATTAGTATCATAACCCCCCTTTTAGTTCCTCCCTTAAATGAACTGTAGTAGGAGTTCTTATAGCCAAATCTCTTTAGTTTCACATGTTCTGTCTTGCTCAAATGTGTCTCTTGCATAAATATAATTTCGGCTTTTTCCTTCTTGAATTTTCTTATTATTCTTTCCCTTTTAACAGGTGAGTTCAGACCATTCACGTTTAGTGTCATTATCTTAAGATTTTTACCCATATTCATGTTTTTCCATTTTTTTAACTTGTGCTCCTAGCCCCTTTAACAACAAAAATAACACATATTTATATAAAAACACATTAAAAAATCTCGACCTCCGTACTTTGGGCCTTTCTTCTGCCCAATGGTCCCTGTTGGTGGGTGGAGGGAATGTCCTCACCGTGTGAGGGGCCCTCCCTAGACCTGTATTTACTATCCAAGTAATAGTCATTAGTCTAGAAATGTCCAACAAAAATCGCTTAAACCTCTCCTAGCCGTTTGTTTCTCTTTTACCTTGTCTTCTTGGCCTTCATTTCTTCTGTGCCTTTCTTAATCTTTGATCAGCTCTTTTTTTAAGAACTGATCCATGAATTTCGTCATCGAGTTGCCTTCAGTGCCCTCCGGGATCCCGAAGATGCGTATATTGCTCCGTCTGGACCTGCTCTCCAGGTCGGTTATTTTCTCCTGCATCCTCTGCGTTTGCGCCGTCAGGGTCTGCAGCTGCTCGCTTGCCTCGCTCTTCCAATCTTCCAGCTCCGATATTCGGGCCTGTGCTTCTGCCATACACGCCTGTTGAGAGCGCAGCTCCTCCATGTTTTCTGCTAGCTTGTGCTCCATTTTTCTTCGGAGGCCCATAATTTCCTCCTTAATCTCTTTTTTCAGCTCCTCCTTAAGAGCCGCTAAATCCTGTTGTAGTTGCCGCTTGAAGTCTTTCAACTCTTTACCCAAACTGGCGAAGCCAGTGTTCATGGTATCGAGCCTGGCGTCCTCCATTTTCTCTGCTGCAGTCACCTCGTTTTTTTGGGCCTCGTGTTCAGCGATTTCTCCTGCGTTGTTGAAGAGGAATTCTTTAATTTTACCCTGGTTTTGTCCTTGTGCCCGGCTCCTTCGTGTTTTCATCCCTTGGTTTATTGATCCGCTTATGTCGAGTTGGCCATTTACCGATGATTTTTAATCCGGCTAGGGAGAGCTCTCTGTTTAAGCGTTATGTCTCTCCGCCATCATCCCGGAAGTCGGCAGTGGACTTTTTAACCAGATTGTTTAACACAATCTTGGAGAGTGAGAGGATGCCTGAGGAGTGGAGAAGAAGTGTTTTGGTACCAATTTTCAAGAACAAAAGTGATGCTCAGAGCTGTAGTAACTACAGAGGCATAAAGAAATGAGTATATCAGAGGGACAGCTCAGGTTGAGCGGTTTGGAGACAAAGTAAGAGAGTCAAAGCTGAGATGGTTTGGACATGTGCAGAGGAGGGATAGTGGAGATATTGGACAAAGGATGTTGAAGATGGAGCTGCCAGGCAGGAGTAAAAGAGGAAGACCACAGAGAAGATTGATGGATGTAGTGAAGGAGGACATGGAGAGGGTTGGTGTTCCAGAGGAAGATGGAGGGATAGGGTGAGATGGAGGCAGATGATCCACTGTGGAGACCCCTGAAGGGAGCAGCAGGAAGACAAATTTAGTAAATATTTTAAATAAATGGGCAGTCGTCCCTATAAATTTGTTACATTATTCTAGTAAATTTGAAGCTTTTATTGCATATATGTTTGTGATATTTTTTTCCTTGTAATTGTGTAGCTTGTAATTTTTAGGGTTGTTGTATGTGTGAGGTTGGTGTCTTACATAGGAACATGGACTTGTTCAGGCCTGTTCTGTTGCAGCAGGTGGGCAGTCCTGTGATTTTACTTCTGAGACAAGCTTTTAAATTCCGTCAAATCAATTTAGGACTGAAGTCTGACAAAATCAATTTTATGATAGAAAAAAAGAAGTTGTGAAAATATTCACACTTTTGCTTATGGGTAACTTAAAATAAACTTCCAAAAAGAATAAGTTTATTTATTGCAGTAAATGCACTTATAAGAATAAAGTCATACAGACAGCATCCCTGAAAGAGTTTTTACCATCTCATCCACACTGCTGCTATCTCCCGCTCTCATCTCACTACATGAAGTTATTTTCACAGCCACTAGAGTCGGGGTGTGTCGTATTGAAAAAATGAATATGGCAGTATTTGGGGTCTGCTGCATGATGCCGTCACACCATTACGCTGCCAACGGAAGTTACGCATTAGCATGAAAACAGCAAAAGAAACATGGCATGGTAAACTGCAGCTGTGAAGTCAGACCGTCTAGATCTAACTGAGTGGAAATATTTTTCACTTTCTGTTTCAGGCTGTTATGTAAAAAAAAAAAAAAAAAAAAAAACAAGAAACGTGCAGCAGTGTGGATAATCTGCCTCCATTTTTTTTCGCAGGTCAACAACACCACTGGAGCAGTATTAAAGTCGAAAGTGGCTGTAGTTGTGTTTTGGTTCCATTTTGACTGCTTCATCTTTTTTTTTTCCACAATATTTTTTATTGAACCTTTTTTTTTCTACAAACATAACACAAACAATCAAACACTAACACTAATGTAATTAAAAAAAAATGTACTAAAAACACCAACAACCACTAACAAAGGCAGGTCTTCAACAATGCTCCTCTGTTTAGTCTAGGCAATCCATTACATAAATATACATATTATACATTCACCAGTTTGGAATTTACAAGGTCCACACACATCATTCACCTTCTTCTTCAAAAGTTATGTTTAAATTCTTTACATAATCGATGTAAGGTCTCCATATATTCTCAAACACAATTTCCTTTGATTTCAGTATGTATGTTATTCTTTCTAGTGGAAGGTTTGTTAACATCTGTCTTAACCACTGAGTCACATCTGGTCTATGAGTCTTTTTCCACAATAGTGCAATACATTTTTTGGCATTAAGCAAACTGAGGTCTATGAATGCTCTTTCACTCTTATTAAAGTTATGTTTTTCTGGATACAGACCCAACAAAAACAATTTAGGATTCAATATGATTTGTTTTGAAATTATTTTTTCAATTGTTACCCTCACCTCTTCCCAAACCATTCTAATTTTTCTACATTCCCATAAACAATGAAATTACTTTCCAAAATTACTTTCCATACATTTTGTGCACGTATCTGGTATGTTTTTGTTATATCTATTTAACTCCACCGGTGTAACATACATCCGCATTAACCATTTAAAATGTATCAATTTAAGACTTACATTTATTGATTTGGTTTGAGCTTCTGTACAAGCCAATTCCCATTGTTCCTCTGAAATTTCAGTTTGCAGGTCTTCTTTCCAATAGTTCAGTCTTTTCTGTGAGTTTTCACTTGAGGATAATGTCAATGAGTTATAAAACTCTGAAATAATACCCTTTCTCTTACTATCTTTCGTCAAATTTTTTTCCAAGGATGAATAAGTAGGTCAGGTGAGAGCATTATTTTGATTTGATTGAATAAAATTCCTAAGCTGAAGATATTTAAAAAAATGTGTTCTATTAAGATTAAATTTGATCCTCAGTTCTTCAAAAGACATTATGTTATCTGAACATGACAAATATAAGTCTTGAATCTTTTGAATCCCTTTTAAATTCCATACTTTAAATACAACATCCACTCTCCCTGGTTTAAAATATTGATTACCCCATATTGGGCTAAATTGTGACAATAAATGTGGTTCTTTTAAATATTTTTTGGTTTCACACCATATTTTGATCATATGCTTTACAAATGGATTTTTAACTTGTTTCTGTAATTTTTTTGCTGAGTCTGAGTATATGAATATGGGAAGAGGTAAAGGTAAATTGTATCAGAATCAGAATCAGAATCAGCTTTATTGGCCAAGTATGCACAACACATACAAGGAATTTGACTTTGGCTAAAAACTTGCTCTCGTTGTTCAGGTGGAGGATTTAAATAAGATTTAAATAAGGATTCAATGACAACAGAGTATGTACAGTAAATTACAGTCTGTCCACGTTTCTATAAAAGGATGCAAATATATACAGGAATATATGCAGTTATTTACTCAGACTAACCACACTTTGCAGAAATATATGAAAAAATATACAGTCACACAGTATTTCAATGTGAACTCAGATTCAGTGATATAATGTGAATGAAGTAAAAAGCAGTGTGAGAGTTATGTGCAATGTAATAATGGATGAAAAGTCATGAGTACAGCAACAGGTAGGACTAGGTGAATGTTAGAAGTTCATCAGAGTGATGGCTTGAGGAAAGAAACTGTTCCTGTGACGGGTGGTTTTGACCTTCAGTGATCTGTAATGACGACCAGAAGATAGAAGTTCAAACAGTTTGTGGCCGGGGTGTGATGGGTCAGCACAGATGTTTCCCGCCCGTTTCCTGGTTATGGACCGATATAAGTTCTCAATGGAGGGTAGGTCGGTACCAATGATCCTCTCCGCAGACTTAACGATCCGCTGCAGTCTGGTCTTGTCCTGTTTAGTGGCAGATCCAAACCAGACAGTGATGGAAAAGCAGAGGACAGATTGGATGATGGCGGTGTAGAAGACAACCAGCAGCTCCTGAGGCAAATCAAACTTCTTGAGCTGACGCAGAAAAAACAACCTCTGCTGGGCCTTTTTCCGGACAGTGTCTATATGGGAGGACCACTTCAGGTTCCGGGAGATTGTGGTACCCAGAAACTTGAAGGAGTCCACAGTGGACACTGTGCTGTTGAGGATGGTGAGTGGGGGGAATGAAGGGGGGTGTCGCCTGAAATCCACAGTCATCTCCACCGCTTTGGCTGGGTTAAGTTCAAGATGGTTCTGGCTGCACCAGAGGATCAGCTGCTCCACCTCCTGCCTGTATGCAGACTCATCATCATCCCGGATCAAACCGATGACTGTGGTGTCGTCCGCAAACTTCAGGAGCTTCACCGAAGGGTCCTCTGAGGTGCAGTCGTTGGAGTAGAGGGAGAAGAGCAGTGGGGAAAGGACACATCCTTGGGGGGCGCCAGTACTAATTTTTTGGGAGCTGGATGTAAATCTCCCTAGCTTCACTTGTTGCCACCTGTCAGTCAGAAAGCTGGAGATCCACTGGCAGGTGGAGGGGGGCACCTTGAGCTGGAGGAGTTTCTGATGAAGAATGCCTGGGATGATGGTGTTGAATGCTGAGCTGAAGTCGACAAACAGGATCCTGGCGTACGTCCCTGGGGAGTCGAGGTGTTGCAGGATGTAGTGTAGTCCCATATTCACTGCATCATCCACTGACCTGTTTGACCGGTAGGCAAACTGCAGTGGGTCCATCAGGGGGCCTGTGATGACCTTCAGGTGGTTCAGCACCAATCTCTCCAAGGATTTCATGACCACAGAGGTCAGGGCAACAGGTCTGTAGTCGTTTAATCCTGTAACAGAGGGTTTCTTGGGAACTGGAATGATGATGGAGCGTTTGAAGCAGGAAGGCACTTCATGCAGCTCCAGTGATCTGTTAAAGATCCGGGTGAAGATGGGGGCCAACTCGTTGGAGCAGACTCTCAGGCAGGACGGAGACACACCATCAGGTCCTGCAGCCTTCTTGATCTTTTGTCTCTGAAAGACCCGGCGCACCTCCTCTTCACAGATCGTTAGTGCTGGTGGGAGGTCAGAGTGGAGGAGGGATGGAGTTCCTGGGGCTGCAGATAATCCTTTTGTGTGGGTGGGAGGTGAGAACTGTAGATTCTTTTCAACCCTGCAGTAAAAGCTGTTTAGGTCGTTAGCCAGCTGGAGGTTTTCCACAGGGTGGGGGGATGGTCTCCTGTAGTTGGTGACATTCCGTAGGCCTCTCCAGACAGAAGCAGAGTTGTTGGCTGAGAAGTTTTTTTGTAACTTCACACTGTAGCTCCTCTTAGCAAGCCTGATCTCCTTCGTCAGCATGTTTCTGGTCCTCTTGTACAGAGTCCAGTCACCAGTCCTGTAGGCCTCCTCCTTGGTCTGACGTAGCTGCTTCAGTTTAGGAATGAACCAGGGTTTATTGTTGTTGTATGTGCAGAAGGTCTTGGTCTGCACACACATGTCCTCGCAGAAACAGATGTGTGACGTCACAGTGTCAGTGAGTTCATTTAGGTTAATGGCTGCAGCTTCAAAAACACTCCAATCTGTACAGTCAAAGCAGGCTTGTAACTCCAGCTTTGATTCCTCAGTCCATTTCTTCACAGTCCTTACAACAGACTTGGAAGTTTTTAGTTTCTGTCTGTATGTTGGAATAAGATGGAGCAGACAGTGGTCAGAAAAACCCAGAGCTGCACGGGGGACGGCATGATAGGCGTTTCTTAAAACTGTGTAACAGTGGTCAAGTGTATTTGTGTCCCTGGTGGGACATTTAATATGCTGTCTGTATTTAGGAAGCTCATTTGTGAGATTAGCGCTATTGAAATCACCCAGAATGATAAGCAGAGAGTCTGGATGTTTTTCGTCCACGTCTGCTATCTGGTCAGCGAGGTGTTGCAGTGCCTCCGTTGTACAAGCAGCAGGCGGGATATAAATTCCGACCAGAATAAACGAGGAGAACTCTCGCGGTGAATAAAAGGGTTTACAGTTTATGAACAGTGACTCTAGGTTAGGGCTACAAAACTTCTTCAACACTGTGACATCAGTACACCAACCTTCGTTTATGTAGAAGCAGATTCCACCACCCTTAGTCTTTCTAGAGAATTCCCGGCTGCGATCAGCGCGAAACAGTTGGAATCCGTCCAGGCGCACCGCGCTGTCCGGGATGTGTTCACTCAGCCAGGACTCCGTGAAACAAAGGGCGCCGGATCTGCTAAAATCCCGGTTTTTGTGAGTCAGGAGCAGCAGTTCATCCATTTTGTTCGCCAAAGAGCGGATATTTGCCAGATGGATCGATGGGAGTGGCGTGCGAAATCCTCGTTTCTTCAACCTGACTAGCGCACCGGCACGTTTACCACGCCGCCTTCGTTTCCGGCCAGCGCCAATAGCCACTGCTCCCACAGCTAAGATCGACTGAAAAAACTTCAGATCAGCAGCAGAAACTGGCGGAGAAGTTGCATTGGGAGGTAGTCTGAGTGAAAGTAGTTCCTCCCTTGAATAGGTGACTCAGACAGAAGAGCAGAAGTCCAAAAAAACACACAAAATTATCAAAAACATCAGAGAGCAGAAGCCAGTGGCTGCCATCCGTGGCGCCATCTTGGATATGATTCCATTTCAGTCCAGTGAGGGAGATCATTTGATGAAAAATAATATGTCATAGACCTCAGTTGTGCTGACCGGTAATACAACATAAAGTTTGGACATTTCAGACCTCCACGATCAAATGGTAAATATAGTAAGGACAGACGTAATCTAGCCTTCCTATTGTTCCATATAAATTCCACTAACTTTTTTTTAATTCTTGAGAATAGATCTGAAGGTGGTGGTAAAGGAATGTATTGAAATAAATAAAGTATTTTGGGTAAGATATTACTTTTAAGTATATTAATTCTCCCGATCATCGACATTGGTAGTGACATCCATCTCTGAAGTAACTCATTAATATCTGTCATTAAGGCTTCATAGTTGACACTGGCGACTGATTCTAGCTTAGGCTCAATTTGAATTCCTAAATATTTAAACTGATTTACAACATTGAATTGATTTACCTCAGGAGCTGGGTGATTTCTCTGGGTCTCATTTAGCATTAATATTGAAGATTTAGTTTTATTTATTTTATATCCTGATATTTCCCCAAAATTCTTTATTAAATTCAACAAGGTCGGAATTGATTTTTTTAAGATTCGACATAAACAAAATTATGTCGTCGGCATACAGGGAGATTTTATGTTCTGTTGGTCCTACTTTAATTCCATATATTTGTGGATGTAAACGTACTGCCATCGCTAAAGGTTCAATTGCCATAGTAAACAGTAAAGGTGAAAGTGGACAGCCTTGTCGACATCCTCTATTGATATTTATTGATTTTGAGATATTACTGTTTGTTAGTATTTCTGCTGTAGCATTATTGTATATTATCTGAACCCATTTTATGAAATTATTTCCAAGTCCAAACCTTTGTAGGACTTCAAAAAGAAAGGGCCATTCGACCCTATCAAAGGCCTTTTCGGCGTCCAATGATAGGAGAGCTGTATCCGGTGCTTCTTTATTAGAATAGATAATATTAAATAGTCTTCTTACATTATGGAAGCCTTGTCTTCCCATTATAAATCAGAATCAGAATCAGAATCAGAATAAGTTTATTGCCAAGCACATTTACAAGTAAATAAACAGGTAAATATACGAGGAATTTGACTTGACACTGAAAACGCCTAAATGACGTTCCCAATGACGCGGCGAGCCATGGAGGCACCTGTCAACAGGAGGGGAATAGAAGGCGGGGGGGGGGGGGAGACACAATAGGAGAGAGAAAAAAGCATTGTTGATCAAAATAAAGTTCATTTATATGACCAGTATTATGATTACAAGAAAAAAACTCTCAAATGCACAATTAGCAGACAATAGAATCCATACAATGACAAGGCATAGGCAGTAGAGAGCAGTGAGTGATTGTTTTCGTCAGTATAGTGAGTCAGTCATGTGTGTGTGTTGGATGCAGAAGTGGTGGTTATCAGTTGTTGGTGAAACAGTAGAGGTCTCTCTCTCAGCAGATGTTATGACTAGTGTCTGAAAGTCAGAGGCAACATGTCCTTGGCATGGCAGATGGAATTTCTCTGTGAGTCAGACATAAGGCTGTCCCTGGGAGATCAGATACTGTTCGCCAATGTTTGTGAAGAAGAAAGTCAACATTTATACTGATATCATTCATCAGGAGGACTGAGTGCTGAGGGCGCCGAAACAAGGTCGAATAGCACTGACTTCAGAGAAAAAACTTTTCATTCTCTTACGGATTCAGTGCTCCAAATCCGCCATCATTACCAGGCTTTGAAATCAATTCCTGGACAGCTCTTAGCGTGATCGTGATGTATTCCATTTTCCTGTACAGTTCTCCATTTGCCGCTGTCAGAGTCCTGCCCAGCTGGTCAAATTGATGAGAGAGCTTCGCCGGGTCCGCTTTTTGATAAGCTTTGTCCATCTTCTTCAATTTGCGGTACACCAGAACAATCCCAAAGCCGATCAGTAGAATTCCGATGACCATTGCTCCGAAAAGATAAAGATCTTCTATATCTTCAATTGAAAGATCACACAGGCACAAGAGTTTCCAATTGCTTGTGTCCTTAATATAACCCGCAGCAGCAGTCCCTGCGGGACAAATAGGCTCCCCCGGACCTGATTTCCTCGTTGAAAAAACAGTGTCGATTGCGTTCAAAGCCCAGCTTATTAAATCCATAATTTCGTTAGATGAATCACCAGTAGAGAGACACGCAGACACAGACAATAGCAAGCTGGGATCCAGTCAGTTAGGGAGGGAGAGACAGGGAGCGAGAGCAGAAGAAAAGCGTCTGCTCTCTTTGGAGGGCGGAAGTGAGATTAAAGCCATAAAAATAAAATAATAATAATAATAATAATAAAATAAAGCCATTCTGATCTCGGTTAATAATATTTGGTAATATTTCTTGTAGTCGTCTTGCTAAAATTTTACAGATTATCTTAAGGTCAGCATTTAATAGGCTTATTGGTCTCATATTTTCACATTTATTAGAGGGTTTACCTGGTTTTGGCAACAGTATAATTAAGGCATTATTCATGTATAGTGGCAAATTACTATTTTGAAATGCTTCTAAAACCATTTCCAAAAATGGTTTTATTAATTTATTCTTAAATTTTTTATAGAGGTCAACTGGAAGACCATCTGGTCCTGAACTTTTTCCTGATTTCATATTATCAATGGCTAGCCCAACTTCTTCTTGACTAATTTTAGACTCCAGTATCTCCCTGTTTTCATTTGGAATACACGGTATAGATAATCCGTCCAAAAACCCTTTTAGTTTTGTTAAGTCAGTTTCATTTTTTGTATCATATAGTTTTTCATAATAATCTTTAAAGGCACTGTTAATGTCTAAAGGATCTACAACTGCCTGTCCGTTACTTATAATACTGGTAATTGGTGTTTTAAATTCTAATTGTTTAATCTGCCATGCCAATAATTTCCCTGATTTTTCACCTTGTTCATAAAAAGATTGCTTCAATCTTAGAAGACTCGAGACAGCTCTATTCGCTGATTTTTTGTCATATTCAGCTCTCAGAATCAGTCATTCGTTCTCTAACTTTGGGTCACTTCCTGCATACACTTTTTCTTGAAGAATTTTTATTTTTATGTTCCAATTGGACTCTCTCCTCTCGAGTCTTCTTAGATTTTGAACCTGTATAACTAATAATATGCCCCCTAATAAAAGCGTTGAAAGCCTCCCACTTTATACATGCTGATGTTTGTGTAGTATTGATATCAAAGAACTCATCTATCTGTTTTTCTATGTACTTAACAAATTCCTCATCCTGAAGCCATTTATTCTGAAATTGCCACCTACCTGGTTCCTTTGTCAATTTCTTATCTACATATATTAGACAGCAGGGTGCGTGATCAGATATCACGATGTTATCATAGAAACAGTTTTGAATCTTGGACCTTAATTCTGTGGAGATCAAAAAATAGTCAATACGTGAGAATGTCTTGTAGGTATTAGAATAACAAGAGTAGGCTTTAACTTGTGGTTTCATTTCTCTCCATATATCTAGTAATCTCAATTCTTTCAAAGAATGATTAATGATCATCCTGCATCCATTGTGCGTACAGTCCAGTCCTGTTGATCTATCTATACCGGGATTCAATGTACAATTAAAATCCCCTGCTATTATATGTTGCCCTGTAAGTGATGATAAAATAAGAAATAAATTAGCAAAGAAGTTTTGATCATCTATATTGGGACCGTATAAGTTCACCAAATTTATATTTTCTAATAACAAAGATCCTTGGATGATTAGATATCTTCCTAATTTGTCTCCAATTACATTTTTCACTTGAAATGGGACTGATTTATGTATGAGAGTCATAACTCCCCTGGCTCGGGATGAAAATGATGAGGTAAACACACTTCCCTGCCATCTTCTCCTAATTCTTTTTACATCCTCCTCTATTAGATGAGTTTCTTGTAAAAACACAATTTTTGAACCTATGTCTTTTATTTTATTCATAACTTGTTTAAGTTTTTTTAAATTTTGTAGACCTCTGCAATTCCATGAAGTTAAATTAAGATTAACGCTTTGGTCTATGATCGATAAGGAGTTTGAGATTACCTCGCAATATAAACATGCTCATACAGAGAAGCAAAAACATGAGTGGTTGAACATTCGTCCCACAAACTACACACAAACAAATTCCCCCTCCCCACATTCGTGGCAATCCCCCCAAAATAAAAAAAAATTTCCGTCTCCCGCTATAGCCATTGACCGCTCCACACCCGCGAGGATCAGTCAAAACCACTCTTTCTCCTCTCAATCACCCTAACTCTACTGCTTTTAATGACACAACATTAACTCTCTTCTGTAGTTTTCCAACTTAACTCCAAAATTTTATAGCAACTTTGTACATCATAGGTTGTTTTTTTTTGTATAATACAATCTATATTTTGTAAACTTGCTATATGCTTCAGATCAGTCAGATGCCTGTGCAAATGCTTAAATATTCTACCTTTATATCTTGTTCATGCTTCATGCTTAGCTCCCACCAGTCTCTTCTTGGATCTGCTTAATAAGCACCTGTGCCTCCTGAGGGGTCTTGAAGGTGTGGGTTCTCCCTTTATATGTGACCAGCAGTCTTGCCGGATGAATCACTCCGTGACGAATCCCGAGGTTGCGCAGCTCTTTACGGGCGGGGTCAAACTGTTTCCTTAATTGTTGGATTCCCGTGGCCAAATCTGGGTAGAACCGCACCTGTTGATCCTGGTATTTAATTTCTCCTTTAGCTCGCGCCACGTTGGAGATCGTCATCTTGTCTTTGTAGCTGAGGAACTTCATAATCAGCGTCCTCGGTGGTGCCTTATTATCTCTCGGTGGGCGCTCTCTAAGACGACCGATGACTGCAGCTCCGTGTTGTTCAGTGCTTCTGGAATCCACTTTTCCAAAAAGGAACATGTATCCCGTCCCTCTGTTCCCTCCGGGAGACCCACCAGCCTCAGATTGTTCCGTCTTGACCGGGATTCTAAGTCCAGGGCACTATCTTCCAGACGTTTATTTTTTAATTCCAATGTGCACACCTTTAATTGTAGGCTGGTGACGTCATCCTCAGCGCTGGAAATTCGGAGCTCCACCTGCGACACTCGTTCCATACAGTCGCCTATTTCCTTTCTCATTCCTTCTATCGCTGCTATAATCCCATCAAATTTAGAGGAAAAGTCCGCTCTCATTGAGCCAATGGCAGCGAGCACCGCACCCGTGCCTTCGCCAGCAGTCACCGCTCCGCCGCTAGTTTCCTCCGCCATAGTCTCCGGAGATCCTCCTGCCTCGTCACAAGTGTGGAAGTCCGTCAGCCTGGACTGTTTTCAGTTTTTCCTCCACCTAATTTCCCAGCCCTAGGCTTTACCGGCATATCCGTGCCCAAACGCTGGGATAGGCTTTGTTCCAATTGAGAGAGTTATTAGCCAACTTTTTATTTTTAGGAGCAGAGCAGAGCGAAACACGTCTTCCTATGTGGCCGCCATAACCGGAAGTCGACTGCTTCATCTTGATTTTATTCAACCACCCGAAGAAAAAAAAAATCCTTTCAGTGCAACGAGAGCCAAAAAGCCCAGCAGAGATCCTGCAACAAGAGTAATGCAGGTAAAGTGATTCAGCATAATTAATGCTGAATCACTTTACCTTTATACTGCATAAAACCCAACATCTGTGTGCACTTAAGATGTCACAGTTTGTATTATTTTTAAGTTTTTAAGTTTTATTTTAAATCTGATCAGCTGTTTATAAACTGGAGAAAGAGTTTGTTTTGTTTTTCCTGAATAAGTTGAAGGTAAATATCATCATCATCATCATCATAGCAGTCTGTCGGGGGCGACAATGACAGTTTCATTTTGGTCTGATCAGATTCCTCCACGCAGTTCTGTCCTTCGCCTTCAGCTACCCGGAACTCCTGACCTTGTTAACCTAGTGACGTCCAAGCCAGTATGAGTTGCTCTATGACTGACCATTTCACAAAACTGCTTGCAAAGTATTTGAGTACCTCTAGCTTTTGCTGGACTAGCGTCACATTCTTGGCAGATAGAGGTATTATCAGTGGCAAAGACTGACCAAGACAAATTGACTCCAGTATCTGTTGCAGTGACTGACCAGATGATAGGTTTGTTTATCTCTGCTCTTTGTGAAGTGTATGTCACGATGCACGTCACGATGCAAAGGTAAATAGTGCTGGCCTGTGAAACTGTCCTTTTTGCATCAATTTAAAAGAAAAAAACTTGTATTCAGTGATATCATGAAAAATATCGTTATCGTGAAAATTCACAGAAATATTGTGATTTTTCTGACTTGAAATGTATTTTTCTAATAGAGTTAATGTAATTACATCTCATGCTAACTATATACAATTACAGTTAGCTTCTCGGTCGAGCATCCACCCCACAACCGGAGGTCAGGGCTCAAGTCCCCGCCGGGTCATGCCAAAGACCATATAGAAATGGAACTTCCTGCCGTCCAGCTTGGTGCTCAGCAAAAATGAAACGGAGGAGGGAAATGTGGATGGCAGTGCTCAGGAGGCAGAGCAGGTCGACCATTGGCGGTTCAAATCCCGCTCTCTCCATCCATCCTACCATTGTGTCCCTGGGCAAGATACTTTACCCACCTTGCCTCCAGTGTCCATGACACTGGGTATGAATGGGTATAAATGTTCGATAGTGGTTGGAGAGGCTGTTGGCATGGATTGGCAGCCATGTTCCTGTCAGTCTGCCCTAGGGCAGCTGTGGCTACAGAGTTAGCTTATCACTGTCTGTGGGGTGAATGGTAAATGTATCTATTGTAAAGTGTCCATGAAAAACGCTATATAAATCTGATGCATTATTGTTATTATAATGGTAATTGTGCCATCACAAACCTTTGAAGTTGTCAACAAGACTAAAGATACCACTCCCATCCAGATGGTGGCAGCAGTGACACTCAAGCCGCCATGAAACAGTAATGAAGAAGAAGAGAAAGCAGCTGCAGACTGAGCATGTGCAGAGCCCTTGGTCAAACAGCCCTCCTTTTCTTTCTTATGTATTTGGCTTTCTGGCAACATAAACAGACTGCCCTTATATGGTAAGTTCCTGTTGGAGGACAGGCTCAGAAGACCTTAATGCTGGCATCAGCTCACTGAGTCTTGCTGTTTTGCCCACTTCTGTTGCTTTCACGATCACACAAAAAAATTAGCTTTTCTCATAAGACAAATACAATAAAGGTTTAAAAATATTGATATAAATATAGTGGACCATGAAAATTAAAGACAAAGGTTTTCCTTTACTGGTGACAACACACGCGAGCTGTGATTACACAAATACTGTCACATCACTTGCTATTGTAGTAAATACCTACAAGCTTGAATAAACAGTCCTAAAACCATGTTTAAAACTGGATTTTTTTTCCCCACTTATTTCTTTTTCTGTCAGGTGGGGCAAATTTATGTGATAATTTGTAACTAGGTATCACATTGTTGTGTATTACTAAAAAACTAATGTGGATAGATAGTTGCTGCTTCAGCCTACTCACTGTCTGTGTGTCAGTTTGATTTAAGTAGCGCTTGTGTTTTCTTCTTTGGTGGTGATTATAACACACCACGTCAACATAAAACTTAATTAGTTACACCATGTTGTAGCATCATCTTGCTTTGGCTCATCAATAAAATTATTCTTCATCTTAAAGACATTGTTTCACCCAGGAAAAGGCCAGTCAAGAACTGCTTTTTCATCTCAGGACCACAGCTGAACCAACATTCCTTTGTTGAGCAAAGCTAAGGAATGCTCTCAATCTATTAACTCACCTCATAAATAACTTGGGGACTTCCTCAACTAAGACAGCTTTATATTCAACAGGCATACCATAAAACCTTAAAGGCATTCACTAAGGCCTTGGATTGGCCACAGCTCGACTCTACCCCTGGTGGACGTCTATGGAGTAGACGCTCACTTTGTACAAGTTTTGAACTGAAATTAACTCTTCAAGTTTCATTTCTCAGGACAATTCTAAGGACACCATTTGTTGAAGATCACTGCCTCGGTGGGACTTTGATATTCTGTGGACAATCAATGGGTTTGAAATATATATTAATCCTTGATTTTAAATATGTGCTTGTTAAAATGTTTCAATGAATGTTTATTCTTGCATGTTAATTTAAAAGCACTAGTTATAAAGTTGCATGAATCACTAAAGCTAGCTTAGACTTTATACATAAGTAAGTTAAGGAATCCCCAGTGTATTAAAATTATGTGTCATCCTGTGAGGACCGGTATCAGCCAGTCACCACCCAGTCTATGCTGGGCTCCAGCTCTTTTATTCTATTGGTTCCTTACAGACAAAAGCCTGTTCATTGGACTGAAGTTCATAAAACCCACCCACGAAGGAAGACTATTGGCTGGGGCTCCTGCCAATCCCCGGAAGCCCGCGAAAGTTGTCCGCAGATAAAGAGGAGAGACACCCTCTTTTCAGCCCTCTTTTCTTCTTCTCCTTCTCTTCACGTCACGGCAGAGCACCACAGGAGAACAAAGAAATCACTTCACTGCCACAGAACAAAGGAGACTTCTCGCACATGCTTTTTCTACGATCACCTCAGAGCAGAGAACATGAAATATTCCATTTGTGTAAACTTCTGTGTATTTTAATGTTTTTCTTTAAATGTCTAGGAATTAATTCTTTTCTTTCCTGAGCTCAAATCCTAATTCGGAGTCAAACTCCCGCTCCTAGACGTCTATTTTTATAACTTCCTCCTGTTAAACTTTCTTTAAACTCACCGTTTTTAGCTTTCACTTTAATTTTAATTATATATATTTTCTTTAAAAAGGACTGAGTGACCATCTCCATAATAGAAACTAATTTTAACTCTACGAAGTCGGAAAAATCTTTTAATTTTTGCTATTGGATCAGATTTTGCAATTATTCTCAAATTCCCTTGGGAAGCAGGTGACTCGTGAAAGCTTCAATGTCGCCACGGAGAAGAGGAGACACCACTGCCATCTTGGTTGGACCTCAGCCCAACTGTGATCAACACATCCAAAATCTCATCTTGTGACAATAAACTTTGGAGGCTGCCGTACCTTGTCCGAATATCTGCTGGCAAGATATTCTGGTTTTGGTGTCCTCTACAAACTAAAGCTTCAAGGAGATTATGACAAAGGACCTCTACCAACGCCATGGGTCACATGAGCTGCATTCTTTATTCATCTGCTGAATAAAACATCTGAGACTTGAAGATAATTCAATATCTGATCAGATACAAAATTAAAGAGCAATTAATATAACTCCTCTTCGTTAAAATCCCGTTTTCATTTTCTTAAGAGTAATCCAGAATTTTCCATATAATTAGTTTAATTTTCTCCATAAATTCGCGCTCAGTTTCCCATTATCTATTAACTTCAAACTGATCTAAATTCAGCTTACATTTTCACCCTGGTTCTGCAAATGTTCACATTGTTACTCTATCATTTACAAGTTTAATTTAATGGTTAATGCAAATCATTTGAATGTCCTTTAATCATCATTTCATTTAATAAAGATGTGAAATTGAGAGAAGTTGTTGGGAATTTATTTCATTCTGAGTCTGGTTTCAAAGCCCCAGTATCGAATTCACTAAAATTTTGAGACTCATTATTAATTAATTTATTGAGTCATTAAACTGGTATAAAGTGAAATTAATGACTAAAAGTGCTCACTAAAGAGGTGAGCTGGTGCCCCGACGAGTGTTTACTATAAACTTTTCCTGCATGTGGACCCAGAGTAAATCTCAGGTCCCGATACATTAATACAAATTAAATAATCTTTATACCTGATCATAATTATAAATCACATATCACTACAATGTAATGACTTGGTTTTCTGAAATGCATGTGTGTAGCAGCAGTAACATCCAATAGACAATACACTGACGTTAACGCCTGAAATGTGTATTTTTGGTCATTTTTTTCATTAACCTGAAGACGATGAGGTATAAGTTCAAAAATCTCAATATTTTGCCATGAATTAATTTAAACTCTTTCCTCACCAATGACAAAATATTCTGTCATTTTTAATCCAATGTTAACCGGCCATTCAGGAAAGAATTCATCAAATTATGTTTTTATTATTATTTGATCGTGACATATTGATAACACCGCACAACCTCCAGTGTAATACTGCTTTTATCCAACAGTTCCACAGAACAAGCTATTAACCCCTTGCACTCTGGTCAATTTCCCTAAAAACGCCAAAAAATAATGTGCCCAAAGTAAATCAAAAGCTGTTCTTCAACCCTTTGCAGCATCTTCATGGGGTTGGTCTCATTTAAAAGAAAACACTTTGAATTTTTTGGCAAAACAGTCATAATCTCTCTAAGTGCTCCGGCCACTGAGTAACAGTCATCTAAACATAGTGAACTTGAAGAAAATAAATTTCGCCTGGGTGTTTTTTTGGATACAAATGCTTGCAAATAACACACAGCTTCAGATCCGGGCTGGAAAATGCAACAGAAATGTAGAACCAAGTGTTATCCAGCTGAGGTCAAAATTTTGTAACAATACCACAAAAAATGAATATATTACACAGCTTTGTTCTCAGGTTGTTTCCAGGCGTTTTTGAACTGTGCCAAATTGTGCCAAATGGCACAGTTTGGAAAAACATCTGTAACTTTTGAATGATTCAATATAGAAGCTTCATCTTGGGCTCTAATGAAAGGTGACACTCAGGGCTGTGTGTGTGTGTGGGGGGAGGGTTGTCCCCCCTCCCCCGCTACAGAGGACGGACATCGCCCGTTGCGCCGCGGTCACGGTGTGCCACGGTCTACTACGCACAGCTGTAATTTACCGATCGGTCAAAAGTCATTTTTGATTACAATTTTCAGGGATAAAGAATAATTTAGCTTATAACACTTACCTGTTCACAACAGCAGCGTAGCTGGCGAACTTCCCTTCCTCATTGTCAGACGAACATGAAGCTGGTCTGCTTATTACGGACTCGTGGTTCTGGTCTCGTGACCCGGTCAAAACATAATTCCATTATTGCGGTTTTGCGCTTCCATGATTGCGGTTTTGATGAACGATTTTTCAAAACAAATAACAGTAGTAATAAAAAAAAGACTGGCGAACGCGTGTGTGTCACCCAGCCTTCGTCGTCGGCCTCCGTCGATCTATGATGGCCATGGAAGAGAATCCTAAACGTCTACTCTGCTGGGACAGCACCGCCTGTGGCTGAACAGGCCGATGCGCGAATGGCAGTCCCTGTCACACAGGTCGCACTTGTGGGTGGTCTCCGTGCTGCTGGGTCTGTGGCGGTTCTTCCTGCGGGTCCTTTTTTCATCTGCTGCAGCAGTCGGTCTCTCTTCACCCAGCCTTACACAAAACAGCTTTCGAACTTCTGTGCTTCAATTGGCTGGCTGCATTCACAGCCGTTGGTAGGCGGGTCCTTCTTGCTAGGTTTTCAGTCATTGGTTCTTCAAGGTTTCAGAAACCCAATTCAAGGCTCTTATTAGTCGAATGAGAGGTCGGTGGAACGATTTTGGACCTGAATTAAAATCATGTACAACTCTTGGACAATTTAAACAAAAACTAAAGGAAGAAATACTCCAAACATATATACAAGATGACATGTAAAATTACATAAGGATTGTCATATCCAGCCTGCGTTGTGTTGTAGCTTAGTTTTTTTGTCACATTTTGTCTTAGCTTTGTTCTAATTGCTCTTGTTTTGTTTTTCTTTTGAATTCTTGGATGGAATATGGGTGGGCAATATAAGCTGCGGCTTCAGCCATCACCCATTTCAGATAACTTACGTTGAACTGTATAATCAGAGGAGCTATTGTCTAATTTGACCTTGTTGGATTTTCTTTCCCCCTTTGTTATATTATTCAGATTCTTTTAACCTGAACTTTTAATCTATCCGAAATAAAGATTCATTCATTCATTCATTCATTCATTCATTCATTCATTCAGAGGTCAATCATATCTAATCTGTTCACGGCTGTGTCTGTAGTGGAAGAACGGAAATGCAGCTTTTTTTTTTTCAGTGCGCTCTAGGATGCAGCGCCCTCGTGCGCCCTCGTGCGCTCTAGGACGCAGAGACGTGCCCGCCCACGGTACACCAGAGTGCAAGAGGTTAAATGACAGCAACATGGCACAAAATATGAAGTATTTATCTTTGCTCTTATTAAAGACAAAAATAGAAAGGAGATGTTTTTACCTTCTTTACATGTTTTGACTGTTCACTGCAGCCATCGTCAGAAGTGTCAGCTGATTGCTGCCAGGTGTCATTTTATCAGCTGACTTTCATAGGCGGGGCCAGCCCAGCAGACCTGTCAGAGGCTGCTGGCCCCACCTATGAAAGTCAGCTGATAAAATGACCCCTGGCAGCAATCAGCTGACGCTTCTGACGACAGCTGCAGTGAACAGTCGAAACATGTAAAGAAGGTAAAAACATCTTTCCATTTTTGTCTTTAATAAGAACAAAGATAAATAATTAAAAGAAGACAAAATGAACCTACTTGAGCGACAAAATATGATGGTTTTTGGGTTTTCTCAATGAGCATAATGTAGAAAAGAATGGGCCTTTTGTCATTTCACACACACATGTATCCACATTAAATTCTGTCCAGTGCAGAAGTAAGTTTACTGTTTATGTACACATCAGTCACCGGTTGAGTAGCATCTGTGAGTCATGTGCCCCAGAGGGCCCAAATCACTGCTCATAAAAAAATCTCAAATCACATAAGACATGCTTGGTACAGATGTTCTCGTGGGTTTTCAGAACAAAACCAAACAGTTGGACTTATATGGAATGAATATCTGTAGTGATATATAAGTTTAAAAGAATAATTTTTATTATTTGGTACCTGAGAAATCTAAACTGCCTCTCTAAAAAATCTATTTTTCATTATTTCTGTGTGAATTTTGATGTAGGTGATGGTCACTGTTGACGTGACGACGTCACCGAACGGCTGCATCATCACCCCGGTGCCATCTAACCGTGTGGTTCACCATACCACAGTCACATGCTCTGTTTTGATTTGTGAGGAGTCCTGGGCGGCTACAGCATTGTCCTAAGAGGATATTTAATGTAAGAATGTCAATTTTTTTTAGGTGAGAATGACATTTCTCATTTTCTGCTGTGTTCCATCTTCATTTCTTCTGACCCAGCAGCATATTCAGTAGGGCTGTGAATCTTTAGAAGTCATACGATTCGATTTGATTCCAATTTTTGGGTCATGATTTGGTTCAGAAAGGATTTTCAATTCAGACTGATTTTCAATTCACATTTGGCTCTCAGTTCAGTACAAAACCCACTAATCTCAGAAAAAAAGTCCACTGCACTACAAAAAAATGCTAAGGTCAGCTTGAAAGCAGAGTACAGTGTGCTGATGTTTTTTGGGGGGGGTTATAGTTTTAAAAAATTACATGAACTGATTTGCAATAAAATACTGTTAAATGAAAAAAGTAGGCTTTGGTTAGTAACTGCTTTTTATTTCTTGAAAACTTGTGAGTTTCAACAATGAAATTGTTCGCAAGTGAAATAAATGTTGAAAATGTTGCTTTTCAGCATGACAGCTGTTAGCAGCTTTTCCACAGTGTGGAGGTTTGGTCGCCCTCCAGCATTCTAGAAATATAGGCTATTCATTAAAAACAAAAGTAAATTCTATCACAAATACTGTGAACATCCATTTAAACAGCAGTGCTACCTGACTGTAGCACTGTAGCACTGTATCTCTGGCGCCTTAAAACCAGATGCTTCGGGTAGATGGTGGCTCGTCAACCTGGGAAGGTAGCCCATCTAGGGGAAGATAAACCCTGATTTCAAACCTCCGCTGCCTTGCGGCACACCCGGTCACGGGAAAGGCTTCGGGAATCAACCCTGAAGAAAAATCTGGAGTCGGAGCCCCTGAGGCAGTTCTCTGTTGTGCTCAACATTGTTCTGGCAGCTCCTGCGATGGCGCTGGTGCCAAACTGTAGCAGCCCTGCTGTTCCTTTGGATTCATCAGTGACGTGGAGAGGGGGGACATGCTGCATGGGCAACACCTTGTCCTCCATATCTTCCTGCCCAGGCTTGAATCCTACCAACGCCCAACGCTGGAAGGTAGAACACCGGATCACTGGAGAGGACACTCCAGCTTCGCCTTTGGCGTAGACAAAACACGGGGAATGACAGTTACCGGTTATAAGCCACCGCTCAATTGGCGTAGAGCGCGGCGCCAGGGGTTGTTCCCGATGGTGGGAAGGATCATTGGATCTCACTGGAGAGCTACCGCCTGCCTCAAGCTGGGCAGCCCCCAGCCAATAAGGTGTTGTCCGGCCACAACTTGCTTTCCTCATTGGGTGCATGGGGATGAGGAGAAGTCCGAACAGCAGGCTGAGAACCTTCGCACCAGGCAAGACAAAAAAACAAAAGAGACCAACTCTAAAACTGGGAACTTGGAACGTCCGCACTATGATGACAGGGTTCGCTGCTAACCTCAAGGACATCAACGACACCAGGAAGACTGCCATCATCAATAATGAGCTGAAGAGACTGGGAGTGGATATCGCCACTCTCCAGGAAACATGGTTGGCTGACGCAGGCACACTGAGAGAGAAGGACTACACTTTCTACTGGCAGGGAAAGGGCAGCGACGAACACAGGGAACACGGAGTGGGCTTCGCAGTGAAGAACACCTTGCTGAAGATGGTGGAACCGGGCAGCAATGGCTCTGCACGACTCCTCATCCTCCGCCTCAACACCACTCAAGGCCCAGTCACCCTCGTCAGTGTGTATGCCCCAACACTGACAGCCACACCAGAGGCAAAAGACGAGTTCTACGAGAATCTCGCAACAACTGTCAGGATCATCCCCAACTCTGAACAACTCATTCTCCTTGGAGACTTCAATGCCAGAGTGGGTGCTGACCACGACTCCTGGCCCTCCTGTCTTGGACCATTTGGCGTGGGCAGAATGAACGACAACGGACAGCGGCTGCTCAAGTTCTGCACATATCACGATCTGTGCATCACAAACTCGTTCTTCAAGACCAAGCCCCAACACAAGGTTTCCTGGCGACATCCGCGCTCAAAGCACTGGCACCAGCTAGACTTGATCCTGACCAGGCGCACCTCACTGAAGAACGTGCTAATCACCCGTTCGTTCCAGAGTGCAGATTGCGACACAGACCATTCATTGGTGTGTTGCAAGGTCAAGCTGCAGCTGAAGAAATTCCATCGTGCTAGACAGCCTGGAAAGGCACGGATTGACACCAGCAAGATGGCCCAACCAGAACTTGTTGAGCAGTTTGCCTCCACCTTTGAAAAGGAACTTGGTGTACCACAAGAAGGAGAATCTGCAAAGCAGAAGTGGGAAGAGCTGCGAAACACCATCCACCGCACAGCCTTGGCTACCTTTGGGAGGAAGACCTCGAAGTCACAGGACTGGTTTGATGCCAAGTTGACCGAGATGACCCCCGTCATTGAAGCCAAGCGCTCAGCACTTGCTGAGTACAAGAAGTACCCAAACGAGAAGAATCTCCAGATTTTCAGGGCTGCGAGAAGCAGAGTTCAGCAGACTGCTCGGCGCTGTGCCAACGAGTACTGGACTCAGCTCAGCCAAGACATTCAAACCGCTGCCATAACAGGGAACATCCGTGGTATGTACGATGGCATCAAGAAAGCACTTGGTCCGGCTCAGAGCAAGACGGCCCCCCTCAAATCCTCCACTGGGGAGATGATCACAGAAAAGAACAAGCAGATGGAGAGATGGGTGGAACACTACTCCGACCTCTACTCCAGACAGAACACCGTGACACCGTCAGCCCTTGATGCCATCGACTGCCTGCCATCCATGGATGAACTTGACGCCGAGCCAACCATCGACGAACTCAGCAAGGCCATTGATAGCTTGGCCGCTGGCAAGGCACCCGGCAACGACGGCATCAGAATCAGAATCAGAATCAGAATCAGATTTATTGCCATTGTTCATGTAGTACACAAACTAGGAATTTGTCTCGGTGCAATGCTGCAACATTAAACATGATAAAATAAAAGAAATAAAAGAAATAACTATACATGCAATAAAGTGTAGAATAAGAGTGAGTAATACTAGTCAGCAGTTTAAATATATTAGCGAGCAGCAGATTATGTGGAGAACCATATAGTGCAGTCAGTAATGCAGGAAGAAAACAGTGATGATTGACATGAGTCTGGTTGAGCTGCTGTACATAGTGCACGAGAGTCAATAAGTCACTTAGTGTTCAGCAGTCTGATGGCAGAGGGGAAGAAGCTGTTCATGTGACGGGAGGTTTTAGTCTGGATGGACCGAAGTCTTCTACCTGAGGGGAGAGGGGCAAACAGTATGTGACCAGGGTGTGAGGGATCGGCTATGATCCGGCCAGCACGCCTCCGGGTCCTGGAGATGTACAGATCCTGGAGAGATGGGAGCTTGCAGCCGATCACCTTCTCAGCAGTGCGCACGACGCGCTGCAGCCTTAGTCTGTCCCTGGCAGTGGCTCCTGCGTACCACATGGTTATGGAGGTGGTGAGGATGGACTCGATGATGGCTGTGTAGAACTGCACTAACATCTTGGTGGGTAGCTTGAGCTTCCTCAGCTGCTGCAGGAAGAACATCCTCTGCTGGGCCTTTTTGATGAGGGAGCTGATGGTCGGCTCCCACTTGAGGTCCCCCCACTTGAGGCATACCCCCCGACCTGATCAAGCACTGCAAGACCGCCCTACTGCTGCCATTGCATGATGTCCTCTGCCAGTGCTGGAAGGAAGGTGCCGTACCACAGGATATGAGGGACGCCAAGATCATCACCCTCTACAAAAACAAAGGGGAGAGAAGCAACTGCAACAACTACAGGGGCATCTCCCTCCTCAGCGTTGTTGGCAAAGTCTACGCACGAGTTGTTCTCGTTCGTCTACAGAAGCTTGCTGAACGTGTCTACCCCGAGTCTCAGTGTGGCTTCCGCACTGAGCGATCGACAGTAGACATGATATTCTCCATCCGCCAACTCCAGGAGAAGTGCAGAGAACAGAACATGCCCCTGTACGTCGCCTTCATCGATCTCACCAAAGCGTTCGATCTGGTCAGCAGAGAGGGCCTTTTCAAGATCCTGCCAAAGATAGGATGCCCACCAAAGTTGCAAAGCCTCATCGAATCGTTTCACACCAACATGCAGGGGATAGTGTAGCACGACGGCAACATCTCAGAGCCATTCAACATACGCAGTGGAGTGAAACAGGGCTGTGTACTTGCGCCAACCCTCTTTGGGATTTTCTTTGCTATGCTCCTGAGGCATGCCTTCAGCACAGCAACAGAGGGAATCTACCTGCACACAAGATCTGACGGCAGGCTTTTCAACCTCGCCTGCCTGAAAGCCAGAACCAAAGTACGCGAGGCTCTAATCAGAGACATGCTGTTCGCAGACGATGCTGCAGTCGCAACCCACACACAGCAGGAGCTTCAGACCCTGATGGACCGCTTCTCCCAGGCATGCAAGGACTTCGGGCTTACCATCAGCCTGAAGAAGACTAACGTCTTGGCGCAAGGCACGGAAGCACCACCAACCATCACCATTGACGACTACGAGCTGGAGGTCGTGAATCAGTTCACGTACCTGGGGTCCACGATCAGCAACAACCTCTCCCTTGATACAGAGATTGACAAGAGGATTGGAAAATCAGCCTTCACACTCGCTCGCCTCACCACACGAGTGTGGGAGAATCCCAAACTCTCTGTCAAGACGAAGATGGCAGTGTACAACGCCTGCGTCATCAGCACACTGCTCTATGGGAGTGAGACGTGGACAACATACGCCTGGCAGGAAAAGAGACTGAACTCCTTCCACTTGCGCTGCATTCGCCACATCCTGGACATATCCTGGCAGGACAAAGTGCCCAACACAGAAGTTCTGTCCCGCGTCGGCCTTCCCTCCATGTTCACTCTACTCAGGCAGCGCAGGCTCCGCTGGCTAGGCCACGTTCACTGTATGGAGGATGGCAGAATCCCCAAAGACGTCCTCTACGGAGAACTGGCGACTGGCAGGAGAGACGTTGGCCGCTCACAGCTGTGCTTTAGAGACGTCTGCAAGAGAGACATGAAGGCCCTGGAGATCAACACAGAGCGCTGGGAGGACCTTGCAACGGACCGCTCCAAATGGAGAGGCACCCTGACCAGACAGCTCAAGGCGGGTGAAGAGAGACTGACTGCTGCAGCAGATGAAAAAAGGACCCGCAGGAAGAACCACCACAGACCCAGCAGCACGGAGACCACCCACAAGTGCGACCTGTGTGACAGGGACTGCCATTCGCGCATCGGCCTGTTCAGCCACAGACGGTGCTGTTCCAGCAGAGTAGACGTTTAGGATTCTCTTCCATGGTCATCATAGACCGACGGAGGCCGACAAGACAATCTGACATTCAGTAAGAACTGAATCAATTGATGCAAAAGATAAGTTGTGGCGTAATCCCCACAACAGACTGGGACAGGCAAAGTGCTCAACTAGAGCAACTAACAGAACAGTGAAATGTGTGTATTAATGTCAACAGGCAGCCCCACTTCTTCTGGCTTTTTCCGGCTCAGTACTGTGATGTTAATGTGCCATTCATGCATTGTGTTCATGCTTCCTGCCCTTACTGTGTCTATACACTGATAACAATATGTAGATGTGCCTTGTAACCTCTTTTGTCCTGCAGTTCCGGAGCTGAGGCGAATTACGGCCAGCAATCTCCTTATTGTTATGTGTGTCTCTCAAATGCAAATGCCCATACCTACTGCTGTGAATGCCTTTCATGTATTGTCTGTAGTTGGGTATATAAGCTGCATCACTCTGTAACTCACTCTCACTCTCACTCTGACGACTGCTTCTACCACTTCTGCTGAGAGCCTGAGGACACACACCAGCCCGCCTGCACAGGGCTGGGGTGAGTCCTATGATGGCGGTATGATTTAATAAACCTACTTAAAAACCTCACTTCGCTGCCTTATTTTATCATCCGCCACACTGGTGACCTGACGCTGAAAGAACACGCTGCCAGTGAACGCAGCACCCGGTGGTGATTCTCCGACGACAAGTGAACGCAGCAGCCTGACGCAAATTATCTGCCCTCCCTTCTGCTTCAGGGAGACTTCAACGCGGAGTTACCAGGCAAAACTCTCCGGAGACCACCCACGACCGGGACAGCTGCGGAAGACTTCATGGTGAGATCTGCACGCCTAGATCGGCACATCCACGCTGGACCAGCCACTCTCACAGCTTCTGACACACAATTCTGTGTCTCCACACGAGAGCGCACGCACCTCGTCATCTCTCCATGATGGCCACCTCCATGGCCGACGGAGAACACAGCGCGTGGACCTGAACGCACCATGACCCATCTACAACAACTACAACAGGGATGATTAAGCTCCCTGACCCTGACTCTCCCTCTCCAGCAGGCCCACCCATGCACAGAACCCCGGCACACGCACCGGGGAGTTACGAGGACGGCGCACCACGCACGGGACACATACGGCTCCACAGACCGCCATCCTCCTTCGCCGCTGCACACAGAGCCCTTCAGGCTTGCTCGTACACCTGAGGCACGCACGCAGCTTGCTCACTGGATTTTCTTATGGTCTTAGCCATGGCGCACAACGGGAATTCAGCAGTCTGCGGTCCCCGAAGGCTTTAAGGTTGTGCCCGCACCTAAAGTCAACACGCCAAGTCCCTTTGCTTTTGGTTTTTTTTCTTACAGCCGCCCCTGTTTTTCTTCATGGCCGCTGTTAATCCTCGCCGCTCCTTTTTCTTCACGGCCGCTATTAATCCTTGCAGGACTTAATCGCGAGAGGAGTCAGTGACTAATTTTTCTTCTTGTGGATCTCCGCACGTTCAACGGGACAGCCCCTCAACATCGCGGACCCACAAACAATTTTTGCGCGGCTCAGACGATTTCACCGTCCCCGGCCGGCATTTACTACCCCCTACCCCCCTCCACCTCCGCCTGCACAGAGCTTTCCCTGCTCGCTGCCAAAGTCGGACTATCGAGGCCTCGGCCGCCTGCCGAGCCCTCTGTGGGGGAGCGTGTGGCGTAACCCCCACAACAGACTGGGACAGGCAAAGCGCTCGACTAGAGCAACTAACAGAACAGTGAAATGTGTGTATTAATGTCAACAGGCAGCCCCGCTTCTTCTGGCTTTTTCCGGCTCAGTACTGTGATGTTAATGTGCCATTCATGCATTGTGTTCATGCTTCCTGCCCTTACTGTGTCTATACACTGATAACAATATGTAGATGTGCCTTGTAACCTCTTTTGTCCTGCAGTTCCGGAGCTGAGGCGAATTACGGCCAGCAATCTCCTTATTGTTATGTGTGTCTCTCAAATGCAAATGCCCATACCTACTGCTGTGAATGCCTTTCATGTATTGTCTGTAGTTGGGTATATAAGCTGCATCACTCTGTAACTCACTCTCACTCTCACTCTGACGACTGCTTCTACCACTTCTGCTGAGAGCCTGAGGACACACACCAGCCACCCGGGCTGGGGTGAGTCCTATGATGGCGGTATGATTTAATAAACCTACTTAAAAACCTCACTTCGCTGCCTTATTTTATCATCCGCCACAAAGTAATATTAATTTTAAACCAGCCCAAATATAAACTTAAGTATCTAAATTCTTCAGAGACTTAAAAAAAACAAATTAAAGTTAGAAAATAAAAATAAAGTGCTGTTACAAGTTTTCCTGATTTTTTTTTGCCTGTTCAGAATGTTCTGGGAGTTTGTTAAAGTGGTTCAGTGTGTGTTGTTCAGCGGGAAGACGAACAACTTTTTCCACTTCTTTAACTCTGGGTGATGGCGGTGAAAGTGGGCCCCAGCGTTTGTGTTGTTACCAAAGTACTTTTGTTTTGCAAATTTTACACATTACATGCGTCATGTCTAACGCTTTCTTTCCTGGAATATTGTAGAAACAAAAATGCGCCCACACACTTGCGTTCATTGAAGATGGGACTGGCTGAATTTCTTGCTGCTCCATTTTTTCTTTAATTCGACTCTTTCATCCAGCTGCTAGCCAGTAAGCTACTCTGCATGGTTCTCCTGTGTCGGCAGCATCAATGTGTAGTTGTGTGTCATGAAGTGGAAATGCGTGTCAATTTAGGGTGCCCTGGCACCACCACAAAAAAATATATATGATGATGATAATAATAATAATAATAATAATTTTAAAAATTGGTTCTTAATTTTTGTGAATCAGTTCTGGATGGTGTAAAATCAGAATCTAGATTCTCATGTACACTACCGTTCAAAAGTTTGGGGTCACCTCAGACAATTTTGTGTTTTCCATGAAAAGTCACACTTTTATTTACCACCATGAGTTGTAAAATGAATAGAAAATATAGTCAGGACATTGACAAGGTTAGAAATAATGATTTGTATTTGAAATAATAATTTTTTCCTTCAAACTTTGCTTTTGTCAAAGAATCCTCCATTTGCAGCAATTACAGCATTGCAGACCTGACATGATTGCACAAGGGTTTTCTAATCATCCATTAGCCTTCTGACCCATTGAGCAAACACTGGAGTGATAGTTGCTGGAAATGGGCCTCTATACACATAAAACCAGACATTTGCAGCTAGAATAGTCATTTACCACATTAGCAATGTATAGAGTGTATTTCTGATTAGTTTAAAGTTATCTTCATTGAAAAAAAGTGCTTTTCTTTCAAAAATAAGGAAATTTCTAAGTGACCACAAACTTTTGAACGGTAGTGTAAATCGATTTTTTTTCCAACACCCCTAATATTCAGTGATTCTTGCACCTCTGAAATAATCTCACAAGTGTTAAAGTATCTCACAAAAGTGAGTACGCCCCTCACATTTTTGTAAATATTTTATCATATCTTTTCATGGGACAACACTGAAGATCTGACACTTTGATCCAATGTAAAGTAGTCAGTGTACAGCTTGTATAACAGTATAAATTTGCTGTTTCCTCAAAATAACTCAACACACAGCCATTAATGTCTAAACCACTGGCAACAAAAGTGAGTACACCCCTAAGTGAAAATGTCCAAATTGTGCCCAATTAGCCATTTTCTCTCCCCGGTGTCATGTGACTCATTAGTGTTACAAGGTCTCAGGTGTGAATGGGGAGCAGGTGCGTTAAATTTGGTGTTATCACTCTCACACTCTCTCATACTGGTCACTGGAAGTTCAACATGGCACCTCATTGCAAAGAACTCTGAGGATCTGAAAAAAGAATTGTTGTTCTACACAAAGATGGCCTAGGCTGTAAGAAGATTGCCAACACCCTGAAACTGAGCTGCAGCACAGTGGCCAAGACCATACAGCGGTTAAACAGGACAGGTTCTACTTAGAACAGGCCTCGCCATGGTCGACCAAAGAAGTTGAGTGTACATGCTCAGCGTCATATCCAGAGGTTGTCTTTTGAAAATAGACATATGAGTGCTGCCAGCATTGCTGCAGAGGTTGAAGGGGTGATGGTCAGCCTGTCAGTGCTCAGACCATATGCCACACATATGTGGTTCATATGGTGTCAAGTGTGTGTGGTAGCAATCAGGTGAGGAGTACAAAGACAAGTGTGTCTTGCCTACAGTCAAGCATGGTGGTGGGAGTGTCATGGTTTGGGGCTGCATGAGTGGTGCCAGCACTGGGGAGCTACAGTTCATTGAGGGAACCGTGAATGCCAACATGTACTGTGACATACTGAAGAAGAGCATGATCACCTCCCTTTGAAAACTGGGCTGCAGGGCAGTATTCCAACATGATAACCACCCCAAACACACCTCCAAGACGACCACTGCCTCGCTTAAGAAACTGAGGGTAAAGGTGATGGATGGACTGGCCAAGCATGTCTCCAGACCTAAACCCTATTGAGCATCTGTGGGGCATCCTCAAATGGAAGGTGGAGGAGCGCAAGGTCTCTAACATTCACCAGCTCCGTGATGTCGTCATTGAGGAGTGGAAGAGGATTCCAGTGGCAACCTGTGAAGCTCTAGTGAACTCCATGTCCAAGAGAGTTAAGGCAGTGCTGGAAAATAATGGTGGACACACAAAATATTGACACTTTGGACACAATTTGGACATTTTCACTTAGGGGTGTACTCACTTTTGTTGCCAGCGGTTTAGGCATTAATGGGTGTGTGTTGAGTTATTTTGAGGGGACAGCAAATTTACACTGTTATACAAGCTGTACATTGATTACTTTACATTGGATCAAAGTGTCATATCTTCAGTGGTGTCCCATGAAAAGATATCAGAATCAGAATCAGAATCAGCTTTATTGGCCAAGTATGCACAACACACAAGGAATTTGACTTTGGCTAAAAACTTGCTCTCGTTGTTCAGGTGGAGGATTTAAATAAGGATTCAATGACAACAGAGTATGTACAGTAAATTACAGTCTGTCCACGTTTCTATAAAAGGATGCAAATATATACAGGAATATATGCAGTTATTTACTCAGACTAACCACACTTTGCAGAAATATATGAAGTTGCATTGGGAGGTAGTCTGAGTGAAAGTAGTTCCTCCCTTGAATAGGTGACTCGGACAGAAGAGCAGAAGTCCAAAAAAAAACACAAAATTATCAAAAACATCAGAGAGCAGAAGCCAGTGGCTGCCATCCGCTGCGCCATCTTGGATTATTTATTTTTTTTTTTTTGATAAAATATTTACAAAAATGTGAGGGGCGTACTCACTTTTGTGAGATACTGTAACCATATTATGATACCAAGATTATACTAATAAACCTTGTAGCTGAGATATACTTAATTTTGGGCATGCAGATAGGCCTGGGACTTAACAGGTTAACTGGTGGCTAGTTAGCAATTTAGCTTCAGCAGATTTCCATGTTAGTTTCTGTGCACTTCGTCCACTTTTCCTTGGCATTTTCAGATGAAACAACTCGTCCATCACCACGAAGGGGTCATGGTCAGCTAATCGAGACTTAGGGTCATATTACAACGACGGGGTCAGTTGATCAGTTGTCACTGACACAGAACGTGTTTATCAACGTTTCCAAGTTCATTTCCTTATCACAATGGCGTTAAAACAAACTCTCCGTTGGCACATGATGCAAAGAGGCCGGACTAATCATTCAGAGGTGTGTTTTGGATAATCCAATCCAAAGCTCTCCTTCTCATCCCTTTAATGCAAAGAGGTGCATTATCTGAAGTGAACTGTGATCATGACGGTTTAAGATGGGTTTTGCGCTGACCAAAGCCCCTGCGTGTGAGCCAAAATGCACGCGATAGTAATGGTGCTTAGTAATAAGGAAGACACCAATCGCAGTTGATGCCCAGTTAGTTATGTTAGAGAGAACAAACGGGGAAGAAGTTTTTTAAGCCTTGCATTACACCATCAAATTACCAGTAGACAGTGCGCCTGCTCTGCGCTCGGAGGAGGCGCTACATGTCAAAGAGGTGTGGCGGCACACAATCTAATGTGTATTAGACCCACTAAGACCCAGGTGAGGACGGAGCTGAGGAAGTTCAAGGTGAGGAAGGCGTCGGGACCGGACGGCATCAGCGCAAAGCTCCTCAAGTCCTGTGCAGACCAGCTGTGTGGGATTGTGGCGTACATCTAACTAACTAACCTGCACTTATATAGCGCTTTTCTAGTCACAAAGACCACTCAAAGCGCTTTCATTAATACTAACCCTCTATTCTAAGGGCCTATAGGAAACAGATATCTAGGGACAATTTAGAACAGCCAATTAACCTAACATGCATGTTTTTGGCATGTGGGAGGAAACCGGAGAAATCCCGGAGTAAACCCACGCAACACGGGGAGAACATGCAAACTCCACACAGATCACTGTTGGTCGGGGGCTGGGATCGAACCCACGATCCCACAATCCCCCGGCCAAGGGTAAACTGTGCTGCCGCAGTGCTAACCACTGCGCCACCGTGCATCTTCAACCTGAACCTGAAGCTGGGGAGGGTACCACAGCTGTGGAAAACATCTTGTGTGGTACCTGTACCAAAAACTTCCCACCCCAAAGACCTGAACAGCTACAGACCAGTGGCCTTGACGTCCCACATGATGAAGACCCTGGAGAGACTGCCCCTTGCTCACCTCCGCCCCCTGGTGGGACCAGCGATGGATCCACTCCAGTTCACTTACCAGCATGGCATTGGGGTGGAGGATGCAGTGATCTTCCTCCTTCACCGTTCTCTGTCCCACCTGGAGAAGCCTGGGAATGCGGTGAGGATCATGTTCTTTGACTTCTCCAGTGCTTTCAACACCATCCAACCGATGATCCTGAAGGACAAGCTGCTGTGCACAGGAGTGGACCAGCACCTGTCATCATGGATCCTGGACTACCTCACTAACCGGCCTCAGTTTGTGAGAACCCGGGACTGTGTGTCCGACATGATCATCGGCAGCACGGGGGCCCCCCAGGGAACGGTTTTGGCTCCCTTCCTGTTCACCCTTTATACTGCGGACTTCTCACACAACACAACACACTGCCATCTACAGAAGTTCTCTGATGACTCTGCGATCGTTGGCCTCATCTCCAATGGAGATGAAGCTGAGTACAGAGGGCTTATCCAGGACTTCATGGACTGGTGCCATTGGAACTGCCTCCAGATCAACGCGAGGAAAACTAAGGAGCTGGTGGTGGACTGCCGCAGGCAAGGACAACCCCTCACAGCACCAGTAAATATACAGGGAACAGACATCGAGATGGTGACATCCTACAAGTACCTGGGTGTTCATCTGAACAATAAACTAGACTGGTCACACAATACTGACGGACTCTACAAGAAGGGATAGCGCAGGCTGTTCCTACTGAGGAGACTCAGGTCTTTTGGTGTACAAGGGGTGCTGCTGAAGACATTCTATGACACGGTGGTGGCATCAGCCATCACTTTTGGAGTGGTCTGCTGGGGCAGTGGCATTACAGCAGCCGATAGGAAGAGACTGAACAAACTGATCAAGAAAGCTAGCTCTATCCTGGGGCAGCGCCCTGACCCAGTGGAGGAGATAGGAGAGAGAAGGACGGTGGCTAAACTGTCATCTCTGCTGGAGTCCGAGTTCCACCCTATGCAGGACACACTGAATGCACTGAGGAGCTCATTTAGCAGCAGACTACATCATCCTAGGTGCACAACCGAGAGGTTTCGCAGGCCCTTCCTACCAACGGCTGTCAGACTGTACAACCTAAGCAGGGCTGCTCGCAGAGATAGCAAAAAGACGTGACAACCTAATACTGTAGTTTTGAATGCAAAAGACGCAATAGACTTATACAATGGTCCCCTCCGGCATACAACTAGGAAAATACCAGTTGCTACGGAGGGTGAGAATATGTATGGGTACATAATCATACCATGTAGGATAACTAAGTAGACTGATTGTGATTGATAACTAAGTTGCTAGATTGTGCTGTTTCATCCCATCTAGCAACAATGCTCTGCACTGGGTGTGTTTATATATCTATATATTTATTCCATCTAGCTACAATGCTCCGCACTGTGTGTCTATATATATATATATATATATATATATATATATACATATATATATATATATATATATATATACACTACCGTTCAAAAGTTTGGGGTCACTTAGAAATTTCCTTATTTTTGAAAGAAAAACACTTTTTTCAATGAAGATAACGTTAAACTAATCAGAAATACACTCTATACATTGCTAATGTGGTAAATGACTATTCTAGCTGCAAATGTCTGGTTTTTGGTGCAATATCTACATAGGTGTATAGAGGCCCATTTCCAGCAACTATCACTCCAGTGTTCTAATGGTACAGTGTGTTTGCTCATTGCATCAGAAGGCTAATGGATGATTAGAAAACCCTTGTGCAATCATGTTAGGTCTGCAATGCTGTAATTGCTGCAAATGGAGGATTCTTTGACGAAAGCAGAGTTTGACGGAAAAAATTATTATTTCAAATACAAATCATTATTTCTAACATTGTCAATGTCTTGACTATATTTTCTATTCATTTTACAACTCATGGTGGTAAATAAGTGTGACTTTTCATGGAAAACACAAAATAATTGTCTGGGTGACCCCAAACTTTTGAACGGTAGTGTATATATATATATATTTATATGTACATATGTATACTTGCTGCTCTTGTTTCTTGTTTTTCTCTTGCCTTCTGATTGTTGCTCTGAGTGTTGTTATCCCTGTGCTGTTGCAATCCTGGAATTTCCCCATTGTGGGACTAATAAAGGCTTATCTTATCTTATCTTATCTTATTACTATTATAGTGCATTCTATGAGACTCTGCTTTTGATCAGGAAAAAGGAGGTCTATGGTCAGAAGCACATTGTTTAATGATATTTCAGTGGCGTCGTTTGACATTGTGCAGCTCCGAAGTTCAGGAAACGGCAGTGCTGGGATCTTGTAACAGTCACAATCGCCCGTCATTTTAATTATATGATGATCACACACTAGTTTTTTTTATTCCATCCACACTCTCATTTTAATTGTGAACTACCCATTGGAGTCTATAGATCAGATTTTTTCTAGGTTAAAGTGGAATTGTCCTCCCTGTTCCCCCCTTGATTTACAGCCATGAATGGGGATGGCCGCTCACCCCTCCTCAGATCAGCTACTGGCTGATAGTAAAGACAGAATGAAACTCTGTGTGTGTGTTAAAAATCTTTTGTTTGATATTTTTTCTGTACTGTTAATTCATTTTCAAACAAAATATTTTGAATTTCTTAAAAAATAAGCAAATTTGGTGAGAAATCGTGGTTCTGTTCAAGTTCAAAGAAGTTTATTCCAGACATGTAACCAAGGAATGAATAAACAAAAGTATTCATATATGCAATTAAAAAAATATGTCAAATTACATCTAACATAAATTAAAGTTGTAGGTTGTTGAAGAAGTATAAATTTATTAAATCCTGTCCCCTTTCAATCTATACATTCTCATGATGATGGTTATTATATGAACAGGGGCAGGGCTGAAAAGTTCATAGTAGTCAAATTTGACCAGATGTGCTTTATTTTTCAACTGCAGGGATCCAAGCACTGCAACACTGATAGAAGAAGTTTGTGGACAGAAGGGGAGACTATGCTGAAAAATAAACCACATTTGGTCAAATTTGACCACTGTGAACTTTTCAGCCTATGAACTTTTCAGCCTCTCCCCCCATCTGTTTGTGTGCATTAAAGTGTTTACAGAGGACAGAGACGGAAAAAAACTAAATGTAAGACCCAGTTTAACAAAGTAAATGAAAAGAAAGACCAAGTTGTGACTATGATGACGCTTCTTCCAGCTCATAAACACCATGTTTTTATCCAGTCATTTACACCTCAACATAATGCAGCAGCAGATGTCAGAGAAGTTTAATTAATTTGTATCTTTTGATAGTAATAATGTGTATATTTCTCCTTTTCTTTGTCTGAATAGCACTGGTCTCTCTTCTGCTAAGTGTTGTCCGGTCAGGAGGATACTGGCTGTCGTAAACCAGAGTTCTGGTCAATGATAATAATAATGGATTAGATTTATATGGAGCTTTACATGTCAAGTGACGTCTCAAAGTACTTACAGTGAGTCCATTATTCATTCACTCCAGACAGACATTGATAGTGGTAAGCTACTTCTGTAGCCACAGCTGCCCTGGGGCAGACTGACAGAAACATGGCTGCTCATCCGTGCCAATGGCCTGTCCGACCACTACCCAGCATTTATACACATTCATACCCAAGGTCATGGACACTGGAGGACAGGTGGGTAAAGTGCCTTGCCCAGGGACACAACGGCAGGATGTCTGGGGAGAGAGGTATTCAAACCATCAACCCTCTGCTTATTGGATGAGCCGCACTACCTCCTGAGCCACTGCCACCCACATTTCCCTCCTCTGTTCCATTTTTGCTGAGCACCAAGCTGGACAGCAGGAAGTTCCATTTCTATATGTTCTTTGGCATGACCCTGTCAGGACTTGAACCCTGACCTCCCGGCTGTGGGGGGTGGGGGGGGATGCTCTACCTCTAGTCCACCACTCTGATCAAGAGGTTGTGAGGTTCATTACGCAGGACGGGGAGAGCTGGAGGGGGTTGACTGGTTTCCTGTGTGGTGATCGTCTGTCACTGTAATGGAACAGAGACGTGTGTGTGTGTGTGTGTGTGTGTGTGTGTGTGTGTGTGTGTGTGTGTTCTGTTGTTTCATGGCCTCCTGTGGACGTAAGTGTGCAGACTTCCTCCCTCACTGCTGTGTCACCAGTTGCCCCTCTTGCCCCAGATTAAACCAGACACCAAAAGACAACACTGGGTTGATTCTTTAATACTCTCAGAGCGACAATAATAGTGCTGTAGTCATTAAAAATGGCGTCAACCTGCAGGTCTGCATTCTGATGCGTTAGATGAAATAAAGTTGGAACGTCTTGTGTCATTTCTGCACTTTAGTCTTCACGCTGAAGTAAAAATGTTTCCTACTTTTGTCTGTGAGCCCCCCGCCCCCACCCACTCCAACACAGACGAAAACACACTCTTTCCCCAGCTTCCTTCTTCATGGCGGGGGCATCGGCGGGGTGAAGTGATCTGTGCGAAAGCCTCCTGTTCCATGCGCCGCGTGGCTGAGGCAGAGGGGGATTGTGGGTAGCTGCTGTCTGCAGGGGTGTGGGGGAGTCGGTGAGGAGAAGGGGAGGAGGGGCGGATGGGTTGCCGGGGCGGGCGGCAGCAGATGGCGTGCCACACTGTGAGGGCCGTCGGCTGGCATCCAGAGGGGGGGGGGAGCAGGGATTGGAGGGGCACCGCTCCCAAAGTGCCAGCAGGCATCAGGAGAGAGAGAGAGAGGTGAGGAGCTTTGGTGGAGTTGGGGGGGGGGGCACAGACTCTGAGATTAGCGCTTAAGCAGGGTTGGGGAGGGAGCGGGTTTCACTGCTAATTGCATCCACTGAAGAAGAACCAAAACGACAGATTTGTCTCTGAACCCTAATTCGTTGGTGACTTTTGACCTTTTCCACTTCCCATACAGTGTGGCTCGGTGCTGTGGGGGGGGGGGGGGGGATTAGCACACGGTACCAAACAGAGATCTTGGGTTGGCATATTGTCGTCTGAAGATTGCCACCGATGTAGCGTGAGGTTGGCATGTGGAGGGCATCGGGTTGGCGTGCGCGTGGCGAGGAGTTGACTCGGGGTCCCTCTGATGTGACACAAGTTTGGCAGGCCGGGCATCAAGGTGGCAGAAGACTGGCACCGGGTTAGTGAGGGGGCGGCGGACGGATGGCGTCCACGGACGAGCGTTTGCCGTTTCTGTGCTCCACCTCTGACACGGGCTGGGAGACGGCAACTTCTGTCCCTGCTGTCTGTCTTTGAATAAACTTTATAAACTCAGATCAGATCAACAACACATCCAGGTTTATGTTTGATGGATGAGGAGCTTTAATTGAGTTTAGGAGAGAGAAGAGTGCTTTGAATAGCATGGTGCTGAATGGCAGCGTAACATGCACAGGTGTTGTTTTTTAACATGGGGGGGGCACCAATTCAGCAGGAGGTACACACAGACAAATGTAAACCAGGTACGAATGAGCAATAAATAAAAGGTGCAAAGATATGATAATTATTTTAAAAAGTAAAACAATAACAAATTACAATTTAATTACACAGAATAAAAAGCTGACCACCATCCAGATGAGCATTTCAAATTTACAATTAAAAAAAACTTGCAAGTTCTTGAGAAAAAAGTTGCAAAGAGAAAAAAATGCTGAAATTTTACAGGTGGAAAATAACAAATTCAAGAGAAAAACATGAAAATTTACAGGGAAAAAATATGCAAATTTATGAGAAAAAAGTCACAATTTTATGAGCAAAAATTGCAAATTTAAAAGAGAAAAGTTGAAAATTTACAAGAAAAAATTTAAAATTTACATTTTAAAAGATTGAAAATTTTTGAGGGAAAAAAGCAAATTTATGAGAAAAAGTCACAAATTTTTGTGAAAAAGGTTGCAAAAAGAAAAAAGTTGAAAACTTACAAGAAAAGAAAAATACAAATTTATGAGAAAAAAGTTGCAAATTCAGGAGAAAAAACATGAAAATTCACAGGAAAAAATGTGGAAATTTACAATAAAAAAATTAGCAAATTTTTGAGAAAAAAACTGCAAAGAGAAAAAAGTTGAAAATTTACAGGAAAACATGCAAATTTATGAGAAAAAATGTTGCAAATTCAGGAGAAAAACATCAAAATTTATAGGAAAAACATGCATATTTATGAGAAAAAAGTCACAATTTTGTAACGAAAAGCTGCAAATTTAGGAGAAAAAAGTTGAAAATTTACAGGAAACAAAGTCATAAATTTTTAAAGAAAAATTTGCAGACCTAGGGGAAAACACTTGAAATTTTACAACAACAACAACAAAAAAGAAAATTTACCAGGAAAAAAATGCTAATTTTTGTGAAAAAATTGCAAATGTATAAGATTTTTAAAAAAAAAATTCTGCTTAGAATTGGTGGTTCAAAGTGGTGTTATTCAGCTTGTTAACATGATATAGAAAGTTTTTGATGATATTGGGGGGACAATTCTTCTTTCCAGGTGGGGAAGGTCAGCATCCCCCTCAAATCACCTACTGCTTACACATTACACACGTGGACAAAATTGTTGGTACCCCTCTGTTAATGAAAGTAAAACCCACAATGGTCACAGAAATAACTTGAATCTGACAAAAGTGGTAATAAATAAAAATTCTATGAAAATTAACCAATGAAAATCAGACAATGCTTTTGAATTGTGGTTCAACAGAATTATTTTAAAAAACAAACTCATGAAACAGGCCTGGAGAAAAATGATGGTACCCTTCACTTAATATTTTGTTGCACAACCTTTTGAGGCAATCACTGCAATCAAACGATTTCTGTAACTGTCAATGAGACTTCTGCACCTCTCAGCAGGTATTCTGGCCCACTCCTCATGAGCAAACTGCTCCAGTTGTCTCAGGTTTGAAGGGTGCCTTCTCCAGACGGCATGTTTCAGCTCCTTCCACAGATGTTCAATAGGATTTAGATCAGGGCTCATAGAAGGCCACTTTAGAATAGTCCAATGTTTGGCTCTTAGCCATTCTTGAGTGTTTTTAGCTGTGTGTTTTGGGTCATTATCCTGTTGCAAGACCCATGACCTGCAACTGAGACCAAGCTGTCTGACACTGGGCAGCACATTTCTCTCTAGAATACCTTGATAGTCTTGAGATTTCATTGTACCCTGCACACATTCAAGACACCCTGTGCTAGATGCAGCAAAGCAGCCCCAGAACATAACAGAACCTCCTCCATGTTTCACAGTAGGGACAGTGTTCCTCTCTTGGTATGCTTCATTTTTGTGTCTGTGAACATAGAGCTGATGTGCCTTGCCAAAAAGTTGCAGTTTTGTCTTGTCTGTCCATAGGACATTCTCCCAGAAGCTTTGTGGCTTGTCAACATGCATTTTGGCAAATTCCAGTCTGGCTTTTTTATGATTTGTTTTCAACAGTGGTGTCCTCCTTGGTCGTCTCCCATGAAGTCCACTTTGGCTCAAACAACGACGGATGGTGCGATCTGACACTGGTGTACCTTGACCTTGGAGTTCACCACGAATGTGTTTAGAGGTTGTTCTGGGCACTTTTGTTACCATTCGTATTATCCGTCTCCTCCTGCAGCCACGTCCAGGGAGGTTGGCTACAGTCCTGTGGATCTTAAATTTCTGAATAACATGTGCAACTGAAGTCACAGGAACATCAAGCTGCTTGGAGATGGTCTTATAGCCTTTACATTTAACATGCTTGTCTATAATTTTCTTTCTAATCTCCTGAGACAACTCTCTCCTTTGCTTCGTCTGGTCCATGTTTAGTGTGGTACACACCATGTCACCAAACAGCACAGTGACTACTTGTCACCCTTTAAATAGGCCGACTGACTGATTACAAGTTTGTAGACACCTGTGATGTTAATTAGAGGACACATCTTGGTTGAACATGTCCCTATGGTCACATTATTTTTAATCTTTTCTAGGGGTACCATCATTTTTGTCCAGCCTGTTTCATGAGTTTGTTTTTTAAAATAATTCTGTTGAACCACAATTCAAAAGCATTGTCTAATTTTCATTGGTTAATTTTCATAGAATTTTTATTTATTACCACTTTTGTCAGATTCAAGTTATTTCTGTGACCATTATGGGTTTTTCTTTCATGAACAGAGGGGTACCAACAATTTTGTCCAAGTCTGTATCTGGAAAAGTCAGCAGCAAACACAGCTGAGATGAATGAGAATCACAACTCATTCATGTGTGGAATGTTATCTGTTAAGGTACGTTCAGACCAAACGCGAAGCAAATTTTTTGCATGGTGCTATTGGATGTGAAGTCAAGAGTGGTGGCCTTGTGGTAGAGCACCCGCCCCTCAGCTGGGAGGTCATGGGTTCAATTCTCAGCCGGGTCATACCAAAGACCATATAAAATGATACTTCCTGCCCTTTAGTTTGGTGCTCAGCATAATAGAATTGGGGAAGAAAAAATTGTAACCCATGGACAACAGATAGAAATTAGCCACTGGCTGCAATCTGGCAAGTGTACATTGATTGATATCAATGTTCATCAGCTTGCATTGTCCTTAAAAAAATGTAAACACTTGAATAGATGAGTGAGTTGGTAGCAATAGCTAATCAGCCTTTAGATTTATTAAAAGTGTCTACACTGGAGAGTAACCTAGTCTGAAAATGAGTCTCACCTGCAGACAGATGGACCGGAGTTCTGAAGCTGAAACTGTAGTCTATCCACCCACAGACTCCTGCTACACACATGCTAACAAAGGCTAGCTGGCTAGCAGTGTAAACAACTGTCATCCAGGTGCAGTTTCTGGAGGAGGCAATGACATTTTCCCAGCTGTGTGCCCCCGCCAGATAATGTTGTAAACCTAAACATGACAGTGTTTTGTGGATTTCCACAGCAGGTAGAAAGCAGCTGCAGAAGTTATAAAGGAAACCCCACGCTTTCTGCAACTCGCATATCTATTTGCTTCTCAACATTAGCTTTAAATGTATTCATACTGGAGGGATATACCAGCGTAAAAGCTAGAATAACTTAAAGCTGAAAGTTGCAACTTAAAAAAACCCAGTCTTTTAAAGCTTAATAATTAACTTAGAATCTCAAAAAGCTTGACGCTAACAAGTATTAGCTAAAAATAGATGAAAGCTAAAATAGCTGCAAGCTGCAAGTGTAAAACCTGAAATAGATTAAGGTGGCAGAAAGTTCACTTAAAAAATGCTTAGCACTTTTAAAAATAAAATTTCAGCACTAATCAATGCTAGCTTCAAAGCTAAAATGGCCTTAAGTTATTCCTAAAATGTTAGCATGAAGGCTTGCAAAGCTTAAAGTTGCACAAAGTTAGCTTTTAAACCTTAAAGTTAAAAAAATGCTAGCTTAGAAGCTAAAATTCCCTAAATTTGGACAACATTGACTGAAAACTGGAGACATCTTAAAGAATAAAGCTGCAAGTCCATCAAGCATTTTTCTAGACCTGTTTTTCTGGGAGCTTCACAGGCACTCTTAACAAAAGGTTCTCCATCCTGTATCCTAGCAACCGCTTGGCCTGTCACTCTTGCTGTCAGTGTTTCCCATATTTTGCCTTGAAACTCTCTACTAACTACAGTGAACCACATCAAACTAGTAAGAAAACATGCATCCACCTCAGCTTTTGCTGTTAAATACTGATCCTGATATCATGTTAGTCTACTTAATTCTGATTGGCTGGTTAGAGAGGTTTGGCTTTGATGAGCGATGTGGCGCTCCAAAAGCTGACATTCTCGCAACAAACGCTCACCAGTGAGAGCATTTCTGCACCAAGGACGCTGAATGGTGAATGGCGTTCACTTACACAGCGCTTTTCACTCATCTCTGAATGACCAAAGCACTTTTCAGATCCTGTTGTCCACACATTCACACACCAATGGGGGTGGTGCTGCCATGTACCGGCACTGGCCTGACCCACCAGGAGCAACTGGGGGTTCAATGTCTTGCTCAAGGACACTTCGACATGCAGACTGCAGACAGAGCGGGAATCGATCCACTGACCCTCCGATTAGTCGGCTACACTACACCTGCGCCATAGCGGGAGGTGTAGTGTAGTATTTGATGTGTAGTGTATTTGAACCATTTGAACGTTTGATTGCTTCAAACATTCAACTACACAAAAGATGAAGAGAAAATAGACGCCCACAGTGGAAAAACATGCAGCCTTTAGCTAAAGCTACAGTCACAAAGATTTTTATGAAAGATGGGTTCATAAGACTCTCCCAGTTACGAATTCTGGAGTTCGCAGACATTGGTGGAGGGGGGCATAGTTTCTTACGGCTGATGTTCAATTTGCAGGAGAAACTTGAGGCATTCTTGAGAAATGAGGTGCTTTTCTGTCATATGATTTTAATCACCCTTTATTGTCATTCAACCATACAACCAATCATATACAGTAGAACGAAATTGTGTTTTTCCTATCTACAGTGTTAATCACACACACCCCATATGTAGAATCAGAGGCCCGCTGCCATGCAAGGCGCCGCCACAGATTTCCCTCCTCCATTACATTATTGCTGAGCACCAAGCTGGATGGCAGGAAGTTCCGCTTTTTTATATGGTCTTCGGCTGATGGGCCTAGAGTTCTGACATTCTTCGTAAGAGTGCCTTGGGATCTTCCTACGGCATACTTACTGCCATCTTACAAAAACTTTTGTACAAGTCATAGCACTCTTAAGTTGTTGGTAGGAAGATTTTTTGGCTTTCGGCACATTTTGTCAGCACAAATGTCACATGAGTGACATACTTCTGCCTTATGAGTGCCTCACTTATGCACGCTGTATGAATCGCCATACGTATGGGGATTCATACAGCGTTTCCTACAACTGCTGTAAGGGGTCCTCAAGAACAACTTAAGGTGTTCTTGACTTATGGCCAACATCTTGTATAGTTCGTACGGCGGCCCTATGATGAGGGGTTTTCATGGGCCATTTGTAGAAATCTTGGACAAGACCATCAACCTGGCCATGAACTTACGAACGGTCTACAAACGCTGGATTCTCCTATGGTCGCCTTAAGAAGGCCATACGAAGTAGTCCAAAAATTGTTTGAGAGGTGTTTGCAGCTGTTCATAAACCTGGATTCATGCTACATCCCCGCTGTCCACGTCTGCTTTACCGCGAGGCTTGTATAACAAAAATTATGTCATCATCTCCAGTCCACAGACATCTGCGTGCAGCCAAAATTTTCTAATCATGTGGCCTGACTACATTGACTGTGCATGCACAAGATTGGACCTTTCATTCATGAGGTGGCTCTACCAACACAGCATACAAAGTCAAAGTAGATGAAGAAAACAAAGTGGAAGAGGAAGACGAGGAAAAACATACATGTATCGTTTTGCAGCAGCAGCAGCTTGAGCAGAGAAGAGCACTGAAAAATGGTAATTTCTCCTTTTCCTTGAAACAATGCCATTGTTATTGCTACAAAAAATGTGTGTCACTCGCACATTTATAGCCGATGAAACAACTGGCGTGCTAGCACATTTGTGATACCCATAGGGCTGGGGTGAAACCATGGGTGGCGTTAGGCCTTTTTTTAGAGGTGCTATAGCACCCCTAACTTTAAACTCAGCACCCCTAAAAATTGGAGTGAGAAAAGTTGTGATTATAAAATTTTAGTTTGTCTTTGACAACTGAAATAACATCCACAACATATTCAGTAGTTTGTCATTTAAACTTTTTAAAAATGAAAATGAAAACCTCCCCTGCCATGCAAATGGTATGATCCCTCCTCTCACACACGTTCTCTCCCCTGTACCTGCACGCACTGGAGCCCTGGTGCACACACACAGAGAGGTGTCCAATCCCAACAGCGGGAGGCTGCTGCAGCTTTTCTACAAGTGACACATTCAATATGATGTATGATGCCAGCTTCAGCTGGAATATTCTGCAATGTTATGAATTGTTTTGGGGTCTGTCTGAATTTATTCGGTAAGAGTATGATGCATAACTGAAAACATTTAGGTTTCAAAATACATAAGGTTTTCACCTGGTGTGGGGGTTAGAAAATAGGCTATAAATATCCTATAATATAACGGAAAACATTGCATCTTTGCTAATTTTAATTTGGGTTTTTAATTTATGAGGAAAACCTCACAAATTTATGAATGTCTCAGATGTACAAAAAAAGCTCTAAATTAGCACTAAACACAAATTATGAGTAAAAAGTTCACTTAATTGGAAAAAAAATCTTTCAAATTTACAAAGAAAAAGTAATACATTTACAATAAAACTGTCATAAATTCAGAAGAAAACCTGAAACTGTCCAGACTAAAGTTACATCTCAGTAACTTCTGAACTATTTTGGGGTAACTCCTCTTATGTATATTTGAGTGATAATATACAGAGATAACCTACATTTACTTGTGTACAGTTTCAGGCCACTCTATCACTTAAATTAAGAGATTTTTTTTATTTTAAAATGTAGAAATTTTTTATGTGAATCTGGAGAGTTATCATAAAACTACCTACTTTTTCTTATGATTATTTTTATTCTTTTTAAATTATAGACTTTTTAAAAAACTTCATAAAATTTGAAACTTGGTGAAAAATTTTTGCTCATGGATTGACATTTTTTTTTCCTTGAATTTGTGACTTTTGCATCATAAACTGGCATCTTTTTTTTTCTTCCGTCTTTGTATTTTTGCCTCAATAATTTTCCATCATCTCTCCATTGATTTTTTTCTTTAATTTGCTTTAATTATTGCTAATGAGCTCAATTTCTCTTGTGATTTTCTGACCTTTGTCTCAACATTTTATTAATTTTCTTTTTCTTAATGAATTTATTAAATCTTTTAAATAACTTCCTGTGTTTACATTCTCAATGACTGTAATTGTACAGATGTGAAGTATTTCCTCATAAATTGGCAACTTTTATCTTTTAAATTCAAGGTTGTTTTTCTTGTAATTTTTCATTTTTCTCTCTCATAAATTTAGTAAATATTTTAAATAAGTGGGCAGTCATCCCTTTAAATTTGTTATGCTATTCTAGTAAATTTGTAGCTTTTATTGTATATTCTGTTTGTGATGGTTTTTTCCTTGGAATTGTGTAGCTTTTTCTCAAGGTTATGGAAAATTTTGAGACTTTAAAATTATGACAAAATATTTATGCAAAATAGATTCTTTCTTTCTTTCTTTCTTTCTTTCTTTCTTTCTTTCTTTCTTTCTTTCTTTCTTTCTTTCAAACCACAGAGATTCACTTGTTAAGGGCAAAAGTGGGATCATTCTGACCTCTGTTAGACCATTAAGTGTGATGGTTGAATGTTGCTACTTAGCAAATTGGACCAAAAATGCCAGGGCTGATTTTTTTGTCCCAGTCCAGCCCTGGTTAAGACAGCTAGTAGCAGACGTTTTTCTTTAATGGCTGCATTGTCAGTCAACCACTGTGCGCTGTTTGAATTCGAGACAAAGAAGCTGTTGTCGTTTTGGTATAAGCAGAATATTAAATCCAAGCTGTCACTGTTTTTATATTTCATCACCATGTTCACTGACTAGAAGCCAGGGAGGAGATGTATGAAAGATGATAACTCTAACAAAATAGTGTGTGTGTGTGTGTGTGTGTGTGTGTGTGTGTGTGTGTGTGTGTGTGTGTGTGTGTGTGTGTGTGTGTGTGTGTGTGGTGGAGCTCATTGGGTGCTCAGCACCCGTAAAGCTCTGATCTTAGAACTGCCCCTGGGTGAAACTACAAATAACAGTTGTGCGCATGCGTCAACCACTTGGCCTGGTAGATGAAAAAGGTGAAGCATATACAGAGCCGCGTGCACGGCAGCCTTGTCCAAAGCGAACACGCACCTCAGCAGACCAGAGTGGAAAAGTATCATGAATCCAGCTTAAGGGTATTTGTGACCGTAGCTTTAAACTTGATAGCTTAAAGGCTAAACAGCACAAAGGTGACATAGCTTAAGAAAATTAGCTTGAAAATGACAAAAAAAAAGGTTTAAAATGCTAGCTGAAAAGCTAAAATGACTTAAAGTTCCTATTCTAAATTCTAAATCTAAATTTTTCAGCTGTTTGGAAAAAAATCAAATCAAACAAGAAACATTCAGATGGTTTAACAGTTTAAAAAAATAAAACACCTGAAAGTTTGCAAAATTTGCCAATAAACCTAATTTGTTATAATGAGGGTAAAGCACCTTTTGGTTGCTAACACAGAGTGGAAGGAACAATGAACATTTAAATGTCCGTCTGAGAGGTAAAACCTCGTTTTTCTTCATAAACTCAAACCAGCTGCAGGGCCTGATAAATGCAGTGAAGAGCAAAGATACTTTCCAGCTAGAATGGACTGAAACAGTGATGTGACGAACCATGAACAGTTCAGTGGCGCAGTGGTTAGCACTGTGGCAGCACTGCAAGAAGGTCACAGGATCGATCCCACCCCTGACCATCGTGGGTTCGATTCCACCCCTGACCATCAGTGACCCTTCTGTGTGCAGTTTGCATGTTCTCCCTGTGTCTGTGTGGGTTTACCCCGGGTGCCCTGGTTTCCTCCCACAGGCCAAAAACATGCAGGTTAGGTTAACTGGAGACACTGAAGTGGTCCAAGGTGTGAATGTGTGTGTGAATGGTGAAGGGATCGGCCCTGCATTGTGGATGCCCTTAATTTCCCTGTGGGATTAATAGCGTTTACAAATACAAATAAAATGTGTTCAATACTGGAGAAAATTCTTCAACCACTACTTCTTCTTCTTCTTCTTCCATCACCCAGAGATGTTTATGCTTTGAAACTGGAGTCGGCCTCGCTCAGGAGATGCCATGTGGTGCTTAAATATTTCATTTCAGAAGTCTCTGTCATTTCACATTCATACGTGCACGTGGTGCGCTGACACTAACCCACATCTCTGCTAGAAAACTGGGCTAAGCCTGACCAGGCTAACGCTGCGTGCTCCCGGGTCATTAAAGATGACCTGCTCAGTTTGGTTGGCACTTTGCCTTTATCCTGTGAACACCTCCATCATTGTTACACAGAACAAAAAACCCCGTGATGCACAGCGCGACTTCTCGTCAGAAGCCGCTGAACTGGAGCTGTTTTGATTTGGGTCACGGTCCCGCCGTTTCTGGAGGTGAACGACTCTCCATCTAGTTTGTATTCAGCACCAATGCCTCGCATTACCTGCAAGTATTGTCAAAAATGAGTCTCCGTCTTCCTCTAATTAAGGTGCGGGTAACAACCAGCACCTTCAGCAGAGCGTGCACATATGCAGACAGACAACACACACACACACACACACACATGGAAAATACAACCCACTGCTGCCGCCGCGGAGACGGCTGAACAGATGTTGAGGAATTTAAGATGCAAAAGGGAACTGGGACTCCCTCACACACCCACCCACCCACCCACACACACACACACACACACACACACACACGTACACACACACACACACACACACACACACACACACACACACACACCCTGTGCCCCACCTTCCTGCCCCCCCCACACCCAAATGCACTCATACAACCCTCTTTACACATGAATCTACATATATTACGCTGAAAACTTGAACATACGTCTTCCTTGGATCCTTCACCCTTTCGGCGTGGCGTGTACGGATGGTCACGCATACACATTTATGCTCAAGTGCATGCACACATGGAGAAAAATAACAGGCACACACATGCACGCATGCATCGTGGCCCACATCCCCCCTCCAGGCTGGCCCTGCTCAAAAGGAGCACCATGTGGCACTCTATTCCCTCTGGCAGGAGAGGGAGACTCTGCCAGCTCTGCATTGTCCTCTGCCCCGCTGGAGAGCACGCGCCCAACTCTTCATCCCTCTCTGTCTTTACCACTTTCTCTCTCTCTCTCTTTCTGCTCCTGTTTATCAGACCTAAACTGAGGAGGATGTCGTTTGTTTGCTTTTGGTCATCAAACTGCAGCCAAACTCCAGATGGACGCCTGCATTTCACTCACGCATCCTTATTCATAGTTTTCAATCATGTGACTTCCGGTGGGGTTGAATAAGATTGCCGGCCATGTTGGGGAATAATCATGGAGCAAAATGGAACCCAACAAAGTGAAAACATCTGAAACTTATGATGAAACTCTTGATGACAACAGACAGCAATATGTTGACAAAGTAGTCTTGATTGAGAAGCAGGCCCTCTATTTCATTCCAAAGCAAAACTGGTCAAAAGACACGTAGAAGTGGGCTAACATCACCTATACAGACTTCATTAATTTATCACTGTACAGTACCACTGCTCACACTCTGAAACAACTAAGGTCCTACTGTTGTGTTGGGAAATGGCACATTATTGTGAAGGGCGGTGTGGTGACATGCACTTCCCGTCACGTCACTGCACCGCCCTATATAAGGCAGAGGGCGTCCATATTGAGGCCTCTTTGACTGATGCCCTCTGCCAGATGCCTGCCGTGGTACCACTGTAACTTCTTCTCCACAGTGTATGTGGTCTGGCCGTCAGTAACCTGGGATGGGGGGATCTGTCATGGTCCGTGTGCTGACTCTGTCAGCACTCGGGCTGTGCGGTAGTTCTCCGTTCTCTCCTCTGGCGCACCTCTAGACTTTTATTATGACAGCGTCTCGGCGGGGCTTCCGGCTGTCAATGGAGCCCCGCTGGACGGCCTGATTCTAATCAGCTGATGATCCTTGATCAGCTGATTAATCAGTTCAGCACTATTTAAGGGAGCAGTTCTGTTTGCTCTAGGCTGCGACCTTGCCTGCCTTCCAGTCTGGCTTCCCTAACCCCGAAGTCAGTTCTTCCCAGCGTTCAGGTTCCGCCCTCGCTGACTATATGTAAGTGTCTTGTCTTTATTTGTGTTTTGCCCCACGAGGCTCATTATTTTGTCATCCTGTCTTTATTTAATAAACGTACAAACTCAACGGCTGCCTGCAGCGTCTCATTGATGGCTCGTGAGAGCCATCCATAACAGTAGGTCACAGCCCAAAGAGACGCTGGTGACCGTGAGGTTGTTTAATTGGACTTGAAATTCCCCTGTTCAGCATACCAGCGTGCTGGGAGATGGCATTGCCGCTCAAGGGCTACGCTACGAGCCTGGGCTACGAGCTAATTATGGCTCTCATAGAGATCGATGGAATCCTTTCCAACGCTCGTAGCCATCGCTTCCCCAGCGGCTTGTGCTGGTACCTGGACCTCGCCGAGGCAACTATCAACCGCCATCCTCACTATGCTGACCATCCTGAGATCACAGCGAGGAGGGCGAACATCACTGCTCAACGGGAGAGACTCCGTGGGCTGGAGGGAAACTCCGGCAGGAAGCCGAAGAGGAGGCATCCTCGCTCCTCACTTCGGGATCCCGTTCCTGTCCCTGTTCCAGGCCAGGAGTTCGCACCGCCCAGGGGTGATCCCTGAAGGAGTGAGACGTCAGTCGGGATTCCCCCGGAGAAGTTACAACAGTCAGCTGTTTCCATCCGGGACCGAGTGGCTGCAGCTCACTCCGCTGTTCACCCCACGCAGACCATCAAACATGTTACAGCGGCAGTCAGGCTGGTGGAGAGGAATCCGGCGTTAAGTGATTATCCAGAGTACACCGACCTGCTCGCCTCTGTTTCCGTGCAGGAGTGGCGTTTCCCGAACCTCTCCTTCGCCTCGCCCTCTGCCGGTAACCGTCGTCACACGGCCAACAGTGAGCCTCAGCGAGAACCCCATCCGGATCCTGCTCCGGGTCGTCGGAAAAACTACCTCTCAGTCAGCTGCCTCTTCTACGTCTCGTCAGGAGGGAATTCCCACAGCCTCTCCCCCTGGGTCATCTCTCCCTGCTGTTCCGTCATCTCCTCGTGCCCGGATCGCCTCGGCTGTCATCCCCTCCTCCTCGACGTCTTCCTCGGCTGCTGTGAGTGCCATGAGTCCTGTTTCGGTGAAGCCCGTCGTCGTTCCATCGTGAGCGGCTCCTGCTCGTCCTTCCAGGGGGCCCTCCGTCACCATCCAGCGGGGAAGGGGAGGAATGAAGTCCACTGCAGCGGGTTCTATCGGGCCTCTACGGATCAGGCAAGTAACTTTTCATTCTGTTCCCACATTGGATGAATTGCCTTGCTTGATTCCTGGGGGCGGAGTTCGGGGTTCACAGTCCCCTGAACTCCCTCCACCTGCTGCAGTAATTAGTAATGGACCTGCTACCTTTGTGTCTCCTTCCCCTGAGCGTTCCGCGGCGCCAGGCCTACGCCGCCGGACGAGGAGGGAGCCTGCGCCCCTAGAGAGCCTGGTTCCAGCCCCGCAGCCACGTCATGGGCAGAGGAGGAGAGCGGACTGCAGTTTGGAGCCTGTGCCGACAATGAAGCGTCCCCAAGTCTCCACGGAAGAGCGGTCCGACTCAGCAGCTCGAGGATCTCCTGCTGCCACGCCGTGCGGGTCATCGGCATGGTCATTAGCGTTGGAGGGTCCTCAGGCTGTGGAAACCATCATGCCGGCTGCGGGGCCCGCTGTAACCAAGTGGGAGCCAGAGGACGTCCTTCTGCCTTCGGAACCTGGATCGTTGAAGTCCTGGATGGCGACAGAACTCGAGTGCAGGCAAGTGCTCTATTTTGTCTTCCTTCTATCTGTTCTAGAGCATTTTTGCCTGTCTCTTGGGGAGACGAGCCAGGTGCAGCCGTCTGCTGCATCCGAGCTCGTCTCACTGGGCTCTGTCGCTACTGGTCATCCTGATCCTGGTTCTTCTTCTTCTCCTGAGCCTTCTCCCAGGGTCACCGGTGCGGAGTCAGTCCCGGTCGCTGTGCTGGAGGTTCCGGGTTTGGGTTTGGAGGTCGTCCCTGGTGCTGCGCCGACCCAGTCAGGGTCCATTGCGGGTATGGCATTGACCCAATCGGGGTCCAACGTGGGTGCAGCCGTGACCCAATCGGAGTCCATTGTGGGTGCTGCTCCGGCCCAATCAGGGTCCGTCATGGGTGCTGCTCCAGCCCAATCGGGGTCAGTCATGGGTGCAGCTCGGGCCCAATTGGGGTCCAGCAGGGGCACAGTGCCAGTTCGGTTCAAGGTCAGTGAGGGAGCTGCAGATCCTCTGCTGCCTGACGCTGGACTGGCCCATCATCCTTCCCCCAATTCATCTCCACCGGGTGCCGTTGGGGTTCTCCATATTCGGCTCGGCTCTCCCTCGTTTCCCCCCTCTCCAGGGAGGCCATCTTCGTTTTCTCCCCTGCGGTCCTGGTGGCTGAGTGATGCGGGTCGGCTGCCTGGAGGACTGCCTCGCCCATTTGGCGTTCTGGGTTGGCCACCCGATAAACTTTCCCTTCCGTTTGGCGATCTGGCCCGGCCGCCAGAAGTACTGTGTTTCCTGGCCTGGAACTGGGGTAGGCCGCCCGAACTGTTCCTTTTCCCCCTGCCAGCGATTTGGACGCTAGATGCAGGGCGGCCCCCCGAACTATTGGCTTTCATGCCGTTGTGCTCTCCCTGCCGTCATCCCTGGTTTTTTGTCTTTGCTCTGCTGTAACCTTTTGGGATGTGCTGGTTTTTTTGTTAATGAACTGTGTATTTCACGGCTCCCTAGCGTGTGTCCCCCCACCCCTCTGTTGTGATTGTTCTTTCCTTAGGGTGGGAGATGTCCTTTCGTTGCCTGTAACAGTTTATTTGAATGGATTTAGACTGCAGGGTTTCAATGCTATTTAGTGTGGGGTTTTTTTTCTCTCCCTCCCTTCCTCTGTTGGGGGATGATATGTGTTTTTTCCTGGAACTGTGTATCTTGGTCTATAGACCCGGGTTTTCTGGTTGTGGCCTGTAGGCTTAGTTTTCCCTTCTTTGCATTTATTATTCTGTCTGTTATCCACCTTTGCATTATGGAGTGTTTTTTGTGTTTTCCCATGCTCTGTAGTTGCTCCTTGAGGTATTTTCTGTTGTCACCCTTGTCGCCAGGGTCAAACCCTCCTCGGCCTTTTTCCCCGTCCTCCCTCCCTGGGGTGGTCTTGTTGGCCTCCCAGTTGGGGGGAGCCCGATGTTACACCGCGCCTAGAATCCGCGTTGTGAACGGGGGCAACTGTCATGGTTCGTGTGCTGACTCTGTTGGCACTCGGGCTGTGCGGTAGTTCTTCGTTCTCTCCTCTGGCGCACCTCTAGACTTTTATTATGACAGCATCTCGGTGGGGCTTCCGGCTGTCAATGGAGCCTCGCTGGACGGCCTGATTCTAATCAGCTGATGATCCTTGATCAGCTGATTAATCAGTTCAGCACTATTTAAGGGAGCAGTTCTGTTTGCTCAGGGCTGCGACCTCACCTGCCTTCCAGTCTGGCTTTCCTAACCCTGAAGTCAGTTCTTTCCAGCGTTCAGGTTCCGCCCTCGCTGACTATATGTAAGTGTCTTGTCTTTATTTGTGTTTTGCCCCACGAGGCTTATTATTTTGTCATTTTGCCTTTATTTAATAAACGTACAAACTCAACGGCTGCCTGCAGCGTCTCATTGATGGCTCATGAGAGCCATCCATAACAGGATCCAGAGGAGGGCAGAGAGGGCTGGCGGAGAAGGGCTTGATGTGGGAGACGTGGAACGTCGGGTGGATCCGCATTGAAGGTGGCATGTCCAACCGAACAGTGACACTGTTGATGATCCGCTTGATGGGGAACGGGCCCAGATAGCGGGGGGAGAGCTTCCGAGATAATAGTCTTCAGCAGGATCTGTTCGGCGGACAGCCAGACCTTCTGTCACACCGTGTACCTTGGCGCTGGCACACGTCTGCAGGTAGCATATTGTTGGTTGCGCTTCGCAGAGCGGAGGAGGGCAGCTCTAGTGTCCCTCCACAGATGACGGCACTGATGCGCATGGGCCTCCAAGGATAGGACGGTGAGGCCCCTCTCCACCATAGCCAGCAGAGGTGGTGTGTAGCTCATCGAGGCCTCAAACGGAATAAGCCCAGTAGAGGAGGAGACAGCAGAGTTGTGTGAATACTCCACCCAGGTCAGGTGGGAGCTCCAGGTGGACGGGTTGCAGGATGCTATGCACCTTAGGGTGGTCTCCAAGGACTGTTTGGCACACTCAGCCTGACCGTTGCTTTGTGGATGGTATCCGGACGTCAGGCTGGCTGTAGCACCCAAAAAGTGGCAGCACGCCTTCCACACCTGGGATGTGAATTGTGGATCCCGGTCCGAGACAATGTCCATAAGTATACCATACAGCCGGATCATGTGCTGGGTCACCAAATCGGCTGTCTCCATGGCAGATGGTAACTTGCGGAGAGGAACCAGGTGGATGGCCTTGGAGAATCGGTCAATGATGGTGAGGATAATGGTGTTGCCTTGGGATGGAGGGAGGCCCGTAACAAAGTCCAATGCAATATAAGACCACAGATGACTCAGCACCGGGAGGGGGTGGAGGAGGCCACCTGGAAGGGAAGAGTCAGACTTGTTCACGGCACAGGTGTGACAGGCCTTGACATACTCCCGCACATCCCTCCCAAGTGTGAGCCACCAAAATGCTCTCCTGACCAGCTCAATCGTATGGGAGATGCCAGGATGGCAGGCGAAGAAGTTGGTGTGCCCCCACTTAATCATCTCGCCGTGTAGCGTGGAGGGCACATAAAGGTGGTCAGGCGGGCCTCCCTCCGGAATGGGCTTTAATGACTGGGCCTGCTGAACCCTCTGCTCAATCTCCCACGAGAGTGTCCCGAGAAAGCAAGAGGAAGGAAGAATAGTCTCTGGGGGAGATGCAGCAGCTGCAGAGGAGGAGGTGGAGGAGTAGGAGTAGGAAGAGAACTGGCGTGAGAGAGCGTCAGCCTTGGCATTACGGGACCCTCGTAGGTACGAGATGGAAAGATTAAACCTATTAAAGAATAGGGCCCACTGAGCCTGTCGTGAGTTCAACTGTCTGGCCGATCGAAGATATTCTAAATTTTTATGATCAGTCCAGACAATGACCAGTTGCCTAGCTCCCTCAAGCCAGTGTCTCCTCTCCTCCAACACCAGCTAAATGGCCAACAGTACGCAGTCCCCAACTTTGTAGTTCCTCTCGTCTGGCATTAGCCACTGGGAGAAATACACGCACAGACAGAACTTCTGGTCAGAGCTGGAGCACTGGGAGAGGACGGTGCCCACCCCCAAATCAGAAGCATCCACCTTGACCACGAGCTGTGCCGAAGGATCCACCTGCGCCAGGATGCACACGCTGGTGAAGAGGCCTTTCAGGGTCACAAAAGCTCATTCAGCGGCCTTGGACCACTTGAACGGGCTTTTGGTCAACGTCAACTGCGTAAGCGGTTGCACCACCTCACTACAGTCACAGATAAATTGGTGGTAGAAGTTGGCAAAGCCCAGGAAGTGTTGGAGGTCCTTCCTGGACTTGGGGGTTGGCCAGTCTACAACTAACTTGATTATTTCTGGATCGGCCTTCAACACACCCTCAGCGATGATGAACCCCAGGAACAAAGTTGAGCGAGTGGAAAATTCGCACATCTCCACTTTCACGAAAAGCTGATTCTCCAGGAGCTGCTGTAGGACAGACCAAACATAAATTAAGTGCTCCTCCAGCGTGTGGGAAAAAAATCAAAATATCATCCAAATACACAAAAACAAACTGGTTCATCATGTCTCGTAAGACGTCATTAATTAACTGTTGAAAGACAGCAGGGGCATTGGTCAGCCTGAATGGCATAACCAAATAGTCAAAATGGCCCAGCGGTGTTTTAAATGCCATCTTCCACTCGTTTTCCTCACGAACGTGGACCACGTGGTATGCATTACGGAGGTTGAGCTTGGTGAAGTAACGTGCCTGTTGGAGTAGCTCAAATGCTGAGTTGAGAAGGAGCAGCAGATACTTATCCTTATTGGTAATCGCATTAAGCTCACAGTAGCCAATGCACGGCCGCAATGTCCCATCCTTTTTCCCTACAAAAAAGAACTCAGCACTGAGAGGGGCAGATGACGGACGAATAATGCCAACGCTGAGGGAGTCTTTTATGTAGGTCTCCATTGCCTTGCTCTCCGGCCCAGATAAACTGTAGGGCAGGCTGGATGGCAGCCGCGAACCCGGAAGGAGGTCGATAGCGCAGTTGTAGGCCCGATGAGGTGGTAAAGATAGGGCCCTGGACTTGCTAAAGACCTCTCCTAAGTCATGATAGACCTCGGGCATGGAGCTGAGATCCACCGGCTCAGCCGGAGGGCAGAAAATTGGGACAGAGGGCGAGCATACGGCCAATCGGAGACACAATGAGAGACAAAAAGGGCTCCAGGACGAAATGGAGCCCTGACTCCAGTTTATAATCAGATCAGATTGTGAATGCAGAGCCACGGATACCCCAGAATCATGGAGGTGGTCGATTGAGGCAGGACATAAAACTAAATAGTCTCACGATGATTACCGGGCAGAATGACCAAAATGGGCTCAGTTCGTTCGGTAACCACCACGATGCTGCTGCCTTAGACCGCTGAGACACTCAAGGGTGTTGGGACACTCCTGGTGGGTATCTGAAATTTCTGGACCATGGCCTGTTGAATGAAATTTTGCTCCACTCCTGAGTCAATCAGGGCGGACGTTGTGAACTCAGCCCCCGGTAACTGGATGAGGGCCAGGAGTTCAAAACGGTTGGGAAATTTTATGAAGGCCTTCCTGCCAGATCCCCGACAGCGACTGGCGGGCTGGGTCTTTCGGACTGAATTGGGCATTTCGATATTGCGTGGCCAGGGACTCCGCAATATACTCCCCCCCACCCTGGCCCTCTTGCAATACTAGCATTCCCTTGAAGTCAGATGGACCCAACTGAGGTCCATTGGCTCCGGGAACGACGCTGGCAGAAAAGCATCAGAGTCCGGGGGGACCGGCCGAGGAGCAAACGGGGAAGCAGCGGCCTTCTGCTCCCTCACACGCTCCCTAAACCGGTTATCCAGAGCCACTTCCTGCGCAATAATCTCATCCAGAGAGGAGGGGGACACGTGGATAGACAGCTCATCACGGAGGTGCGTATCAAGGCCCCAGAGGAAGGCGCTGCACAGGGCAGCGTCGTTCCATCCGGAATCTGCCACAGCGACCCGGAACTCGACAGAGAAATTGGCTACAGACCGGTCTCCCTGTCGGAGTCCCATCAGCTGGCTAATGGTGTTCCCCTCACTCTCCGTATGGTCAGAAGCCTCGGAGAATTCCCACACAAACCACTCGTGTGTGTATAGGGGCCCGTCCGGGCTGCTCAAGATGGACTGTGCCCACCGGAGTGGTGGCTCAATTGGTAGCGCATCCGCCCCACACCCAGGAGGCAGGGGTTCAAATCCCGGCTGGGTCATGCTGAAGACCATATAAAAGTGGAACTTCCTGCCATCCAGCTTGGTGCTCAGCAATAATGGAATGGAGGAGGGAAATCTGTGGTGGCGCCTTGCATGGCAGCGGCCCTCTGATTCTGCACTGGGGTGTGTGTGATTGACACTGTGGATAGGTAAAACACAATCTCGTTCTACTGTACGTGATTGGTTGTACGGTTGAATGACAATAAGGGTGATTTAATTTAATTTAATTTAAGCGCCTGGTCTCGCAGCAACAAGGTCATGAAGTGGATTTTAGCTGAATCACCCCTATATTCTCCATCCACCTGCTGAAAATAAAGCCGGCAGTACAGCAGGGACCCTTTGCATCCCCCCACCTTCCCCCCCATAGGGAGCAGGAGAAGGAACAGATATTTTCCTGTGAATGGCAGAAACTGCCAGAGCAGCAGATGCAGGGGGAGGTGCAGCACCAGGAAGTTGACACAAGTGCTCAGCGATGGTGGCCAATTGCTTGGTGATGGTTTCAAACTGGTCAAATAGGAACATGACCCGGCATTCCGTGGCTTCCAAGCACCACAGTGCCAACTGTCCGCCCGGCTGAGCGCTCGCTGAGCCTCAATCTTGACTGGGTCATTCTGGCATAATTCAGGACAAGAGAGGCTCAAACGCTGCCACAGTGAATGAACACTCAGACTCAGATGTAAAAAGTTTACCAGTTTATTGTGAAAAACAAATCTTAAAACACAAATCTAAATAAAAGTGCACAACTAAGCAAAAGAGCAATACAAGAACGCACACTTAAATTTATACACAAAAACTGGTGCCGCTGGAGTGCATGCAGCCTGCGGGAGAAGAGCAGAAAGAGATGATTAGGGACAGAATCTCCAGAAGAGGAGAATGAGATTTGGAGAATACTCTTACTGCTGGGAGCAGAGGAGCCCGGCAGGGACCTCATGCGTGGGACCAGGGAAACAGGGGGAAGACGGTTGACCTGGGTGGACGTCCAGTGTCTTCTTGGTCAGGCGAGTGTGATAAGCCCCGGAGTACACATGGTGGCAGCAAACCTGAGGAGAGAGGAAGACATGGGGAATGAAACACAGATCAAACCATAAGAAATAATATAACATTGACATAATGTCCGGCTCAGGAAACACGCACGCAGGCTCAGAGAAGATTTAATAGCTTTTATTCAACAAGCAGGCGTGTATGGGTGAATGTATGCGATATGTATATGTGATGTGGGTGAACGCCGATGCACAGGAAACAGAGCAGAACACCGTGCATCCAGGCAACCCTATGGAGAGAGCAGAGGACAAGGGTAAAGGGCACCACACCACGACAGGTATAATGAGCAGACTGCTGCTTACTTGTAGGTGACGGGTGGCTGGCGTTGGCCAAGGGAGAAGCCCGGGAGACAGCGTCCTGCTGAGCCAGTGACGACGATGAGGGGAGGATGGCGATGACGGGATATCCGCCGCCAAGGAATCCACCTGTGCACAGGGGAGAAGACTTGCAAAAGGTAGGATGATGCTTACGAGAAAGCGTAGCTTAGCTGTCGTAGGGAGACAATCCAGCTGCGAAGAAGTGCCGATGCGAACAGACGGCTCCAGACCGCTGCACTGGGCTGAGTGGGCTAAATAGCCCGTGGCTGACGTGGCGCAGGTGTGCGCGCAGCTGAGGCAGATGATGAGCGGCGAGTCATGACAGTACTCCCCCCCCCAGCAGTGCCTCCTGGCGCTGGTTTGTCCGGGTGCGCTCGGTGTAACTCCGTGATGAGACTCCTGTCCAACACCAAGGAAGAGCGCACCCAAGACCTCCACTCAGGACCGAATCCCTCCCAGTCCACCAAGTACTGCAGCCCGCGACCTCGGCGCCGGGAGTCCATGATGGAGGCGACTCTCCAGGCCGGATGGCTGTCGATCATCAGAGGTGCGGGCGGCGCCGCGGGCGGGCGGGGGACAGAGAGGATTGGAGACCACGGGCTTGATCTTTGACACGTGGAAGGTGGGACATATGCGGAGGGAGGGGGGGAGGGCCAGACGCACAGCCACCGGGTTGATGATTTTTGAGATGGTAAAAGGGCCAATGAAGCATGGGGCCAGCTTCCTCTTCTCAGCCTTGAGGTTAATGTCATGAGAGGATAACCAGACTCGTTGGCCCACCTGGTAGGCAGGGGCCAGTCTCCTGTGGCGGTTCGCCGTGGAGCTGTTGCGTGCCGCCGTGCGTAATAGTGCATCGCGCGCTCTGGTCCACAGACTCCGACAGCGTCTCAGGTGTGCCTGGATGGAGGGAACGGCCAGCTCGCTCTCCTGCTCCGGGAACAAAGGTGGGTTGTACCACAAGGACGCCTTAAAGGGGGACATCCCGGTGGCAGAAGACCGTGCCGTGTTGTGGGCGTACTCCACCCAGGCCATGTGCACGCTCCAGGATGACGGGTTGGAGGAGGTGACGCAGCGCAGGGCAGCTTTCAGTTCCTGGTTGGCACGCTCACACTGCCCGTTGGATTGCAGGTGGTGGCCGGAGGAGAGGCTTGCCGTGGCCCCCAGAGCATTGCAGAAACACCTCCATACCTCAGAGACAAATTGGGGGCCCCGATCAGAGACGACGTCCACCGGTATCCCGTGCAGCCTGACTACGTACTGGACAAGGAGGTCCGCTGTCTCCCACGCCGTAGGGAGGCCCCGGAGTGGCACGAAGTGGGCAGCCTTGGAGAACCGATCCACGATGGTCAGCACAGTGTCGTATGTGTTGGAGACCGGAAGGCCAGTGACGAAGTCGAGGGCTATGTGGGACCAGGGCCTGCCTGGGACCAGCAGGGGCTGGAGCAGACCCGTGGGGGGGAATTACCTGACTTGCCGGTAGCACACACAGGGCACGCCCAGGCGTAGTTGGCGTCGTCCTTCTGGAGACCCGGCCACCAAAAGGAACGCTGGAGGAGATCCACTAGCCGGGAGACACCAGGGTGACAGGCGAGTTTGGAGGTGTGAACCCAATGGATGACCTCCCCCCGGACAGTCGATGGAATGAACAGCTTCCCTTCCGGTCCGCCGCCAGGGTCCGGTTCGGTCTCCTGCGCTCTCCGGATCTTGTCCCTGATAGACCAGGAAATCGCCCCCACAACACACGAGCTAGGCAAGATAGTATGACCCGGCTCCTCCGAGGTCTCAGGGGAAAACTGCCTGGACAGGGCATTGGGCAGGCCGTTCTTGGAACCAGGACGGTAGGTGATGGTAAAACGGAACCGGGCGAAGAACAAGGACCAGCACGCCTGGCGGGCATTCAGTCGTCTGGCAGATCTTAGATATTCCAGGTTCTTGTGGTCCGTTAACACCACGAACGGCTGGGCAGCCCCCTCCAACCAGTGGCGCCACTCCTGCAGTGCGAGCTTGATGGCGAGAAGCTCCCTGTCCCCGACGTCGTAGTTGCGCTCAGCCGGAGACAGGCACCGTGAGAAGAAGGCACAGGGTCGCTTTACCCCATCGGTGGGTGATCGCTGGGACAGCACCACCCCCACTCCCGTATCAGACGCGTCGACTTCTACCAAGCACTGCAGCGAGGGGTCAACCTGGGTCAGGACCCGGGAGGAGGAGAACTCCGTCTTCAACGCCTCAAAAGCCGCTGCAACCTCTTCGGTCCACAGGAAGGGGTTCTTGGGAGAAGTGAGGCGGGTCAAAGGGGCAACGATGGCACCAAAATTGGGCACAAAGCGGCGATAAAAGTTGGCAAACCCAATAAACTGCTGCACCTGCTTTCTGGAGGTCGGCGTGAGCCACTCGACCACCGCTTTAACTTTTGCGGGGTCAGGAAGGACTTGATTGTGCGAGATTACGAACCCTAGGAAGGAGGTGGTCTTGGCGTAAAACTCGCACTTTTGCCTTGACATACAGCCTGTTCTCCAGTAGCCGCTGTAGGACCCGCCTCACGTGGACCTGGTGTTCCTCCCGTGACCTGGAGAAGATGAGAATGTCATCCAGGTACACAAACACGAAGAGGCCCAGGAAATCACGTAGGACGTCGTTTATAAGCCGTTGAAACACAGCAGGGCCGTTGGTCGGCCCAAACGGCGTTACCAGGTACTCGAAGTGACCACTAGGTGTATGAAAGGCCGTCTTCCACTCATCCCCCTTCCGGATCCGGACGAGGTGATAAGCACTACGGAGATCCAACTTAGTGAACCAGGTTGCCCCCTGGAGGGAGTGGAAGGCAGTGTCCATTAATGGCAGGGTGTAGCGGTCCTTCTCCGTGATGTCATTCAGGGCCTGAAAATCAATACAGGGGCCGAGTGACCCATCCTTCTTCGAGACGAAGAAAAACCCTGCGCCGAGCGGAGACGAAGAAGGGCGGATGATTCCTGCGTTGAGCGACTCCTTGATGTAACTGTCCATGGCCTCCCGCTCCGGTGCTGACAGGCTGTAGAGGCGTCCGGATGGCAAGGGAGTCCCCGGGCGGATGTTGATGGCGCAGTCGTAGGGCCAGTGAGGAGGGAGAGACATCGCCCTGGATTTACTGAACACGAGGCCCAGATCATGGAACTCCGAGGGCACCAGGGTGAGGTCTGGAGGTGCGGCGTCCGAGGCCGGAGGTGGGGAGGATGGGGCGCAGGCTGTGGACCGGAGGCAGGTGCCCATGCAAAAGGAGCTCCAGGCGGCAATTCTTCCTTTCTGCCAATCCAGCACTGGGTTGTGCAGGTGCAACCAGGGGTAGCCTAGGATGACAGGTGACACGGAGGAAGATAGGACATACAAGGTGAGATCCTCCCGGTGGTTACCTGAGATTATCACAGGGACCGGCTGAGTGCGATGAGTCACTTGTCCAAGGGGCGCACAGGAGAGGGTGACCAGGCTGAGAGGAGCGGCCAGAGGGTGGCAAGGGATGCCCAATTGGGTTGCCAGGCTCTTAGAAATGAAGCTCTGCTCTGCTCCTGAGTCCATCAGTGTGTGTGTGAGGTGCCCTGTGGAATTATGACAGAATCGTATGGGCAGCTACAAACTTGTGAGGGGATTCAACCGGTTAGAGTCCGCGAGGCCCCCTACAGTGACTCGTGGGCCGACCAGTTTGGCTTCTCCAGACAATGCTACACGGTATGCTGATTGCCTCCGCAATACATGTAGAGGCCCAGCTCCCGACGGCGCTGTTTTTCCGCTAGGGGGAGCCTTGATCGGCCAACCACCATTGCCTCCGACTCCTCGGAGGACTCTGGGGCTGGTAACGCCAGAGGGCGAGCCTGAGGCGTGCGGACTGAACCTCCGCGCGAGCGGCCGATTAACTTCCGCTCGGCAGATCGCTCCCGCAGCCTGTTATCCAAGCTAATTGCCAGGGAGATTAGCTCCGACAGCCTTTCTGGAAGGTCTCGGCTGGCCAGCTCATCCCTCAGACCAGAGTTGAGGCTGCGGAGGAAGATGCTACAGAGTGACGCCTCACCCCAGCCCACCTCCTCCGCTGCGACCCGGAAGTCGATAGCGTAATCCGCCGCTGACCGGCTTCCCTGTTGGAGGCCAAGGAGACTGTCAGCGAGGACGCTATCTCGCCGAGAATGGTCAAACACCTCGAGAAAGTTCTGCACGAACTGGCCGTAGGAGAGGTTCGCGTAACTGGGCTTCGCGGGCGGGGGTTGGAATTGGCGTGAGTCGGGTTGGCGTTCCCGCGGCAGACTGGCCAGCCACGGAAGGGGCTTGAGCTGCCCCCCCCCCCCGACGTGCCGGGAGGAACACCTGCTGGGGGTCGACACGGTCTAACACAGGGGTGGGCAATCAGGTGCCATGGAGGGCCATTCCACTGCAGGTTTTCTACTCCACCCAGTCTCTTCAGCAGGTGTTTTCAGTGATTAGCAATCCTTGAAGCTGATTAGAGCAAACACCTGCTGAAGAGAATGAGTGGAACAGAAAACCTGCAGTGGAATGGCCCTCACTGCCCACCCCTGGTCTAACAGGTGAGTGATGTTAGTCAATTGGTTCAAAATCACCTGCTGTTGGTGGGCTATTAAATCCACCCGAGCCTCGAGGGTGGTAAAACGGCGTGCGAGCCCACTGTCTGCTGAGCCGCTCTGCTGGAGCCGTACTGACATAATGTCCGGCTCAGGAAACACGCACGCAGGCTCAGAGAAGATTTAATAGCTTTTATTCAACAAGCAGGTGTGTATGGGTGAATGTATGCGATATGTATATGTGATGTGGGTGAACGCTGATGCACAGGAAACAGAGCAGAACACCGTACAGCCAGGCAACCCTATGGAGAGAGCAGAGGACAAGGGTAAAGGGCACCACACCAAGACAGGTATAATGAGCTGACTGCTGCTTACTTGTAGGTGACGGGTGGCTGGCGTTGGCCAAGGGAGAAGCCCGGGAGACAGCGTCCTGCTGAGCCAGTGACGACGATGAGGGGAGGATGGCGATGACGGGATATCCGCCGCCAAGGAATCCACCTGTGCACAGGGGAGAAGACTTGCAAAAGGTAGGATGATGCTTACGAGAAAGCGTAGCTTAGCTGTCGTAGGGAGACGATCCAGCTACGAAGAAGTGCCGATGCGAACAGACGGCTCCAGACCGCTGCACTGGGCTGAGTGGGCTAAATAGCCCGTGGCTGACGAGGCGCAGGTGTGCGCGCAGCTGAGGCAGATGATGAGCGGCGAGTCGTGACAAACATGGTGTAGACTTCAGGTAGGAAACCTACTGATCCAACAGTGATCTCCTCACATGCTTGCTCTTAAATATGCTGGGTAATTAGGAAGCAGCAGGTGTGTAATCATGCAGGTGTAGTTGATACTCCGGAGCCGGGAAGACAGGAACAGGAGGGGAGGGGAGCACGCTTGCCTGATCATCACACTTTCATTAAAGTTATGCCGTTTCTGCTAACTTGTCTCAGACATCTTTTCTCCTTTATGTGTGTGCTTGGAACCCAAACATCTGGATGACTTTCTCAGCTTGATTTGTGCAACCATAAGCTGCACAGATAATCATGCTAAGAACCCGATATGAGAACATTCATGTCATTGTTTCTGGCATCAAAATACAATTTATGAAGTCAAACCCTTCTGACATTGGAGGAAAATATTCATTTTCCACAATTATGTGATGTTACAATATGGACGAATAAAAAATAGAAAAAAGGGTTCCTTTTATTTGAATCACTGGTGCTGTTATTATCTATTTAAATTCAATCATGTAACCTCAGTCCCTCCTGGAAGAGGAGGCAATGGTGCCAACGTGCTGCTCACTGGTATTAGCAGACAGTAATTTGTTAGGCAGAAGTTCAGAGTGAAAAATGAGAAAATGAGAGCATGCCTTTGCATTTTTATTAATTTTTATTTTAAAAAACACAATTTTATGGCATTTGTACTACATTGAATATTTTCATACAACAGACTGTTGCACCATGACTACATTGTGTTCCAAAGGCCTCTTCTTTTATTTAGTATTTTCCACCCTGCTTAGTCACTAGTTTTCAGAGTACAGTGTAATGTTTATGTACAAGTACATCTCAGTAAATAGAATATCATAATTTACATTTTAATGTCAAAAACTACAATCAAAATTGAATTTTTAAAAGACCTGAAATATTTCCTTGTGCCTGTAATGAATATTGAACATATGAAAGTTTATTTTTTTGAATTATAAAAAAATATTTTTTTCACAATATCTACCTCCACCCCTGCTCCGGTTACCTCAGCTGTCCAGGACTGTAGCACTTAACACTGGCTTCAGCTCAGAGCTAAACTTAAAGCCCCGGGTGACATAACGCACGGCTCAGGAGACACGCACACACAGGCTTAGAGTAGTTCAAAGAGTTTATTAACAGCAGGGGTGAATGAGTGTGTGTCTGCGGGATGCAGATGTGTTGGTGGTGGCGTCTGCTTCAGGCACAGAGGCAGATGACCGTTCGGCTGAGCAACCCTATGGAGAGAGCACAGGGAGAGGGTGACGGGCATACACCAACACAGGATGAATTATGGCAAGAGAAGATCTTACTTGAGTTGTCAGGATAGCTGGCACAGCAAGGGGAACGTAGCCCGGGAGACAGCCACCTGGAGAGCTCCGTGCAGCAGCGAAGGATGGGCGATGGAACGGAGATGTCCGCCGCCGGGGAATCCACCTGTGCACAGGGGAGCAGACTGGGAAAGGAGGTAAGGGTTCTTACCCAGAATAGCGATGCTGAAGAAAGGTATGCTCACGGCGGTGAGGGAATGAAGTCTGACGGCTTCAGGCTGAGCCTCCGGGCGAGGCGGCTTTTATCCCTCGCCGCTGATGAGGATCAGGTGTGTGAGCAGGTGGCGCCGCTGATGAACGGCGCGGCGTGACAGTACTCCCCCCTCTAGCAGCGCCTCCTGGCGATGGCTTATCCGGGTGCGCTCGGTGGAAGTCCGCGATGAGCGATGGGTCCAACACAAACGACGGGGGCACCCATTGTCGATGCTCGGGCCCATAGCCCTCCCAGTCCACCAAGTATTGCAACCCACGACCCCAGCGCCGGGAGTCCAGGATGGAGGAGACGGACCAGGCCGGGTGGCCACCAATCATCCGGGGCGTGGGTTGCGCTGCAGGAGGAGGGCAAAGGGGGTCGGTGACTGCCAGCTTCACCTTTGATACGTGGAAGGTGGGATGGATGCGGAGGGAGGGGGGAATAGCCACGCGCACAGCCACCGGGTTGATGATCCGGGTGATGGGGAAGGGACCCAAGAAGCGCTGTGCCAGCTTCCTCCTCTCGCCTTTTAGGGTGACGTCCTGGGTGGAAACGTAGACAAGTTGCCCAACTCTGTACGCCGGGGCAGGTCTTCTACGCCGGTCCGCCACGGTCTTGTTGCGCTCCGCTGTGCGTAAAAGCGCATGCCGCGCGGCGGCCCAGGTGGAGCGGAACTGCCTCACGTGCGCCCTAACTGACGGAACAGTTACCTCGCTCTCCTGCGCTGGAAGCAGCGGGGGGTCGTAACCCAGGGACGCCTTGAAGGGGGACATCCCCGTTGCAGAAGAGCGGGCGGTGTTGTGGGCGTACTCCACCCAGGCGAGATGGTTGCTCCATGACGTTGGCTTGGATCTTGCAACACAGCGGAGCGCAGCCTCCAGCTCCTGATTGGTCCTCTCACACTGCCCGTTAGACTGGGGGTGATGGCCGGAGGAGAGGCTCACCTTGGCTCCGATGGCGTTGCAAAAGGATTTCCAAACCTCGGATGAAAATTGGGGGCCCCGGTCCGAGACCACGTCCACCGGGATCCCATGCAGCCTGACCACGTGTTGGATGAGGAAGCCCGCCGTCTCCAGGGCGGTAGGGAGACCTCGCAGGGGGATGAAGTGTGCCGCCTTGGAGAAACGGTCCATGACGGTCAGGATGGTGTCGAATGAGTTGGAAGCTGGGAGCCCGGTGACGAAATCCAGTGCGATGTGCGACCATGGCCTGCCAGGGACGGGCAGAGGCTGGAGCAGACCCGCTGGAGGGGCGTTTCCCGACTTGCTGGTGGCACAAATTGGACAAGCCCGGGCATAGCGGGCTGCATCCCTCCGCAGGCCCGGCCACCAAAAGGACCGTTGGAGGAGGCTGATCATCCGAGAGGTGCCGGGATGACAGGTGAGCCGGGAGGTGTGGAGCCAGTGGATGACCTCTCCTCGGACCGTAGATGGAACGAACAGTCTTCCCTCCGGTCCGCCGCCAGGATCAGGTTCCACCTCCTGTGCCTTCCGGATCTTGTCCACAATGTCCCAAGAGATAGCTCCCACGACGCACGACCTGGGCAGGATAGTGTGGGGCGTCTCCTCAGCCCCCACGGGGGTGAACTGTCTAGAGAGGGCGTCAGGCAGGCCGTTCTTGGAGCCTGGCCTGAAGGTGATAGAGAACCGGAACCTGGCGAAGAACAGAGACCAGCGCGCCTGGCAGGCATTCAGGCGCTTGGCAGATCGTAGGTACTCTAAATTCTTATGGTCCGTCAAGACCACAAACGGCAGGTCCGCCCCCTCTAGCCAGTGGCACCACTCCTGTAGGGCGAGTTTAATGGCCAGGAGCTCTCTGTCCCCCACATCATAGTTCCTCTCCGCCGGGGACAGGCGCCGGGAGAAGAAGGCGCACGGTCGCTTGGCGCCATCGTCCGGTGATTGCTGGGATAACACTGCTCCCACTCCCGTGTCCGATGCGTCCACCTCCACAATGCATTGCAGCGCGGGGTCGACCTGGCGAAGGACCCGGGGGGAGGAGAACTCCGCCTTCAGCGCCTTAAAGGCAGTATCGACCTCTTCGGTCCACCGGAACGGGACCTTCGGGGACGTGAGGCGGGTCAGTGGTCCGACGATCCAGCTGAAATTCGGGACAAAACGGCGGTAAAAATTGGCGAAGCCAACAAACTGTTGCACCTGCTTCCGAGATGCGGGAGTAGGCCACTCCACCACCGCCTTCACCTTCTCTGGGTCCGGGAGCACCTGGTCTTGGGCGATGATGAATCCCAGGAAGGATGTGGTCCTAGCGTAAAACTCGCACTTCTCAGCCTTCACGTACAAACGATTCTCCAGCAGTCTTTGAAGGACCCGCCTCACATGGACCCGGTGCTCGTCTCTGGACTGAGAGAAGATCAGAATGTCGTCCAGGTAGACGAACACGAAGAGGCCGATGAAATCCCGGAGGACGTCATTGATGAGGCGCTGAAAGACGGCAGGAGCGTTGGTCAGCCCGAACGGCATGACGAGATACTCAAAGTGGCCGTTCGGGGTACGGAAGGCTGTTTTCCATTCATCTCCCTCCCGGATCCGGACGAGGTGGTAAGCGCTGCGGAGATCCAGCTTGGTAAACCAGGTCGCCCCCTGGAGGGAGTGGAAGGCAGTGTCCATGAGGGGCAGGGTGTAACGGTCCCTCTCAGTGATGTCATTAAGAGCTCGGTAGTCAATACAGGGACGGAGGGAACCGTCCTTCTTCCCTACAAAGAAAAACCCCGCCCCCACGGGTGATGACGATGGGCGGATAATCCCAGCGCTCAGTGATTCTTTCAGGTACGTATTCATAGTCTCCTTCTCCGGCGCCGACAGGCTGTAGAGCCGACCAGATGGCAGGGGGGCCCCCTGGCGGAGATTGATGGCACAGTCATATGGTCGATGCGGGGGAAGAGACATAGCTTTCGACTTGCTGAATACCATACCCAGGTCGTGAAAATCTGGGGGCACCAGTGACAGGTCCGGGGGTGCTGTATCCGCCACAGGAGGAGCCGCGGACGGGGAGCAGGCAGCGGACTGAAGGCAGGTGCCCATGCAGAAGGTACTCCACGCCGACACCCCAGCTGACCTCCAGTCCAGGACAGGATTGTGGAGGCGTAGCCAGGGATACCCCAGGATGACGGGCGACACAGAGTTGGGCAGGACGTAGAAAACCATTTCCTCCCGGTGGTTCCCTGAGATGATGACTGGGACAGGAATGGTTTGATGGGTAACTCTCCCAAGGGAGGCACGGGAGAGATGGACCAGGGAGATGGGGTGTTTGAGCGCCTGACAGCGGATGCCCAATCGGGTTGCCAGGCCTTGTGAAATGAAGCTGCCCTCTGCGCCCGAATCCACCAGTGCGTGGGTGAGGTGCCCAGTGGGATTGTGGCAAAAACGGATGGGCAGCTTTAATTGAGTGAGGGGACTTTGCCGATTGACGTCCGCGAGGCCCCCTACAGTGACTCGCGGACCCCACCGTTTGGCTTTTGTGGGCAAAGCTCTACCGTGTGTTGATTGTCTCCGCAATACATGCAGAGACCCAACTCACGGCGGCGCTGTCTCTCTGCCAAGGAGAGCTTTGCCCAGCCCGTCACCATCGGCTCCGACTCCTCGGGGCACGATGGTGGCGGCGTCGCCAGGGGGCGAGCTTGGGGCAGGCGTAGCGGGACTCCTCGAGGGCGAGAAGCAGACAGCTTCCGTCCTGAGGAGCGCTCGCGCAGCCTGTTGTCCAAGCTGATTGCTAATGAGGTTAGCTCCGCTAACGTTCCGGGGATATCCCGTCCAGCCAGTTCATCCCTCAGATCACTATTGAGGCTGCGGAGAAACAGGCCGCAGAGGGAACGCTCCTCCCAGCCCAGTTCCTCCGCCGCTACCCGGTATTCGATGGCATAATCCGCGGCCGACCGGCTTCCCTGCTGGAGAGCGAGAAGCCGATCGACCTGGACCGCCTCGGAACGGGAGTGATCGAACACCTCCAGGAAGCGCCTCACGAACTCGGCATAGGTGAGGGTGGCATAACTGGGTCTCGCCATAATAGCGTAGGCCCAAGTTAAAGCACGCCCCTCCAGGAGGTTCCCTATGTAGCCGATCCGGCTGTGATCTGAGGGAAAGTCTCCGGGCACACGGTCAAACACGGACTCGCACTGCATCACAAACCCCCGCGCTCCGCCGAGCTTTCCGCTAAAGCGGGCGGGGGTCGGAATTGGTGTGAGTCGGGCCGGTGCCACTGGAGCTGGCTGGACGGCCACCGGAACAGCAGGAGCTGCGCCACCCTGAGGAGCCGGGGGGAACGGCTGCTGGGGGTCCAGGCGGTCCAATCGGCCAGTGATAGTTATCAATTGATTCAGGATCACCTGCTGTTGATAAGCTATTTGATCCACTCTAGCCTCGAGAGTGGTAAGCCGGTGTGCGAGCCCGCCGTCCGCCGAGCCGCTCTGCTGAAGCCGTACTGACATAACGCACGGCTCAGGAGACACGCACACACAGGCTTAGAGTAGTTCAAAGAGTTTATTAACAGCAGGGGTGAATGAGTGTGTGTCTGCGGGATGCAGATGTGTTGGTGGTGGCGTCTGCTTCAGGCACAGAGGCAGATGACCGTTCGGCCGAGCAACCCTATGGAGAGAGCACAGGGAGAGGGTGACGGGCATACACCAACACAGGATGAATTATGGCAAGAGAAGATCTTACTTGAGTTGTCAGGATAGCTGGCACAGCAAGGGGAACGTAGCCCGGGAGACAGCCACCTGGAGAGCTCCGTGCAGCAGCGAAGGATGGGCGATGGAACGGAGATGTCCGCCGCCGGGGAATCCACCTGTGCACAGGGGAGCAGACTGGGAAAGGAGGTAAGGGTTCTTACCCAGAATAGCGATGCTGAAGAAAGGTATGCTCACGGCGGTGAGGGAACGAAGTCTGACGGCTTCAGGCCGAGCCTCCGGGCGAGGCGGCTTTTATCCCTCGCCGCTGATGAGGATCAGGTGTGTGAGCAGGTGGCGCCGCTGATGAACGGCGCGGCGTGACACCGGGTGGTTCTTCTCAGCCTCAATGCATGCCGTGGACCATGGTCAGGCCTAACAGCAAACGTTAACGCTAACAGCCAGCCTTAATGCCTGACTGTGTTCAACATGTCCTGCTTTTAACATTGGCTTTATAGACAATTTCAGCCTGTTTTGGAACTGCCCATTATTTATGAGGCCTAATGGTATTCATCCAAATAGACTGGGTGCACGTGTTTTAAGGGATAATCTGTTTTATTCTATTCAGCATTTTTTAGTACAGTGACTGAAAGCTGATGTGTCACCTCACTCTGAAGTGCCTGGGTCTGCCAACCAGCTTTTTCCCCTTCCACCTCTCATATTACTCCTATTATTCCTTGTGGTAATCTAAATAATTCTCTCAGTTTAGATCAGTCTTTCACTCACAATCCCATAGAGACTGTGTCTGTCCCCCAATACCCAAAGCATTATAACACAAGACAAATACATCATAACTTGATAAAGATTAAAACTATTAATTTACCACAGAAAAATAAAATAATTAAAAGCGGACGGCTGAATATAATATCTCTGTCCAATAAAGTGACCTTAATCAACGATATGATTATGGATCATAATATAAATATACTCTGTCTCACAGAAACATGGCTACACCCCGATGACTTTGTTAGTATCAATGACCCCTCCCCCCCCGCCAGCTATGGTAATATTCTTATTCCTAGAAACACTGGACGAGGTGGTGGTGTCGGGTTAATATATGAATCCACATTACCAATGAACCCTCAGCCTAAGCTAAACTCAAATCATAACTCTTTTGAATGCTCAGTTTTTAGCTTAGCACAGCCATCCTGGAGGACAGAACAGCCTCTTTTATTTACCACAGTATATCACCCTCCCAGTGCTTCTTTTGCTGAATTTACTGTATGTCTGAATTCTCTGAGCTCTTAACAACCTTAGTTCTCAGTTCAGACAAGATTATCATAACTGGTGATTTTAATATTCATATAGACGCTGATAATGATGGTCATAGTGTAGCATTTCTCTCCCTCTTAAATTCAACTGGCTTTTCTCAGTGTGTTAATAAACCAACTCATCATCATAATCACACCCTTGACCTGGTCTTGGCCTACGGTGTAGAAATTGATGAGCTGCTTGTCATCCCTCAAAATCCTACACTGACTGACCACTATTTGATAACTTTCAAATTTGTGTTATCTGATTTTACAGCATCAAGCAGAAATATAGTTACTAGATTCTTACCTGATAGGGTTGTGGCTCGCGATAAAGAATTAATCCCTTCAGCACTTACCCTATTACCATGTCTCAATATAGCAGACAGCACTGACTGCTTGAATCTATCGGAATTAGACCTTTTAGTTGATAGTACTGCAGCCTCACTGTGGACAACACTTGACTCTATAGCCCCTCTTAAAAAGAAAACTATTAAAAATAGGAGATTAGCTCTATGGTACAACTCTCACACTTGTGAGTTAAAACAGAAAGTCAGATTCTGTGAAAGGCTTTGGCGTGCAAATAAGACAGAAGAATTATGTCCAACCTGGAATGCCAGCCTTACCACCTATAAGAAATCTCTCCGTAATGCTAGGCGACAGTGCTTATTCATCCCTGATAGAAGAAAATAAAAATAACCATAGATTTCTCTTTAACCACTTGCGCTCCGTTGTTCCGTGGGCGGGCAAGTCTCTGCGTCCTATGACGCACGAGGGCGCGCGAGAGCGCGCTCGTGCGCCCTCGTGCGCATGACGCATGATAAGGATATTGATGGTGATGGTGTAGGTGGTGTGCCCTCCAAGCGCCACTGAAAAAAAAATCTGCAAACACAGCCGCGAACAGATTAGTTCATCTGATTGACCTCTCATTCGACTAATAAGAGCCTTGAATTGGGTTTCTGAAACCTTGAGGAGCCAATGAATGAAAATCTAGGAAGGAGGACCCGCCTACTGTGAACGCAGGAGCCAATTGAAGTACAGAAATTCTGGCTGGGTGAAGCGATATTTACTGCTGCAGAAGGACTCTGTACAAATCTACTACAGACCCAGGCTCACCCAGCAGCATGGAAAACACCCACAAGTGGGATCTGCACTCATTCCAGCAGAATAGACGGAGGCCGACGACAAAAGTCGTAAATCATTCGCCAAAACGGCAATATGTAATGGAATTATGTTGATCGGGATCCACGAGCGGAGCAGCGTCGCGTTCGTCTGACGCGTGGGAAGAGCTGTTCGCCACGACTCTGCTGCTTTGAAGAGGTAAGGTGTTATAAGCTAAATTATTATTTATCCCTGAAAACTGTAATCCAAAAATGACTTTTGACCGATCGGTAAATTACAACTGTACTGCGCACGAAGTGCGTGCGCCGTGATAAACGGTTCATTTGCCGTGTTCGGACCGTGAACGCCCTTCCCCCCCCGCTGCAAAAGAGGAGCGGGGGGGGGGCACGGTCCGAACGCTCCCCGGTCCGCGGGAGGAAGCATATCAGTCTATTCCATCATGTAGCGATGGCCCTCTTCTGTAGCGAGGAGGGGGGGCGTTCACGGTCCGTTCACGGTCCCCCCCCCCCCCACACACACACAGTAGCGAGGGGGGGGGAGCCGCTGTGAAAACATGCAAGGAAAAAAAAAAAAAAGAAAAAAGAGTGTATTCCGTCATGTAGCGAGGGCCGAATTTGGTCCTCGGTAGCGGGGGGGGGGGGAACGACCCCCCGCCCACACACACACACACAGACACAGCCCTGAGTGTGACCTTTCATTAGAGCCTAAAATGAAGATTCTACATTGAATTATTCAAAAGTTACAGACGTTTTTCCAAACTGTGCCATTTGGCACAATTTGGCACAGTTCCATAACGCCTGGGAACAGCCTGAGAACAAAGCTGTGTAAAATATTCATTTTTTGTGGTATTGTTACCAAATTTGGATCTCAGCTGGATAACACTTGGTTCTACATTTCTGTTGCATTTTCCAGCCGGATCAGACAGCTATGTGTTATTTACAAGCATTTGTATCCAAAAAAACACTGTGTCCAAATTTTTTTTCTTCAAGTTCAGTATGTTTAGATGACTGTAACTCAGTGGCCGGAGCATGTAGAGAGATTATGTTTTTTTTGCCAAAAAATTCAAAGTGTTTTCTTTTAAATGAGACCAACCCCATGAAGATGCTGCAAAGGGTTGAATAACAGCTTTCGATCTACTTTGGGCACGTTTTTTTTTGGCATTTTTAGGAAAATTGCCCGGAGTGCAAGTGGTTAATACTGTGGCTCAGCCAACCAAAAGCCACAATGCCATAGACCCCTACATTCCTCCAACAATTAGTGCTGACGAGTTTTTGAAAATTTTTAATTATTAAATTTGTCAGTGTCAAGAATAATATTCCAAAAAATAGCCCCTTTAAAAAATACCAAGCCTCTGCCTAACATTGCTGTGTCCACAGGCTCTGAACTCCGCTTTTCTGAATTCTCTCCTATAAGTCATTCTGATCTTGTTACGACCTGAGCACTGGGTTCTGATAGCGCTCGGGCCATGTCCAACTCGCTGCCGGCCTTCACAGCTGCGGGCTGTATTCTGGCCTCACTGGGCTCTTATTGTGAAGGTGCTCGGTGGGGCTTCCGCCTGTCAAGGCTGGCCAGCTGTTTGTCATTGCCGTTCGTTAGTGCTTCGCCCTTATAAACCCGGCACTAGCGACGGTATGACGCAGGAGTATCGTCTGACCTTCCTTGTCAGGAGTATCGTCTGAGCTTCCTTGTCATGATTAGCGTCTAACCTTCCTTGCCAGACGCTGTCAACGCTGCGTCAAATCTTCATGTCAGGTTTGTGATCCTAGTCATGTCATAGTTTAGCTTGTAGTGGCTGGGGGTAGCCCTACGAGCCTAAGTCTTGTTTAATGTGTGTTTTGCCCTGCGGGGTTCATAGCCTTGTCTTGTCACGTTGTGTAAATAAATTAACATCATTGCCAAACTCACTGGTGGACTCTTTGGCGTCTCATGGTGATCCGCGAGGATCACCGCGTGACAGTATACTCCTGCCAGGACATCTAAACGGAGGCGCCACACCGAGACGCCGTTTCACGGTGAGTTTGTGCCTAAACTTGACTGTTGTTCTTCCCTGTCTGGGTGCCTGTTGCTGGGAGAATGCCGTCATCCAGGGGCCGCGGTCGGCGCCTGGGCAGAAAGTTAGCGGAGGCGCTGGAGTACGCCGACGGGGTGCTCCTCGCCGCTACTTTTGCCGTCACCTCCAGCTACATGCGCTGGCACTTGGACGTTGCTGAGGATCTTCTGGACAACCTTCCCCTCGATTGTGATGATCACCCAGAGGTGATAATGAGGTCGGAAGAACTCGCCACGCAGCGCGAGAGACTTCGTGGGCTGGAGGAGGAAGAGAGCAGGAAGCAGAGGAGGAGGCATCCTCGCTCCCCGTGTTGGAGTCCCGCCCCCGTCCTGGAGTTGGTCCAGGAGTGCGCGCTGTCTGGGGGCCGACGACGATGTCGGCGCAGGCAATTCGCAGCAGAATCCCCGGCTGGACTCGCTGCCGGCAGAGCCCGTCAGCGAACCTCTGAGAGCGGCCCCACCTCGTCTTCCCAGGGGGCCCTCTGTCGCCATCCAGTGGGGAGAAGGAGGAACGACGTCCCCTACAGCAGGAACCATCTCAACCCCGGGAGGAAGGCAAGTGCACGATAATTTGTCACACCTTGATTTTGTTCTGCCTTGTCTGACTCCTGGGGGTGGAGTTCAGGGTTCGCAGCCCCCCGAGCTCCCTCCACCTGCTGTGGATGAAATTACTAAACCTGCTGCCTCTGTGTTCTCCCCTGCCGAGCGGTCCGCGACGCTAGGCCAGCGTCGTCGGATGAAGAGGGCCCCTGCAGTGCTAGAAAGCCTGGATCCGGCCCTGCAGCCACACCGTGGACAGAGGAGAGGAGCGGACTGCGGCCCGGAGCCTGAGTCGACGGAGAAGTGTCCCCGGGTCTCCTCGCCAGAGCGGTCCGAGCCAGTGGGTCGTGGGTCCCCTGCCCCCACGCCATACGGGTCATCAGCATGAACAGCAGCATGGGAGGAACCTCGGGCTGCAGATGAGATCTTCCCAGCTGCAGAGCCCGACGCAGCTGAGTTTGAGTCTGCTGACGAGAGTCGCCCTGAGCCTGGATTGTTGGAGTCCTGGGTGGCAACGGAACCTGAGTGCAGGCAAGTGCTCTCTTTTGTGTCTCTGTCCCCTGTTTTGGAGCATTTTTGCCTGCCTCTCGGGGAGGCGAGTGAGGAGCAGCTGTCTGCTGCGCCCGAGCTCGTCTCGCTGGGTTCCGCTGCTACCGGTGATTCTGATCCCGGTTTTCCTGTCCCTGAGCTTTCTTGCAGTGTCACCGGCGGGGAACGGGTCGGAGTCACCGAGTTGGAGGTCCCAGGTTCGAGGGTGGAGATTGTCAGCGGAGCTGCACCGACCCAATTGGGGTCCACCACGGGTGCGGTTTCGGCCCAATCGGGGTCCACCGCGGGTGCGGTTTCGGCCCAATCGGGGTCCAACGTGGGTGCACCGGAGGCCCAATCGGGGTCCACCTCGGGTACGGTTTCGGCCCAATCGGGGTCCAACGTGGGTGCACCGGAGGCCCAATCGGGGTCCACCGTGGGTGTGGTTTTGGCCCAATCGGGGTCCACCGCGGGTGCGGTTTCGGCCCAATCGGGGTCCAACGTGGGTGTGTCGGAGGCCCAATTGGGGTCCGACGTGGATGCGTCGGAGGCCCAATCGGGGTCCACCGCGGGTGCGGTTCCGGCCCAATCGGGGTCCAACGTGGGTACAGCTGGGACCCAATTGGGGTCCAACGGCAGTGCAGCGCCAGCGTGGTCCACGGACGGGGGAGGAGCTGCAGAACTTTCTCCGTCCAGCGGATTACGGGCTCGCCCTGCTCGTCTGTTCCTTTTGGGTCACCGCCCCTGTGCATCATTGCCGGGGGCCATGGGGGCTCCTGTTTGCTCGCTCCCGCTCTCCTGAGTTTTGTCCTCATCAGGGAGGCCGCCGCGGGTTGTTGTTGCCCTGGACTGGTGGCTGAGGGACACGGGTCGGCCGCCGGAGGGACTGTTTCGCCGGTTCGGCACCTCGGTTCGGCCACCCGACCTACTGTGCGTGTCATCGGGCGACCTGGTTCGACCACCGGAGGAGCGGACATGCCGGGAATTGGACTCTGGTGAGCCGCCTGGTCATGTTCCACCTCATATGACCACCCGCCGGCTGTTGGACGCGGGGAGACCACCTGAACTGTTTCTGTGGCGCTTGGTCTCCGTCGGTCGGCGTGAACTGTCGGTGGGTAGTGGTCATGTTTCTGGGTTGTTCTGTCTGTGATTGTTCTGGGGTTTTTTTCCCTCCTTGCTGTCTGGTGTATTTTGTGTTTTATGTCTTGCAGTAGCCTTAATTTGTATTGTGTATACTCAGATATGTGCCAGTAAGTGTTTTGCTTCTGTATTTGTTTTTTTTTTTGAAGACTCATGTGAATTCACTCGGTGGGGGGGGGTCATCTTCCTGTGTAACATGTGGGCCAAGATTTATTTTTTCTCGTGTTGTCCTGTTTCCTGTAACTTAGTTGGGGATTTTTGGCAAATTGGGTTATGTTCTGCTGTTGCCTTATTTTCCTCTGTGTGATTTATCTGATTTGTCTATTTGGTATTTTGTCTTAGGCCTTGTATCTTGTCTTTCTGACCCAGTAGTTCTGTTTTTTGGTTTCGCCATGTGCTTTTTCTTGGTTTGTTTTTTTTTTTTTCTGAGTGGTTAGTCTTGTCATTGTCCTGGATGTAGCTGTTGTCACTTTTTGTTTCTGGTTTTGGGTTCTCTCCCTCCGCACCTACCCCCAGCCTCCCACCCTGGGGGGTGGGGGGGCCAGGGTGGTCCCTTGGGGTGTTCGGAGTCCGCCCGTGGAGGGAGGATACTGTTACGACCCGAGCGCTGGGTTCTGATAGTGCTCGGGCCATGTCCAACTCGCTGCCGGCCTTGACAGCTGCGGGCTGTATTCTGGCCTCACCGGGCTCTTATTGTGAAGGTGCTCGGTGGGGCTTCCGCCTGTTAAGGCTGGCCAGCTGTTTGTCATTGCCGTTCGTTAGTGCTTCGCCCTTATAAACCCGGCACTAGCGACGGTATGGCGCAGGAGTATCGTCTGACCTTCCTTGTCAGGAGTATCGTCTGATCTTCCTTGTCAGGATTAGCGTCTAACCTTCCTTGCCAGACGCTGTCAACGCTGCGTCAAATCTTCATGTCAGGTTTGTGATCCTAGTCACGTCATAGTTTAGCTCGTAGTGGCTGGGGGTAGCCCTACGAGCCTAAGTCTTGTTTAATGTGTGTTTTGCCCTGCGGGGTTCATAGCCTTGTCTTGTCACGTTGTGTAAATAAATTAACATCATTGCCAAACTCACTGGTGGACTCTTTGGCGTCTCATGGTGATCCGCGAGGATCACCACGTGACAGATCTAGCCTTAATAGTCTCAGCCTCTAAACCAACTTCCTGTTTCTTATACCCAATCCCTGCTAGACTCCTGAAGGAGTCGCTACCTCTTAGTCCACTGTTTTTGAACATAATTAATATGTCCCTATTGACAGGACATGTGCAGAAATCTTTTAAAGTGACAGTAATTCAACCTCTGCTTAAAAAACCTTTGCTTGATTCAGGGATTTTGGCCAATTATAGACCAATATCTAACCTCCCCGACTTTTCCAAGATCCTCAAAAAGGTAATCGGCTATCATCTGTGCACTTTTTTAGAAAATAATTCTACATTTGAGAAATTTCAGTCAGGTTTTAGGAAACACCACAGCACAGAGACAGCCTTAGTGAAAGTTACTGATGACCTCCTTATGGCATTTTACAAAGGACTTGTCTCCGTCCTTGTCTTATTGGATCTTAGTACGGCCTTTGACACCATTGACCACCATATTCTATTAGAGAGGCTTGAACAGCAAATTGATTTGAAAGGAACAACACTAAGATGGTTCCAGTCTTATTTAGCAGACCGTTCCCAGTTTGTCTATGTCCATCACAAGTCCTCTATCCAGACCATGGTTAGGTATGGAGTTCCGCAGGGATTGGTACTTGGACCATTACTGTGTACATTATGCATGCTGCCCTTGGGAAACATAATGAGGAAGCATTCTATTAATTTTCATTGTTACACTGATGACACTCACTTATATTTATCCATCAATCCAGATGATCCCAGCCATTTGGGTTTACTCCAGGAGTGTCTTAAGGATATTAAAACCTGGATGAACTACAACTTTCTATTGCTGAATACAGATAAAACTGAAGTCAATGTTCTTGGCTCCAAACAAGCTATAAGTACTATTTCTAGTACAATAACAACGCTAGATGGCATTGTACTGGCTTCTAAGTTCTCTGTTAGGAATCTTGGAGTTGTCTTTGACCAAGGTATGTCTTTTATCTCTCATATACAGCAAACCATTAAGACTGCCTTCTTGCATCTGCGTAATATTTCTAAAATTAGGTCCATCCTGTCTCATAAAGATGCAGAGAAACTTGTCCACACATTTATCACCTCAAGGCTAGACTATTGTAATTCACTTTCATCAGGTTGTCCTAATAAGTCCATAAAGTTTCTCCAACTGATTCAGAATGCAGCTGCACGTATCCTGACGAGAACAGGGAGAAGAGATCACATTACCCCAGTTTTAGCTTCTTTGCATTGGCTCCCAATAAAATATAGAATTGAATTCAAGATTTTACTTCAAATTTACAAAGTTCTTAATAATCTGGTTCCTTCTTACCTGCAAGAACTCATAGTTCTCATAGTAGAGCTTTCAGTTATCAAGCTCCCCTCCTGTGGAACCATCTTCCCAGTTCAGTTCGGGAGGCAGACATTCTCTCTTTATTCAAGAGTAAGTCTAAACAATGTACCTAACGATAGGTATTCCGAATATTTACCTAATATCGCTAAAAAATGCCGTTAATACCGCAGATTGTCACAACTGCCATTCACACACCATTACAGAAAGGCCTTTTGGAACTATTTGAAGCTCCATGAACCATGTGACTGGGCAGCTGTGAGATCAAAGAGTGTCGCAACTCTCATATTATACAGCTATGGACAGAATGTTTCTACCTCAGTATTCGTGCTTTGCCTGATTGGTTGCAATAATAACCAATCAGGCTAAGGACTGGGCATGGCTACACATGAGAAAAAAGGAGCTGAGGAGCAGCAGGAGCTTTTACAAGTTAGGAAAGATGGCAGATTATGCATGTTCAGTTTTTAGCTGTGTGAGCAAGAAATCCTCTTCTTTTAAATGACATGTCTTACCCACAGACATGAAAATACCACAGCAATGATTAATTTTATTTGGAAAAACCTCAGTGTGCCTGCTGAAATACCAGAGAGGACATGGGTTTGCAGCCTGCATGCCTGGGGAGATGGCCCTGGTGTGCGTGGCGCAATGGCCGGGGTGAGTATCGTCATAAGTGAACCTGTGGAAGGATCATTCTTGGTGAAGCGGAGTCACTGTCCACTCCGGCGTGGAGACTGGAAGGCTCTCTGATGGTCTCTGGTTACCCACTCACTGCTGATTGTCTCACTGAGGGCTGGCGAGCAGTTCACCTTGGTCTGGTGCATCTGCCAGCCGGCTCATCTCTCCATGGAGCGAGCTGGGGAGAGTGCTCCAAAGCAGCTGAGCGCTCCTCAACTGCTCCCTCTTCCTCTGAAGGAGTGGCCTCTGGTTACCCACTCACAGCGGATCACCTCGCTGAGGGCCAGTGAGCAGTTTGCCAGGGAGAGTCTTGGAGGCGAACTGGCTGACTGGCACACTGGACTGAGGCAAGCTGCTTGCCGGCCCCCAACGAGGCGACGCGCAGTGAGTGGGTAACCAGAGACCAGCCTCCACGCTGGAGGGGGCAGCAGCTCCGCTCCACTGAGAATGATCCTTCTGCAGGCTCACCTATGGAAACCTTGTTACGACTTTCATTTCCTCAAGTTGGATTGCAGTCCTCTAATAGTGAAGGGGGAGCATGGGTGGGGCAAATTAAAATATTCATAGATCCGTGCATACTTAAGTAGGTGAAAGGTGTAAAAGCTCTTTCCAAGCCATTCTAAGGCAATGAAAGTTTTTTGTTTATAAAAAGCCACAATATACTATTTTAGGCAAAACACATTGGTTTTTGAGGTGGTTTTAGAGCCGCCGGAGTGCACCTTTAAGGTATAATGTTGTGAAATATGTAAATGAAAAGACTACCAACGCAGACTCATGTAAGTTACATCACCGTGTTCAAAGCACACCCAGGAGAAAGTAACTAACAGTCTTGTAAATCAGCTGCAGCTCTCACTGTCATGATTCAGGCAAGTGAGGCTCAAACGCTGGGCTGCCAGAATGAATGCTCAGACTCAGAAGTAAAAGCACACCAGTTTATTACAAAAATGAAAATAAATACACAACAGTAAATAAAGGTGCGGAACTTAAAGAAAACGGAACACAAAAATGCACAATTAAATTTCACACACAAACTGGTGCCCGCTGGAGCACATGCTGCCTACGGGGGAAAGGGCAGACAGAGATTATTAGGGACAGGCTCTCCCAAAGGAGTAGAGAATGTGAGAAGCGCACTTACTCAAGAGCAGAGGAGCCCAGCATGGAACTCCTATGCAGACCAGGGGAAAGGCGTCAACCTGGGTGGATTTGTCCAGCGTCTTCAACGGCCAGGTGAGCGTGATCAGCTCTGGAAGACACACCGTGGAGGTGGGCAGCAAACCTGGAGAGATGGGAGGACAAACGGGTAGCACAGGTACGGACAGAATAACAGGCTAAGAACAGTTTGTGTGGTTATAGCAAACCTAACGATCCAGCGGTGGCTGCTCCACATACAGGCTCTTAAATACACTGGTCATCAGCAGGTGTGTAATCACGCAGGTGTGTCCAATTCTCTGGAGCTGAACAGACAAACATGAGGGGAGGAGGAGCACCCTCGCCCGACCATCACACTCACAATACAAAACAATACATTTGTGTTGTTTTTCTCTTCTTTGGATCCTTCTTTCATCGGTCAGGAAACAGGAGGTGAGCTTTGAGAGAGAAACCACCATGATTGTGTTTGGTGACGTGTCCAGTCCGAGACAAAGTAGATGTAGTCCTATAAAATACAATAATGCTTTATTGTCAGAAACATGTCACAAATTTGTTTTGTGTCATTACAGCTTGAATCGCAGAAACACATAAAACATTAAACTTTACAAGCATGTACGTCACATAATCATCTAAGCCAGGGGTCGGAAACCCATGCTCCAGAGCTGCATGTGGCTCTTCACCCCCCATGCTGTGGCTCCCTGCAGTCCCTTCTCAAAACACATGGGAATTAATACAGGTCATTTTGTTATGTCTGCAATTACCCTTGGTTCACAGAAGAGGCAAGGTGACTTGGGACACAGCTTTTATTAACTCACTCAATATGGCAGCCACAAACAGGGCTCCGGCCAAGACACAGGCAAGCCAGACACAGTAAGATGTCCAACCTGGCCTTATATAGGGTGGGGCGGAGACATCACCGGAGGTGTGTGTCACCATCTTACACTTCACATTAAAATATATATCTCACATTTCTCTCTCCCCAGTGTGGAGAGTGTAAATAACGAGACTGATTTATGCAGCAGACGATTTTATTCACTCTCACATCAGTCAGACACAGACAAGCATGTTTCAATACACCATGGGTTCTCCTTTTATACCAACCACCCATCTCACATCTGCATGACATCTCACATCACAATACATTCATCCCTTCTCCCCCCAGCTCCTTCTTCCTGCTACCGCACCATAATCTCCATAGCTATTGTCCTTCTCTTTTTACCCTCTGCATCCAGTCTGAGATGATTAATCCAGTCTCTACACCCCCCCCCCCCCGAATCTCAGACCGAGTTTCAGTCCTCATGTCCTTTTGGCTTCAGTCACCTCCCATATCTGCTGTAACGGGGGTTTACCTCCTCCGCGGCATGGAACAAGACTTTCGGTGGGCCTCAAAGAGATTCTGGCAAACTGTCCAGCGGCTCAGGAGGGGAAAGCAGCTCCCTGTCCACGCTGTGTATGGTGCGGATGGGGCACTGTTGACTTCGACTGGGGATATCGTCAGGCGGTGGAAGGAATACTTCGAGGATCTCCTCAATCCCACTGATACGCCTTCCACAGAGGAAGCAGGGTTTGGGGACGAGGGGGATGACTCGCCTATCACAGGGGCTGAGGTCGCCAAGGTGGGTAAAAATCTCCTTGGTGGCCGGGCCCCGGGGGTGGATGAGATTTGCTGCCCTGAGTACCTCAAGGCCCTGGATGTTGTTGGGCTGTCATGGTTGACACGCCTCTGCAATATTGCGTGGAGGTTGGGGGCAGTGCCTTTGGCATGGCAAACCGGGGTGGTGGTTCCTCTCTTCAAAAAAGGGGACCGGAGGATGTGCTCCAACTTTAGAGGGATCACACTCCTCAGCCTCCCTGGGAAGGTCTATGCCAAGGTACTGGAGAGGAGAGTCCGGCCGTTGGTTGAACCTCGGATTCAGGAGGAGCAACGTGGTTTTCGTCCTGGCCGTAGCACATCGGACCAGCTCTTTACCCTCTCGAGAATTCTTGAGGGTTCGTGGGAGTTTGCCCAACCAGTTTACATGTGTTTTGTGGACTTGGAGATGGCATTCGACCGCGTCCCTCATGGTTTTTTTGTGGGGGGTGCTTCAGGAGTATGGGGTATCGGGCTTGTTGTTACGAGCTATTTGGTCTCTGTACGACCGTTGTGAGAGTTTGGTTTGTATTGCCAACACTCGGTCGGAGTCATTCCCAGTGAGAGTTGGACTCCGCCAGGGCTGCCCTTTGTCATCGATCCTGTTCATAATTTTTATGGACAAGATTTCTAGGTGCAGCCAGGGAATGGAGGGTGCCATGCTTGGTGACCACAGGATCTCATCTCTATTGTTTGCAGATGATGTTGTCCTGTTGGCTTCATCCAGCAATGACCTACAGCTCTTGCTGGGATGGTTTGCCGCTGAGTGTGAAGCGGCTGGGATGAAAATCAGCACCTCCAAGTCCGAGTCCATGGTCCTCAGCCGGAAAAAGGTGGATTGTCCTCTCTGGGTTGGGGACAGGCTCCTGCCCCAAGTAGAGGAGTTTAACCCCTTGCACTCCGGTCAATTTCCCTAAAAACGCCCCAAAATAATGTGCCCAAAGTAAATTGAAAGCTGTTCTTCAACCCTTTGCAGCATCTTCATGGGGTTGGTCTCATTTAAAAGAAAACACTTTGAATTTTTTGGCAAAACAGTCATAATCTCTCTAAGTGCTCCGGCCACTGAGTTACAGTCATCTAAACATACTGAACTTGAAGAAAATAAATTTGGCCTGGGTGTTTTTTTGGATACAAATGCTTGCAAATAACACAGCTTCAGATCCGGGCTGGAAAATGCAACAGAAATGTAGAACCAAGTGTTATCCAGCTGAGGTCCAAATTTTGTAACAATCCCACAAAAAATTAAGATATTACACAGCTTTTTCCTCAGGTAGTTCCCAGGCGTTTTGGAACTGTGCCAAATGGCACAGTTTGGAAAAACGTCTGTAACTTTTGAATGATTCAATGTAGAAGCTTCATTTTGGGCTCTAATGAAAGGACACACTCAGGGCTGTGTCTGTGTGTGTGTGTGTGGGGGGGGGGGGTTGTCCCCCCCCTTGCTACAGAGGAAAGACATTGCCCGTTGCGCCACGGTCCGTCATGCAGCGATGATGCACAGCTGTAATTTACCGATCGGTCAAAAGTCATTTTGATTACAGTTTTCAGGGATAAAGAATAATTTAGCTTAACACCTAAGAATAATTTAGCTTTAACACCTTACCTCTTCACAGCAGAAGCGGAGCTGGCGAACTTCTTCCTCACTGTCAGACGAATGCGACGCTGGTCTCACGACCCGATCAAGACATAATTCCATTATTGTGGTTTTGCGCTTCCATGATTGCGGTTTTTGGCGAACGATTTTTCAAAACAAATAACAGTAGTAATTAAAAATAGATTGGCAAACGCGTGTGTGTCACTCAGCCTTCGTCGTTGGCCTCCGTCGTTCTATGATGACCATAGAAGACAGTCCTAATATCTATTCTGCTGGAACAAAAACAAAATAAGCACCGCCTGGCTGAACATGCCGAAGCGCGAATGGTAGTTGCTGTCACAAAGGTTGCACTTGTGGAGGGTCTCCGTGCTGCTGGGTCTGTGGAGTTCTTCCTGCGGGTCCTTTTTGTCATCTGCTGCAGCAGTCTCTCTTCACCCAGCCTTAAATAAAACAGCTCGCGAACTTCTCTGCTTCAATTGGCTCACTGCATTCACAGCCTTGGTAGGCGGGTCCTTCTTGCTAGGTTTTCAGTCATTGGTTCTTCAAGGTTTCAGAAACCCAATTCAAGGCTCTTATTAGTCGAATGAGAGGTCAATCAGATGAACTAATCTGTTCGTGGCTGTGTCTGCAGCTTTTATTTTCAGTGCGCGCTTGGACGCCATCACCATCTCCAACATGTCCTACATCACCATCTCCATCATGCGTCCTAGAGCGCACGAGGGTGCACGAGAGCGCCCTCGTGCGCTCTGGGACGCAGAGACTTGCCCGTCCGCGGTACAACGGAGTGCAAGAGGTTAAGTATCTTGGGGTCTTGTTCACAAGTGAGGGGAAAATGAAGCGAGAGATTGACAGATGGATTGGAGCAGCATCTGCAGTGATGCAGACGTTGTACCGGCCTGCTGTGGTAAAGAGGGAGCTTAGTTCTAAGGCAAAGCTGTCGATTTACCAGTCAATCTACGTTCCTACTCTCACCTATGGTCACGAGCTTTGGGTAAAACAAGCGGCTGAAATGAGCTTTCTCCGTAGGATTGCTGGACTCACCCTCAGAGATAGGGTGAGGAGTTCAGTCATCCGGGAGACGCTCAAAGTAGAACCACTGCTCCTCCACATTGAAAGGAGTCAGTTGAGGTGGTATGGGCATCTGATTAGGATGCCTCCTGGACGCTTCTCACTTGAGGTGTTTCAGGCACGTCCCACTGGGAGGAGACCCCGGGGCAGACCCAGGACTCGGTGGAGAGACTATGTCTCCCAGCTGGTCTGGAAATGCCTTGGTATCCTCTCTGAAGAGCTGGAGCAGGTGGCTGGGGAGAGGGAAGTCTGGGCTTCTCTGCTTGAACTGCTGCCTCCGTGACCCGGACCTCCGGAAAAGCGGTAGAAGATGGATGGATGGATGGATGGATGGATGGATGGATTTCTCCCTCCCCCTTTAGAAGAATGACAGAAACGGCCCCAGAGTCCATTCGCTCATCACTCTAACTTGGTCACCCATTACCCAGTCCTTTATAGCTCCCACTGTTGGTGGAAAGCAGGAGAGAACGTCCTTGAAATAAATCTGGAGACAAACAGGGTGTCTAGATAGTCTAATCTAAGAGCCAACACATTTCTCAGTCACACAGAACCATACATAATGAGCCCAAAACAAAAAGATAATCAGTAGGACAGCTGCATCATCAACTTTCTGCTACCTAGTCTCACACACACTGACTCTGGGGCATATTGAAGGCCACATGAACAAGAATCACATATGAACAATAAAAATGCACAGATATAATCAAATATGGAAATATAGAAGGTAAATATGGAATTATTCTTTCAAAGTCCAAAACCACTCACTCAATTAAGACCCTCCCCAATTTGGGACCCGAATCACTCACTAATGAATGAAAACTAACATCTCTGAATGACCTAACACATTCAAACAACAAAACCTTAAATAGGGAGGACGGGTAGACTGCTGTCCTGCCCACACGGCAAGGTGGATTATTCTGCCACCTGCTAGAGTAAATTAAAGTCCATTAATAACTAAAATTGTATGCCGCGCTCTAAGCTAGAACAAAAACCCAAAATAATCCCTCATACTGTATAACTTTTTTTTTTAAACAACACCAACACAACAACAACAGAACTTGAACATATACTATTTGCAGCCCAAGTCTTCAGGTAAAAGACATAACTGGCATGGGGGGCCAGGGCACCCTCTCAGCAGATGCACCCCTGGAAACTGCCGGTCCCCGGGGTGATGGCTGACCCTCCGGACACTGAAGCCGCTCCTCCTCACCATTGGCCTCGCCCCATGTTCAGCCTTGTTTCCTGGAGTCTTCGCCCGGACACGCCGAAGCCGATTTGCATGCCACACCGAGCCGTCAGACAGCCTGAAGTGCTCTGTGCCGAGTTGGTCCACTATGCACAGACACTCCAGATGCTCCTCAGGTTGTCATCTGGCCCATCTTTGCCGTGGACATTCCTCATCTACATGGATGATTATGGCTTACAGCCCCTGAAAACCCCAAATTCAGTTTGGCAAAAAATTAGAATATTACATAAAATTAATTAAAAAAAAATAGTTTTTAAATAGAAATGTTGGCCGCTGAAATGTTGGTTAACATGGGCTGTAGCCATAATCTTCAAAATTAAAATAAACACTTGCAATATATCACTGTCTGTGTAATGAATCTATATACTGTATGGGTTTTACTTTCTGAAATGAGTGACCAAAAATATTGAACTTTTTCATGATATTCAAATTTTTTGAGATGTGCCTGTATAAGTGTTGAACTTGCTTTAACTAACCACCATCCATTTCTGTCTTTGGTCTAGGCAAGAGGAAAGGAAAAGCAGCCGCCCCACAATGGACCTCGCCACTGTGGAAAGTACTGAAATCCTTTGCTTTTATAGGTAAAGTGCCAAAACCAAAGTGGCACAATTTCCACTTAATATAAAAGGGACCGAACTGAGATTTATTTGACTGTGTGAATATTAATTACAGAATAATTGAAAATGACTGGCACATCAGCTGTAAAAAACAAAACAAAAACAAAAACAAAAAAAATCACTTGTTAATGTATTTTTTTTTTTTTTTTGTCAGATCACTTGTGTGATCCTTTGTGAGTTATGTTCATAACTGTTGTTGCACTTTGGGGAATGGGAGTTGTTCAGTCATCAATATAATTTAGTTTATATGTGTAGTTTATAGTCTATCATCAATAAACTAATGCAGTATTATAATAGCAGGACACATTACAAATATTTGAGACCCACTGTAGTGCTTCCTTTTATATTTTAGCAATACAAGCACAAAACACCGCCCACACTTGAAGCCAGGGCAAGAAGAGATACAGCGGTGACAGAGCGGTGGCTAAACTTTTACTGATAAAAATTCCATATTTTGACTGAGCAACTCCATTCTCGGTGATGCACACCCTCAGTTAAAGTACTACATTCCATTCAAGTGAATGTATTAATTCATTCTGATTGCTGAGGCCACAGTAAAAACAAATGATTTTAAATGTAACCCAGCCCTTGTAAAATCTACTTTACTGAAGCGCAGCTACATGAAAATTGTGGTTAAATACAACAATGAAACACTTTTTTGTCACATTCCATCACTGGCTCTTAGCAACAAGTGTATTTCCCAAATATGTTTTAAACTTGAATTAACTAACCACCGCCCATTTCTGTCTTTGGTCTAGGCAAGAGGAACGGAAAAGCAGCCACCCCGTAATGGACCTTGCCACTGTGGAAAGTACTGAAATCCTTTGTTTTTATAGGTAAAATGCTAAAACCAAAGTAGTACAATTTCCATCCATCCATCCATCTTCTTCCGCTTAATCCTTTCGCGGGGGGGCTGGAGCCTATCCCAGCATTTTTGGGCGAGAGGCAGGGTACACCCTGGACAGATCACCAGTCCATCGCAGGGCCAACACAGAGAGACAGACAACCAATTAACCTAACTTGCATGTTTTTGGCTGGATTGAACTGAGATTTATTTGATTGTGTGAATATTAATTACAGAATAATGGAAAATGACTGGCACATCAACTGTAAAATAAACCGCTTGTTAATGTATTTATTTTTTTTGTCAGATCACTTGTGTGATCCTTTGTGAGTTATGCTCATAATTATGTTGCACTTTGGAGAATGGCAGTTGTTCAGTCGTCAATATAATTTAGTTTATATGTGTAGTTTATAGTCTATCATCAATAAATTCATGCAGTAACAGGACACATTACAAATATTTGAGACCCATTGTAGTGCTTCCTTTTATATTTTAGCAATAAAAGTACAAAACACCACCCACACTTGAAGCCAGGGCAAGAAGAGATACAGCGGTGACAGAGCGGTGGCTAAACTTTTATTGATAAAAATTCCATATTTTGACTGAGCGACTCCATATTCGGTGATGCACACCCTCAGTTAAAGTACTACATTCCATTCAAGTGAATGTATTAATTCATTCTGATTGCTGAGGCCACAGTAAAAACAAATGATTTTAAACAACCCAGCCCTTGTAAAATCTACTTTACTGAAGCGCAGCTACATGAAAATTGTGGTTAAATACAACAACAAAGTACTTTTTTTGTCACATTCCACCACTGGCTTTTAGCCACAAGTGTATTTCCCAAATATGTTTTAAACTTAAATTAATTAACCATCACCCATTTCTGTCTTTTGTCTAGGCAAGAGGGAAACGATCCACCCCAAACCGGACCATGCGTCACTATTTACAGAGATACAGGCCCAAGATCTGCTGAACTGGGACCAGCATGAGCAGCACATCCCAGCTGCTTCTCAGTGAGGCAGCGTGGCCGGCGTGTGTGACCCATAATAAGTTTTTTTTTTTTTTTTACAGTTTGAATTTTGCACATTCTGAATAATCTGGAATTTGCTACTGATTGTAATAAACAATTTAGTGACTTATGTGTTTGCATCATGATTTTCTATTTTGTCTGTTTAGATACTGGTGGGAAAAGAGTCAACAGTACAAACCATTTATCAATGACTTTGAAAATAAAGGCTCATTTTTTAAGAAAAAGTAACCAAAACTATTGTTTTATTTACTGAAGACTGTATTGCTGGATGTGCCACCGCAGGAGACCCTGCACACTTTAGTGACAGTACCAGTATATGGAGGAATTCTGGGCCATATTAGCATCTGTACTTTATCATAATGGGTTAGGGCGGGGGTGTCCAATCATGTGCCATGGAGGGCCAAGACCCTGCAGGCTTTACCTCCAAACAGTGTCTTCAACAGCAGATTCCACTGCATTTCTTCTACTGACTGCTGATCAGTGAGAACATCTGCTGAAGAGACTGGGTAGAAGAGAGAACCTGCAGGGTCTTGGCCCTCCATGACACATGATTGGACACCCCTGGGTTAGGGTTTAATGGGATTTAACATTTTAACACAAACTGCTTTATGGTTCATAATTCTACGTCAAATAGGTTCATTTTGTCTTCTTTTAATTATTTATCTTTTGTTCATATGAAAGACAAAAAAATAAAATAGAAAGATGTCTTTACCTTCTTTACATGTTTCAACTGCACTGCAGCCTTCGTCAGAAGAGTCAGCTGATTGCTGCCAGGTGACATTTATCAGCTGATTTTCGTAGGCGGGGCCAGCTCAGCAGATCTGTCAGATCCACCGAGCCGGCCCCGCCTCCCGCCGTCAGATGGTCTCTGGAGAATGTGGTCCCAGGTGTGGGAAAGCATAAAGGCCCCCTCATCTCGGTTCATGGTGTCTTTTCCCCGCTTTCTGATCTCTATGGCCTCCTTGATCCAGCGTTTGTGTCTGTTACTCTCCGATCCAATAATTTTTGTGTTGTCCCAGTCCATATGATCACCTGATCCCCACAGCCAGCATCACCCCCCAGATCTATGGAACCCCGAAAATACATAAAAAGGATATCCCACTGCGGCCTATAATAGACAGTATTGGATCAGTCACTTACAACTTATCAAAAGCCCTAGCTGAAATCATCAAACCCCTCCTTGGACTATCAGACTTTCACTGTAAAAATTCAAAAGAGCTGGCACAAGAACTCAAAGACATAAAAATAGAATCAGACGAGATCCTCATTTCACATGACGTCATCTCATTATTCACAAAGACTCCTGTTGACGTCACACTACATATAGTGCAAGAACGCCTCAACAATGACAGTACCCTAAAAAGACGCACCAACCTCACAGTTCATGACATATCCAAATTATTACAGTTTGTTGCAAAATCCACTTATTTTCAATTCAGAGGAAAAATCTACAGACAAAAAGAAGGATTTGCAATGGGAGACCCACTATCAGCCATCATGAGCAGCTTTTTTATGGAGGATCTGGAAAATAAAGCCATCAACACAGCACCCACAATATGCAAACCCACCCTTTGGAAGAGATACGTAGATGACATTCTGGAAAAAATAAGGAAAGGACACACACAAGAACTCACTGACCATCTGAACAGCACAGACAGCACTGGGAACATAAAATTCACACACGAAGAGGAGGAAAATGGCACCATAGCCTTTTTGGACATGAAAATCCACCACAAAATCAAAGTCTACAGGAAACCAACCCACACAGATCAATACCTACTATGGACATCGGAACACCCCACAGCACACAAGATATCAGTCGTCAGGACATTATATGAATGAGCCACCATCATCACGGAACAAGAAGACAGACAGGAGGAGGAAAACCACATAAAATATGCACTCATACGCTGCCAATATCCAGCATGGGCCATAAACAAAGGGAAACAGCAAGTCAAAAACAAAGAAAATAAACAGGACACAAGACATAGAACAAAAGCCGAAATCAAAAACAAGGACACCATAACTATACCATACATACGAGGGATCACGGAACCAATTCAAAGGATCATGAAAAAATACAAAATAAACACAGCAGTCAAACCACACAAAAAATTTAAGACAGTTGTTAGTACACCCCAAGGACAGAATAGAACAAGACAATAAATGCAATGTAATATATGAAATATCATGCAGATCATGCAACAAAACCTACATTGGAGAAACTGGAAGATCATTCACCACAAGAAGAAAAGAACACCAGAAGGAATGTGAGAAGGAAACAAGGACGACTCACAAGATCACAAAAAGAAAAGGCAGAACAAGAAACATTAAAATCAGCAATATCAGATCACTGCAAAAGAAATAATCACATCATGGACTGGGACAACACAAAAATTATTGGATCGGAGAGCAACAGACACAAACGCTGGATCAAGGAGGCCATAGAAATCAGGAAGCGGGGAAAAGACACCATGAACCGAGATGAGGGGGCCTTTATGCTTTCCCACACCTGGGATCACATTCTCCAGAGACCATCTGACGGCGGGGCCGGCTCGGTGGATCCGACAGATCTGCTGAGCTGGCCCCGCCTATGAAAATCAGCTGATAAATGTCACCTGGCAGCAATCAGCTGACTCTTCTGATGAAGGATGCAGTGCAGTTGAAACATGCAAAAAAGGTAAAGACATCTTTCTATTTTATTTTTTTGTCTTTCATATGAACAAAAGATAAATAAATAAATGGTTCATAATTCTGTTGGCAGACTTACACCAAACCAAAAGTGATTTCTCAAACTGCTGGATTGTTCTTAGACAGCTTTTCCAATCTTTCAGTATTTAATTTGTCACTTGGTGGTAACCTTCACATACAAAAAAGAGACATCTGCAAAAACTTCAAAGGTTTGTCAGTGCAATTCCCAGTGCAATACTACATGAATGCATGTATAGTACATTGTTGATGCAGAGAATATATATTTCTACAGTATCTAGATGGTTGTTTTTTTTTTGTTTTGTTTTTTTGACTTATTTTGTACCCGTAGGTAGATTTGTTCTGCAGTCCGGTGACAAGCCACCAGCTGCCGGTCGCTGCGTGCGCAAGCGTCCCTTAACTCCCTAACCTGCATGTTTTTGGCATGTGGGAGGAAACCGGAGAAATCCCGGAGTAAACCTACGCAAACACGGGGAGAACATGCAAACTCCACACAGATCACTGTTGGCCGGGGGCAGGGATCGAACCCATGATCTCATAATCCCCACGATCCCCCAGCCGAGGGTAAACTGTGCTGCCGCAGTGCTAACCGCTGCTCCACCGTGCAGCCCATGGTAAATCAAGTATTTCTCTATCTAGTAAAGATATCTAGTAAATCAAGTATTTCTCCATGTAACCTTGTGACTGCATTATTTTAATTGCTTTTAATCCTAGATCAAGTTTGTTTTGACCTAAAATGCATCATAATTGTCAAATATATCTTATTATACCTAACTCAGTACTGTTGACCTTTTGAATATATATTTTGTGGTTAATATAACCCCATAACTACAACCTGGCGATCAAGTTGTCAGCTGATCACTTTTTGCTATGACATCACCACAGACTCAGTGCTGCTGGAGCAGATACGTCCCACGATGTCTCAACAGTCTCTCCATGATTTTCACACAGATCAGAGCAATTTGTTGTACAGGAAGCTAAATGTTTCTACAGACATGCTTAAGCTCTATAACCACTGATCGTTTGTGAAGCTGGGGTGACATCAGTGGGAGGCTGTGTTGAACGCCCAGACCCACGGTTTGAAGCAGTAATTTTCCCACAACAGAGCCATATGAAACACACACACACACAGCATACATATTTTAGTACCTAATAGCGATAACTTGCAGACATTACAGTGTAGTACGATGTACTTAAAGCAAACTAGCATTAGCAATCATTAACTTACCCTCATATGTGATCTACTTCATATCCTCACGTCTTCGGCTCTATGGCTTCCAAGACACTCCAGTACTTTTCCAGAGTGTTTCGTCTCACTGCCTGTCCCCTTCTCTGGTGGTCCTTTTTGGCCTTTACGGTGACAAAAAGCCAGAGACCGAGGAGTCGCCTTGTACAGCCGCAATGTTATGTTTTGCTTGGGTTGTGTGTTTTACGTCACGGGAGAGCGGCGCCGCCTTGCTGTAAAAAAAATCCCACCTACCCCAGGCGTACCCAGCTGTACCCAGCTGCAATGGAAACACAACCGAGCCGAACTGAGTAGAGCCGAGCAGTGTAGAGTAAGGCCGACTGGGTACTAGTGGAAAAGGGCCATAAGGCTGTTGTAGCATGCACCGTTGTAGTCACAGACCCCCTGTCATCTTTAATCATGAAACCCAGTGCGAAAAATAAACCACAGCCCTTGATGTTATTGCCCCATGCTATCACGTGGAACGTGAAGCCGGTCACCGTCGCAGATTTGTACTGAACAGTCAACTCCAAAGTCCCGACCGTGTCTATCCTTCCACCTCCATAACCGTACAACGGCGCTGGGTTACATTTACATACATACATACATACTTTATTTCGAACAAAAAAGTAAAAAAAAACAAAAAACAAATGACAAGTGCAATAAAGTGACAGTATACAGTGCTCAAAAGGGAGAAGGAAGAAGTGAACACATATTAACTCCAACTCCTCTTTTCCATAAATACAACCCATGTGAAATATATACAAATTACCACATTTAAGACCCCAAGTAAACAATTAACTATATTTTGTACATATCAACATTGACACCCATCCATCCCAACATACATACAGTCCATACATCAAAACCCAGCCCCAAACAACACAGATATACACAGTACTGTCCCACCCACCATTCCATAGTGTCCTAGAGTGAGCATAGTGAATTATACGTATAAATACTACCCTTCTAACATATATTCTTTCAGCAAATAATGTTTATACTGTGGGAATGTGGAAATGACGAGACAGGGTTCTCTCAAGTCAGCTTTATTCACATTCACCAACATCTCAAAGAAGAAAGAAAACATTACAGGGAACTCTCGTCCTTAAATACCAAGACTCTCACAGTTCACAAGTCACATGCATCACAAATCACATTGCATTATAATCGGCAGTAACAATGCATCTCCTCTCTCTGATATCACCCCCACAGTCTACTATGCATCTCCTCCTTAATCCCCTAATAACACCCCCACAGTCTCAAGCTCTGCATACCAAAGCTAACATCCTTGCAGCTTCCTGTTATCTCCAAGGAAGCTCTGTCTTTGTTCTGATCTAAAATGTGAGTCACAAAATAGGTCACATATGTGTGACCACCACACCAGCCCCCCCAAACATTTTAGACAAACAAGAGAATAACAACATGCATGCTGTGATAGAATCAATACACATCAGTCTGCATGCTGTCTAGGCTTCAGTCTCCTGCCGTATCTGCTGTAGCTGGGATTCAACGTCTCCGCTGCGCTGTCACGCTGGGGGTTTGCCGTCTGGGGGTGGAAACCCTTTGTCAGTCCCTGCGGGTGTTCTGGGAAAACATTACTCTGTGAAGCCCCCCGTGGGGGTCTACCTCGCCGCGGGGCACTTGCCAACAGCACTTGCTCATCCGCCACCACAAAAGCGGGTTTGAGTCTGTTTATGCCAACTTTTTCTTTCCTACCCCCCAAATCTAGCAAAAACTGCTTGTCCCCTGTTTCCAGCACTCTGAACGGCCCGTCATTGACATAATGCACGGCTCAGGAGACACACACGCAGGCTCAGGGTAGATTCAACAGCTTTATTCAACAACAAGGGTGTGTGACTGCGTGTCTGTGAGATGTGAATGTATTGGTGGTGGACGTCAGCTTCAGGCACGGGGGCAGGAAGCCGTGCAGCCGGGCAACCCTACAGGAGAGAGCACAGGGAGAAGGGTAACGGGCACCAAACCAATACAGAGGGAAAATGGGATATGCTGGCTTACTTGGTTAGTCAGGTAGCTGGCGTTGACAAGGGCGTAGCCCGGGAGACAGCGACCTGGAGCGCCTGTGACAGCAGCGAGGAGACAGCGAAGCAAAGGAGAAGTCCACCGCCGGGAAATCCACCTGTGCACAGAGGAGACGACTGGAGAGGAAGGTAAGAGATTCTTACGTGAATGATCTTGCTGGTAGAAGGGGGTTCCTTGCAGCAAGCAGGCCGACAAGATCAGACGGCTTCAGGCCGAAGCCCAGGGCAGAGTGGCTTAAATCCCACGCCGCTGATGAGGTACAGGTGTGCGCGCAGCTGGCGCCGCTAATGAGCGGCGAGTCATGACAGTACTCCCCCCTCTAGCAGCGCCTCCTGGCGATGGTTTCTCAGGGTGCGCTCGGTGAAACTCAGTGATGAGGGATGGATCCAACACAAACGAGGAACGCACCCACTGTCTCCATTCTGGCCCGTAGCCCTCCCAGTCCACCAAGTACTGTAGCCCGCGACCCCGGCGCCGGGAGTCCAGGATGGTAGAGACTGTCCAGGCCGGGTGGCCATCAATCATCCGGGGCGCGGGCAGCGCTGCAGGTGGAGGGCAGAGTGGGTCAGACACCACCGGTTTCACCTTGGAGACGTGGAAGGTGGGATGGATGCGGAGGGAGGGGGGAATAGCCACACGCACAGCCACCAGGTTGATAATCTTGGTGATGGGGTATGGGCCCATGAAACGTTGTGCCAACTTTCTCCTCTCACCCTTTAAATTAACGTCCTGAGTGGACACCCAAACTTGCTGGCCCACCTGGTAAGCCGGGGCAGGTCTTCTGTGTCGGTCCGCCATGGCCTTGTTGCGCTCCACTGTGCATAAAAGCGCATTGCGCGCAGTGGACTAGAAGGAGCGGCACCGCCTAAGATGTGCCTGGACCGAGGGGACAGCCAGCTCGCTCTCCAGCGCGGGGAACAAAGGTGGATCATAGCCCAGGGACGCTTTAAAGGGGGACATCCCGGTGGCCGAAGAGCGAGCGGTGTTGTGGGCGTATTCCACCCAGGCGAGGTGTGAGCTCCAAGACGTGGGCTTCGAAGCAGTGACGCAGCGGAGCGCAACCTCCAGCTCCTGGTTGGTCCATTCACACTGCCCGTTGGATTGGGGGTGATGGCCAGAGGAGAGGCTTATTTTGGCTCCTAGGGCGTTACAGAAGCTCTTCCAAACGTCCGAGGCAAATTGGGGACCCCGATCGGAGACCACGTCTACCGGTATCCCGTGCAGCCTGACCACGTGCTGGATGAGAAGATCCGCTGTCTCCAAGGCGGAGGGAAGCCCCTGTAGTGGCACGAAGTGAGCGGCCTTGGAGGAGCGGTCGACAATGGTCAGGACTGTGTCAAAGCTATTGGAAACGGGGAGACCGGTGACAAAGTCTAGGGCGATGTGTGACCAGGGCCTGCCGGGGACGGGCAGGGGCTGGAGCAGGCCCGCAGGGGGCGTGTTGCTAGACTTACTGGTGGTGCCGACGGGGCAGGCCCGGGCGTAGCGAGCGGCATCCTTCTGCAGCCCCGGCCACCAGAAGGACCGTTGAAGCAGGTCAATCATCCGGGAGGACCCAGGGTGGCAGGTGAGTTTTGATGTGTGGAGCCAGTGGATAACCTCCCCCCGGACGGCCGATGGTACAAAAAGCCTCCCCTCCGGTCCTCCCCTCTGGTCCCTGCCGTTTTCATCACTGACCTGGATTATACAGACGACATTGCCATCATTGATAGCTCACCCCTGGGCCTCCAAGAGTCCACCTCCCTCATATCTGATGCTGACAGGAAAGCTGGACTAAAGATCAGTGCAGGCAAGACCAAAACCATGCTTATCGGGCAATTCGACAATCAGTGCCCATACTATTTCTTGGAAATGTTAGACAATGTGCACCAAGGAAAGGTTCTAGAGCAACTGAGCTTTTTTCTATACCTTGGTTCTACCATCTCTAGCGATGGCACTCTTGACAGAGAGATGAATATTAGAATTGGTATAGCATCCAGTGCATTTAACTCGCTCAACTGTCTATGGAACAACAAAGGAGTATCGCTTGGCATGAAGATCAAAATTTACATGTACAGAGTTATTCCCCCTCTTGTATATGGCTGTTGTAACCCTTGCCTTATGTTAATTAGGTAAGAGAAATAATTAAGTGTAGACCAGTTGCTAGGTTCATTAGGGTTACAATAGGGAATTAAAGTGAGTGTGGAATGAAATAGCTGGAGGCAAGAAATGAGCAATAATGGTTGTTATTTATAGGGATAAAGTGAGCAATATATACAGACAATTTACAGCTATACAAATATAACAACGGCCGGTATGAAATAAAACCCCAAAGATGTCCTACTGAGCTCAGTGTTTGTTTGTCCATTTGGTTTAGTCGTTTGACCAGTCAAGATATCTTGTATCTCCAGGCTCAGGTTTCTTTTCCTCTTTTAAAGTGGCGACTAGGGTTGTTACCACTTTGAATCTTGGGCACTGGAGAGAGGAAGGATGCTCTTCAGTCGAGACCTTGGTCAGACCTCTGTTCAATCTCGGTTCAATCTCGGGTCAGGCTCGCCATCTCCATTCAGAGAAAATCCAGGATCCAGAAGGTTTTTGGTCGGCAACCAAAAAAAAACCTAGCCTGCACAACAATAATGGTATTATTGTTTACAGCTAGAGTAATTCGTCTTCCAACCCCTTCTTATATAACACCATAGCTTAGTGTTTAAATTCTTCTCTCATTTTACTATTATTACAATCCAGCAATATAGTAATATCTTACATTTCACATCTTACATGCATGTGTTCTTTTTCTCACAATCTCTCTGGTAGCACATGAAATACCCTTTTTTTCATGTAACCAATTAAATGAATTCCTCTTTTTATCTCTGCATCATTTAACCATGAAATTATGATTAATCCTTTCTAACCTTGTCTTTGTAATTCATGAAATGAAATACAATTAATTTATCATATAAGCAGGGAATAAACTGTCCCATCCCTTCCAATATTCCCATTTAAAATCAGTAAACCCGGTCTGAGCTACTGGGTTTAGCATAACCTATGCTTTTACATAGTGGACCAACACCATGTGCTTTTAGCATCAAACTACACATTACATTTGACAGAAATAGTGCATAAGAACTAAAAGTACTTCAGCATACTGTTGGGAACTGAAATCACATTTAGGAAAACCATACACACACAAAGACAGCTTTTTCCATTGCTTTTAAACAGGAAAAAAATCCACTCGCAATTAGCATTAGCATAACACTAACATTAGCATGTATCTCACTCACCAAGATGAGGTCTCAGCATGAACACAGCAAAGGACACAGCCACAATGCCCCTCAAAAATCAAATCAAATCAAATCACCCTTATTGTCATTCAACCGTACAACCAATCATGTACAGCAGAACGAGATTGTGTTTTACCTATCTACTGTGTTAATCACATACTGTACATCCCAAGTGCAGAATTAGAGGGCCGCTGCCATGCAAGGCGCCGCCACAGAGTTCCCTCCTCCATTCCATTTATTGCTGAGCGCCAAGCTGGACGGCAGGAAGTTCCACTTTTATAAGGTCTTCAGCATGACCCGGCCAGGATTTGAACCCCTGCCTCCCAGGTGTGGGGCGGATGCTCTACCAACTGAGCCACCACTCTGGTAACTCCTCACGCTTGTGCTCCTGTCAACTTAGGATAATAAAGGTTGCAAATTAGCGTTTGGAGAGTGTTTAGATCCATTATAGCATTTTTCTGAATTAACTCACCAAGAAGAGGTATCAGTGTGAACCAGACCGCTTCACAACCTCTCTCGTCCACTCTCATATCGTGAAAGGCCGAAACCCGAGTGCGCGCTTGCTGCCTCTACTCGGAAGGCGGGGCTAATATCGCTCTTAACGAATGGGAAGACCCAGATCACCCAACGTGACCATTAAACGGGAATTTAAAAGTTGGATAACGAGGATCACACTTCCTCTTCCCCAAAATAATCGGTTTTCAAAATAAAATCACACAATTGTATTAATACAATTGACATCTGAGAAAAAAAAGGATCACTTTCTCAGCTGGGTTACACTGTGCTACTTAAGCCTTGAAACAATGACAGCAGCAGCAGTGCCTTGGTGCATTCCATCACTCATGCCTGCGGAGAATCTTAAAGGTTCAGTGTGAAGAACGTGTATCCAACCGTGAGATAAGAAACAGAGCAGGTTGCTGTAGCCTAGCCATTACCATCAGATACTCCCGGATGTCATACTATGGTCATATAGTACGAATACCTAGCAAGAGGTACCTAAGATTCCTGCAAGACTGGATCCCACTCATGGAAACCGAGGTGTAAGCCGACCTAGGGATAACCTCATCAAGACCTACAAGGATAATCTAGAGGGGTTTCTTGGGCTCACTCCAGCCCAGGCCCTACTTCGAGCTCAAAATCACTCCGGCTGGCGCCATCTCTTGAAAGCCACCAAAACTCCTGCGTTAGATCGTGAGCAGGCAGACCTATCTTTGGATGGGTAAAGACCTAACCAAGTTCAAGTTTAAGCAGAAAATTCTAAATTATTATAAGGATGAGGTATGAATCTTAATGTTTGCTTTTGCTGTCTTTTTCCAGTTCTTTTATGATTTTTTTAAGCGTGCTAATAGGGTAGGTATAATAAGTAAAGGCTTCAGCCTATATAACCTCCAAGTCCGAGTCCATGGTCCTCAGCCGGAAAAAGGTGGATTGTCCTCTCCGGGTTGGGGACAGGCTACTGCCCCAAGTGGAGGAGTTTAAGTATCTTGGGGTCTTGTTCACGAGTGAGGGGAAAATGGAGCGAGAGATCGACAGACGGATTGGAGCAGCATCTGCAGTGATGCGGACGTTGTACCGGTCTGTTGTGGTGAAGAGGGAGCTTAGTTCTAAGGCAAAGCTGTCGATTTACCAGTCAATCTATGTTCCTACTCTCACCTATGGTCACGAGCTTTGGGTAATGACCGAAAGAACGAGATCGCGGATACAAGCGGCTGAAATGAGCTTTCTCCGTAGGATTGCTGGACTCACCCTCAGAGATAGGGTGAGGAGCTCAGTTATCCGGGAGAGGCTCAGAGTAGAACCGCTGCTCCTCCACATTGAAAGGAGTCAGTTGAGGTGGTAAGGGCATCTGATTAGGATGCCTCCTGGACGCCTCCCACTTGAGGTGTTTCAGGCACGTCCCACTGGGAGGAGACCCTGGGGCAGACCCAGGACTCGGTGGAGAGACTATGTCTCCCAGCTGGTCTGGGAACGCCTTGGTATCCCCTCTGAAGAGCTGGAGCAGGTGGCTGGGGAGAGGGAAGTCTGGGCTTCTCTGCTTGAACTGCTGCCTCCGCGACCCAGACCTCCGGAAAAGCGGTAGAAGATGGATGGATGGATGGATGGCTTCAGCCTATACCGTTTTCAGTCTGGTTAAAGAAGGTGTAAGTTAAAAATAATTTTTGTGTGAATATTAAGGCAGTGCAAATTGTTGTGTGAATTAGGGCAGCTCAGTGGCGCAGTGGTTAGCACTTTGGCAGCACAGTAAGAAGGTTGTGGGTTCTATCCCACCCCCGATCATCAGTGACCCTTCCGCGTGGAGTTTGCATGTTCTCCCTGTGTCTGTGTGGGTTTACCCCGGGAATTCCAGTTTCCTCCCACAGGCCAAAAACATGCTGGTTAGGTTAATTGGAGACTCTAAAGTGGCCCTAGGTGGGAATGTGTGTGTGAAGGGATTGGCGCCATACCATGGTTGCCTCATCCATCCATGTGGATGCCCTGAATTTTCCTCTTGGATTAATAAAGTATACTAAATAAATAAAAATATGTATCTATTGATGTATGGATTTACACTATTATGTTGAAAAAGATTTTTTTTCCCCAAAATGTTCAAAATAAACCTTGAGTACTACTAAATCAGCATCATGGTTTATTGAATTGTTCAGGTCGGTTTTTGTTTTTTTAATTCCTCTCTTCTCCCTTACAGTTTACTGACAAGGTTCATGATTATTAAACAATATTGCACAACAGTGCGGTATCATATCACTGTGGTGCGCAGTAAACAAGCATAATAGAACAGGCCTACTGTGATTTCATAAACAAAAAATTAAACATTGTCCAGTGCTGCAGTTTACTGTGTTCACCTACTGTGGGGTCATGTGGCTCGCATTCCTGTCTGCTGGCCAGAGTTACGTCCACATGCACTCCAAACACCGTCTTAAACCATACACTTTGCTTGCTTTTTCTTGGTGTCTTCAGATGAAATAATGTCAACCATCTATGTGGATGAAGACCACATTCCTTTTCGTTCCAAGCCATTTTACTTTTTTTTGCAGTATTTGGCTTCTGGGTTTCAGAGGTGCGTGGCCATGCACGTAACTCAGTGCGCACGTCTAAAAGGGGAAGTACATGAAAAGTGCAATATTAATATATAAAACTGGAAAAGCATTCAGAGAGTGCATACCTCTGTCAAGGCCCCTTCCATCCCTCATGTATCAGCTCCAAAATGTAATGGGTTTGTGTGTAGACCTAGAGACACTTCTGGTGAAAATTTCATCCAAATCCATCCAGTAGTTTTTGTCTAATCCTGCTGCAAAAATACAAACAAAACCCTTGGTAGAGGTATGCACTCTCAGATCATCACCAAAATCTAATCATCTGTTCCCTGTGCCATTACACACATTTCCTGAACATTTCATCAAAATCCATTCATCACTTTTGGAGTAATATTGCTAACAGACAGACCAACCAACGCCGGCAAAAATATGACCTCCTCCTTGGTGGAGGTAATAAAAGATCACTGCACACATTAGCATCGTGGCTAACAGCAGCTCTGTCATTTCAGTGCAGACATCAGTCAGCTGTTAAAGATGCCATAAATTAAAGCAGTGATCTCTCTAATATGCCACTACAGTCAGGGTAATATAATAATGACCACCCTTACATCTGCTTTTAGTTTTGGTCTCATAATCATCTATTAATCTGGTGGTGTAAAAACTTTCCACAGTAGCTGCAGACCTCTGACCACGAACCAACCTGGTGACGTCACGGAAAAAATATGGCCATTTTCAGATTTGATAAAGATAATTTGGGTTAAATTTTATTCAAATACTGTTAAACTTACAGGGTCAAACTAGGAAAATATTTTAAGTCTAAATGTCCATGTTTAGAATTCTGATTATTACATGGATTGTTTCATGTCCTCTTTGACCTAACAGGCATGTCTTTGGACTGTGGGAGGAAACCTGAGTGAGCCCACACAGCACAGGGAGAACCTGCACACTCCTCCCCTGCCAGCCTGGGGATTGGAGCCTGGAACCTTCCAGCTGTGAGGCAACAGTGCTGACCACTGCACTGCTAAACCATAGCCGTGTACCAGAGCAGTTTTATCAGAGCCATTACTGCTCCTGCTGGAGGTCAGCTCCGGTGGTGGTTGGATTTTCATATCGTTTCCTCTCCAGTTCCTCAGAGGGAAGCGGCTCCCTCCCTCCCCTTCCTCCACTGCACAGCTGCTCTGAGCAGAGAGGCGCTCCACGGGGCTCTGGGTAGCCTGAGCTCTCTGTGCTTGGGTGAGAATTATCCAGCTTTAGTGCTCGTCTTGCCTCCTAATCCGTTAATCTGGTGATGCTGAGGAGGAGGGCTTTAGAGGAGAGCTGGTGTGTCGGTCCGTGTCTTCACATCTCTCTGTTGGCACGCCGATGGAAACAGAAAAGTTTGCAGCTCAGAGTTGTGCAGCGCCTTGAAAGAGCATTGATTTAACATTAGGAAGTGAGCCGTTATGAAATGAGGTGATGATGGAAAAGATTAATGGAGTTAGCTGTTATGGTTACAGGCCAATCATCTGTGGTCCAGTGGTGGACCAGCCACCCCACAGCAGGGAGGTCATGGGTTCTTGCCTTAGCCCAGTCACACTGAAGGCCAGATAAAAAAAGTCTCATAAATTTGCATTTTTTTTTCTTGTAAGTTTGCACTTTTTTCGTGTATCATCATCATCATCATCATCATAGCAGTCTGTCAGGGGCGACAATGACTGTTTCAATGAGGTCTGATCAGATTCCTCCACGCAGCTCTGTCCTTCGCCCTCCGCTGCCAGGAACTCCTGGCCTTGTTAACCTGGGCGACGTCTGAGCCGGTATGAGTTGCTTTCTGACTGACCATTTAATGAAACTGCTTGCAAAGTATTTGAGTACTGCTAGCTTTTTGCTGGACTAGCGGCACATTCTTGGCAGATAGCGGTATTATCAGTGGCAAGGACAGGCCAAGACAAACTGACTCCAGTATTTGTTGCAGTGACTGACCAGATGATAGGTTTGTTTATCTCTGCTCTTTGTGTAGTGCATGTCACGATGCACCGACTGGAAAAAGTCCACCACAGGCCTTGCAACAGATGTGCTTATCTGCCAGGATGTCCAGTCTCACCACGTGTAACTGGGAGTGGTCCACCAAAGACCTGTGACAGATGTTGTTTTTAGTTCTGCCAGGATGCCCAGTTTCACCCTCCACACCCTCCGAAGGGTGGGGTTGCTGGTTGAGTCACTGACGGCCCAACCAGCGAGACAGGTAGTACCAGTTTTCATGGTTATCCAGTAGCAAGCAAACCAATGCCTGACCTGACATGGACTTTTTTCGTGTATACACTAGGGAAAATGAGTATTGAACAGGTCAACATTTTTCTCATTAAACGTATTTCTGATGGAGCCATTGACCCAAGTTTTTCACCAGATATCAGTAACAACCCAAGTAATCCATACATACAAAGAAATCAAGGCAGCTGTGTTCACAAAACAAGTTACATTCAATAAAGTGGAATGACACAGGGAATAAGTACTGAACACACGTGGTGAAATTCCTTTATTTAGTTGAAAAGCCTTTGTTGGTAATAACAGCTTGCAGATGCCTCCTGTATGGAGAAACTAGGTGCAGTCATTGCTCAGGAGTGATTTTAGCCGATTCCTCCACACAAACTGTCTTCAAATCTTGAAGGTTCCGTGGGTGTCTTCTATGAACTCTGATCTTCAGTTCATTCCATAGATTTTCAATTGGATTCAGGTCAGGTGACTGACTGGACCATTCTAGCAGCTTTATTTTCCTTGTCTGGAGCCAGTTGAGACTTTCCTTGGCTGTGTGTTTGGAATCATTGTCCTGCTGAAATGTCCACCCTCGTTTCATCTTCAGCATCTTGGCAGATGGCAACAGGTTCTGATCAAGGATGTCTCTGTTCATTTGTCCATTCATCTTTCCTTCAATTAAATGAACTCTGCCTGTACCATGTGCTGAAAAACACCCCCACACCATGATGCTTCCACCTCCAAACTTCACTGTTGGTATGGTGTTTTTGGGCTGATATGGAGTGCCATTTCTCCTCCAAACATGCTGTGAGTTGTGACATCCAAAAAGTTCAATTTTGGTTTCATCTGACCAGAGAAAAATGTTGACATGTTCAATACTTATTTTCCCCACTGTATACACACATGGACAAAATTGTTGGTACCCCTCTGTTAGTGAAAGAAAAACCCACAATGGTCACAGAAATAACTTGAATCTGACAAAAGTGGTAATAAATAAAAATTCTATGAAAATTAACCAATGAAAATCAGACAATGTTTTTAGATAGATAGATAGATAGATAGATAGATAGATAGATAGATAGATAGATAGATAGATGGATGTACTTTATTGATCCCAAACTGGGAAATTACAGTGTAACAGCAGCATGACAGTTGACAACCAAACAACAGAAACACACACATGACAGACAAAGGGATTACCCATGGAATTATGGGTAAATTTTGAATTGTGGTTCAACAGAATTATTTTAAAAAAACAAACTCATGAAACAGGCCTGGACAAAAATGATGGTACCCCTAGAAAAGATTGAAAATAATGTGACCATAGGGACATGTTCAACCAAGATGTGTCCAGTAATTAACACCACAGGTGTCTACAAACTTGTAATCAGTCAGTCGGCCTATTTAAAGGGTGACAAGTAGTCACTGTGCTGTTTGGTGACATGGTGTGTACCACACCAAACATGGACCAGAGGAAGCAAAGGAGAGAGTTGTCTCAGGAGATTAGAAAGAAAATTATAGACAAGCATGTTAAAGGTAAAGGCTATAAGACCATCTCCAAGCAACTTGATGTTCCTGTGACTACAGTTGCACATATTATTCAGAAATTTAAGATCCACAGTCCTGTAGCCAACCTCCCTGGATGTGGCTGCAGGAGGAGACGGATAATACGAATGGTAACAAAAGAGCCCAGAACAACCTCTAAACACATTCATGGTGAACTCCAAGGTCAAGGTGCATCAGTGTCAGATTGCACCATCCGTCGTTGTTTAAGCCAAAGTGGACTTCATGGGAGACGACCAAGGAGGACACCACTGTTGAAAACAAATCATAAAAAAGCCAGACTGGAATTTGCCAAACTGCATGTTGACAAGCCACAAAGCTTCTGGGAGAATGTCCTATGGACAGACAAGACAAAACTGGAACTTTTTGACAAGGCACATCAGCTCTATGTTCACAGACGCAAAAATGAAGCATACCAAGAAAAGAACACTGTCCCTACTGTGAAACATGGAGGAGGTTCTGTTATGTTCTGGGGCTGATTTGCAGCATCTGGCACAGGGTGTCTTGAATCTGTGCAGAGTACAATGAAATCTCAAGACTATCAAGGTATTCTAGAGAGAAATGTGCTGCCCAGTGTCAGACAGCTTTGTCTCAGTCGCAGGTCATGGGTCTTGCAACAGGATAATGACCCAAAACACACAGCTAAAAACACCCAAGAATGGCTAAGAGCCAAACATTGGACTATTCTAAAGTGGCCTTCTATGAGCCCTGATCTAAATCCTATTGAACATCTGTGGAAGGAGCTGAAGCATGCCGTCTGGAGAAGGCACCCTTCAAACCTGAGACAACTGGAGCAGTTTGCTCATGAGGAGTGGGCCAAAATACCTGCTGAGAGGTGCAGAAGTCTCAGTGACAGTTACAGAAATGGTTTGATTGCAGTGATTGCCTCAAAAGGTTGTGCAACAAAATATTAAGTTAAGGGTACCATCATTTTTGTCCAGGACTGTTTCATGAGTTTGTTTTTTAAAATAATTCTGTTGAACCACAATTCAAAAGCATTGTCCGATTTTCATTGGTTATTTTTCATAGAATTTTTATTTATTACCACTTTTGTCAGATTCAAGTTATTTCTGTGACCATTGTGGGTTTTTCTTTCATTAACAGAGGGGTACCAACAATTTTGTCCACAGCTGTACATAATTTTTCTCATATATTTCAGATATTTTTCTTCATTAATTTGTCACTTTTTTAAAGAAAATTTGCACGTTTTTCCTTCAAAAATTTTACTTTTCTCAAAAATTTGTGACTTTTTCCTCATAAATTTGAGACTTTTTCACATAAATTTGCAACTTTTTCTCATAGGTTTATGACTTTTTTTTTTTTAAAATGCACTTTTTCTTCAAAAATGGGTGACTATTTTCTCATAAATTGGTGACTTTTTCCTCAAAATTGTGACTTTTTTCTCAAAAATTTCCAGCTTATTCCTTAAAAATCTGACTTTTTCCCATAAATTTGACTTTTTTCTTAAAAACTTCAGTTTTTTCTTGTAAACTAGCAAATTTTTCCTGTAAATTTTCAAATATTTTCTCATAGATTTGCACCTTTTTTTCTCAAAAATTTGGCTTTTTTCTTTTTCCAGATAAAAATGTCACTTTCTGCCTTCTAGCTTGGTGCTCAGAATAATAGAATGGGGGAAGGAAAAGAAGATGGACATAATCCTCCTCTGAAACGAGCCCCGCTCAGAGATGACTAATTAGAGTTCTCCAGTTTCATTGCTACACCCAACATTGTGACACTTTCTGTCTGGAGGTTCAACAAAATTGTGCAACAACTTGAAATCTGGGCCTCTATTGCTTCTCTGCCTTATACTGACAACAGGCAAAGTTGGGTTTTTGGAAGGCTGCACGTTTTTGTTAGCTTGTCTGTGTCATATCCGGCTCTAGGGAGCCGGGCAATCAGAGCCAGGGACAAGCCAGTGAGTCGAGATGTTTTATTCTGGGTAAGGGATAAGGGATGAGGAGAGCACAGACACTCATACAGACGTACATTCTCAGGCTGCACAGCGCAGGGGTAGGTAGCTCGTACCGGACATGGGGGTAACAAGACGTGCATACTCACAGCGGGATACAAACACCGGAATGCTGCAAGGGGAGTTAAGGCTGACACCAGACGAAGGGGCTTCAGCCTAGCAGTGCTTATGTCGCAGCCCCGAATGATCGAAGCTGCTCCTCTTTATACTCATTAACAGCGCCCCAGCTGATGAGGATTAATTGGCCCCAGCCGTCCCGTGACACTGACAGCTGGGAACCAGCTGAGGCACTGCCCAATGAGAGGCAGGGATAAAAGGAGCATGGGCTGAGCGCCGAGCCGGCGTCTCACCCCATGGTGACAGTCTGCATAGGTTATGCGTAGGTCCCCTCCATCCCACACCTGTGCGTAGGCAAATTTCCACACTAACAACAAGCTTCTCTGAACCCTGATGTCTTGATCTGAGTGCGGGGAGATGTCGCAGTGCTTAGTCTCTTTGCCTTTTTTCATATTTGTATAGTATTGTATTTTTGAGTTCTAATTCCTGCTATTTTTGCTTTGGTTGATTTTCACATTTTCTGTACTGTTTCTTAGTGCAACTAATGTTCCTGTTTACTTTCCTTGTAGTTTTATCATTTACATATTTGGGTTTACTTGTATCTTTATTTGTCATCGTATTATATTTGAATCTTACCGTTTTTTTCTCTCTCTCTCTGGGGTTGCAGCTGTCAGAGGCACTTCCGAGTTTTTCCCTGGTTGTGGGCGGTGCCTCTTGGTGCAGTTGGTTAGCACTGCACCAGCACAGCAACTCACCCTTGGCCATGGGATCCCTGGTTTGATCCCAGCCCCTGACCAACAGTGATCTGTGTGGAGTTTGCATGTTCTCCCTGTATCTGCGTGGGTTTACTCCGGGATTTCTCCGGTTTCCTCCCACATGCCAAAAACATGCAGGTTAGGTTAACTGGAGACTCTAAAGTGGCCCTCGGTGTGAATGTGTGTGTGAATGGTTAAGGGATAGCGCCGTACCGTGGCTGCTTCATCCATCCAGGTGGATGCCCTCAATTTCCCCTCTGAGGATCAATAAAGTATACAAAATCAAAAAAAAAACAAAACATGTCAGCCCCGTCTCCTCTCCTCATGGCTAACAGCTGACTGTAATCATCTTCACCTCCTTCCCGCTCATGTGATCCATACCTGCTATCATTTATGTTTATTGTTTGCATGCCCTATTTAAGGACTGTGGTTCCTGTCACTCATTGCTGGAGTCTTAAGAGTCATTTGCTTCAGAACCCTGTTCGTGTCCTGACGTTTGTTATCTGTGGATTCCTGTCTTCTCCTTTGCAGTTTTGTTCATAAGTTTACTTTTTGCACAGTGTTTTTTTTTGTGTTTGCGCACTGTTTGGACTTTGTGTTTTGTTAATAAATATCATAAACAACAGTTCAGTGTCTGGGTCTCTCATCTCCGCCCTGAGGGGCAATTTATGACAGAAGACTCCAGCCAGTTAGAGACCCAGCTGCTGCAGTTTGTGGCTACTTTTTTTGTTTCACTCACCTGTGGTTTGATGATCTTGCCAGCAGGACATGGCCAAAAACAGACCCGGACTATTCAAAACACCAACGGCAGCAAGGGTTTGCCTTTTTCTTCTGCTCCTCCCCAGTTTTTGTTTTTTCACTAGGGGGTTCACCATGTCTACCATCCTGGATTCACCAACTCCTGGTCTGAGTGAAGTAGAGTGGTGGACTGTGAGTATATTGGAGGACATCCTCACGCAGGCTCGTGCCTCTCATACCCCTGAGGCAGCCCAAGAGTGTCTGGAGGGTACGGTGCAGGTGCTTGAGGCATGCCCCAGCCTGTGAGACCACCCAGAGCTCGCTGACCTACTCCTCACTATAGTCGCCCCACAATCTATGAGTCACGGGCTGGGGAAAATCACTCCGATGTCTGTGCCTGCGCCGATGAAGAGCAAGCATCTGTGTACACGGAAGTCCCCAGCCTCTTGCTACTCTCTGGCTGCAGCTCTGCCTTCTCCTCCCAAACACTGGCCCACACCATTGGCTGAGGAGCTGGAGGACCACAGGCGGGTCACATTAGCGGAGACTGAGCTGCTGTTAGAATATAAGCCATGGCTCCTCCCGGATTTTGCCCAGGAGCTGGAGGAGGTTTCATTGGGGGGCCCGGAGTTAGAGCCAATGAGTGAGTGTCCCCTGGCTCCAGGGCCTCCTCCACTTCACCATGAGCCAACGTCTCCGCTTCCCACTTCCCGCTGTCACCCAGAGAAATCCCGCCAGAGGAACGCTTCCACCTCTCAGGCAGCAGTTTCGCCCACACTGAGCCCGAAATTCCCGCAGCAGTTTCTTTTTCTACTTCTCCTTTGCAAACTGTCCCATCAGCCTCCTCTCCCTCCGTTGCTGCTGCGACTTCTGTCCCCTCGACGTGTCCTCCTGCTGCTGAGGGTTCAGTCATTTCTTCCCCGGCTACGCCCGTCACCATGTCTGCAGGAGCAGCTCCTCCACGTTCCTCTGAGGGGTCCACAACTACTGAAGTCACGAAGAGGGCTGATTTCCAACCAGCTGCAGCAGAAGACATCGCACCCGGGAACTCAGGCAAGTGTTTTTTCACACTCATTCAATTAAACATGAATTATCTTGCCAGATTCCTGGCGGTGAGGCTCAGACTAGGCAGTCCTCTGAGTCCTCACCGTCTACTGCAGCCATAGACTGTTTATCTGATCTGCTCTCTCCGTGTCTCCTCTTTTTCCACTTGAGAGTCCGCCGGTCCTAGGACTTAGCCGCTGGATGATGGAGGAGCCTGCGACCCTGGAGGACCTAGTTCCAGCCCCGCAGCCACATTCTGGATGGAGGGAGAGTGCTATGACTGAGCTGAAGCCTGTGCTGACGTTGGAGCATCCCCTGGCCTCAACAGAGCAGGTTCCAGTGCCAGCGGGGAACAGACTGCCTGTATCCACGCTGGACGAGCCACCTGCATGGGTAGTTTTGCTGGGAGGGGGGTCCCGGTACTGCACCTATCACCATGCCTGCTGCAGGGGCCACCACAGCAGAGTTGAAGCCGGACCTCCAGAGGACTGTGCCCGAGACATCGTCGCCTGGATTGACGGAGTCCTGGACAGTGGTGGAGCTTGAGCTCAGGCAAGTGCTCTTCTTTGTATTCTCTGTCTCAGTTTTGGAGAGATCTTGCCTGGCTCTTGGTGGGAAGAGCCAAGTGCAGCCATCAGCTGCATCTGCGCTCACCTCGCTGGGCTTCACTGCCGCCGGTGACTCTGACCCTGTGTCTCTGTTCCCCTTGTCTGAGCCTTTTCCCAGGGTCATCGAGGTTTGTCCAGCATCACCAGAGATCTCTGTGGGTCCAGTCTCACCGCCGGAGATCTTCGTAGGTCCAGCTCCTCCGTCTGAGGTCATCGTGGGTGCGCTGTCCCAGCATGGGGCCTCCATGGGTGCTGCTCCCCCTTCAGCTGAGGTTATCGTGGGTGCTCCATCCCAGCTCGGGACCTCCGTGGGTACTGAGTCCCCTCCGGTTGAGGTCTTCACCGGTGCCCCGTCCCAGCCTGGGGCCTCTGGGGGTGCTGGTTCCCAGTCATCTGAAGTCTTCGCAGGTGCTCCGTCCCAGCCCGGGACCTCCGTGGGTGCTGCTCCCCCTCTGGTTGAGGTCTTTGTGGGTGCTCTGTTCCAGCCCAGGGCCTCCAAAGCTGCAGCTGCCCTGTCATCTGAGGTCATTGCAGGTGCGCCGTCCCAGCCTGGGACCACCGTGGGTGCAGTTTTGACCCAGTCTGGGTCCACTGTGGGTGCAGCGCTGGCCCTGTCCGGGTCCACTGCAGGTGCAGCTTTTCTCCAGCCCAGAGCCACCGCGGGTGCAGCCTTGCTCCAGCCCGGAGCCACCGCTGGTGCTGCTCTGCTTCAGCCCGGACCACCGCGGGTGCTGCAATGTTCCAGTCCAGGACCACCGAGGGTGCTGCAGAGCAGTCTGAAAGTGTCGTGGTCCCCTCTCCTCTGCCTGAGGCCATTGTGGTTCCCTCTCCTCTGCCCAAGGTCGTCGTGATTCCCTCTCTTCTGCCCAAGGTCGTCGTGGTTCCCTCTCCTCTGCCCGAGACCATCGTGGTTCCCTCTCCTCTGCCCGAGGTCGACATGGTTTCCCCTGTTCTTCCATCCTTTTCTTTGCTGGTTGTCCCTGTTGGGCAGCCACCCCTTGGACCACCTTTTTTGTTTAGGTGGTTAAAGAACTCTGGCAGACCACCTGACAGACTGTGCCATTGAGTTGGGTGGCCCACATTCTCCGGCAGGCCACCTGACTCTTACCACCATGCCATCTGCCAGGTCTACGACTTTAGCTGGCACCTGAACTGTCCAGCTCTCCGGTCCAAGGGGGCCTAGGTGCCTGGTTCTGCCTGGTGTGGATGCTGAGTGGGGTTTTGTTTTTTTCTTTTTGTTCCTCCTAGCCTGGGTTGTGCTGGGGTGTGAGTCATGAGGATTTTTCTTATTTTCTGTAGTTTGTTTCATCCCTCTGTTCCTGGGTCCCCCTCCTCCGGCCTGGCGTGAAGTTGTTTTCTTGTTTTTTGTTGGAGTGGGTTCTCTGTGTGGGTGGGTCCTTTTTCCTTCCTTTCGATGTTGCCCGGGGTGTCTGGTAGCCACCCCTTGTGGGGAAGGGGGGGGGGGGCTTTGTCACGATCTGAGTATGGGGGGATTCCGCCGTGCTCAGTCTCTTTGCCTTTTTTTCATATTTGTATAGTACTGTATTTTTGAGTTCTAATTCCTGTTATGTTATCTTTGGTTGGTTTACACATTTTCTGTATTGTTTCTTAGTGTCACTAATTTTCCTGTTTACGTTCCTTGTAGTTTTATCATTTACATATTTGGGTTTACTTGTATCTTTATTTGCCATCCTATTATATTTGTATCTTACCATTTTTTTCTCTCTTTCTCCGGGGTTGTAACTGTCAGAAGCACTTCCGTGTTTTTCCCTGGTTGTGGGCTGTGCCCCTGTCAAAGTGTCAGCCCTGTCTGCTCTCCCCATAGCTCACAGTTGATTTTAATTACTTTTCACCTCCTTCCCGCTCATGTGATCCACACCTGCTATCATTTATGTGTATTATTTGCATGCCCTATTTAAGGACTGTGGTTCCTGTCACTCATTTCTGGAGTCTTAAGATTCGTTTGCGTCAAAACCCTGTTCCCGTCCTGATGTTTGTTACCTGTGGATTCCTGTCTTCTCCTTTGCCTGTTGTTTGTAAGTTTACTTTTTGCACAGTGTGTTTTTTGTGTTTGCGCACTGTTTGGACTTTGTGTTTTGTTAATAAATATCACAAACTGCAGTTCAGCGTCTGGGTCTCTCCTCTCTCTGAGGGGCACTCTGAGGGGCAATTCTGGGGCACTCTGAGGGGCAATTCATGACACCTGACCTGCACACTGCTTCTATCACGTTAATATGCCACATTCACCAGATATTTCCCAACTGTGTCTGCCAACACTTTCTCACTCTGGGCATGAGTCATAGCTTCTGGCATCAGTGTCTGAAGCTGAGAACTTCGAGAAAAGAGCCACCAAGTCTTCATTAGGAATTTGGAAGAGTTACCATGGCGTGAATCAATGCTCCAGACTGCAGAGCGTTTGACCCCGGGGCTGTTGGCTTTTTTGCCTTTTTTGTGAGTTATGTTTTCCTGTGAAATTTACTTTGAAGGGAGATATGATGAGAATGGATCTTTTTCAGTGGTTTTGTTTCTGAATTATCTGGAGTCAAAAACACCATGACCCTGTCACCTTGGTGGGTCCACTGTGGTGTTCCTTCTTCTCAGTCAAGCAGCCATTTTGATTTGGCTCTGGTTGTGACTTGGAGACCACAGATCATTGGATTTATACTGCTCCTAATGATATGGGGGGGGGGGGGGTTAGTGGTGGACTGAGAACATTTTAGATTTGGTGGCAAAGGAGTGGCAAAAGGTCTAGGTGGAGTGGTGCTGGACATCCTCAGTGCAAGATATGAAAATCCCCTATATGGGCTCAACAAAAGAGCCACAAAAACACTTGAAATCCTTATTATCCCTTCTAAGAAAACAAAGACAATATTTAGGCTTAAATGAAACAAAGGTTCCTCAAAATAAGTACAGAAAAATGATGGTAAATTACAGTATGGGACTGATATCAGCAGTCTCTTTTAGGAGAGGTTAAGATGGTCAATACTGAGCAGCCATGGAAGGGTGGGTTTGGTTGATACCTTTTTAATGGTGATTGGTTGTATGTACTGTGAGCCACCAGATGCCTGAAATTCCCCATGGGGTTTAATAAAAGTATCTATCTATCTATCTATCTATCTATCTATCTATCTATCTATCTATCTATCTATCTATCTATCTATCTATCTATCTATCTATCTATCTATCTATCTCTTTGATTTCACGGTTGGGAGGATAATAAACAGAACATTTTCTCAGTAGAAAATATATAGGAGGAAACTAGTATTACATTATCATTATATATTATATATTACATATATACACTCACCGGCCACTTTATTAGGTACACCTGTCCAACTGCTCGTTAACACTTAATTTCTAATCAGCCAATCACATGGCGGCAACTCAGTGCATTTAGGCATGTAGACATGGTCAAGACAATCTCCTGCAGTTCAAACCGAGCATCAGTATGGGGAAGAAAGGTGATTTGAGTGACTTTGAACGTGGCATGGTTGTTGGTGCCAGAAGGGCTGGTCTGAGTATTTCAGAAACTGCTGATCTACTGGGATTTTCACGCACAACCATCTCTAGGGTTTACAGAGAATGGTCCGAAAAAGACAAAATATCCAGTGAGCGGCAGTTCTGTGGGCGGAAATGCCTTGTTGATGCCAGAGGTCAGAGGAGAATGGCCAGACTGGTTCGAGCTGATAGAAAGGCAACAGTGACTCAAATAACCACCCGTTACAACCAAGGTAGGCAGAAGAGCATCTCTGAACGCACAGTACGTCGAACTTTGAGGCAGATGGGCTACAGCAGCAGAAGACCACGCCGGGTGCCACTCCTTTCAGCTAAGAACAGGAAACTGAGGCTACAATTTGCACAAGCTCATCGAAATTGGACAATAGAAGATTGGAAAAACGTTGCCTGGTCTGATGAGTCTCGATTTCTGCTGCGACATTCGGATGGTAGGGTCAGAATTTGGCGTCAACAACATGAAAGCATGGATCCATCCTGCCTTGTATCAATGGTTCAGGCTGGTGGTGGTGGTGTAATGGTGTGGGGAATATTTTCTTGGCACTCTTTGGGCCCCTTGGTACCAATTGAGCATCGTTGCAACGCTAGAGCCTACCTGAGTATTGTTGCTGACCATGTCCATCCCTTTATGACCACAATGTACCCAACTTCTGATGGCTACTTTCAGCAGGATAATGCGCCATGTCATAAAGCTGGAATCATCTCAGACTGGTTTCTTGAACATGACAATGAGTTCACTGTACTCAAATGGCCTCCACAGTCACCAGATCTCAATCCAATAGAGCATCTTTGGGATGTGGTGGAACGGGAGATTCGCATCATGGATGTGCAGCCGACAAATCTGCGCCAACTGTGTGATGCCATCATGTCAATATGGACCAAACTGTCTGAGGAATGCTTTCAGCACCTTGTTGAATCTATGCCACGAACAATTGAGGCAGTTCTGAAGGCAAAAGGGGGTCCAACACGTTACTAGCATGGTGTACCTAATAAAGTGGCCGGTGAGTGTAGAATCATAATTTACCAACATCCATGTGAATGAAATGTACAGTTGTGCTCATAAGTTTACATACCCTGGTGGAATTTGTAATTTTGTGGCCATTTTTCAGAGAATATGAATGATAATACAAAAACTTTTCTTTCCCTTGTAGTTGTTGTTGTTCGTCCGTTGTTCTCGACGATGACCAAGGACATCACAGGGAAGAGGACTGGGTGCGGTGTGTCCGGCTGTGGCTGATCAGTCTGATGTGGGCATGGAAGGCTCTGTCACAGGTCAGGCACAGGTGGTCTGTGTGGGCAGAAGATACAGGGGTGGCTCTGGACTTGCAAAACTCACATTTTCTCTGGGCCTTGGCAATCCTGTTCAGCTCAAAGGAGGCAGCACCTTTGCTGGTATGGCTACGCCAGTCTGGTCAGTCTAGTGCTAGGGTCTCCCAGGTATCAGGACTGATGTCAAAGCTCTTCAGGGAGGCCTTAAGAGTGTCTTTGTAGTGCTTCTTCTGACCACCTTGTGAGTGCTTGCCCTCTGCTAGTTCACCGTAGAACAGTCTCTTTGGTAGGTGTGAATCAGGTATACAAACAAGGTGGCCAGCCTACCTAATCTGGGCTCTCTTGAGCAGGGTGTGGATGCTAGGCAGTTCAGCTTGGGAGAGGACCTCTTTGTCAGGGATTTTGTCCTGCTAGGTGATCTTCAGGAGCTTTCGGAGGCAGTTCAGGTGGAAGCGGTTTAGCTTTCTGGTATGACGCTTGTAGACTGTCCAGGTCTCATAGGCGTACAGTAAGGAAGGCAGGGCAACTGCCTTGTGCACCTTCAGTTTTGTGGTCAGCCTGATGCCTCTCCTTTCCCACACTGTTGCACGTAGCCGTCCAAATGCTGAGCTTGCCTTGGCAATGCGCGAATCGACCTCATAGTTGATGTTGACAGACCTGGAGAGTGTGCTGCCAAGGTACATGAACTTGTCGACAGCCTTGAGGGTCTCCCCATTGACAGTGATGGCTGCTTCCACGTAAGTCTTCTGTGGTAACGGTTGGTGCAGGACCTCAGTTTTCTTAATACTGATTGTGAGCCCAAAGTTGTCGCAAGCAGTGGAGAAGCAGTTCATGCTCTGCTGCATCTGGGCCTCTGTAACGGCATTGAGTGCGCAGTCGTCTGCGAACAGGAAGTCATACACTGAGTCCCCTTCCACCTTGGTTTTGGCTTGGACCCTCCACAGGTTGAAGGGCCTGCCGTCCATCCTGTACCTGATCCTGATGGTGCTTTCTTCATTGTCATAGAAGGCATCAGACAGCATGGCTGTGAACATCATGCTGAAAAGTGTGGGCACGAGTACACAACCCTGCTTCACCCTGTTGGTGACTGGTAAAGCTTCGGAGGAATCTTCATCTTCCAGTATTTGAGCAAGCATACTGTCGTGGAACTGGCATGCTGATGAACTTGTCTGGACAGCCGAACTTCACCATGATCTTTCACAGCCCCTCATGACAAACGGTATCAAAAGCCTTGGTCAGATCTACAAATGTTGTGTAGAGGTTCCTGTTCTGCTCTTGACACTTCTCCTGAAGTTGGCGTGCGGCGAAGATCATGTCAGCAGTTCCACAACCCTCTCTGAAGCCACACTGGCTCTCTGACAGGTGACCGCCTTCCATGAAGGTGAAGCCATTTATTATCAAACAATTGTATTTGCTCTTTTTAAATCCTAATGACAACAGAAACTACCCAAATGAGCCTGATCAGAAATTTGCATACCCTGGAAGTTTTGGCCTGATAACATCCACACAAGCTGACCCACATGAGTTTAAATGGTTCCTAAAGGTAACCATCCTCACCTGCCATCTGTTTGTGTGTGTGTGTGTGTGTGTGTGTGTGTGTGTGTGTGTGTGTGTGTGTGTGTGTGTGTGTGTGTGTGTGTGTGTGTGTGTGTGTAAAAGTCAGTGAGTTTCTGGGCTCCTGACAGACCCCTGAATGTTTCATCCAGTGCTGCACTGACGTTGCTGGATTCTGAGCCATGGAGAAAGAAAAAGAATTATCAAAGGACCTGCAGAAGAGAATAGCTGAACTTTATAAAACAGGAAAAGGATATAAAAAGATATCCAAGGAACTGAGAATACCAATCAGCAGTGTTCAAACTCTAACTAAGAAGTGGAAAATGAGGGATTCTGTTGAAACCAAGCCCAGGCAGAGCAATAAAAATTTCAGCCACAACTGACAGGAAAATTGTTCAGGATGCAAAGAAAAAACCTCAAATAACTTCAGCTGACATACAGGACTTTGAAAAAAAGTGGTGTGGCTGTTTCAAGATGTACAATAAGGAGGCACTTCAAGAACAAGAAAAGCACACAAAGAGCACATGCCTCTGCCAAGGCTCCTTCCATCCCTCATGGATCACCTCCAAAATGTAATGGGTTTGTTTTGGAGGATTCTTGCTAACACAGTATGAGAAGATAAGAGTCTTGATGGAGGTATGCATTCTGGGATCATCACCAAAATGTTATGGGTTCCTCTCTAGCCCTAGAACCACCTCTGGTGAAAATTTAATCCAAATCCATCTATTAGTTTTTGTGTATTCCTACTAACAGTCAGACAGACAGATAGACAGACAGACAGACCACCCCAATTACATAACCTCCTTGGTGGAGGTAAAAATGGGCTGCATGGTCGAGTCGCCAGAAGAAAGTCATTACTGCACCAACGCCACAAAGCAGCTCGCTTACAATATGTCAAACAGCACAGAGACAAGCCTCAGAAGTTCTGGAACAAAGTTACTTGGAATGATGAGACCAAAATTGAACTTTTTGGCCACAACCATAAACGCTACATTTGGAGGGGAGTCAACAAGGCCGATGATGAAAAGTCCATCATCCCTTGTATGAAACATGGAGGTGGATCACTGATGTTCTGGGGATGTGTGAGTTACAAAGGCATAGGGAACCTGATCAGAATTGATGGGAAAATGAATGCAGCATGTTATCAGAAAGTACTGGAAGAAAATTTGCACTGATCAGCCCGGAAACTACACATGGGACGCACATGGACATTCCAACATGACAATGATCCAAAACACAAGGCCAAGTCAACCTGTCATTGGCTACAGCAGAAAAGAGTGAAGGTTCTGGAGTGGCCATGTCAGTCTCCTGACCTCAGTATCATGGAGCCACTTTGGGGAGATCTCAAAGGTGCAGTTCATGAAAGACCGCCCAAGAATTTACAGGAACTGGAGGCTTTTTGCCAAGAAGAATGTGCAGCTTTACAATCTGAGAAAATAAAGAGCATCATCCACAACTACCACAGAAGACTTCAAGCTGTCACTGATGTTAAAGGAGGCAATACACGCTATTAAGAACTAGGGTATGCGGGCATCAGGTGTGCTGGCAATGGAGTAGGTGTGTGCGCTGCTGGCTCCTGCTATATTTTTTTTTCTTACTTTTTAAACCCTACTTTGCTGTAAGCTGTCAACGTTTTGGACATTTAATACGTGCAGAATTTGTTTTGAGCTGAGAAATATATCCAAAACAAGAAAGCAGACTGAAAAGGAGGCATCAGTGAACAATACTAACACCAGCTTAGCTGAGGATGCTAATATCAGCCTTAACCCTGCACTTGTTGCCTTGCTTGAGCAACACAGAATGTCCATAGCTGCTGACTTTAAAGCTTCATTTGAACTTATTAATGGTAAGCTGGACAAGATTCAAGCAGATGTGGCGAACCAGGAGCAACGCATTGGCGACCTTGAAAGCAACGCGGAGGACGTCAGCCAGCGCCTAGCGGCGCTTGAAGTTACGTGTGAGTCAATGCAGGAGGAGAACAAGCTTTTGAAAAACAAACTTTCTGACCTGGAGGGAAGAAGCAGGAGGCTGAATATTCGTCTGGTGGGTCTGCCGGAGTCCTTTGATGTGGGTCCACGGCCATCTGAATTTTTTTCTCAGCTGTTGGTGGACGTCTTTGGCACACAAACTTTGCCATCTCCCCCAGAGCTGGATAGAGCCCACCACAGCCTCATGCCCAAGCCGGGTCCGAACGGGAAGCCGCGTGCTGTCATTATTTGTTTCCACCGGTTTCGGACCAAAGACTTGGTGATGAGAGAAGCGCGGAGACGCTGTAGGACTTTGGAATATCGTGGGCATAAACTCCAGTTCTACGAGGATTATAACACCGACATTCAGAAGCAATGAGCTGAATATAAGGAGGTTATGTCCGAGTTGTACAAGAGAGGTTTTCGCCCTTCTCTTCTCTTCCCCGCCAGGCTCCGGATAACTCTTCCAGACAGCAAAAACCAGTGGCTGGCGTCCGTCTCGGAGGCCACCCGCTTCATGCAAACCATGGAGAGAAACCAGCGATTTTTGCCTTGAACTGGACATTTCTGGGTTGACCAACTACCACACTGGTGTACTTGATTGTTACTTCATTAAAGCTGCACTGACTGAACATTGATGCATTTTTAGATGTTCAAAAACAAGGTAAAATTGGCTCCCTATACGTTGTTGTTTACTTTATATATATATATATATATATATATATATACTGTATATATATACATATAATTTTTTATTTTTTTTTTAGGGTAAAATGTTCATACTATGCAGGATTGAAGCCAGTTGTATGGGAGTATTTTGTTAGGATGAGAATAGAGCAGGAGATGGAGCGGTTGCTGTTCTTTGCAACCGGCTGGAGTGTTGTTATAGGTTTGGTTGTTGATTTTTTATTTTTTTTTTGTTATGGATTTATTTACACCCCCCTTACCCCCTCCCCCCCCTTTTTTTTTTTTTTTTTTTTTTTTTTTACCCGTACCTCACCCTATTCTTTTTTGGGCTACACAACACAATATACAGTGGGGTAAAAAAGTATTTAGTCAGCCACCAATTGTGCAAGTTCTCCCACTTAAAAGATGAGAGAGGTCTCCAATTTTCATCATAGGTATACCTCAACTATGAGAGACAAAATAAGGAAAAAAAAAATCCAAAAAATCACATTGAAGGATTTTTAATGAATTAATTGGTAAATTCCTAGGTAAAATAAGTATTTGGTCAATAACAAAAGTTCATCTCAATACTTTGTTATATACCCTTTGTTGGCAATGACAGAGGTCAAACGTTTTCTGTAAGTTTTCACAAGGTTTTCACACACTGTTGCTGGTATTTTGGCCCATTCCTCCATGCAGATCTCCTCTAGAGCAGTGATGTTTTGGGGCTGTCGCTGGGCACACAGACTCTCAACTCCCTCCAAAGATTTTCTATGGGGTTGAGATCTGGAGACTGGCTTGGCCACTCCAGGACCTTCAAATGCTTCTTACGAAGCCACTTCTTCGTTGCCCGGGCGGTATGTTTGGGATCATTGTCATGCTGAAAGACCCAGCCACGTTTCATCTTCAATGCCCTTGCTGATGGAAGGAGGTTTTCACTCAAACTCTCATGATACATGGCCCCGTTCATTCGTTCCTTTACACGGATCAGTCGTCCTGGTCCCTTTGCATAAAAACAGCCCCAAAGTATGATGTTTCCACCCCCATGCTTCACAGTAGGTATGGTGTTCTTTCTCCTCCAAACACGACAAGTTGAGTTTTTACCAAAAAGTTCTATTTTGGTTTCATCTGACCATATGACATTCTCCCAGTCCTCTTCTGGATCATCCAAATGCTCTCTAGCACACTTCAGACGGGCCTGGACATGTACTGGCTTAAGCAGGGGGACACGTCTGGCACTGCAGAATTTGAGTCCCTGGCGGCGTAGTGTGTTTCTGATGTAGCCTTTGTTACTTTGGTCCCAGCTGTCTGCAGGTCATTCTCTAGGGCCCCGGTTCTGGGATTTTTGCTCATCGTTCTCGTGATAATTTTGACCCCACGGGGTGAGATCTTGCATGGAGCCCCAGATCGAGGGAGATTATCAGTGGTCTTGTATGTCTTCCATTTTCTAATAATTGCTCCCACAGTTGATTTCTTCACACCAAGCTGCTTACCTATTGCAGATTCAGTCTTCCCAGCCTGGTGCAGGTCTACAATTTTGTTTCTGGTGTCCTTTGACAGCTCTTTGGTCTTGACCATAGTGGAGTTTGGAGTCTGACTGTTTGAGGTTGTGGACAGGTGTCTTTTATACTGGTAACGAGTTCAACCAGGTGCCATTAATACAGGTAACGAGTGGAGGACAGAGGAGCCTCTTAAAGAAGAAGTTACAGGTCTGTGAGAGCCAGAAATCTTGCTTGTTTGTAGGTGACCAAATACTTATTTTACTGAGGAATTTACCAATTAATTCATTAAAAATCCTTCAATGTGATTTTCTGGATTTTTTTTTTCTCATTTTGTCTCTCATAGTTGAGGTATACCTATGATGAAAATTGGAGACATCTCTCATCTTTTAAGTGGGAGAACTTGCACAATTGGTGGCTCACTAAATACTTTTTTGCCCCACTGTATAAATTTTACTCTTTGAATGAATAGTAATCTTACTTTGGTAAGCTGGAATGTGAAGGGGTTGAACCATCCAATTAAATGAAAGAGAGTCATGCCACGTCTAAAGCAATTTAAGCCTGGGGTACTGTTTTTGCAGGAAACCCATTTGCAGGATTCCGACCACTTGCGTTTGTCAAAATGTTGGTCAGGACAATTTTTTCATTCAAATTTTAAAGCTAAGGCCAGGGGTGCTGCTATTCTTATTGATCGAAATATCCAATTTATTCCCTCTAATGTATTAGATAAAAATGGACGATTTGTAATAGTATCAGGTAAACTTGGCAATAAACATGTCACCTTGGCTAATCTGTATGCGCCGAATTTTGATGATGTACACTTTTTTCGCAACCTTTTTTCACAACTTCTAGCTTTAAATACTCATTCTCTAATTCTTGGGTGTGACTTTAATTTGTATATGGATCCGATCTTAGACCGCTCATCCTCAAAACCTGCTAGTCTTAATAAATCTGCAACTTATGTTAAGTCTTTTCTTGAGGAATATAGCCTTACAGACCCTTGGCGTTTTTTACATCCTAACAGCAGGGACTATTCTTTTTTCTCTCACGTACACCATACTTATACCAGAATAGATTATTTTTTTGTCGACAATTTATTTATTAATAACCTTTGCTCTTGTAGTTATGATAGCATCTCGGTTTCTGATCATGCCCCTCTTGTACTTAAAATGATCCTCCATGGATGTGACTCCATGAGAAAGCATTGGAGATTGGATCCATTATTACTTACAGATGAAAAATTGGTTGCGAATATTTCTTCTAAAATTAATTTTTTTTTGAAAGAAAATAAAACTCCTGGTATGCCAAACAAAACGATATGGGAGGCCATGAAGGCATTTCTTAGGGGGGAATTTATCTCATTGGCAGCATTTAAAAGACGATCCATAATACAGGAACAGAAGGCTATTTTAGATCAAATCTTGGACATTGACAGACAATATGCTCAATCTCCATCACCTGCTCTGTACAAGGAACGTATGACATTACAAACTAAACTTAATTTACTTTCTACTCGACAAATTGAAGGTTGTTTAATAAGGAACAAGAGTGAATTTTATGAACATGGCGAAAAAACCAGTAAACTTCTAGCTAATCAACTGCGTGGTATTAGAGCTAAGCAAATTATTATTGGAGTTAGGCCAGATAAAGGAGAGGTGACATCTGACCAACAAGTGATTAATGATATTTTCAGGTCATTTTATTCCAAATTATATACCTCAGAATATACAACTAACTTAAAGGATTTCAACATTTTTTTTTATTCTATTGATATCCCTTCGATTTCCTCAGAATCTCGGCAAATTCTAGAAGCTCCCATCACAAAAGAAGAAATTCAGCTGGCAATATCATCCATGCAGTCAGGAAAATCTCCAGGACCTGATGGGTTTTCCGCTGATTTTTTCAAAAAATTCTCTGACGACCTTGCCTCTTTCCTTTGTCAAGTTTTTACAGAGTCGCTTGACTCCGGTACACTTCCTCCTTCATGTTATCAGGCCTGTATCACTGTGTTGCTTAAAAAAGATAAGGATCCTGTTGATTGTGCTTCTTACAGGCCTATTTCCTTGTTAAATACCGATGTTAAAAAAGTTAAAAGTTGTTAGCTTCAAGGTTGGAAAAGATTCTTCCTTTTATAATTTCACAGGACCAAACCGGTTTCATTAAAAATCGCAATTCTTTTTTTAACTTGCGGCAGTTGTTTAATATTATTTATACTCTTCACCACAACATACCTGAATGTCTTATTAGTTTGGACGCTGAAAAGGCATTCGATAGGGTTGAGTGGGAGTATTTGTTTTTTACTTTGGAGAGGTTCGGTTTTGGTCCTTCCTTCTGTTCCTGGATTAAACTTCTCTATGCTAGTCCTTTAGCTTCAGTGTTAACTAATTGTCGATATTCTGACTATTTTAGACTTTATTGTGGTATGAGGCAAGGCTGTCCTTTGAGCCCATTGCTCTTTGCCTTGGCAATTGAGCCGTTAGCTATTGCAATCCGTGGGAGCTGGGACTTTCTAGGCATTCGTAGGGGTGGCATCGAGCATAGGGTTTCACTCTATGCAGACGATCTTTTACTATTTCTCTCCAACCCACTTACTTCATTACCCGCTATACTCAACATTTTGGATAGTTTTAGTAGGTTTTCTGGTTAGAAAATTAATCTTAATAAGAGTGAATTGTTTCCGATTAATGAAAAGCTTCAAGTTCAGGATCTTGAAAATTTTCCTTTCAAGGTTGTTATTGATCATTTTAATTATCTTGGGATATGTGCCACTAAACAACTTAATTACTTGTTTAAAAATAATTTTCTCCCCTTATTTGACCAGTGTAAGCTAATACTTTCCAAATGGTCCCCATTATCCTTGTCCTTAATTGGCAGAATCAATTCTGTAAAAATGATGTTACTTCCAAAGTTTATATATTTGTTTCAATGTCTCCCCATTTTTATTCCTAAATGCTTTTTTAAGTCTTTGGACTCTCTGATTACCTCATTTATTTGGAATGGTAAACATCCGAGATTGAGGAAAGTTTTTCTTCAAAGACCCAAATCAGTGGGTGGCATGGCTCTGCCTAACTTTCAATATTACTACTGGGCAGCAAATATCAGGTGCATGTTATATTGGAAACATTTCTATCTGGAACCCAAATCACCCATTTGGATCCTTATGGAGTCACATGTGGACAATCAAACCTCCCTACCGGCAATTTTAGGTTCACCACTTCCCCTTGCTTTGTCTACACTGGGTAATAATAAAGTAGTTCGTCAGTCTCTTAGAATTTGGTCTCAATTCAGGAAAAATTTTGGTCTTCAGTTTTTCTCCATTAGAAGTCCAATTGCCGCAAATCATTTATTTACCCCATCAACTATTGATAGTGCATTTCATATATGGCACAGAAAAGGTTTAAAATCTTTTGCGGATTTATATTTTGATGGTCAGTTTGCAAGTTTTTCTCAACTTTCCACTAAATTCGACATCACTTCTACACATTTTTTCCGCTTCCTCCAGGTCAGACATTATGTGCAAACCATGACAAAACAATTCCCTCAAAAACCTTCTGATAATCCTCTAGATGATTTTTTATTAGTTAAACCAACTTCTAAGGGGGTAATACCAGTTTTATATAATTTAATTTCAAATTTACAATCTTCTTCTCTGGCCGCTATTAAATTGAATTGGGAACAAGATCTTAATTTTACTTTTACTGATGAACTGTGGGACTCTATTCTTGGCCAGGTTCACACTGCATCAATGTGTGCTTGTCACGCTCTTATTCAATTTAAGATCATACACCGGGTGCACCTGTCCAAGGTTAAGTTAGCACGTATTTACTCGGATATAGACCCAACTTGTGAAAAGTGTGGTAGCGCTCCTGGCACTTTGCTTCACATGTATTGGTCCTGCCCTGCATTGATGAATTTTTGGCATTCTGTTTTTATCACTGAAGTCCTGCAATATCAAATTAAACCTGATCCATTATGCGCCATTTTTGGTGTGGCTCCAGAACTTGTCTTGCCAAATTCCAAATTAAAAGTATTCAAATTTTCATTATTATTGGCCAGACGTGCTGTATTACTGAAGTGGAAAGACTCTTCGCCCCCTTCACATTTACAGTGGATAAAAGATATAATGTCTTGTTTGGATTTAGAAAAAATCAGATATACAGTTCGTGGCTCTGAAAACAAATTCTATAAATTATGGCGCCCGTTTCTTGATTTCTTTGAAAGACCCACAATTATAGTTTCTGAGTAGCTCATAACCCCACCCCCACCTCACACACACAATTTTTCTTTTTTTTTTTTTTTGTATTTTTTATTATTATTGTTTATTTAAAGGTTTTTGTGTTTTGAAGCATTCACATTTGTTAGCTTTAAATTCTAGTTTTGCACTATTTGGTTAAAACAAAAATGAAAATTTCTAATACTTTGTATTGTATTGATACTTCAATTAATAATAATAAAAAGACCTTTGAAAGAACTAGGGTATGCAAACTTTTGGTCAGGGTCATTTGGGCAGTTTCTGTGGTCATTATGATTAAAAAGTGCAAACACAATTGCTGGATAATAAATGGCTTCACCCAACCACTAACTATGAGTGAAAGAAAAGGTTTTGTATTATCATTCATATTCTCTGAAAAATGGCCAAAAAAATCATAAATTCCATCAGGGTATGTAAACTTATGAGCACAACTGTAGCTGCAAATTTGCATGAAAAAAAGAAGAAAGTGTCACATTTACAAATGAAGTCCAAAATTGTTGCAAATTAATGAGAAAAAAGTTGCAAATTAATGAAACAAAAGTTCTATTTTAATGACAAAAAGTTCTAAATTAATGACAAAAAGTTGGAAATTAAAGAAGGAAACTAGAAAAGCACTCGGAGAGTGCAGACCTCCGCCAAGCGCCACAGTTCCCCCCAAACAGTGTTTGTGTGTACGTTTTCAGATTCCTTGACCATGAAAACATATGACTAGCAATTGGATTGACAATGATAGGATTAGTGGTTTAGCAGTTATTCACGAAAATGGCATTTTGCGTAATGGCGGTTTTCTTGTTGACGGTGATCCGGATCGCCACCAAAATCTAATCATCTGTAGGATACTCCATTTCTGACAATCTCTGAAAATTTCATGAAAATCCGTCCATAAGTTTTTGAGTTATCTTGCTAACAAACAAACAAACAGACAAACAGACAGACAAACCAACGCCGATGAACACATAACCTCCTTGGCGGAGGTAAAAATTGTGAATTGACATGAAAAAAGTTGTGAATTTATATGCAGAAAGTTCCAAATTAATGGCTGCAGAAAGTCAAAAGTTCTGTTTGATTACAATCACAACCAGAAAAGCACTCAGAGAGCGCATACCTCTGCCAAGGCTCCTTCCGTCCCTCATGGATCACCTCCAGAATGTCATGTGTTGGTGTGTAGGTCCAGAGCCACTTCTGGTGGAAACTCCATCAAAGTCTGTCCAGCAGTTTTGGAGGATTCTTGCTAACACGCTGTGAGAAGATAAGAGCCTTGGTGGAGGTATGCATTCTGGGATCATCACTAAAATGTAATGGGTTCCTCTCTAGGCCAAGAAGCACCTCTGGTGAAAATTTCATCCCAATCCATCCAGTAGTTTTGGTGTAATCCTGCTAACAGACAGACCACCCCGATAACATAACCTCCTTGGCAGAGGTAATAATAGTCCATTAACTAGCTAATTTGTAACCTGCCTCTGCGTGTTACACATGCAAAGTTTAGGCACAATTTTCCAAAATGTATCAACCTTTCTAAACATGCCTGAATCCATGCATGAGCCTGTAGCTGGATTTATGCTCCTGCTTCATGTCGACGCCATCACCAACGTACGTCACTGATGCAGTGATTGCTAATTTCTTTTCTTGTGTGTTGGGTGAAGAACGTTGTTCCACTGCCAGAACGGGTTTCAGCTGATGTGTAGAGTGATTTGTGTTTGTTTGTTTTTGTTTATTAAATAGCGACAAGCAAGAGCAGAGTGTGATGGAGGTGGAGCTGATAAATGTTAAAAGGCAACTTTTAATACCATCGCTGCGCCGAGAAAAAGAGAAGTGGGAGAAAACGGTGCGTGTGACCACAACCAGTGCCATTATTTGACAATCTGTGTAATTACTGGAGTTATGATGAGCCACAAAATGTTCTGTGTGTGTTTACTAGTTCAATATTCTTTGGTTTTGGGCCGCTGTTTAACTGACTCACTTTGGAAGTTGTGCCACCTTTTTGTCCTTTTGGATACAATAACCCCACCACCACCACCATTTTGAGAATCGTACCTGCATCTCCATGTCCTTTACACAGCAATTCATTATGCCTCGGTGAAAACGGAGGCATACGGTAATTAGTCAACGTGTCTGTGTGTGTGTGGTTGGTTGTGTCTGTCCGTCTGCCTGTCTGTTTCAGCTCGCCCTATCAAAATTAAGTGCAACTAAAGGCTTGCATCATTGTATGGTCATATTTTCTCAATTTTTAATTTGCCAGAATTTTGAGACAAGGCTTTGTTTTCAAAATAAACACAAATTTAACTCACCTTTACTGTCAGTGAAGCTGGGAAAAAGGTATTGTAATAACTATGCTGAGCCACTAGAGGCGGTAGTGTGACTTTTTTACAGCACATGGATGACTCTGAGGTCCACGCCGGTGAAGCTGAGTGTCGGCAGTCAGAGCAGCTGTGAAGAGAACAGGCTGGAAGCTCAATAAGAAGATTACATCTTTACTGTTTGGACCACAAACTGCTGCTCTGTTTCAATAAATTAATATTTGGAAAAACTTGGTGTTTTGCAAGATTATTAAAACGCTCAATATTCATTACACATAAGTGTGAAACATTCCCATTCATTCTGATTTAATACTCATAATTATGCTTTTACTTTTGGAAATTTTGATCATTTTACCTGCTATTGCACGCCATTGTGTAAGTATACATGCATTGTTTTTCTTTGTGCTCCTAATTTTATTCTTGTGCTTCTGTATTTTTATGCCTCAGTGCAAAGGCAACGTAGGCAGACAGTATTCACTCCATGTGTCTGCCTGTTTGTCTGTCTGTTAGCAGCTTTTCAGCTCACCTGCTCAAAATCAACTGGAACTGAAGGCTTGTATCATTGTATGGCCATAATTTCTTGACTTTTAATTTCCCACAGTTTGCAGATAAGGCTTTGTTTTCAAAATAAACAAATTTAACTCACCTTTACCATCAATGCAGCTGCAAAAAAAAAAAAAAAGATATTGTAATAACTATGCCGGGCCACTAGAAGTGACAGTGTGACTTTTTTACAGTCCCCCATGCTACCATGCCACAGGCACCGAGGCATTAGCACCTTGGTGCTTTCATGATCACACCAGAGCGACCAGTCATGCCCTGTAGAACACAGAGGAACACGTCGTACTTACCACCCTCTGCCAGTGAACATGTGACACGCTCAGATGGAGGAAAGACTGTAACTTTACCTTCAAACAAACTAAGACAGTAACGACCTCAGAGCTGAGGTGGGAATGTTTCCCGCCCACAGCTCAGTGATGGGGTTCCCCTTCATTCCTGCCCCAAACCCACTCACATCTGACCAAGAGGGTAAACTGTGCCCACATTCATCCACCTCTAAAACCCACCAACGAGGCCCCCTCCCCACAGCCCCACCCACTGCCCCCCTACACCCAGCCCCACTCTCACCCTCCCCTGGGACAGCCTGCACTGGAATGTCACTCATGGGGAAGAATCTCACCGCAGGCGCTCAATATGTCCCACACGTCTCTGAGATGGGGAGACAGACTTGGGGGGGGTGGCAGGTATATGCTTCTACGATGCCCCGACAGGTTTCCCGCATCTGTGCCTCAGCGTGTGCGCGTCTGCATGTGCAAAAGCCTCCCAGATTAAAGGTTTAAAGGGTTCAGATTAACAGGCTCAGGACACGGCGCCTCGCTCTGAGCAAAAGGGAATTCTGACGGGATTAAGGTCTCCTGTGCAGCAGCACATTAGCCATTCATTACCGTGCTGCTGCACAATGAGGAGCAGGCCTCGGCCCCCGTCACTGCCTTCATGATCATGTTTACATGTGAGCATGCTCTGTTATTCACAGGCTGGGAGCAGAGGCATCATGAGGGCCACTCAGCCTAAAACAGCTTCTGCAATCCGAAACGTACATTAGACATCAAAATGAATCCTTATGTGGTCAGCAGGTGAGCTGTTATTTAACAAGGGGAATGGGGGGGTCACCAATTTAGCATGAAGTACAAATGTATTAAGGTAGATTAGGGACAAATTTGCAAGAATGAAGGTGTAGAGATATGACAAAAGATGTCAATTTAAAAATAAAAAAGTAATGAATTACAATTTAATTACAAGGAATAAACATTTAACCAGCATCCAGAGGAGTGTTGCAAATTTACAAGAAGAACATTCAAAATTTACAGGAAAAAAATTGCAAATTTATGAGAAAAAAGTCACAAATTTTTAAGAAAAAGACAACACAAATTTATGAAGAAAAAAATGGAGATTTATGAAAAAGCTGAAAATTTATTATAAAAAGGTGAAAGACTTTTTAATTCCATTTCTGCAGTGGCGGACCGCGTATTTTCCAACGAGGCCTTCAGTGGTGATCTGCCTGATTCAAGTGCCATTCGTACCAAACAGCCTACAGGACCGTCCACACAAAGCATGTTAAAGATAACTTTAATCATAAAATTATAGGTTCAAAAATCTTTACCTTTTCATGGTAGAGCTCCATTTCCCCGTGCCCTTGTTCACTGAGCTGCAGATCCACTCTTGTTTCCCCAAAGGTTTAACAGGACTGTCGCTTGCAAGTGTCCGGCTGGCGTCTCGCTGCTGCCTTGGTGAAGGCCCTGTCACTCCTAGAAGATTTAGTCAGCCAAACTGTATGAAAAATGTGGAGAATACGCTGATGTACATTGAATCAGCCGTAGTTTGCTGAGCTCCTCTGAAAATTAATTTTCAGCGTGCTGAAAATTTTCCGATGTATCCGGCGTATGGCTGATACGTCCTGCATTCGCAGAGCGAATGGCGTATTTGCAGCGTTGGGTCACAGGAAAAAACATACAGAGCTCTCTGCCTGCAGTGCACACACACACACACACACACACACATATTTGTTCGTATAACAGGACCTGTCGGGGTTTTTCCATCTGACTGAAGTCTGTACCACCAGCTGTCCAGTGTTGTTCTGATAGATATGCCAAAATGTCAGAACACCGGAGGAGGAGGAGCCAATCAGCTGATCACCTGAAGCACAGACCGTAGCTCTGGCTTGGCTGCGCCTCCCAGCAAAAGTGCACTCCATGCATTATTTTGTTTTTTTTTCCCACTTTATTGAAGATATACTTTTTTGTCGCCGTCAGTTTGCGTGCCTTTGAGCCAGGTTGTGACAGCTGTCATCTGATGTTCCAGACGTGTCACATCAGCTGTTTCAGGTGTGACTGACCTGACAGATTTGACCGCTCTGCCAGGTCGGTCACGCCCCCCACCGTGGTCTCTGGAGGGAGAATCATCTGGGTTGAACAGAGATGATCTCTCCCACACTGAGGATTCATGGATCGGGCAGTTTGGTGTGACTGCGCTATGCAGAAGTTAGACTATTGTTGTGCACAAGTTGTGAATGTTGGCAACGCACTAAGCTTTAGTTTGTTCAAGTTACTTTTAAGTTATGGAAATATTCTATATAAGTTACTAATACGTTATGTATATGTCTAAGTCGTTATGGATACACGATACATACGGAAAATTTCAGCGTATCCCAGCATTTTAGACCAATTTTTATATGTTTGGTGAACGCTGCCTAAATCGTTATGGTGTGACAGTAGATGGCGCAAGTTAGCAAACCCTGTCTGGCTCCAAGTATCTACTCCATCAGTGCAAACAACAGGCATTCCCAGCAAGATAATCTGATAATCTGCAGCACTCCTCGGAGGCTGTAATCCAAGGATACGCTCGTTGCTAATATGGAAGTGATGACAAATCCTTTCCTCAGCTGAGACGGGCCTGCTAGCCTCGGGGTTGGCCCACCTCTCTTCACAAAGACCAGCTTTTCTTGAAAAGTCCGTCTGGAAATTTATTTTTTTTTAAATAGCCACCAAATCATTTTCCTCTCCCCTGTCAGCCATTTTGGGTGGAAAAACAGCTGTTGTATTTAAACAGATACCGTATATTGTAGCTGCTTAAGCTAGTCCTTTCACTGGCGTTTTGCTAGCTAGGATCCTCTGCATTGTGGGTGGAGGAGTCAAACCATCCAATCAAAAGACGTGAAAATGCCGACGTTCTCGGATGTCTTCTATGGTACCCCTGGACGTACAGAAGACATCTGATTGGTTTAAGCAACAGGATAAGTTTAACAGTTAATTTAACCTACAGAGCTCACTGTTAATTCCTGAAGGCCCAAGGAAGATTTGCTTGACCCTGGCAACACAGATGCTGAAATATGATTGGAGAAAACACTAACATGCACTACACTACTGGAAGGAGAGCAACCAAGAGAAAAGCTTCAAAACGAGGAGACTAGATTATTGGGAATAATTTAATCAGAATCAGAATCAGAATCAGAATCAGGTTTATTGCCATTGTTCATGTAGTACACAAACTAGGAATTTGTCTCGGTACAATGCTGCAACATTAAACATGATAAGATAAGAGAAATAAACTATACATGTAATAAAGTGTAGGATAAGATTAAGTGATACTGGTCAACAGTTAAAATATATATTAGCCAGCAGCAGATACTGTGGAGAACTATATAGTGCAGTCGGTAATGCAGGAAGAAAACAGTGATGATTGACATGAGTCTGGTTGAGCTGCTGTACATGGTGCACGAGAGTCACTTAGTGTTCAGCAGTCTAATGGCAGAGGGGAAGAAGCTGTTCATGTGACGGGAGGTTTTAGTCTGGATGGACCGAAGTCTTCTACCAGAGGGGAGGGGGGCAAACAGTACATGACCAGGGTGTGAGGGATCGGCTATGATCCGGCCAGCACGCCTCCGGGTCCTGGAGATGTACAGATCCTGGAGAGATGGGAGCTTGCAGCCGATCACCTTCTCAGCAGTGCGCACGACGCGCTGCAGCCTTAGTCTGTCCCTGGCAGTGGCTCCTGCGTACCACACGGTTATGGAGGTGGTGAGGATGGACTCGATGATGGCTGTGTAGAACTGCACTAACATCTTGGTGGGTAGCTTGAGCTTCCTCAGCTGCCGCAGGAAGAACATCCTCTGCTGGGCTTTTTTGATGAGTGAGCTGATGGTCAGCTCCCATTTGAGGTCCCTGGTGATGGTAGTGCCTAGGAAGCGGAAGGAATCAGCAGTGGTGATGGGAGAGCCTGAGAGGGTGAGGGGGGGCAGAGGAGTAGTGACTTTCCTGAAGTCTACAATCATCTCCACTGTCTTCAGAGCGTTCAGCTGCAGGTTGTTATTGCTGCACCAGGACGCCAGCTGGGCCACCTCTCTCCTGTAGGCGGACTCGTCGCCGTTGGAGATGAGCCCGATGAGGGTGGTGTCGTCCGCAAACTTGATCAACTTGACAGACTGGTGGCTGGAGGTGCAGGAGTTGGTGTAAAGGGAGAAGAGTAGGGGGGAAAGTACACAGCCCTGGGGTGATCCGGTGCTGATGCTAGTATAGTCTGAGACAGTCTTTCCCAGCCGCACATGCTGCCTCCGGTCCGTCAGGAAGTCGATGATCCACCTGCAGAGGGAGTCAGGCACGTTGAGCAGGGACAGCTTGTCCCGGAGCAGAGCGGGGCGGATGGTGTTGAATGCGGAGCTGAAGTCCACAAACAGGATCCTGGCGTAGGTTCCCGGGGAGTCCAGGTGCTGCAGGATGGAGTGGAGGGCCAGGTTGACTGCATCGTCTACAGACCTGTTGGCTCGGTAGGCAAACTGCAGCGGGTCCAGGAGAGGGGTGGTGATGGACTTGAGGTGGGACAGGACCAGGCGCTCAAAGGACTTCATGACTACAGAGGTGAGCGCTACAGGTCTGTAGTCATTAAGTCCAGTGATCCGTGGCTTCTTGGGGACAGGGATGATGGTGGAGGATTTGAGGCAGGACGGCACGTGGCATAACTTAAGGGAGGTGTTAAAAATGTCTGTGAATACAGGAGCCAGCTGTTTCGCACAGAGTCTCAGGGTGGAGGGAGACACGCCGTCTGGGCCGGGGGCCTTGCGCGGGTTCAGTCTGGAGAACTGCTTGAGCACATCCTGCTCACTGATGATAAGGGGAGGGGGGGGAGGTGGGGGGGGGTGCCTTAAATGAAGTAGGGAATGTGGAGGCTGTGGAGCTGGAGGGAGGGGGGGAGTTGGACACAGATGACGAGGTGTCAAAACGGGCATAGTGTTGGGACAGTCTCTGACAAAGGGCTTTGTCATCCTGACCTTTAGGAGCCTGAGGCCGATAGTTGGTGATTTGCCTCAGTCCTCTCCACACGGAAGCCGAATCATTAGCAGTGAACTGCTGCTGGAGTCTCTCTGAGTACACAGATTTAGCCCTCTTCAGCTCTCTGTTAAACCGGTATTTAACCTCCCTGTAGCAGTCCCTGTCTCCACTTTTCAGCGCTGCTTCCTTCTCCTTCCTGATCTGTCTGAGCTTAGCTGTGAACCAGGGTTTGTCATTAGAGTAACTCACCCTGGTGCGTGATGGAAGAATGTTCTCTTCACAAAAGTGGATATATGAGTTCACAGTGTCCGTGTACTCATCCAGATCATGCGTGGCTCCTTTAAGCATGCCCCAGTCAGATATTTCCATGCACGTTTCCAGCTTCTCCTCAGCATCACTGGTCCGTATCTTCGTAGTGCTCACAACAGGTTTAGTGAGCTTCAATCTCTGTCTGTATGTGGGAATGAGGTGAACCATCACGTGATCAGATAATCCCAGCGCAGCTCGAGGGACAGCGCGATATGCGTCTTTCACTGTGGTGTAACAGTGATCCAGTGTGTTTAATCCTCTGGTGGGGCATTTAATAAACTGTTTGTAGCGGGGGAGATCGTGGCTCAGATTGCACTGATTAAAGTCGCCAGCCACAATAATCAGCGAGTCTGGAAAACTCCGCTCTGTGTGTTGAATGTGATCCGCGAGCACGCGCTGAGCTTCGCGCGTGTCCGCGTCGGGAGGGGCGTACACAGCGATCAGTATAAAAGAAGCAAACTCCCGTGGGGAATAAAAAGGCTTGCAGTTGATAACAAGAAATTCCAAGGCAGGAGAACAGTGTTTGGAAATTTCCGTTACATCAGAGCACCAGCTACAGTTGATGTAGAAGCAGACACCGCCTCCTGTGGTCTTGCCGGAAAGCTCTGTGTCACGATCAGCACGGAAGAGCTGGAAGCCGTCGAGGCGCAGCGCGCTGTCCGGTATATTTTCCCGGAGCCAGGTCTCAGTAAAGCAGAGGACAGCTGAGGAGGCGAGGTCCTTAAAACGCATCAGCAGTCTCAGTTCATCCACCTTGTTAGAGAGAGAGTTGGTATTGGACAGAAATATGCCAGGCAGCGCCGTTCGCGAGCCTCTCCTGCGAAGTCGCACGAGAGCGCCCGCTCGTCTTCCTCTCTTCCGCCGTCTCACTTTCCGAGCCAAACAATAAACCAGATCGGCGGCAGGGGCTAGAAAAACTGGGAGGAGGTCCGTGGGGGTCAAAGTCCTGATATTTAAAAGTTCTTCACGGGTATAAGTGCAAGCAGACACACAATTGACAAACAAAAACAAACAAAGAGCGCAGCGAAGCACCATGTCGACCGCTGTGGGCGCCATCTTGGGTGTTGATACATCCTCATGGAACAAATATGTTGTAAATGTAATTCTGATAGTGTTTAGGCCAGCAGAGAAGGCTTTGCTGGCCCTGAGGCTCCACCACTGGATTTCTGCTTAGAAGTGGTGGTTGATCATCATGTTAGTCAGTTGTGTCAGCTGAAATAAAAGCTTTCTGCTGATACCGGGGGACAGTTCTGTCAGGTCCCTCTCCCTCAGTAAGACTGCAGTGACTTCTTCAGACAGTTTATGTGAGTTGGACTATAGAGAAGCAGACACGCTCATTACTGAAGACTGCACAGTCCAATGGCTCCCAGACAACTGCAGGGACCTTCCACCTGAGCCATACTCCTGCCAGAATCTGACGAGTCCACAGGAAGCTGATTAACGAAGGAACACTAGAGGAGAACATGAGAGGAACCTGCTCAGAGGCCCTGCAGACCTCTAGAAGGACTTCTGCAGCAGGTGGCTCCTTAATTCAGTCACTGAGCTTCTGGAGGAACCTTGCTAATAAACCATGTTCATCCATCTGACTGACACCTCCACTCACGTTGACGAGCAGCCACTCATCTTCACGCTGCACGTTCACACACGCGGCAGTTCTTCAAGCCTTTCCATGCAGCTTGTTTGTGCCTCTGCTGTGATTTCGATCAGGATGAACCTGTTTTCCTCCTCTTTCTCCTCCTCCATCCTCCCCGTGTGTGTGTGAATATTTCATTGCCTCCCTCTTCTCGGGCCGCCACATTAACCAGCGGTGCCAGTCGAGCTCTCTGCTTGTGGCTGCTGCATAAAAATAAACACACTCTAGTTGTAATGAACAGATGTCACAGAATTTAAACGTGCACCCCCCTTCACACACACACACACACACACACACACACACACACACACACGCACTCTCCTCCTCCTGCTCCTCTTCATTCTTGCTCATGCATGCGTGCACACACACTCATGAGCATGCACGTCTGTTGCTCCTGCAGCAGAACAAAAAGGAGCGGAAGACACTCGTCCACGCCAGTGTTTGTGGGGCACACACACAAAATTCTCCTGCGTGTATTCCCACGTGAGATTTTTCCCCCAGCAGAGGTTCGTGCGTGACACACACCAGAGTACCCCCCCACACACACACACATACACACACACACATGTGACACTGTGGTCAGGACTCCTTTCATGAGGTCCTCCATCCACTTCCTACAACCTGTCAGCCCACAATCCCCTGCGGCATCATCACAACTGTGTTGGTGCCGCGAGGAAAGAAAAGATGGGCACAATGACTTCCTCTGTGTGTGTGTGTGTGTGTGTGTGTGTGTGTGTCACTGCCACTCTCCCCCCTCCCTCCTCCCTGAGCGCATGCCAGCTCTGTGTGTTTCCTGGCTGGCAGGACTGGAGCAGAGATGATTGTTGTGGACCTACCCAGAGACGCTCCCCCTGCCAACCCCGCCATGAAATCCTTTCTGTGGCACTAAATCTTAGCAGTCAGGGGGTGGGTGGAGGGGGGCATCTCTCAACAGCACACACACACACACACACACACACACACACACTGTGGATGCTCAGAGGTGGGAGGGTGGTGCCATGCCTCAGAAGTCAGACAGACTCACTTCCTCTGTGATGCACAGGAGACACTTTCTGGTGACACTTCAGCAGGTGAAGAGCTGTGGACTCACTGTGGTCTTTACTGGTCTGAAACTACCGTGTAAAGCCAGTGGAACGGCTTCGATGGATACTGCCATGGCGGGCACATTTACTGCATCAAAGCTCAGTCAGATGGGTTCCAGGAAGTTTTACTGCTGACATGTTCCACCGTTCATCCACATCAGTCAGGGAGGAATGTGCAGAACCACGTTAACAGCAGGAGGGGAGGCCATCCCCCTGGTTTACCTGCCAACCTCCACCCCCATTTCATAGGTGTGAATGAACGCTCCTCCCAACCTGAAAAAAGATTACTGTTCCCCTTTCATAAGCTTTTCTGTAACATGCTACATAACTGATTTTGAACTAAAGACCACAGCCAGGATTAAAGGACTGATGTCTCAGCAGGATCTCGAACAACAGGCCAGTGCAATGTCCCCCACCTCTGTTTTCTTTGAAGATCCCAATACTTACTGACAGAACAGTTTTCAATTTTTCAGTATAATTACTGTGGCAGAACCAAATTTTGATAAGCCATCATCCACAAATATACAACAAAGTGCACAACCATAGTTGTAGGTCAGGATCCAGAGGTGAACCTGTGTAGCGGGTTTGGTGACTCTAGGGGGCTTTACGTGTTCTAGAGTAAGAGATCACAGAGACTGTCAACTTTGACCTTTGACCTTTTGACTCCAAACCCAGAGTGAGATCAGAGTGTGAATGGTCCAAGATGTGTATTAGATACAACTAGTGTATCAGTTTGAAAAGCCTACATCGTTTCTTTCAGTAGTTATTGCGTTTAGAGGATTTAAGGAAAAATCTGACCTCCGACCTTTGACTTCAAGGTCATCCAATGAGAGTGAAATTGCAATATGTGCATCATCAGAGTATATCAAACCATAGGACCAAGTTCCAAAACAATCAGAACAAAACTGTAGGAGGAGCTGATTTCACAAAAGTGGGACAGATGGACAGATGGAGGGTCAGAGGGATGGATGGACGGACGGATGAACGGACCCATAACATAATCCCCCTTCAGTCGAAGCCCAAAGGAGTCAAAGACCCCTTTGGGCTTCGACCAGCAGGGGATAAAAACTTGTCCATGCATTTATCTTCAGTAACCTGGACTACTGTAACGCTGTCTTCACAGGTCTCCCTAAAAAATCCATCTGCAGCTGCAGTTGGTTCAGAACACTGCAGCTCGAGTCCTCACTAAGACCAAGAAAGTGGATCATAACTCCAGTTCTCAGATCTTTACACTGGCTTCCTGTCTGTCAAAGAATAGATTTCAAAATACTGCTATTGGTTTATGAAGCTCCGAATGGTTTAGGGCCAGAATACATCTCAGATCTGCTGGTCCAGGATGAACCACCCAGAACCCTCAGGAGGTTAGGAGGTCAGGGTCAGGCCTACTAACTGTGCCCAGAGTCAGAATCAAACATGGTGAGGCAGCGTTCAGTTTTGATGCTCCTCACATGTGGAACAAACTCCCAGAAAGCATCAGGGCTGCTGAAATTCTCAGCAGCTTTAAATCCAGGTTAAAAACTCTCCTGTTTGCCGCAGCCTTTCAGTAGAACAATTGTTAATATCCCACAATGCACTGGAACTTTATCTGTCTTATTCTTGTTTAGCTTGTTTCTGTTTTATTTGTTTTTAGTTTATTTTAAATTATTTTAAAGTATTTCTTCTGCAACTTGCTGTAATGTTTTAATGTAAAGCATTTTGAATCGTCTTGACCATGAAATGTTCTATAGAGATAAACTTGCCTTGAACGACCAATTCTAGGCAGAAATGAAAAGTTTTCTTGTAGATTTGCAACTTTTCTCATAACTTTCACTTTTTTTTCCTCAAAAATTTGCAACTTTTTCTCACATATTTGCAACTTTTTCTCATAAATTTGTCATTTTTCCTGTAAAATTTCAACTTTTTTATGGACCTGACAACAAAAATACTTAAAGTGTCCCCCTCAATATTTACTCTTGAGAAAATATCCTTTTTATTGCCCCCCCCCCCTTCCCCAGCAGTAACATAGACATCTATCAAGTTGGAAATTTATGGGGAAAGTATTTCAAATTATTAGGGAAAAGTAACAAATTATGAAGGGAAAAAGTAGCAAATTTATAGGAAAAAGGTTGCAAGTTTATGAGAAAAATCTGTCTGCCTGTCTGTCTGGGAACAAACAGCTGCTGAAGAGACTTGGTGGAACAGAAAAGCTGCAGTGGAACAGTCTTCCATGGGACATGATTGCCCACCCATGATTTAGATGGTTCTCTTCACACCTTATAAGGTTCTTGTAAGAACTGATTTGTTCCTTTCTGCTGAAGCTGTGGAGGCATTTCCTTAAAGTTCTTTGAAGACAATTCACTCTTGCTGAATGAATGGTTCCTCAGTCTATGGAATGTCTCTGAAGAACCTTTCAGTTTCTGGTGGGTACCTTCACTGTTCTGTGTGGACTGACTTCCTGGAGGAGCAGCGGTGATGCGGGTACCCCCACCCCACCCCACCATCCCCTACCAGGTGACGGAGGGACCTGAGATTAACGGAGAGGAGCGGAGATGAAGGAGGAGAAGTGGAGAGATGAAAGGGAGCAGGGAGAGGAGGTGCTCCGGTCGTCGGGGGTGGGGGGTGATCAGTGAGGTGGAGGCGATGCCATCTGACAGGTCCAGCTGGGAGACCGCCCGCCCCCCAGCGCTGCAAACTGGTCAATATGGAGGCCAATTACTGCTGCCCATGTGACCAGGGCATCATCCAACCCTATCATAACACACACGCACGGAGGCGGGGGCGCGCAGGCCATCTGTGCAGACCAGCAACAACCCCCCCCCCCCACCCCCACCACCTCCCTCCTTCTGATCCAGTTGCGTCCCTGTGCACGCTCCTACTTAACCTCCTAAACTGGGGCCAGCCACGCCTCACCCTCGGTCCCCCGGACCCCTGGACACCAGGGCCGTTCTGAGCTTTTTTTTAGGGGGGGGGGGGGCTCTATTCCAAGATTATGCTCTGGGGAGATGGTATTTTTGTGATAGCAGAGTTCAAATCCTTTAAAATCCTTTAAAATAATAAAAGAGACAATCTGTGAGGTCATTTTTGAAGAGAAAAACATGAAACCATTAATTATGCTGCACATTTGCAAGAATTTTTTTTTAAAGAGAAAAAGTATAAAAATTTTTCTCCGTTTTTTTGAGAAAAAGTTGCAAATGTGAAAGCAAAAAGTTACATAATAACAAGTTGTTAATTTACAATTGTTAATTTTACAATTTAGAAGAAAAAAGCTGCAAAAGGAAAAAATGCAAATTTACAAGAAAAAAACTGCAGATTTATGAGAAAAAGTTGAAAATTTGAAAGGAAAAAGTTAGAGAACAACAGGTTGGTAATTTGTAAGAAAACAGCTGCATATTCATGAACAATATTTTGCACATTAACCAGAAACGTGCAAATTTATGAGGAAAAAGTTCAAAATTTACAAGCGATAAGTTGCAAATTTATAATCAATATTTTGCAAATTAACAAAAAATATGTGCAAATTTATGCGGAAAAAAACTTCGAAGGAAAGAGGTGCTAAAGGAAAAGTTGAAGGGAATTTTCCTCTTGACCTGAACAGCGCAGGTGCAGCTGCGGGCCGCTGCTGTCTGCGGAGCGCCGCTGCATTTGCGCGCTCCCCTTCTGCTCCAGCAGCAGTGGCGCACCCTGTCTCCTGCTCCTCTGCTCCGTGCGCACCCTCCACCTTTGCGCCTCCCATTGTGCGCTAGCAAACAGATGTTGCGAAATTTCCCGTGCGTGCGTGCGTGCCTTGGTGCGCGCGTGCCGGGCTCTGCACAGGTCGGCCGACCGTCGGCCTCTTCAGTCGGCTCGCGGGTGGAATATTTAGGAGCCAGAGAAGTTAACAAAGCGCCAGTGTTGCGTGTTTGCGGATTTTTTTTTTTAATTGAGGACACAAATGTTGAAAGGTGTGATGACAGATTGCCAGAGCGGATTATCTCCATAAACGCTGAAGCCCTTCCTGTTTCATTTCTGGTGAAAGAGAAAGACGTTAATTGGGCTTCGCAGCAGCCACGTGACATGGTGATGATGGCACTCTTGACTGTTGTGTCGGACAAACGCTCCCGATCCTCCCACCAAGTTGAGTGAGAAAACGAGTGGGCACGAGACGATAATTTAAACAGCGAGATCCATTCAGGCGCTTTGCTGCTGACTGCGGCAGTGCGCAGCGCCTGCAAGTTTTTTTCTTTCTAAGTAAAGTCTGGCTGCAGAACTGTGACTTTCTGAGAATTTTTTTTCATTAACACAAGTGTGTGTGTGCGTGTGTGTGTGTATTAACCAATCAAATCCTCCCTTCACACCACATAAGGAGCTGATTTGGGGGAAATGTGGCCGGGCTGAATGCGCCATGCGCTGAGAGAAACCAGACCCCTGCAAACCGCTGACCTTTTCTGCTGTCATCATGCTCTGTCAGCGGTGGCCGCTCCTTGATCAGGCCTGCTGCTCACTCAGAACAGCAACACTGTCACGGACACGCGGGCCACGGTGGCTCCTTTTCTCCCCCCCCCCCCCAAAAAAATCTTGGTCATTGTCAACAGAAATGTCTGTTTTAAACTCAGAAAGTGCGCCACAGTCTGCGCCTGCAGCTGTCCTGCAGGTTTCCAACACAAATGTGCTGCTCAGCATGGAGCCTTCTGCATCTTCTTCTGCGTCTTCTTCTGCTTCTTCTTCTGCGTCTTCTTCTGCGTCTTCTTCTTCTTCTGCGTCTTCTTCTTCTTCTTCAGTCCATGAGCTACATAACATTAGAGGGGGAATCTGCATATTCACACCGGCCAGCTCCACCAAAAATCCGCCCCTGCTGCTGCAGTGTTGGGGACAAGTGAGTATTTGTGTGTGTGTGTGTGTGTGTGTGTGTGTGTGTGTGTGTGTGTGTGCGTGCGTGCGTGTGTGTGTGCATGCGCGCACGTGAGGAAGGGTGTGAGCGCTCTCCTTTTTAAACGTCCTGGATAATGAACAGATGCTGTAGAAATTAGGAAAGAAACACCCACTCCTCCCAGCAGCGCCACTTTGGCCCGGTGAACTGGCACGCGGACGGGCGCCGCGCACGCCGAGGTCGTCCTCTCCGGAGCTGCCGGTGCCGCCGCTGCTGCCGGGGGACATTAAGGGACTTGGCACGGCTGTCCTGGCGTCAGCCTGGCAGCCTCTCTCTCCGGACTGTAGGGGGAGGAGGAGGAGTAGAGGAGGAGGTATGGAGGAGAGGAGGAGGAGTAGAGGAGGAGGTATGGAGGAAGTCTTGATAGATTCTCCCACTGGCTTCACTTTTGGGGTTTTGTCCTCTAATGTCAGAGTGGAGGAGCAGAAACACCCCAGAAAACAGATCAAATGGACCACCAGGGGGCTCCCAAACCTCAAGTTCAACCTCAGTTTTTTAGGGGAGAATTAAAACTGGCAAAGACTTTTTCCTCAGTAATTTGCAACATTGTTTTTATTTTATCATAATGAAAAAGAATTTATCTGTTATTGTTTATAGGCAGCCACTGGATTCTATTCTATTCTATTCTATTCTATTTTGTTCTATTCTATTCTATTGAGGCATCAGATAAAATCCTCCCTCTACTCATAATCGGCTGCATGACTTTCTTCCCTTCCTTAAAATTTGCGGCTCCAACCAGGAGACCAATACAAATTTAATTCTACATATTTATGCATTGACTTTTATTATATTGCAGATTTAAATGCTGCTTAATTTGTCCATTTCCAGCTCATTCTGCTGCTGGTTGCCATAGTTACTGCGGTAGTAGCTGTCTGTCAGCCTCCTCCTGACTGATGAACCGGGTGGATGAGCAGTGGAACGTCCAGCTGCCCCGACTGGACTTTCAGGTTGGATTTACCTGCAGGACTGTCCAGCTCCATCAGGCTTCTCTTCACTTCTCACTAGCTTCTCTTAAACATGCAACGTTTTTCTCACTCATTCGCTACAGATTTGGACATTTTTTGTAAACCTTTTTGGGAATTTCCTCACTGTGGCACTAATAAAGGCTTATCTCCTCTTTTTTTGTTTTTCTTCTCCTAATTTCTCTTTCTTCTAACACATTTTCAGCTGTAATTTTTTTCTAACAAATTTGCAGCTTTTCTCTGTAAATGTGACTTTTTTCTTGCAGGTTTGCAGTATTGATGAGGCGGCTGTTAATTTTTCTTCTGCTTGAATTTTTCAGGCTTCTCTTGACTTTCAGGTTTCTGTGGAAACTCTCACGTTTCTCTCCTCCGTGGCTCCAAAACACTGAAGATCAGCCGTCGGTGTCGTGCACGTGTGCCCGCAGAACAATAACGGCCAATTAAGAAGTGAAACCGAACCCTGGGTGGAAAAACACCGATTAAGCCCAGACACTAAGTTACTTTATTTTTTTTTTTGCAGTTGTCAAATAAATAGTTTTATTGCAGAGAAACTTGACGTTTGCGTGCACGGCCTCACTGTTTTTTTTTTTTTAAATCTGGGATTATATTCCATTTGCCAGTGCTGGTGCTGAATGTGCTGTGCTGTGTTGTAGGACGCTGAACACGTGCGCCTTATCCATACACAGCTGTTTATTTCATTTCTTTAACGTTACAGGGACAATGCACATTAATAAGCATTTCTGTAAACGTGATTGGCTCATTTTCAGCTGCAGTCCCCGGCCGGGTCAAACACATCAGATCAAGAGGCGTCAACGCTGCACAAATAACGGAGTAAAAAAGCGAGGAGCGCACCTGGAGCAAAGCAAGAGCAACGCAGTGAAGAAAGAAGAAACGCTCCAGAACACCCAAAGTTCCGCAGAGTGGTCACACATCTGATGTGTTTTAACCAGGACCTGAAGTTACTTTTAAGAGGTAACAGCTGTTGGCAGCGGTGGGCGCTGCTCTGACTGGCTGACAGAGGACCTGCTCACAGGTGCCAACGGTCCCGTCTGTCCGCAGACCTGCTGCGTCCACCACAGGATGTTCTCTGCTGTACAAAAGCACCGGGGAACAAACTACGGAAAATCTTATAACCAAGACTGACATCTGTAAATTTGATAAGAGTATAATATCTTTATACGCTTTTGATTATAAATGTCTGTCTGGTGTATTTTGGTGAGGGACTACAGATGTAATCCAGCAGTTTTACTAAATCTGCCATATTTACATTTATATGAATGTTTCTTAATGTCCAATATCCCTTTAAAATAAACAATAAATAAATAAAATAAAGATGCTGGTGGTGGAGGTGACATTAAATTCCACACAGATAAAGATGCCACTGCTGACTAAATATGGATGAAACCACAATATTAGAGGGGACGGGAGCCCAGACTCACGAAGCACGCTGAGAGCACATGAATTCACATCCTGGCTGCGTATTGTGATGATTATTCCTGTAAATAAATTGTTCATTTCTACATAATTACACCATTATTTAAGCAATATTATAGGAGAGGGAGTGTGGCATCAATGGATGTTTTAACGGTGGAAATATCTGTTGCTGCTGCATTCACTCTCCTATAATATTGCTTTTATCCAACAGTTCCTCAGCTCATCAATGAGCATAACATGGAAAAGAACAGCAAGCTTGTAATTTCACACACATGCATCCAAATTAAATATTGTGCAGTGCAGAAGTCAGTGTTTACATACTGGTCACCTGTTAGCTAGTTAGTGTGAAAATGGACACACTGTTGTTGCTGGGAAGGAAGAGATTTTTTCTGCCTCATTTTAAACAGTTTCAGCTCTTTGCAAAAATACACCCCCAAATACAACCTTGCACACGGTCCCCAAAAAAGAGAGAAACGGCCCTGCAGGGCCTCCTGCTGAGTGCTGGTTTAATGCAGCTGTACAGGTTTGATTCACTGCAGACGCTGCAGTCCTGCACACACAGGAAATATAATTCACTATCATAAACAATGATAATTTTAATTGTTAATATATGAAACCATGAGTATCTACTTACAGAATGGATATGTAGATATTTGAATTTGTCCCCCCAAAAAAGTAGAAAAAGAAATAAGACTAAATACTGAGGCTTCAATGTTCGTTTATTTATTTTCATATTCAGCAGCAGATTTTAACTGAGCTGCTCTGCAGCATATATAGTTTCTTTAACGGCGTTTGCTGCGTCATTATAAAGCTGTTAATTCAGTAATCCAGGTTAGAATAATCCATCCGCCCTCCACCGTTTGATTTTCTCCTGGCTGAAGATGATTCACGCCTGAACCTTTACGTTTATACAAACATAAAGTGGACGTCTTCATGGCGCAATTCGGCGTTTTCACGCAAAGTTTAAACGTCGAAGATCAATGAAAACTTGTGATGCGTCACAGGAAATTATTTCCACCTGATGTGGGAATTTCCGGCCATAAACAGCAGCTTTATGTGCTGCTTTCTCCTCATTATTTTGTGCTCAGAGGTACTGAAGACCCCCCCCCCCCCCATAGAGACATGTGGGTCGCTTCCCCTTCAACACCACTGCAGCCCATGTTCCCCACGTGGGCCTTTTTGGTCCCACCTTTATTTCTTCAGTTGTGAGGATTAAATCAGTCCAGGAGCGGTGAGCTTAAAAACCTGTGAGGCACCGCGGCAGCATTTTACCGCAGTACAGCGTGGAATAAATGCACAGCACTGGTGCGGTCATTGTGCAAAACCGCGGATGTAACGAGTCATTTCAACACGTTTATGGTTCCCATTTTCTGTCGGGTCCGTTTCAAAAACCCGATGATGAAACCACATGTTGAAAGTGGAATTTAAATGTGTAAACGTTTTATTTCAGGAGTGACTGACAGATCATGGAAGGACCAGCAGAAATCAGCAAGAATCTCCTTTCTCCATCAGTGTGTGAATGGGTGGATGGCAGGATCTGTAAAGCGCTTTGGTCATCCAGAGATGAGAATAAAAGCGCTATATAAGTGAACACCATTTACCGTTTCTTGTCTTCTGCCTTTGTTCTTGATGAATTTTATTTGGATCATTTTAAACGAGTCTTAATGTCAAAAATCAGATTCCCCTGCCACACGGACTGGTGTCTGAGGAAGGAAATCTGCGCTAAAATCCGCTCTTAGACGCACTTTCTGCGGAATTTCGCCTCTTTTTCTGAGCTGCAGCTGTGAGCGCTGTCCGTGGTGCTGAAACCGCTCCACCGGTCCGCTCCACCGGTCCGCTCCACCGGTCCGCTCCACCGGTCCGCTCCACCGGTCCGCTCCACCGGTCCGCTCCACCACGCCTCCCGTCCGCCCTCCATCACCTCCTCGCCGCTGCTGCACAGCTCCACTCATGTCCGCCGCACATCTGCGGGGCCTGAAACAGCCACGAGATCCCGCGCGTCTTTCAGACACACTGGAAGCGTAAACGCGCGGCTGTCCAGGCGGACGCGAGGACGGCCTGGCTCCCTGCGCCACGGCGCTGCGCTGCCCGCTGTCCTGGTTTAGACAAGGAAGGCCCCGAGGCGCCGAGGAGGTGCTGCAGACTGTGGCACCAGACCGGGGCCTGCACGCGGCAACACAACAACGAAAAAAAAAAAAAAGGTTCCAGTGTTTTCTGTTAGAAATCCACATGAAACATTTAGAAAATGAAAGGAGGAAACAAAAAATCCATTTGCTGCACAGTCTCATTTATTCTCATTTTTATTATTAACACACAGTTGGTTGAATACAAAGTTGAAAGATTTTTTTTATGAAAATAGATAAATAAATAAATAAATAAATAAATAAATAGATAAATAAATAGATAAACTGACGAATTAATTAAAACAATGCTGAGCAACAGAGACCCGTTAATTAATTACAAAAACCCACACAATTAATGCGTGCAATAATCATAATAATAATAAAAATATTTAAAACAAAGACAGCAGAGCTTCAATCTGAGGAAAAAATGACAAACTTGACTGAAACAAACCAAAGATTTTTGTCTGAATTGGATCACTGTGATCACACTGGTGGCGTCTTAATTCGCCTGTGTATGTGTGCACGCGCATACCCGTGCGTGCACCCACAGTGTGTGTGCGTGCGTGTGCGCGTGTGTGGGCCTCTGTCGGGTTTTGCATAGATGCGAAAGGAACTGATTTTTTTCTGGAGAAAATTCTCCTAAACAAACCCAACTTTCACTTTATTTGTTTTTTTTTACGAGTTCAGCATTCACCCCAAAACAAACAAACAAACAACAACACGTAAATAATATGACGTGTGCATTTTTGACGTTATTTCATTGTCGTTGTCAGGGTGTGGCTGTGACGTAGCAACATAAATAAATAAATAAATAGAGACTTCAGAAACACAAACCACACAGTGAGAAATATTAACACCTCCCTCTTCTTCGTCTTGCTCCATTTCTTCTCCTTTTTTGTGCCAAATTTGCTCTCATATTCAGATAAATTCTCCTGCGTAAAAATGGGGATTTTGCGCACACAGAGCAGCGCTGCGGAGTTTGGACTGTTTTTCCTCAGCCTGAATTTGGCCCCAAAATGGTCCTTGAAAACCTGGCTGTGCCTAATCTAGACCAGGCCTTCTTCATGCTTCAGTTCTGACCCAAATCCAGCCGTTTGTCTTGTTGTTCCCGAAGCTTGTCGGTCCACAGGCGGTTCCTGCCGCCACGTCCCTGACTGCAGCAGACTCAGAAGACCAAATCCAGACAGAAGATGAGGAGACCAACCATGAGAACATGTCAGATGTTCTCCACGGAGCTAACGAAGTGTTCCGTGGAGAGATTGCTGATTGCAGTCAGTCCTGACGCGCGCTCTCAGTTGTGGAAAAAGGCGTTCAGCTCGTCGTATACGGGGGGGCGCTCATGCTGTAAGTGCATGTCGTGGTAAGGCAGGACGTTTTCAGAGTGCAGGCCGCTCCGAGCCCCCGCGGAGCCGAACACCAGGCTGTGGGCCCCGCCAGCTCTAGAGCCGGGCAGGCCAGAGTAATGCATAGCGTAGTGGTAGCCCTTGTCGGGGTCGGGGGACGTGGAGCCCTGGTGCTTCAGGGAGAAGTTGCCGTTGACGCACAGGGGCGGGCTGAGGGGCCCCTCGTACTCGGGGCTGTTGTACTCTGGGGACCCGCTCCCGCCATACAGGGAGTCGTAGGCCGAGCAGTAGCCGTGCGTCCTCAGCGGGTGCGAGTTCGAGCCCGGCTGGCAGTGCGGGCTGGACAGACGCGCGCACTGGTAGGGGTAGGAGTGCATGGAGAAGGATCCGGAGCCGTAGCGGCCCCCCTCCTGACACTGCTGCTCGGTGAGGAAGTTGCGGGTGTTGAGCTGCAGGCAGCCCGCCACCAGGTTGGTGGTGGGCTGGGACAGACCCTTACACAGGGTCTGCACGTAAGACACCAGGTCCGGCCTCTTCCCGGAGCGCAGGATCTCCGACAGTGCCCAGATGTAGTTCTTGGCCAGCCTCAGCGTCTCGATCTTGGACAGTTTCTGCGTCTTGGAGTAGCAGGGCACCACCTTGCGCAGATTGTCCAGCGCCGAGTTCAGGTCGTGCATGCGGGTCCGCTCGCGGGCGTTGGCCTTTAGCCGCCGCATCTTGGAGCGCTCGATCCGCGCCTGCGTCATCTTCCGCTTCTTGGGGCCCCTCTTCTTGGGCCTGTCCCCCTCAGGGTCCTCCCCGTCCTCCTCCTCCTCGACCTCGTCATCCTCGTCGTCCTCCCCGGCGTGCTCGGAGTGCGCGCGGCTGCCTGCCTCCATCATGTCGTCCTGGGCGTCGTCGTGGTCCTCGTCTTTCAGCTTGGTGTCCTCGCTGTCGCTGTCCTCGGTCCAGGAGTACTTTTGCACGTCTGGGAGCAGCGAGGGGTCAGTGAAGAGGCGCGTCAGCATGGTGGGTCTGGAAGGAGAGAGAAGAGGAGTCAGCCGGGCACGGCGCGAGCGTCACCAGCTCAAAATCACGCTGAGCGCATGTAAAAACACAGTCAAATTCCTACTAAAACATGAGCAGCATCGCTGTTTTCACCAAGCCTTAAAAGGTGAAATCACATGAAATAAAAGTGAAACTAATTGTCCCGTGGGCGCGCGCAGGCGGACGGATCCTCCATTTAATTGGCCGCTGTCATCCGCGCGCCCTGCGTCCTCTCACAGCGGGTCCCCGGGGCCCACACCCCCTCTGACTGTCGCCCACACACACACACACACACACACACGCACGCACGCACGCACACACACGCTCCTGGCTACATTCCAGCACTGCCCATCCAGGCCGCTGCGCTCCTCCTCAGGGCAGCAGAACCAGGACGTGGACCTCAGGACCAGCTGCAAAATCAGCTGTTGGTGCTGCGATGTTTGAAAGACACAAAAACAATCAATCATGCAAAAAAAAAAAAAAAAAGCTGCAAACTCTTCAGTATCTGCAGCGACATCATAGAACAATCAGATATGTGACATTCCGAGTTCTCTCATTATTGTTATTCCTGTTATTATTATAGAGCAGACAGACAGCAGCCCGCTGAAGGTCTGTGATGGTTGTTTAATTATCTGGGGGGGGGGGGTGCCAGGGGCAAAATCCAGTCTTCAAATCTGCTGCTCAGGAGGTCTGCTCAATTAAAACGAAAAAAACGCGCAACGTTTAATTAACAGACCGTGTAGCTTTTACACGGAATACGTTTCACGCGCTCCATTCAGTATGCACGAGCGCGCGATTTCCAAGCACTTTTATTGTGCAGATGGAAACGGCTCGTAGCCTTTTAGCCCTGCTTAAATATGTATGGTTAAAAGATGGAGGTGTGGGGGCGATTTTGGCTTGATGGTGCAGACAAAAGTGGACGGAGACATGACGGCGCACGCTCCTGTCCCACCCTCTCATTCCCGCTGCCACACTGAAAATCATCCAGTGAAAAGGATAAAAATCATATAATAATCACCGATAAATCTCCCATCAGGGCGCGAGGAAGTCCTTGATCATAAAAAGCAATCCAAACCATCCATGGCTCCTTTCCTTCTTTCCCCGTTTCTGCAGATCCAGACGCAGGAATGTGGAGATCAGATTAATGTCCGATGTGACGCGTGCGCCACGATCAGGGACGGTACTCCAGAATGGCCCGGACGATCCGTGGGAGGCCAGCCGGCATCGGGGTCCTTGCTAGACCAGCACAGTAATCCAGAAGTTGAAGGGCGAGCAGGAAAACGTGCAATCGCCTTAAAATCCGACACAAAACACGCCATAATAACGCAGACATGCGGAGTATTTCTGCCTGGGGGGTCACCTGATCAGCCTAGAAGATCGATCACATTTTTACCCCCAAACATAAACAGAACAGCAGCTGAATCCTACAGAAACACGGACACCCATCTAGCATTAAATCGATTTATTGTGTTGGATTAACGGCCCGTTTCTGGCCCTGGCTGCCCATGGCTCCACGTTTGTTGTTCCAACTTACCCCGGCTCGGCTCTTCTTGAGGGGGACGGCGGAGAGAGAAAGAGAGCGCGCGCCAGAGAGAGAGAGAGGGGGGACAAACACGCGCACGAGTGTCAGACCATCTTCAGGGACCCGCACGAGCCTCCGCTCTCCGTTCCGGTGGAAGAAAAAAGGAGCAGGAAGCGGCGCCGGTGCTCGGTGCTGGTGCGGCTCCTCTCCACGTTACGCGCACCCGAATGAGCGCAGCCTGCGCGTCTTGGCGCGTCTTGGCGCGCGTCTACGTGAGTGAGAGAGTGAGTCAGTTACGTGCGTGCGTGCGTGCGTGCGTGCGTGTCCGCGTGTGTGTGTGTGGTAACCGCGCAGTTACCGGGGAACCGGGGTTACATACCAGCTCAGGCTGCCGTGCCAGCGCCCATATGGCTGGAGCGTCACCGGCAGGAGCCATCACGAGGGCCCGGTGATTGACATGCGCCCGCATTCGGAGAGATTTGCCCTCCCGAGGGGGGAGAGAGACACAGAGAGGAGGAGAGAGAGAGAGAGAGGAGGAGGAGGAGGAGGAGGGGGAGGAGGGCTCCGCCATCTGTCACCGCGCGAGCGCTCACACAGCCAGAAAAAAGGAGGAAAAACAGAAGAGAGAGAGAGAGAGGAAATAAAATGGTGGAACAACAGATCTGATCAGTGCGACCTGGAAGACGCGTGCGCCATTTTTAAACATTATTTTAATCAGACCCGCGAGGTTTTCTGAGTCACCTGCCAAACTCAGGAGGAGCAGCTTTGATGCTCAGAGCACATACCGCCACCAAGGTGCTGCTCAGCTCCAGTTATCAGGGGTGTAGCCGGGGGGGGGGGAGCTGAGGGGGCTGCAGCCCCTCCCCCCCAAAAAAAGAAGAAAAAAGGGAGAAAAAAGAAAAGAAAAATGTAAATAAAGAGCAGGGTTTGAGTAGTTTGGATTGAAAATGTTAAGAAATCTGTAGCTGTCAGGGGGCTGAAGCTAAAGCTTCGCCCTGAGCAAATGCCCCAGGCGTTCAGAATGGTGGTGACGGTTGGGGTTCAGCCCCCCCTCCCTTCACAAATTCCTGGCTACGCCACTGATTATAATGGGTCAGTGTTCAGAGTCCAGTCACACCCCCACAGGACCAGCGGGAGGGCACTGTTCAACATTCAATCTTCTCTTAGATTTGATTGACGGTTGGCAACCAGCTTACAGGTGCATTACCGCCACTGACTTGATTATCATCACTCTGTATCTTTGTATAAGGAGTTCTGAACAACTCCTTATGTGTGGAAAAAATTATCCGTCCTTGGACTGTGTCCTCGGTGGCGGCGTCATTCCAAATGTTTTAGGATGGTGACTGTTGTGAAGCCACAGCTTACAGCAGACTGTGGACGGGATGACGGATGCACGGGTAATGTCATCATGCCATGCCTCCATAAGGGGACTGTTTGTCATGAGCAGAGTTTGAAATTCCTGCCAAACTCAGCTTCATGGCCTTCTCTGTATTTATATTTATCTGCTATATTTTTTGGTGCCCTTTTTGAGTTGTTTATGCCTTTTATTTTTGTCTGTTTATGTTTCAGGCTGTTTGATGATCTCTCGTGTTATTGGTAGTCATTCTCTAGTCTGCATTTGGTTGTGTTTATATTTATTTTGTGGCTGGCAGCTGGCAGGTGCATTCCAGGGTTGGATGCGCTGCCTGCCAGTTGTCAGTCGCTCCTCCCTCCATTCCATCTAAGCTGATTCCAATAATTAATTGTTAGTCCATGTTCCTGCTCAGGTGGTTCCACACCTGTCCTCGCTCATATTATCTGATTACTCATTACTGAAGGATGGTTTGTTCACTGGCTCCTCACCGTTACATTGTCTACTTTGTCTGTGACTGTCAACCTTCTCATCTCCACCAGAACTCCGTCCACTCTGGTGGAATAATCTGTAAGTAATTCTCTCCCGCCGCTCACCAGTTTGAATGTTGGAGCGCTTTGGGTCTTTTCTCTGTATTTTGCTCACCAGTTGGCTTGGGAGCATTTTTGTGTTTTGTGTTTTTTTTCCCTTTTATCAATAAAATGCACAGCACATCCTGCACATGGGTTTCGTCTTTCTGCCCCAAAGGGGCAGATATGACACTGTCAGCAGAAAACAGCCTCTTTGGCACTCCGCCTCTAGATGTACACGCACCCTGTTCTCCTGCTAGTTAGCATATTAGCCTGTTCTGTATGTGTTCCATGTCCTATTAGTTATGGTTAATAAAGACCATCGTTCAGCACAGCCACCACCTCCGCTGTTCTGTTTCCAAACATAACAATTGGCAGTGAGGAGAAAACTTAATCTTCTGGAGTAAAACTAATCCTTTTCCTGGAGATGGAAGTGCGTTTGGCGCCACCACCGCTGTTTTTCGACACCCCAGGCGAGCCGCCCATTCCACGGCCCCACTGGTCCAAGTCGTTCTTCAGTTACGTGGCAGCGGTGGACCTGGGGAGACCAGAAAGCTGAGGAAGCGAGCAGGTGTACTCTACAGCCTGGGTGCTGAGGGGCTGCAGATATTCAACAATTTGGGACAGGCGGACACATATGAAGACTGTGTCGCGCTGCTGGCCGAACATTTCACTGTTCCACAGAGATTCGTGTTTTACCAGCGCACACAGAAACTCTTTCCTACAGTACATAGACACCCTTGGCTCTTTGGCTAGCACGTGCAAGTTTGGACAGGTGGAGGACAGGTTGATACAGCCAACAGTCAACCTCTCCCATGTCTCCCTGGGGAGAGTAACACATCAGACCGTCCCTGTTCCTGTGATCATCTCTGGGAACCACCGGGAGGAAATAACCTTCTACGTCCTCCCCAACTCTGTGTCGCCCGTCATCCTGGGATACCCCTGGCTTCGCCTCCATAACCCCGTCTTGGATTGGAAGTCCGCCAGGGTGTCGGCATGGAGTACATTCTGTATGAGCACCTGCTTGCAGTCCGCTGCCTGCTCTCCGTCCTCTTCCCCAACTCCTACGGACGCTGCGCCCCCGGATCTCTCTCTGGTGCCATTGGAATTTCACGACCTGGGTATGGTTTTCAGCAAGTCCAAGGCGATGTCTCTTCCTCCACACAGACCCTACGACTGTGCGATAAACATCCGCCAGGGGGCACCCTTACCATCTGGGCGACTCTACAGCCTGTCGGCGCCAGAGAAGGAGACCATGAATGCCTACCTCAAGGAATCGCTGAGTGCTGGAATTATCCGTCCCTCGTCATCACCATTGGGGGCAGGATTCTTCTTCGTGGGCAAGAAGGACGGTTCCCTCCGTCCTTGTATCGACTATCGCGCCCTAAATGATATCACGGAGAAGGATCGCTACACCCTGCCACTCATGGACACCACCTTCCACTCCCTCCAGGGGGCGACTTGGTTCACCAAGCTGGATCTACGCAGCGCATACCACCTCGTCCGGATCCGGGAGGGAGATGAGTGGAAGACAGCCTTCCGTACCCCGAACGGCCACTTCGAGTACCTGGTGATGCCGTTCGGGTTGACCAATGCTCCAGCGGTCTTTCAGCGCCTAATTAATGACATCCTCCGGGATTTCATTGGCCTTTTTGTGTTTGTCTACCTGGATGACATCCTCATCTTCTCCAAATCCAGGGATGAGCACCGGGTCCATGTGAGGCGGGTCCTCCAAAGGCTGCTGGAGAACCGGTTGTACGTGAAGGCCGAAAAATGTGAATTCTACGCTAAGACAACATCCTTCCTCGGGTTCATCATCTCCCACGACCAGGTGCTTCCGGACCCAGTGAAGATGAAGGCGGTGGTGGAATGGCCTACACCTGCATCGAGAAAACAGGCGCAACAATTCATCGGGTTTGCAAATTTCTACCGCCGCTTCGTCCCTAATTTTGGCACCATCGTCGGCCCTCTGACCCGCCTCACGTCCCCTAAGGTCCCGTTCCGGTGGACCGAAGAGGCCGCGGCTGCTTTTCAGGCGCTGAAGGCGGAGTTCTCCTCCTCCCGGGTCCTTAGCCAAGTCAACCCATCGCTGCAGTGCATCGTGGAGGTGGACGCTTTGGACACAGGAGTGGGGGCGGTTCTGTCTCAGCGGTCACCAGGTGATGGAGTCAAACGGCCCTGCGCCTTCTTCTCTCGGCGCTTGTCCCCGGCGGAACGGAATTACGACGTGGGGGACAGAGAGCTCCTCGCCATCAAGCTCGCGCTGCAGGAGTGGCGTCACTGGCTAGAGGGGGCGGACCTGCCGTTCGTGGTCCTGACTGACCACAAGAACTTGGAGTATTTGAGATCTGCCAAGCGTCTGAACGCCCGCCAGGCGCGCTGGTCCTTGTTCTTTGCCAGGTTCCGTTTTAACATCACCTTCAGGCCTGGCTCCAAGAACGGCCTGCCCGACGCCCTCTCTAGGCAGTTTGCCCCTGAGGAGTCTGAGGACACGGTCCACACCATCCTGCCCAGGTCGTGCATCGTGGGAGCCGTCACCTGGGACATAGAAAGCAAGATCCGGAAGGCGCAGGAAGTGGAACCTGACCCTGGCGGCGGACCGGAGGGGAGGCTGTTCGTGCCATCCACGGTTCGGGGGGGAGGTCATCCACTGGCTACATACATCCAAGCTCACCTGCCACCCTGGCTCCTCCTGGATGATTGACCTCCTTCAACGGTCCTTCTGGTGGCCGGGCCTGCGGAGGGACGCTACCCGCTACGCCCGGGCCTGCCCAGTATGTGCCACCAGTAAGTCAGGTAATGCCCCTCCAGCGGGTTTGCTCCAGCCTCTGCCCGTCCCTGGCAGGCCCTGGTCGCATATCGCCCTGGATTTCGTCACCGGACTCCCAGTCTCAAACACCTTCGACACCGTCCTGACCATCGTAGACCGCTTCTCCAAGGCGGCACACTTCATCCCGCTACGAGGTCTTCCAACTGCCCTGGAGACGGCGGATCTCCTAGTCCAGCACGTGGTCAGGCTGCATGGGATTCCGGTGGACGTGGTCTCGGACCGGGGGCCCCAATTTTCCTCAGAGGTTTGGAGGTCATTCTGCAACGCCCTGGGAGCCAAGGTGAGCCTCTCCTCCGGCCATCACCCCCAAACCAATGGGCAGTGCGAGCAGACCAACCAGGAGCTTGAGGCTGCGCTCCGCTGCGTCACTGCGTCCAAACCTACGTCCTGGAGTAACCATCTCGCCTGGGTTGAGTACGCCCACAACACCGCCCGCTCTTCTGCTACAGGGATGTCTCCCTTTAAGGCGTCCCTGGGCTACGACCCCCCTCTTTTCCCAGCGCAGGAGAGTGAGGTAACGGTTCCCTCAGTTCGGGCGCACCTCAGGCAGTTCCGCTCCATCTGGGCGTCAGCGCGCAATGCGCTTTTACGCACGGCGGAGCGCAACAGAACCACGGCGGACCGGCACAGAAGACCTGCCCCAGCGTACCAGGTGGGTCAGCGTGTCTATGTGTCAACCCAGGACGTCATTTTAAAGGGCGAGAGGAGGAAGCTGGCACAGCGTTTTATGGGCCCATACCCCATCACCAGGATTATCAACCCGGTGGCTGTGCGTGTAGCTATTCCCCCCTCCCTTCGCATCCATCCCACCTTCCACGTATCCAAGGTGAAGCTGGCAGTCTCCGACCCCCTTTGCCCTCCTCCTGCTGCGCAACCCGCGCCCCGGATGATTGATGGCCATCCGGCCTGGCCTGTCTCCTCCATCCTGGACTCCCGGCGCCGGGGTCGTGGGTTGCAGTACTTGGTGGACTGGGAGGGTTATGGGCCTGAACATCGGCAGTGGGTACCCTCGTCGTTTGTGTTGGACCCGTCCCTCATTACTGAGTTCCACCGAGCGCACCCGGAGAAACCATCGCCAGGAGGCGCTGCTAGAGGGGGGAGTACTGTCACGCCTCGCCGCCCATCTGCGGCGCCAGCTGCACGCACACCTGCACTTCATCAGCGGCGAGGGATTTAAGCCGCCTCGCCCTGGGCTTCGGCCTGAAGCCGTCAGACTTCACTCGTCACGATTGCTGTGAGTAACCTCTACCACTTCAGCAAACATCTCGGTAAGAAGCCCTTACCTTTTTCCTCTCCAAGTCTGCTCCCCTGTGCACAGGTGGATTTCCCGGCGGCGGACCATTCCTCTCTGTCTCCATTCCCTCGCTGCTGCACCGGGCTCTCCAGGTCGCTGTCTACCGGACCTCGTCCTTGCTGTGCCAGCCACCTGCTAACTCCAAGTAAGCTCATCACTATTTTTACATCTCCTGTGTTGGTGTGTGCCCGTCACCCTTCTCCCCTTGCTTCTCCCATAGGGTTGTCCGGCTGTACGGTCTCCTGCCTCCGTGCCCGACGCAGACCCCACCACCAATACATTCACATCTCGCAGACACACATTCATACACACTTGTTGTTAATAAAGCTATTGGATCTACTCTGAGCCTGCGTGTGTGTCTCCTGAGCCGTGCATTATGTCAGTGACAACCTCAACAATGTTCCACACGTCACAACAGAACAGAACCTGAACCATCTCAGCTGTCTCAAACATTCTATGGTGAAGAATACAGCAATATTCCACATGTCACTACAGAACAGAACCTGAACCATCTCAGATGTCTCAAACCTTTTATGGTGACAACCTCAGTGATTTTCCACCCATCACTACTGAACAGAACCTTCTAACTAGACTGATGACCTCAATTCAATTCAATTCAATTCAATTCAATACAACTTTATTTATATAGTGCCATTTCACAACAACAGTCATCTCATAGCACTTTCAACTGTAGGGGAAACCCTCACAATTGCAGAAACCCCAGAAATCAGGCGATCCCCTGTGAGCAGCACTTGGCGACGTGTGGAGAGGAAAAACTCCCTTTTAACAGGAAGAAACCTCCAGCAGAACCAGGCTCAAGGAGGGGCAATCATCTGCTCAGCGATGTTCCACACTACAGAACAGAACCTGAACCATCTCAGATGTCTCAAACCTTCTATGGTGATGACCTCAGTGATGTTCCACACATCACTACAGAACAGAACTTAAACCATCTCAGACATCACAAATCTTCTATGGTGACAAGCTCAGCAATGATCCACACGTCACTAGAGAGCAGGATCTGAACCATCTCAGACATCTCAAACCTTCTATGGTGATGACCTCAGTGATGATCATCATGTCACTACAGAACAGGACCTGAACCATCTCAGACATCTCAAACCTTCTATGGTGACGACCTCAGCGATGATCCACATGTCACTACAGAACAGGACCTGAACCATCTCAGACGTCTCAAACCTTCTAACTAGATTGATGACCTCAGCGATGTTCCACATGTCACTTCAGAACAGAACCTGAACCATCTCAGATGTCTCAAACCTTCTATGGTGACAACCTCAACAATGTTCCACATGTCACTACAGAACAGAACCTGAACCATCTCAGATGTCTGAAACCTTCTATGGTGACGACCTCAGCGATGTTCCACATGTTACTGCAGAACAGAACCCCAACCATCTCAGACATCTCAAACCTTCTATGGTGACAACCTCAGGGATGTCACGGCAAGAACAGTCTTTTTTTGACATACCATGTTGATGTACTTTAAAAAACAAAACAAAACAAAAAACTTATGATTGACTTTAGTAGACATCAATCATCCCCAATTGGAGGAAGTCATTTGACACAGAGTGAGGAAATTCAGATTCTGAAAATATGCCATTATGCTGAACATAAACTACAAGAGATGGAGAATGATATTGATCCTGATAACCACTTCTTCAATAATATTCATAATCATTGTGAATATTATACTGAAAAGCAATTCAAAAGTCAAGTGCAATTAGATTGTAAACTATCAATAATACACTTTAACAGCAGAAGTCTTAACAAAAACTTTCCACAGATTCAGGATTATCTAAAACAGCTAGATAGAAAATTTACAGCTATCGCAGTCTCTGAAACTTGGGTCAATGAAGAGCAGGCTTCTTTGATGGCAATAGAGGGATATCAGATGTTTTATATTAATAGATCTCAAAAAAAAGGATGGTAGTGTTGCACTGTATACTGATGACCTGTATAGGTGTAAACTTGTAAATGGAATGTTCTTTGCACTACCAGGGATTCTGGAATGTGTTACTGTTGAGATTGACCAAGATAAAATAAAAAATCTAATTATAAGTTGTATATATAGAATGCCGGGAACTTGCATTGAGACATTCAGAAATAAGTTAGTCGAGTTGTACAATAATATAACTAATAAGAAAATGGTAGTAATCTGTGGAGATTTCAATATTGATTTACTAAATCCATTTCAACAAAATGTAATTACAGACTTCATGAATTCTATGTACAGCATGAGTCTATATCCCACAATAACACATCCCAGTAGAATCACAGTTCACACTGCTACACTTATTAATAACTTGTTTGTTAATATTACTGATAAGAAAATAGAAAGTGGATTATTGATAAATGATATAAGTGACCATTTGCCAGCCTTTGCACTTTTCCATGGCCACACGGGGGCCAATACAGAAAATTTTTAAAAAATCGTTCAGATACAAATCACAAAATGCAATCAGTTCTTTTAAAGAAGACTTGCTGAAGCAAGAGGGGACAAAAGTCTATGTATCAGATGTAAATGAAGCCTATGACACATTTATGAACATTGTAACCACTCTTTATAAAAAAAATTGTCCATTAGTAAAGAAAAAGCTTAAACATAAATTTGTCGATAAGCCATGGTTAACCAAAGGATTACAAAAAGCGCGTAAAAAGAAAAATTTATTATATAAAGCTTTTCTAAAGAAAAGGACAAAAGAAGCAGAGCAGCGGTATAAAACATACAAAAATAAGTTAATATATATAATGAGATGTAGTTAAAGAGACTATTACAGTAAAGAACTGGAGAAAAACAGAGACAATATTAAAAATACATGGACAATACTTAACAATATTCTTGGAAATAAAAACAGAAATACAAGCTACCCAACCAATCTTTCAAAAAAAAAAATAAAATAAAATAAAAAATGACTCGGAGTGTGAATGCAGTCTCACCTGCAGATGAATTTAATAAATTTTTTGTTAACATTGGTCCTAATTTGGCTCGAGAAATACCCATTACAGCATCTACAGGTGATACAATAAGCAAAAACACTGCTATAAAAGACTCCATTTTCATAAAGAACACTGACATGCTCTTAATCAAAACTATTATTGAATACTTAGTGAAACCACTGACGTATATCTGTAACCTGTCTCTCCAAACAGGTATATTTCCCAATGCAATGAAAATAGCTAAAGTAATTCCGACATACAAGACGGGTGACAGAGGGGAATTTTCAAACTATAGGCCTATTTCACTATTGCCGCAATTTTCCAAGATACTTGAAAAAATATTCTGTGAGAGAATTGACAACTTCATAATGAAGGATAATTTATTGTGTGAACAGCAATATGGGTTCAGACACAAGAGGACAACTGCATTTGCTCTAATGGAATTTATAGAAAAAATATCAACTGCTGTAGAAAATAAAGAGTATTCAGTTGGGGTATTGCTGGATCTTAAAAAAGCATTTGATACAGTGGATCATAAATTACTGTTAAAGAAGCTACAAAATTATGGTATTAGGGGGGTAGCACTGTCCTGGTTATGTAGTTACTTAAAGAACAGATATCAGTATATATGTGTAGCATACATTTGGTAGCAAAAACTCGCAGTTACTGAAGGTTACTTGCGGAGTCCCACAGGGTTCAGTTTTGGGGCCATTGTTATTCAATATGTATATAAATGATATATGTAAAGTTTCGGAAAAAATAGATTTAATATTGTTTGCCGATGACACTAATTTATTATGCAGTGGAAGCAATTTGGAACAACTTTTGGATACACTCGGAAAGGAATTAGGAAAGCTTAAGGTCATGCCACAGCATCTTAATAGGATTAAGGTCAGGACTTTGACTAGGCCACTCCAAAGTCTTCATTTTTTTTTTTTTTAAGCCATTCAGAGGTGGACTTGCTGGTGTGTTTTGGATCATTGTCCTGCTGCAGAACCCAAGTGTGCTTCAGCCTGAGGTCACGAACAGATGGATAGACATTCTCCTTCAGGATTTTTTGGTAGACAGCAGAATTTATGGTTCCATTTACCACAGCAAGTGTTCCACATCCTGAAGCAGCAAAACAGCCCCAGACCATCCCACTACCACCACCACATTTTACTACTGGTATGATGTTCCTTTTCTGAAATGCTGTGTTACTTTTATGCCAGGTGTATTCAGCAGAGACCAGGGGACCAGTTTAGTTGTGTTCAGCAGAGACCAGGGGGCCAGTCTGGGTGTGTTGAGCAATGACCAGGGGACCAGTCAGGGTGTGTTCAGAAGAGACCAGGGGGCCAGTTTTGGTGTGTTGAGCAGAGACCGGGGGACCAGTCTGGGTGTGTTGAGATGAGACCACGGGACCAGTCTGGGTGTGTTAAGCAGAGACCAGGGGTGCAGTCTGGGTGTGTTGAGCAGAGACCAGGGGACCAGTTTTGGTGTGTTGAGCAGAGACTAGGGGACCAGTCTGGGTGTGTTGAGCAGAGACCAGTCTGGGTGTGTTCAGAAGAGACCAGGGGGCCAGTTTTGGTGTGTTGAGCAGAGACCAGGGGACCTGTCTGGTGTGAATGGGGTCCACATCCACTGGTTCTGAGATGGAAGCACCTTCTCCTTTCTTCTTTATGACCTACATTGATGTTTTACATGTTTACAATTTAAATCCATAAAAAAGTCTAATTTAACTGTAACCTTTTTAAATAACCAGTCATTCACATGTTTCCACAACTGTGAGCTGCACCTCAGTTCATGCATTCTTTATGTATTTATTTATGACAAGACATAATCTGGTGTTTCCAAAAATTGTTTTTTTATAGATTATTAAATAAAAGGTTAGCTCAAGTACTTTATCTGTATTCACTTCTTTCTAATCATTAATATCCACTGCAGGTTTGGGTAGAATCCAAGTTTCTATTTGTTCAGAACAGTCAGACATTGGCAGTGATGCAGAAACATGATGCCAGAAAAGGTTCTTGTACCTGGAGAACCTTTGACAGAACAGTTCTTAGATGAGTAACTTTACTGCAGGATACTTTCTGCTCGAGTACATGTGAGGATAAAACTACTTTTACTCGAGTACCTTTGGTCACAGTCACTAAATTTTAACTTCACTGATGTGAAAACTGATCAGAAATGTGCCTGTTTAAAAGGACTGATTAGTCTCACTAGAAATGACTGCATCTGTGGTCATTTTAGTAAATTTATCATCTGATTTAGCTGAGATGGGTGTTGATATTATTGTTCTTCTGTTCCAGCTACAAAGAACAAGTAAGTTAAACAAGTTAGATTTAAAAAGTTAAAAATTTATGTGAAAAGTTTATATGTAAAATGTTACAAATTCATGTTTTAAAAAAATCATAAAACAGTCACAAATTTGACAAAAGTGATGCATTTAAAAGAAAAATGTTTAAAATGTAGAATTGCTAATTTTTTAAGTCGAAAATGTAGGTTACAAAAATCTAATTTATGTGGAAAAACTCCATACAACTTTTTATAGGATAAACGTTATATTTTCAAAAAAGACAAATTATATGAAAAGACAGAAATTTAGGAGGAAAAGTTTTCAAATTTAGAACCGTCATTACTACTGCAGTAACTTTCTTTATTGAATACTTTCATCTTCACCTTTTCTGGCGACAACTCTGATACCTGAACAATTCCAATAACAGTAATATTACTGGAGAACAATTTCTGGCTTCTTTACCCACCTCTGGTTTGAAGCAAAGCTGCAGACAGAAAATTAACAAATGGCCCTGCGATGGACTGGCAGATCTGTCCAGGGTGGACCCTGCCTCTCGCCCAAAGATGCTGGGATAGGCTCCAGCACCCCCCCGCGTGGATTAAGTGGAAGAAGACGAATGAATGAATGAATGAATGAAATAAGAAAATGTATTTTGCTGTCCTGTTAAATTTTATTACAATGTTTAAAGCAGGGAGAAGAGTGCACGGTGGTGGTGATGACAGTGTGAGTCCTGGTCGCTCCTGGTTTGTGAGAAACCTCCTGATCAGGATGAAGTGAAGGACCAGGGATCTTCTCTGCTGTCCTCTGGAAACACAAGTGATTTTAGGTCCCAGCAGGGACTCTTTCCTCTACTGTAACTTGAACATTGAAGACAGTGAAGTTCCCCTGTGATGGTTGGGGTCATGAGCTGGTTCTCATCAGTCTGGGACAAGTGGTCCACACGGTCTTCAGGTTCCTCATTATGAAGATCTTTTATCAGATACAGAGAAACAGAGCATCGGACCATAGTACACTATGAAGTCTGTTTTTCTGAGTTTATTACTTTGCATGTTAAAGTTTGTGAAGAGACTATAATAAATAAAGCTCTTTACTGTGGAAACAGATATAAGGTAGTCATATAAAAATGATTACTTGTATATTAAATTAGTTTTATGGAAGAAAAAACTTAAAGGTGTAACACTTGGAGGAAAAGACAAAAACATCACTTTCTAAAGTGGGACATATTAAAATACAAAAGACAATCAAGTACAAACACCTTAGAATCACCCAGAATGCAAATATCAGCACTAAATATCACATAAAATCAGAGACTCCAGTCATATTAAAACTGCTGGAAACCTGCATCATTTCAGTGGTATCAGGCCACTCCGTACCCCTGCCACTCTGTCCCAAGTCACTCCATACCCAAATCGCAACATACCCTAGCCACTCCATACCCATGTAATGAAATACTTACCAAACCAAAGTGTTGTTGTGATTTCTGATCACACCATATAAGGCTGCTACTCTTAAGACGCCTTCACACCAAATGCGAACGGGCAAATTTTTCACTCATCACGAACCCATTATAACTCAATGTAAACACATGACATGAATTCACTGTCTGAGTGAGCTGCAGACAGGTGAAGTTGCCTTTATAACTTCTGCAGCTGTGTTCAGCCTGCTGTGTAAATCCCCCAAATAACGTCATGTTTAGGTTTACATTATCCGATGGGACTCACCTGAAAAAGCTGGCCCTACTATTATAATAATAATAAGCTTATTTATAGAGCACTTTTCACAGACAGAGTCACAAAGTGCTTAACATGGTAAAAAACAAAATAAAAGCACAGGCACATAAAACAGTAAAAAAAAAAAAAAAAAAAAAGTAGACAGTAAAAGCACATAAAAATACAATCAGCACATAGTTAATTAAAAAGCCAGGCTAAAAAGGTGGGTCTTTAGTTGCTTCTTAAAAACACCAATGGAAGGTGCAGATCTAAGTTCAAAAGGCAAGGAGTTCCACAGTCTGGGAGCAAGAGCAGCAAAGGCTCTATCGCCTTTGGTTTTGAGCCTAGTGCTAGGGACTACCAATAGATTCTGATGAGAAGACCTGAGAGACCTGCTGGGCTGGTGTAGAGAGAGCAGGTCACTAATATAAAAAGGTGCCTCTTCATGAATGGCTTTGTAAGTAAGAACAAGAACTTTAAAATCAATTCTATAGTTTACAGGAAGCCAATGCAAGGAGGCCAAAACAGGACTGATATGACAGAATCTACTGGACCTAGTTAGTAATCTAGCAGCAGCGTTCTGGACTAACTGTAGGCGGTGTAAAGAGGATTTGCTAAGACATGTGAAAAGAGCATTACAGTAGTCCAAACGTGAAGAAACAAAGGCATGAATAATGATTTCTAACTGATTGTAGGAAACCAATGACCTAATTTTGGATATATTCCTAAGGTGGAAAAAACAACTCCGGGTTAGAGATTTGACATGCTGATCAAAACTCATCGATTGATCGAAAATGACACCAAGATTTTTTAGATTAGACCGTACATTAGAGCTTAATGAACCAATGCTATTAACCAACTTAGGAATTAGATTATCAGGTGCTACAATAAGGAGTTCAGTTTTATCAGCATTAAGTTGCAAAAAGTTACTAGGCATCCAGTCCTTAATTGCAGACAGACAATCATGAATAATTTTTAAATTGTCAACATGGTCAGGCTTAAAAGAGAAAAGTAGCCGTAAATTGTCAGCGTAGCAGTGATAAGACACAGCTTTAAATTTGCTGATAATAGAACCAAGTGGCAGCATATATAGGGCAAATAAAAGTGGACCCAGAATAGAACCCTGAGGCACCCCACAGGTTAAAGGAGCAGAGTCAGATGAATAAGAGCCAACAGCCATGGAAAAACTCCTACCAGAAAGGTAGGAGAAAAAACAATCTAGAGCTTTTCCAGAAATACCTACCCAATCTCTAAGCCTTTGTAACAAAATACAATGATCAATAGTATTAAATGCTGCAGTAAGATCTAATAACACTAAAACAGAGCATTTGCCAGAGTCTGATGACATTAAAATATCATTTGACACCCTGAGAAGAGCGGTCTCTGTCGAATGTTTCTGACGAAACCTGACTGAAATTTGTTGAAAACATTGTGTTCAATCAGAAAGTCAGTAAGCTGCTTGGCAACAACTTTTTCTAAAAGCTTAGAAATAAAAGGAAGCTTAGAAATTGGCCTGAAGTTTTTAAAAACAGATGGATCAAGATTAGGTTTTTTTAAAAGTGGCTGCACAACTGCATGTTTAAAATACGAGGGTACACAACCAGATTCAAGTGAACTATTAATGATATTAACCAAAGAATCAGAATCAGAATCAGAATCAGAATCAGCTTTATTGGCCAAGTATGCACAACACATACAAGGAATTTGACTTAGGCTAAAAACTTGCTCTCGTTGTTCAGGTGGAGGATTTAAATAAGGATTCAATGACAACAGAGTATGTACAGTAAATTACAGTCTGTCCACATTTCTATAAAAGGATGCAAATATATACAGGAATATATGCAGTTATTTACTCAGACTAACCACACTTTGCAGAAATATATGAAAAAAATATACAGTCACACAGTATTTTAATGTGAACTCAGATTCAGTGATATAATGTGAATGAAGTAAAAAGCAGTGTGAGAGTTATGTGCAATGTAATAATGGATGAAAAGTCATGAGTACAGCAACAGGTAGGACTAGGTGAATGTTAGGAGTTCATCAGAGTGATGGCTTGAGGAAAGAAGAAAGACGGAAAGATGTACCCACTGAGCCAATTACCTCTTTTAACATTGAGGAAGGCAAAATATCTAAAACGCAGGAGGAGGATTTCATGGAACTCACCAACACTAACAAATCCTCGAAAGAAATTGGGGTAAAATCACTTAAAAAGGCCTGTCTGTTAGGACAATCAAGGATTAGAGGAAAGGAATGAGTAAAACCAGCCCTAACAGCAGTGACCTTGTCAACAAAAAAGTAAAGAAACTTGTTACAGTCATTAATTGAATAAACAGGGGGAGCAGAACTAACAGGTTTAACTATACTGTCTATTGTACTGAAGAGGATCTTTGAATTGTTACTATTGGAGGAGATGATGTTGGAAAAATAAGAAGTTCTTGCCATTTTTATCATATTGTTAAATTCAATTAACAGTTCCTTAAGGTACAATCGATGCACCTCAAGTTTAGTGGACTTCCACAGTCTTTCCACCCTCCAACATTTACGTCTACAACAACAGAGATCATCATTTAACCAGGGGGATGAATTAACAGCACTGACAGTCTGATTTAACTGATAAATTAAAAAGAACACAAAAATGGTCTGACACAAGAAGCTCCTTAGTCTGAACATTATTCACATTAAGACCGAGTGTAAAAACAAGATCAAGTGTATTTCCTTTTACATGCGTAGGACCAGATAGACACAAAACAAAATTAAATGATTCAATAATACCCAAGAAATTAACTGCAAAACTGTCATTGGGATCATTAATATGCAAATTAAAATCTCCAAGTAATAAAATCCGCTCAAATTTAATAATAGAAGTTAAAAAAATCGCTAAACTCAGATAAAAAGGAGGCATTAACTCCTGGAGGGCGGTAAATTAAAACACAATAAAATGGGCTTGAGGAGACAATTTTTAAAATCATCAGTTCAAATGATGAAAAAGTTCCATGGTTCACCGTCCGTGTAACGAAGCGGCGCCGGTTCATGATGGCCAGACCACCGCCGCGGCCTGTCAGTCTCGGAGCACAGGAGAAGGTACAATCCGGTGGACAAAGTTCAATTAAGGAGGTAAATTCCTCACTTCTCTGCCAGGTCTCAACAAGAAATAAAAAGTCCAGCCCTGCAGTAATGAATAAATCATTCAAAAAGAATGATTTATTTGCGATGGAACGTGCGTTAAGCAACGCCAGCTGGATGGGCTCTGTAACAGCAGCAGTCTCACCGGGAATGGGGGCCGGTGAAAGTTGACGTAGGCACCCACTGCCTGCAGGGGATTTCCTGGCTCGGAGCAGGGAGAAGGCTGGTTGGCACGGTAGGACAGGAAAAACAGGCCGGAGAAATGATGGCCTCACTCCGGGCACACCCGAGGGCCAGGATCCAGGAAAGAGGCCAGCTGCAGCATTAGGAGAAAATGAGGTGGAGCGAGCGAGACGGCGAAGCCGAGCAAGCCTTCTGGATTTCACCTGCACGTCTTCCCCGAGGTTTGGATTGCTTTCTGCTGGTACAACCACAGCGGGGATCCCAGGTACCAACGGGAAGTTGCAGACGCAGAGACCGATGGAAGAATCTTCCCTCCTGGTTATAACAGCCAAACCCCACCATGGAAGATCGAATATCCAGCAGCACTTGGCGATCATAAACAATGGCTGATTGCACATGATCCAAGCACAATAACACAACCAAAAACAGGACAAACAAGCGGAGACGACCAGCAGCCAGAAACACAGGCGGCGCGGCCATCTTGGAATCAATGTATTCATTATTATTATTATTCATTATTCATGTATTATGTAGTTATTGTTCATATAAAAAAGGGACTGGTTATACTGTTGGAGCTCTTATTTGTGTGGCACGGGGTGGAGGCTCCACCTTATGGTTCCACCAACCCCGTGGGCATATAAGGGGCTGTGGGTAAAGGGACGGTCTCTTCTGCCTTACCTCTGCCAGCAGCTGCATGCACGGCAGGCGCACTGAGATCAGCCTTATAATAAAGAAGTGTTCAGCTCCCCTCCTGACCTCATCCTTGTCTATGAGTTACGACGTAACATTTGACGACGAGAGGTAAATTCATGGAGGCGTGTGGAACACCTATTCGTCCATTCCTGGAGCTCCTGGGGGAACCACCTGTGCCGTGGCCTCGTTGGTATGAGGCTTTCCAGACATACATGGTGGCGTTGGACCTGGGACGAATGGAGAATCTGAGGACTTGTGCGTTGTTGGTACACAACTTAGGAATGGAGGGACAGAGAATTTTGGGCACTCTTGGAGACACGGACAATTACGAGCAAGTGGTCGAGTTAATGGGCCACCATTTTAGGGCACCGGACAACATCATCGTCAGATGGATTAAGTTCAGACAGCACCACCAACAGGTAGGCAAACTGACCCAGCGGTTCATGTTGGACTTAAGGCAGCTGGCAGCTGAGTGCCGGTTCAGGTCATTGGAGGAAGGAATGTTTCGCAGCCAGTTGGCGGAACACACCAACTGTGCTGGGGTCCGCTCCAAGCTGCTCTCATTCCCGGGTGAGTTGATGCTGACTAGGGCTGTCGAGTTGGTGCTACAGCTGGAAGCAGCGGACAAGCTAATTCGGGAGAAAATTCAACACTCCCCCATGGCTGTGCAGGTAGTGGACTTGGACAATGATGGGAGTGTCAAGAACAACGTGGAAGAGGCCAGCGCTGCACGGATGAGGTCTGCCCCGGGGAAGCACAGGTGTATGGGTTATGGGTCCATGAAGCACCGCTATAAGGCTAGAGAGTGTGCGGCAAGAGGGAAGCTCTGCGGAAAATGTGACTGCCTACACCACTTTGTGAGAGTATACCAGTCAGCAGAGGAAGAGAGCCGGCGCAGGAATTCAACTCCCCCTGCCCCGACGGTGATACACACGGTGTCCCCGAGTACCTGTGGGTGCACACACTGCATGATGGTTCTGGATGAAGTTCCGGTACTGATGCTGGTCGACACAGGAGCGGAGAGTTTGGTGCTGAATTGAGCTACGGTTAGAGAATGTTTCCCCACTACAGGATTGGATGTGTCTGAGCGCCACTTTGCAGCTATGGAGGAGGACGGTTGGCCACCGTGGGTACCATCACACTGACGGCTCAGTACAAACCAGCGGAGATGGCTGATATGGAGTTCGTTGTAACGGCCTATGGTTCTAACATCATGGGCTGCAACCTGTTTTATGGCCTTGGATTTTCCATCAAGAGTGGCGCTGGGGAAGAGTGGTCGGGCTGCGAACTGTGGGACCGGCCGGTTCTGAGAGTTAGGGACGATGGTGTGTGGGATGAACAGTTGCTAGGCATTCCGGAAAGTGGACAGGCTGTGTTGCGCTCAGGGTCGCCGCGGGAGGGCCCTGGAGCCAGTGTCCGAGCTGCTCTGGATGTGGGCGCCAAGTGGCACGGGGGAGGATCTGCGGTGGAGATCAATGCCCAAACAATGGCCTCTGTGGCGGCATGAAATAATAAGGAGCGAACTGGGAGTTTTTAAGGGAGTTTATTAATCATACCGCCATCACGAGAACTCACTCCAGCGCCGTGCATGCGCACCGGAGCGAGCCCGGAGGCTCTCGTCAGCAGATACAGGCAATGCGTGTAGTCAGAAGTGGTGGTCAGAGAGAGAGAGAGAGCGAGTTACAGAGCAATGCAGTTTTTATACTCCACTACAGACAATGCATTCACAGCAGTAGGTATGGACATTTGCATTTGAGAGACACACATAACAATAGGAAGATTACTGGCCGGAATTCGCCTCTGCTTCGGAGCTGTAGGACAAAAGAGGTTAGAATCAGAATCAGAATCAGAATCAGGTTTATTGCCATTGTTCATGTAGTACACAAACTAGGAATTTGTCTCGGTACAATGCTGCAACATTAAACATGATAAGATAAGAGAAATAAACTATACATGTAATAAAGTGTAGGATAAGATTAAGTGATACTGGTCAACAGTTAAAATATATATTAGCCAGCAGCAGATACTGTGGAGAACTATATAGTGCAGTCGGTAATGCAGGAAGAAAACAGTGATGATTGACATGAGTCTGGTTGAGCTGCTGTACATGGTGCACGAGAGTCACTTAGTGTTCAGCAGTCTAATGGCAGAGGGGAAGAAGCTGTTCATGTGACGGGAGGTTTTAGTCTGGATGGACCGAAGTCTTCTACCAGAGGGGAGGGGGGCAAACAGTACGTGACCAGGGTGTGAGGGATCGGCTATGATCCGGCCAGCACGCCTCCGGGTCCTGGAGATGTACAGATCCTGGAGAGATGGGAGCTTGCAGCCGATCACCTTCTCAGCAGTGCGCACGACGCGCTGCAGCCTTAGTCTGTCCCTGGCAGTGGCTCCTGCGTACCACACGGTTATGGAGGTGGTGAGGATGGACTCGATGATGGCTGTGTAGAACTGCACTAACATCTTGGTGGGTAGCTTGAGCTTCCTCAGCTGCCGCAGGAAGAACATCCTCTGCTGGGCTTTTTTGATGAGTGAGCTGATGGTCAGCTCCCATTTGAGGTCCCTGGTGATGGTAGTGCCTAGGAAGCGGAAGGAATCAGCAGTGGTGATGGGAGAGCCTGAGAGGGTGAGGGGGGGCAGAGGAGTAGTGACTTTCCTGAAGTCTACAATCATCTCCACTGTCTTCAGAGCGTTCAGCTGCAGGTTGTTATTGCTGCACCAGGACGCCAGCTGGGCCACCTCTCTCCTGTAGGCGGACTCGTCGCCGTTGGAGATGAGCCCGATGAGGGTGGTGTCATCCGCAAACTTGATCAACTTGACAGACTGGTGGCTGGAGGTGCAGGAGTTGGTGTAAAGGGAGAAGAGTAGGGGGGAAAGTACACAGCCCTGGGGTGATCCGGTTACAAGGCACATCTACATATTGTTATCAGTCCATAGATCACACTGCTATGTTAATTGCTCCCGCTGAGCGCTCTGCTTGTTCGTGGCTGTTGTGGGGGTTACCCATACACTCCCCCCCAGAGGGCTCAGCGGGGAGCTGAGGCCTCGATAGTCTGGCTTTGGAAGCGAGCTGCGGGGAAAGCTCGCTGCAGGCGGCGGTGGAGGGAGGGGGGGTGGGGGGTAGCAAGTGCCGGCCCGGGACGGCGAAATTGTCTGGGCCGCGCAAAAATTGCCTGTGGATCCGCGATGTTGAGGGGCTGTCCCGTTGAACGTGCGGAGGTCCACAGCAGCTGTAAGAAGAAAAAATTAGTCTCTGACTCCTCTCGCTGCCATGAAGAAAAAAGGAGCTGCAGCAGTGAGGGACTTGGCGTGTTGACTTTAGGTGCGCGCGCAGTCCTAAAGTCCTCGGGGAAAGCTGACGGCTGAATTCCCTTGTGCGCCCTGGCTGAGACCATTAGAAAATCCTGTGAGCGAGCTGCGTGCGTGCTTCAGGTGTGTGAGCAGCCCTGAAGGTTTTGTGTGCAGCGGCGAAGGACGATGGCGGTCTGTGTGGAGCCGGTATTGTCCCGTGCGTGGTGCGCTGTCCTCATAACCCCCCGGTGTGCGTGCAGGGTTCGGTGCATGGCAGGACCGCTGTAGAGGCGAGTCAGGGTCAGGGAGCTCGCTGGAGATCAGCGTTGTCGGGGCCGATGGTCATCCCTGTAAGCTGTTGCGTCGTTCGCTGTGTCGGGTCATGGTGCGTTGGAGGGGTGAGAGGGAGGAGACGATCTCTGTCCCTTGGGCTCGTGCGGATGCGTTGGAGCGGTGAGAGGGAGGAGACGATCTCTGTCCCTCGGGCTCGTGTCGATGCGTTGGAGCGGTGAGAGGGAGTAGACGATCTTTGTCCCTCGGGCTCGTGCAGATGCGTTGGAGCGGTGAGAGGGAGTAGGCGATCTCTGTCCCTCGGGCTCGTGTCGATGCGTTGGAGCGATGAGAGGGAGTAGACGATCTTTGTGTCACTCGGCCGGTTCCAGCGTGGATGTCCAGGTCAGAAGGTTGCTGCACAAAGCGTGTGCTTTCTTCGGGGTCACCAATGTGGCGGCATGGAATAATAAGGCACGGCGAACTGGGAGTTTTTAAGGGAGTTTATTAATCATACCACCATCACGAGAACTCACTCCAGCGCCGTGCATGCACGCCGGAGCGAGCCCGGAGGCTCTCGTCAGCAGATACAGGCAATGCGTGTAGTCAGAAGTGGTGGTCAGAGAGAGAGAGAGCGAGTTACAGAGCAATGCAGTTTTTATACCCCACTACAGACAATGCATTCACAGCAGTAGGTATGGACATTTGCATTTGAGAGACACACATAACAATAGGAAGATTACTGGCCGGAATTCGCCTCTGCTCCGGAGCTGTAGGACAAAAGAGGTTACAAGGCACATCTACATATTGTTATCAGTCCATAGATCACACTGCTGTGTTAATTGCTCCCGCTGAGCGCTCTGCTTGTCCGTGGCTGTTGTGGGGGTTACCCATAGCCTCAGGCGTTCCTGGAGCACGGTTGTGGAGGTCTGGTGAACACGGGACCACAGGGGCGGGGTCAGCAGCGGATCTACAAGTGGTCAGGGCAGGACCGAGTGGCACTGGAGGAGGGAGTGCCAGGCGGAAACACTGCAGGCCGTGCAAGACCCCACTTGGTGTCGTAAACTGGGTTCGGGCTCAGGTGGAGGTGAGGTCCAGGCGGGTGAGGGAGAAGTGGAAGATGGAGCGGTACCAGGGTCGGCTGCAGGTGACAGATGTGCGGCATGATGGTTATCTTCTGCTGTTGGATGGCTCATGGCGCCATCCTAATAAGCTATGATGTGCCCTGAGGAAGACAGAAAGGCATGGCTCCAGACAGTTGGAGTGCTCGGAGGTGTGGAGGAGAAAGCGCTTCGGGATTGAGGCGACCAGCTGGGGTCCAGGAAGCGGACTGCCTCCAGGGGCGGACTGATGGTGAAGGGTCGGGGGGTGGGGGAGCACGGGTCATCCTTATCGAGTCATGGACATGTTCCAGCTGTTAAATCTTGTTCTGTATTAATAGTTTTGGGGTTTATTTTAGCATTGTATTTTATATAGGTGTCATGTACGCCCCTCTAGGGCAAAAACAAACCCAAGTGCTTGACTGCAGTGAGACATTTACTAACAGGAAAAACATAAACAGTCCAAAAATAACTGTGCAAGCAACACCAGGAAATGCAAACACGAAAAAAACTTACACACATAAAACTTACACAGATGAGGATTCTCTGCAGAGTGAAGGAGGGGGAGACTGTCCGAATGAAAGAAGTCCAGTCTGAACACTGTTGTGACTGCTGCACTGATGGAGGGAAACGGCAGTCTATAAATAATGGGGGAAATAATGATTGGCAGGTGTGAGTGGGCAGGTGACATAATTTTCAACTGCTCACAGCTGGGAAAGGCTGGAAGGCAATCAGCGAGCAGCAGGTGGGTGTGTCTGGGAGATGATGAGGGAGATAATTTTTTTAAATTTTTTTTTTTTTTTTTTTTTTTTTTTCCTCTCGGCGCCACACCAGTCGGCTGCCTTTTGCAACAGCGGCTCGATTCCGAGTTTTTTTTCCCTTCCTCTCTCTTTTGATCACTTTTTTTTTTTTTTTTTTTTTCACCCCACTTATATCACGGACACACAGATCATCCCAAATGTCTCCTGAGCCGGTGGACGGAGCCACTGTTTATAGCAGGATACGATATAACAGGGAAGAGCTGCTAGCATTTAACCGCCACCCCGGTCCCACTGGAAAAACTCGACATACCGAGAGAACTGAGGCGAAAACGCCGCGGCTGCCGGGCTGGAGTAAGGCGGAGGACAAAAAATATAAGGTACAGACCCTCCCTTCCATCTGTTGTCATGGGAAATGTACGGTCGATACTGGGAAAGTTAGATGAGCTAGCGGCTATCTCCCGTTATGATAGCACTTACCGGGAGTGCTCTCTCCTTTTGTTTACTGAGACGTGGCTAACTGAACTAGCAGCAGATGCTAACATTGAGCTGGAGGGTTTTCACACGATACGAGCTGACCGAACACCAGAGAGTGGCAAAACTAGGGGCGGTGGAGTGATCATGTATGTTAACAACAACTGGTGCAGACCGGGACATATCACTGTTAAACAACGACACTGCAGCAAAGACATTGAGTTGCTAGCTGTTAGCATGAGGCCTACATATCTCCCAAGAGAACACTCACACGTGATCTGCATTGTTGTTTATGCAAATCCGACGGCGAACGCTGGGACAGCGCGTGACGTCATCCATTCAGTAACCAGCAGGCTGCAGACAGAACACCCAGATGCTCTTCTCCTCATCTCAGGCAATTTCAACCACGTTTCACTGTCTCCCATTCTGCCCACTTTCACCCAGTATGTCACATGCCACACTAGAGACAATAAAACACTGGATTTGTTCTACGCAAACACTAAGGAGGCGTACACCTCATCACAACTCCCCCCACTTGGGAGATCGGATCACAACTTGGTTCATCTCCGACCGGTGTACAAACCCCTAGTGCACAGACAACCTCCGGCCATGCACACTGTGGAGTTATGGTCTGAGGAGACAATGGACACTCTAAAGGACTGTTTTGAAGCCACTGCCTGGAAGCAGCTCTGCGATCCACATGGTGAGGACATCGATGGCCTCATTCACACCTTCACGGGCTACCTCAGCTTCTGTGTGGACAAATCCGTTCCCACCAAGACCATACGGCGTCACTCAAACAACAAACCCTGGATCAACCCTGAGATAAAAACACTTCTGAGAGAGAAGAAGAGGATCTTCAGGTCGGGGAACAGGGAGATGCTGAAGTCCGTACAGAGGGAGCTGAGGAGAAAGATCAGAGAAGGCAAGGACAGCTTCAGGAAGAAGATGGAGGACAAGCTGCAACAGAGCGACATCAGCGGGGTCTGGAGAAACCTCAAAACCATCTCGGGGCTCCAGAATACCTCCCCCCAGGCCACGGGGGGCAGGGAGTGGGCGAACAACCTGAATCTGTTTTTCAATAGATTTGACCAACCGCCCTCCCCCCTGTCTGCACAACAACCACTGCTGCCTCTAAGAAATCAAGTCCTGCTACCCACTCCCCACTCCACCGACACCCCCCCCACTCCCAACACACAGCCCCCCATCCTGACCCTGACCAAGACCCAGGTGAGGACGGAGCTGAGGAAGATCAAGGCGAGGAAGGCGTCGGGACCGGACGGCATCAGCGCAAAGCTCCTCAAGTCCTGTGCAGACCAGCTGTGTGGGATTGTGACGTATATCTTCAACATGAGCCTGAAACTGGGGAGGGTACCACAGCTGTGGAAAACATCTTGTGTGGTACCTGTACCAAAAACTTCCCACCCCAAAGACCTGAACAGCTTCAGACCGGTGGCCTTGACGTCCCACTTGATGAAGACCCTGGAGAGACTGCTCCTTGCTCATCTCCGCCCCCTGGTGGAACCAGCGATGGATCCACTCCAGTTCGCCTACCAGCATGGCATTGGGGTGGAGGATGCGGTGATCTTCCTCCTTCACCGTTCTCTGTCCCACCTGGAGAAGCCCGGGAATATGGTGAGGATCATGTTCTTTGACTTCTCCAGTGCTTTCAACACCATCCAACCGATGATCCTGAAGGACAAGCTGCTGCGCGCAGGGGTGGACCAGCACCTGTCATCATGGATCCTGGACTACCTCACGAACCGGCCTCAGTTTGTGAGAACCCGGGACTGTGTTTCCGACACGATCATCAGTAGCACGGGGGCCCCCCAGGGAACGGTGCTGGCTCCCTTCTTGTTCACTCTTTATACTGCGGACTTCTCACACAACACAACACATTGCCATCTACAGAAGTTCTCTGATGACTCTGCGATCGTTGGTCTCATCTCCAGCGGAGATGAAGCTGAGTACAGAGGGCTTATCCAGGACTTTGTGGACTGGTGCCATCGGAACTGCCTCCAGATCAACGCGAGGAAAACTAAGGAGCTGGTGGTGGACTGCCGCAGGCATGGGCAGCCCCTCACAGCACCAGTAAATATACAGGGAACAGACATCGAGATGGTGACATCCTACAAGTACCTGGGTATTCATCTGAACAATAAACTAGACTGGTCACACAATACTGACGCACTCTACAAGAAGGGACAGCGCAGGCTGTTCCTGCTGAGGAGACTCAGGTCTTTTGGTGTACAAGGGGCGCTGCTGAAGTCATTCTATGACACGGTGGTGGCATCAGCCATCACTTTTGGAGTGGTCTGCTGGGGCAGTGGCATTACTGCAGCCGATAGGAAGAGACTGAACAAACTGATTAAGAAAGCTAGCTCTGTCCTGGGGCAACGCCTTGATCCGATGGAGGAGATAGGAGAGAGAAGGACGGTGGCTAAACTGTCATCTCTGCTGGAGTCCGAGTTCCACCCTATGCAGGACATACTGGATGCACTGAGGAGCTCATTTAGCAGCAGACTACATCATCCCAGGTGCACAACCGAGAGGTTTCGTAGGTCCTTCCTACCAACGGCTGTCAGACTGTACAACCTAAGCAGGGCTGCTCGCAGAGATAGCAAAAAGACGTAACAAACTAATAGTTTTTTGTTTTTTTAATGCAAAAGATGCAATAGACTTACACAATGGTCCTCTCCGGCATACAACTAGGAACATACCGGTCGCTATGGAGGGTGAGAATATGTATGGGCACATAATCATACCATGTAGGATAACTAAATAGACGGTTATGCTGTTTCATCCCACCTAGCAACAATGCTCTGCACTGTGTGTGTTTATATATTTACATATTTATTCCATCTAGCTACAATGCTCTGCACTGGGTGTGTTTATATTTATATATCTATATATTTATTCCATCTCGCTACAATGCTCCGCACTGTGTCTTTATATATCTACATATTATTCCATCTAGCTACATTGCTCCGCACTGTGTGTGTTTATATACTTGCATATTTATTCCACCTAGCTGCAATGCTCCGTACTGTGGGTGTTTATATATTTACATATTTATTCCATCTAGCTACAATGCTCTGCACTGTGTGTTCATATATTCATATATTTATTCCATCCAGCTACAATGCTCTGCACTGTGTGTCTGTGTGTGTGTGTGTGTGTGTATATATATATTTTATAGTAATATGTACATATGTATATTAGCTGCTCTTGCTTGCTTGTTTTTTTTTTTGTTTTTTTTTTTGTTTTTTTCTTGCCTTCTGATTGTTGCTCTGAGTGTTGCTATCCCTGTGCTGTTGCAATCCTGGAATTTCCCCGTTGTGGGACTAATAAAGGCTTATCTTATCTTATCTTAGATGTACCACAGAACAGAAAAGCATACCAATAAACATATACAGAAGACTACCAAATCAGACTGACAGATAAACAAAACTAGAAATAAAGTGAGGGTCTGAGCTCAGCAACAAACAAGAGCTCAGACACATGACAATAGGAGACATGGCAGTAGTTCCTTTTTTTCTTTACTGGACTGTTATATAGCATAGGTGGCAGAACAACCCGCCTCCCTGTGTGGGGGGTAGGATGGTAGTCTACCCGTCCCCCCTAATTTTAGTTCTCTTGGTATGAATGTCATAGGCGCCTTTTGGGGATTTTGGTTTATGTTTAGTGGATGATTCGGGTTTCAAATTGGGGTGGGCTGGTTGTGTGTGTGTGTTTTGGATTTTTCAACAGTGGGGGGAAATATTATGTAGTTATTATTCATATATATGGTTATACTGTTGGAGCTCTTATTTGTGTGGCACGGAGTGGTGGCTCCACTCTACCGTTCCGCAAACCCTGTGGGCATATAAGGGGCTGCGGGTAGAGGGACGGTCTCTTCTGCCTAACCTCTGCCAGTGGCTGCATGCACGGCAGGTGCACTGAGATCGGCTTTATAATAAAGAAGTGTTCAGCTCCACTCCTGGCATCATCCTTTCTATGAGTTACAACATAACAGCAACCTCCAAAACTTCACAAGATGGGTGTTTACGTTTCTAGATTGCTAGCCTTTGTTGCATCTAGACAGGCAACAAGATTGAATAAATCAAACAGATTTTTTTTTTTACTTAAAGATATTACACATTTTATTACAATTATTAAGAAAAAGACATTAACAGACAAAAAGAAGGACAGCAGAAAACAGTGATGGGTTTCCCGACCATCACTATTAAAGACAAACATTATCACATCAATAAAACACACTAATAACATTCTTAAACATTCAAATACTTAAGAGAAATACCTACTAAATTAATGTATGTCTCGCAATCTCCTCAAGCGAATTCACCATGGGAAATGCTAAAATGTACACAAAATTAAAAATGTTAAAAGAAAAAAATACACCACTGCAACACAGTCCCTAAGAAAATCCAATAAGTGACATACCAAATTCAGTTTCCACTGAACATCATGGAGGTCCACATCTTCTTGAGATCACCCCTGTCACAAAACACGCAGCAGCCACTATACAACACAAATCCAAATCCAAAACAAACAAATCTCACTATATTAAATCCCACCTGCAAGAACCAAGAAACCCAACCACCAGGTGCTGCTCGTTACACCTTGTTAGCACGTCTATGGCAGGAATTCGTGGGTAAATAATTCCGACAGCGCGATTCAGCTGAAGCGCTCCTGGCCCTTCTGTCTGCAAGTGAGTGTCAGGCTCATTTTCAAACTAGTTTACTCTCCAGTATTGATACTTGTATTTAATTATGCAGGTACGGAAGTGGGTATGGAGTGGCTAGGGTACGTTGTGATTTGGGTACAGAGTGACTTGGGGCGGAGTGGCAAGGGAACTAAGTGTCCAGTAACCATCTCAGTAATCACGTACTGAGCCAACATGTGGAGCCCAAACTAATCTGAAAACAGAAAAAAGTAATAGAAACATAATTTATAAGTAGACCTTGCCTGTTGTAAAGATGGTCAAAACAGAGATGGGTCACATCAACCTTTTATGAATCCCGAGGCCTTCGGTATCCATTTGTAAACAGCATCCTCCTTTCATCCCCTTTGCTGGCTGATGGGAACTCCCTAAACATATATTTCTGGCTGTCATTCTCGTCTTTCATCAGATGGTGATGTCTGCATGAGTCTATGCTGCAACTTTGGACATTTTCCCGATTTTAAAGTGAGATTTAGCAACTAGCCTTTCAGGCTTGTTTGAAAATGGCAGCATTCTGCTGCTGCCATAACCACTTCCGGCTGTGACCAACAAAATAAAATAAAAACAACACCAAATGGAATCAGATCCGTTTTGTCGTTGTTGGTCAATTTTAATTTTATTTTGACAAGGCAAGAACAATATAACGGCTATTTTCTGTCATTCTGTTTTCATTTCACAAAAGAAATATTAAAAGAACAAAGAGTACATGGATTAATGTGGTCCCTCTTAGGTGTTTCAGTTAAAAGATGTGCAGCAGCATTCTGAACCAACTGCAGATGAGAGAGGGAAGACTGGCTGACTCCAAAATAAAGTGCATTTTTTTTCCTTGTCCTGTCAGGAAGCTAGGTGAGCAGAACAGAAATCTGCTACGCTTATTGTGCCAGAACAGATTTAGTTTGCCAAAAGGAGCTTTATACAGTACCTATCTATGTACTGAATATTGTTGTAAACGCCTTCTGTAATAACTTTTAATACTTTATTTAAATTATTTATTTATTTTACCCATGAAGGACCCGGCAGGATGGGAAATGTGGAAAGGAAGTGTGGGGAGGGGGAAAGAAAAGAGAGAGGAACAGACAAAGAAGACAAACAAGCCAACAAGATCTGACATAATAAACCACCTGCAATCAGAGAACATACCACACTAAACCCTTTTAAGACGCATTGTAAATATTGGCTTTTAAACAACCAAAACTGTACCTATCACTAGTGGTTGCTCTGTGGCATACACATATATATACAGTGGTGTGAAAAAGTGTTTGGGCCCTTCCTGATTTCTCATTTTTTTGTATGTTTGTCACACTTAAATGTTTCAGATCCTCAAACAAATTTAAATATTAGACAAAGATAATGCAAACAAAAAATGCAGTTTTTAAATGAAGGTGTTTATTATTAAGGGAGAAAAAAAAATCCAAACCAACACGGCCCTGTGTGACAAAGTGATTGCCCCTGAACCTAATAACTGGTTGGGCCACCCTTAGCAGCAACAACTGTAGTCAAGCATTTGCGATAACTGACAATGAGTCTTTTACAGCACTGTGGAGGAGTTTTGGCCCAATCATCTTTGTAGAATTGTTATAATTCTGCCACACTGGAGGGTTTTTGAGCATGAACTGCCTTTTTAAGGTCATGACACAGCATCTCAATCGGATTGAGGTCAGGACTTTGACTAGGCCGCTCCAAAGTCTTCATTTTGTTTTTCTTAAGCCATTCAGAGGTGGACTTGCTGGTGTGTTTTGGATCATTGTCCTGCTGCAGAACCCAAGTGCGCTTCAGCTTGAGATCACAAACAGATGGCCGGACATTCTCCTTCAGGATTTTTTGGTAGACAGCAGAATTCATGGTTCCATTTACCACAGCAAGTCTTCCACATCCTGAGGCAGCAAAACAGCCCCAGACCATCACACTACCACCACCATATTTTACTGTTGGTATGATGTTCCTTTTCTGAAACACTGTGCTACTTTTACAGTGGATGTAATGGGACACACACCTTCCAAAAAGTTCAACTTTTGTCTCATCAGTCCGAGTATTTTTCCAAAAGTCTTGGGGATCATCAAGATGTTTTCTGGCAAAACTGAGACGAGTCTTTATGTTCTTTTTGCTCAGTAATGGTTTTTGTCTTAGAACTCTGCCATGCAGGCCATTTTTGCTCAGTCTCTTTCTTATGGTGGAGTCATGAACACTGACCTTAACTGAGGCAAATGAGGCCTGCAGTTCTTTGGATGTTGTTGTGGGGTGTTTTGTGACCTCTTGGATGAGTCGTCGCTGCACTCTTGGGGTAATTTTGGTCAGCCGATCACTCCTTGTAAGGTTCACCACTGTTCCATGTTTTTGCCATTTGTGGATAATGGCTCTCATTGTGGTTGGCTGGAAGTCCCAAAGCTTTAGAAATGGCTTTATACTGTAACCTTTTCCAGACTGATAGATCTCAATGACTTTGTTTCTCATTTGTTCCTGAATTTCTCTGGATTGCAGCGTGATGTCTAGCTTTTGAGGATCTTTTGGTCTACTTCCCTTTGTCAGGCAGGTCCTATTTAAGTGATTTCTTGTTTGAGAACAGGTGTGGCAGTAATCAGGCCTGGGTGTGGCTAGAGAAATTGAACTCATCTTTCCAAAGATGTGATAAACCACAGTTAATTGATGTTTTAACGGGGGGGGGGGGAGGTGTCACTTTTTCACACAGGGCCATGTAGGTTTGGATTTTTTTTTTTAACCTTTAATAGTAAACACCTTCATTTAAAAACTGCATTTTGTGTTTACTTGTGTTTTCTTTGTCTAATATTTAAATTTGTTTGATGATCTGAAACATTTAAGTGTGACAAACATACAAAAAAATGAGAAATCAGGAAGGGGGCAAACACTTTTTCACATCACTGTATATGCACCCGTGCATCACACACATATGCCTCGCATTGAGGTGCTTGGGTGCATGTGTGAGTGTTCGCATACGCAGTACTTCACTCGTGTGACATTTGAATGTCTTGTTTTGTAACACCTTAACTCTGCACTTTAGCATATCCACTTTGTACAGTTTTATTGCAGTTGTTCTTCTCGTGTATGATTGTTTGCTTGTGTGTTTTTGTGACCCGCTAGGGGACTACAGATGCAAGTTAGCAGTATTGCTAAATCTGGAATACTTACATTTGTATTAATGTTCATTAGTATGTTTTGTCCCTTTCAATAAACATTAAACTAAATTAAATTAGATTTCTGTTCTGCTCACCTAGGTGCCTGACAGAACAAGGAGAAAAAAATAAATAAAATTTGCAGTAACCACACCAGGAGATAAACTGCTAATTAAAATGCTTAAAAATGACTGACCTATGATAGCAACGACTTCTTTAAAAAATCGAGGAGGAAGAGTATCACAAGGGGAACCTGAGGGCTTAATGTGGCAGGGTCACAGGCTCAAACTGACTGAAAAATGGTAAAATAGTTGCAAATTTACATGAAAAAGTAGCAAATTAACAAGAAAAAATAGTTAAATTACAAGAGAAAAGTTGCAAATTTATTAGAAAAATCATAAATCTATAAGGAAAGTTGCAAATTTACATGAAAAAAGTTGCAAATTAATCAGAAAAAAGTTGAAAATTTATTAGAAAAAAATCACAAATCTATTAGGAATGTTGCAAATTTAGATGAAAAATGTTGCAAATCATGAGAAAAAGATGTAAATTAATGAGAAAAGAGTTGCAAAGTGAGAAAAAATTAACAAATTACCAAGAAAAAAGTTGCAAATTTATTAGAAATCAGAAATCTATGAGTTTCAAATTTCCACCAAAATATGTTTTGCATCATGTAGCCTGAGCATTTGTGCTTAAGAGAAATGTTCATGTTGATGTGTGTGTGGGGGGGGGGGGGGGGAGACATGTCTGATCTACAGCTTTGCTAGAAACAAACATGAGGGCCGCTCCAGAATAAAAACGTGGTTCTAGACAAACTCTGACCAGCAGCTCCTCCATTAACACCAACACCACCAGATGAGCGGTGGGTAACCAGGGTTTATCTGCACCCCCCCCACACACACACCACCTCATATGTGGGTGGGGGGGGGGGAGACGGGGTGCATCCTAAGTGCATTAAGGTGGCGGAACAGAAGGCATATTGTTTATTTATTTACTTAATTGGATCAAACGATGCTTCCGTGTATTCAGAGGAGTGACAACCAAAACCAACTGTGATTTGTTGGCAGTCTTTGTGTGTGTGTGTGTGGGGGGGGGGGGGTTCTGAGGATGACCCACTTCCTGGAGCCTTAAAATGACTCAGACTGAAACCTAAAATGCTGAACAAAGCTTCTGTTCCATGAAGACAGTTCAGTTCAGTTGTTCCTGCATCTGTGTGAGGTTTTAAGAGGGGGCGGGAGGGGAGGGACTGAGACCCAGGTGTGCTGACTGTTATGTATGCCCATGATAACAATGGATACGGACGTGATGGCGCAGGCACGGATGATATCTTCACGCCATGCCTACATTAGGGGACTAAGAGCGTGAGTCCTGGTCTTTTTGGCACTCCGCCTATAGCCTACACACAGCCTGTACTCTGTTAGCTTGCTAGCTCATGTTCTGTACTGTTCCACATTTTTATTAATTTTGTGTACTTTACTGATCCCCAGAGGGGAAATTTAGGGCATCCACCCAGATGGTTGAAGCAGCCACGGTACGGCGCTATCCCTTCACCATTCACACACACATTCACACCTAGGGCCACGTTAGAGTCTCCACTTAACCTAACCTGCATGTTTTTGGCCTGTGGGAGGAAACCGGAGTAACCGGGGTAAACCCACGCAGACACGGGGAGTACATGCAAACTCCACACAGAAGGGTCATCGATAGTTGCGGATGTGATGGAACCCACGATGGTCAGGGGTGGAATCCATCCCGTGACCTTTGTACTGTGCTGCCACTGTGCTAACCACTGCACCAGCTGCCCCAGTGTTCCCCATGCTACCAACTCTGATAACAAAGCCACCGTTCAGCGCAGCCACCGCCTCCACTGTTCCTATTTTCCAGACATAACACCGACCCACAAGAGATGGATGAAGAATGGGTGGTGGTGGTGGGGGGACTGATGTTGCTCAGAGCTGGCAGAGGAGCTCAGGACGCATGGAGGAAGAGGAGGAGGAATTCCTCACTGTTATGTCTGGAAAATGTGGAAGGAACCAACAGAGGGTGTCTTGCTGAGAACACAAACTTTATTACATAAACTCTTAATGGTGGTACAGAGTATTGTCGGTTGGGAGGCCGAGCATTTAAGAAGAGAGCAGAAAGAGACTGTAAAATGGCCGTCCCTCAGATTTATATTTTCGGCGTGATGACATCACTGAACGGGCACATCCAAGGCTGCCTTAATGAACAGGCTAGGCTGGGCTGAAGCCCAGGGGCCTACAAAGATCAGGGGCCGATCATGAGCCAATAAAACGGATCACATTGTTGTTAACTGGTCAAATTCTAAGTCCATCACTTGATGTTCGTGTGTGGCTGGCTGCTGATTGGTCCAATTTCCATGTGGCCCACATGGGTACCATGTAACAAGAGCCTATCAGAGGAATTGTTTTGACATGTGACTATGCTAGCACCAGTGAGAGGTAAGAAGTAATTAGCTCCGTCAGAATGTCCGGAAAAAAGCTTGAGTGGTGCTTATAAAATTATTGAGAGGAAAAGAGCTTGGGGAAAATGAATTACTCAAAAAAAATGCTGAAGAGTGAAGGATTTTTCTGAGCTGGAGCAACGAGTGGAGGCGGAGCTGCTGATTACTGCCCCGAGGAGATAGGTGGGCCATTAAAGCCTTCACCTGGAGGAGAAGACCACCAGATCCTGCTGAAAGAGAGCAGGCCAGTGGAGAAGGCAAGCTGAGAGATGGAGACCAGCACAAGAAAAGCCAGGTCTGATGTCAGGCCATCATTGCTTCCATCAGACAGCTGTGTGTGGGACAGTAGACTGGGAGCTTGGTGACAGTAGACTAGATCAGGCCTGCTGCTGAAACAGACTGTGGAACCTCACACTGGTGTCCAGAGAGTATGACGTCATTCTTGAGCTGGACTTAAAGGCCATAATGAAGGATTTTTCATCAAAGAAGGCCAGAGGAAAGCACTTTAACAAAAAGGTAAGACATGCTATTTGTAGCTTTTCAGCCACCTGTGCAGGTTTTTAATTACCTCCACCAAGGAGGTCATGTGATCGGGTGGTTTATTTGTTTTTCTGTTTATTAGCAGGATTACGCAAAAACTACTGCATAGATTTTAATGAGATTTTCACCAGATGTAGCCCTTGGACCAGCGATGAATCCATTAAATGCTGCTGATGATCTGAGAGTGCATACCTCCACCAAGGACCTTGTTTGTATTTATGCAGCAGGATTACACAAAAACTACTGAATGGATTTGGATGAAATTTTCTCCAGAGGTGGTCCTTGGGCTAGAGAGGAATCCACTACATTTTGGTGATGATTGGAGAATGCATACCTCTGCCAAGGCTCTTCTCAGTGTGTTAACAAGAATCCTCCAAAACTACTGGATAGACTTGGATGCAATTTTCACCAGAACTGGCTCGTGGCCTACACACAAACCCATTACATTTTAGAGGTCATCCATGAGTGGTGGAAGGAGCCTTGGCGGAGGTATGCACTCTCTAAGTGCTTTTCTAGTTGCTGCTGTTTTGCACTGTTTGAATCAGGAATACTTGACTGATATAACTTTGTCTTCTGCTGTCATCATTAGACTGTAATTGTTGATCAGTGTCATCCTCTGATACCTGGTGTTGCTTAGGCCATGGTGCTGTGTGGGTCAGAGAGTGCGAGAGATTAGACTAATTTGGGTTTATGCTCAAGGCAGTAGTATCTGTCACTGTAAAAATGAAAATCTTGGTAAGATAAAATATCCTAAATCAAGGCTATACGTTTGTTTTTCTCTCACAAGGTAATTTTGACAAGACAAGAATTTCTTTTTGTTGTGCAGTTTTCTGTAAGATTTTACTTGCTTTAAGGTAGTTTTTACTTGTTTTAAGAAATTTAATCTTACTTTGTTGGCAGATATTTTTTCAAATTTTAGCTAAAATTGTCTATTGTCAGAATTTTTTGCTTATTTTAAGGAAAATTATCTGCCAACAGAGCAAGAAAATTTTCTGTACTTGTTCTTTTAGACCTTAGTGCAGCTTTTAATACTATCGATCATAATATTCTACTTGATACATTAGAACAACTTACTGGACTTAAAGGGCCTATATCATGCTATTTTAAGCCTTTCAGAGTAAACTATATGCATGTATGTGATAGTATATTACATTTGGTACACTGGAGAATGAATTTCTTATGAAATATGAGTTATTTTCTTGAGCCCGGAAGTAAGATGCCTCGATCTCTGAGGCTCCGCCTCTCCTTCTTGTGGCTGCTGCCCATTTCATGGCGTAACCCCTGAGCCGGCTGCTGCAGCATGTCGCTGGGTTCTGCCCACGAAAACAACATCTACAGTAAACTTTAGAAAAGATGGATGAGCATGTTGTGGAGCCTTACACTCTTGACACAGAGTCCGATCGGGAATTTGAGGTGCACGAGATACCACAGCGACCTCGAAGACGTTTACAGGAAGTTTCTGACTGGTAAATGAAAAGCTAAGAGAAATGTCTTTTACTTAGAAGACATTGTCTTACGTAAAAAAGCAAACAGTTGTTGTCACTGAGCAGATTAGGTGCGAGAGGAACTATTTCTTCACAGCGTCAATGCTAAAGTGAAAGAGTTTTGCCGATCACCGCTCTGTTAGCTGCGCAGAGAAAGTGGGTGTGTGCGTTAGCCTGGGGGCGGTGCTGACAGCACAGGGACTTCCTGGAGTGGGCGGCTGACCCACGTTCATACGTATGAACGTGGGGACCTAATCATTATCAGGGACAGGGCGGAGCAGCAGCTCAGAGAGTAGGGTTGAGGAGCAATACTCAGAGATGCGTGAATGGAGCAAAATACCACTTTGGGGGTGTTTTTGGTGAGGAATCAAAATTATAACATGCTTAAAAGCTCAAAAAAGTCGATTTTGCATGATATAGGCCCTTTAATGAAGGTTCATTGCAGTGGTTTAGATCATATTAATCTGATAGGTTCCAGTTTGTTCATGTCAATAATGAGTTTTCTTCCAACTCAAAGCTCAGTCACGGAGTTCCACAGGGATCTGTGCTAGGTGTAGAAGAGCTTGAAATGATGAGGCGATTTGATATATAAACCAAAGTTTATTTATCAGCTCTCCTAACAAGTCTCATTCTAGTGCAGAGGTAGCAGAAGGAAAAGAGACCGAATATCTCTGTCTCACTGACTTTATATTTGCACATAACAAAAGACATGCATAACAAAGGCTGACATCCCTCATTATCTTAATCCCCCCATTGTCTTGGTATTTCCTCTCCTCGCCCAGGGGGTGAGGGTAGCTCCTCCGGTCTCCACCGCAGTGTCTGGGAACGTCTTTGTTCTTCACTTGGCGGTTGAGAGCCTTTGTCCTTTCAGAAGTGTGAAGTTGCTTTACATATGTAATTACCAAACATTTCCACATGCTTCGACATATGTAGGTTATGGAATATATGATTAATATAGCCCACACTAGGCCCTTTTCTTTTTCGTTTATATATGCTTCCGTTAGGCAACATTGTAAGAAGGCACTGTATACATTTTCATTGTTATGCAGATGACACACAATTATACCTGTCAATGAAGCCAGATGATAGTAATCAATTAGCCAAGTTAGAGGCCTGTCTTAAGGAAATCAAAGCTTGGATGACTTGTAATTTCCTGCTATTAAATTCAGATAAGACTGAAGTCATTCTAGTTGGTCCAAAAAACCTTAGAAATACCTTTCCAACTCAAACTCTTAGTTTGGATGCAATTACTCTTCCTCTTAATAGTTCTGTGAGGAACCTTGGAGTTATTTTTGATCAAGATCTGTTTTTCAATTTACATATTAAATTTGTTTCTAAGACTGCCTTCTGTCATTTGCGTAATATTGCCAAGATTAGGAGCATCTTGTCTCAGAGTGATGCTGAGAAACTGATCCACGCTTTTGTTAGCTCTAGATTAGATTATTGTAACTCTTTATTATCAGGTTGTCCTAAAACATCTTTAAAAAGTCTTCAGCTGATCCAAAATGCTGCAGCAAGAGTTTTAACAGGTACTAGAAAGAGAGATCATATCTCTCCGGTTCTGGCCTCCCTTCATTGGCTTCCCATCGAGTTTAGAATTAAGTTTAAAATTATTCTTCTCTCTTACAAAGCTCTAAATAATCAGGCCCCTTTTTATTTAAAAGATCTGACACTACCCTATCATCCTAACAGAGCACTACGCTTTCAAAATGCAGGATTACTTGAAATACCTAGAATCTCCAAAAGTACAATGGGAGGCAGAGCCTTCAGTTATCAAGCTCCTCTCCTGTGGAACCAGCTGCCAATCTGGATTAGGGAGTCAGACTCGAGCTCTGTTTTTAAGAATAGGGTTAAAACCTTCCTTTTTGATATAGCCTACAATTAGGGAGGGATCATGTGTTTCTGAACCCTCCCTTAGTTATGCTGCTAATAGGTTTAGACAGCCGGGGGACCTCCAATAATGCACTGGGCTTCCCTCCTTTCTTCACTCTCAATGAAATATTTTTGCTGGTCATTAACATCTGTTTGTTCTCTCCCATAGATTGAGTCCCCATCGTGCTGTTTGCTCTCTACATGTCTGTTCTTTTCATCTTCTTCTCTATCCCTTCACCCCCCAGCCAGTTGCCCCTCCCTGAGCCTGGTTCTGCTGGAGGTTTCTTCTTGCTAAAAGGGAGTTTTTCCTCTCCACCATCTCCACATGCTGCTCACAGGGGATTGCCTGATTGCAGGGATCTTTCTGCAATTGTGGGGGTTTCCCCTACAGTTGAAAGTGCTATGAGATGACTGTTGTTGTGAAATGGTGCTATATAAATAAAGTTGAATTGAATTGAAAGCATATAAAATTTTCTCACACATAAACTACACAGCAAGAATAAATATCAGACAAAAACAAGCAAAAACATCCATCCTTCCATCCATCCATCTTCTGCTTAACCCTTTCCGGTTTGCGGGGGGGCTGGAGCCTATCCCAGCATCTTTGGATGAGAGGCAGGGTCCACCCTCTTTATTTCATTTTACTTATATTTGACTTTTTACAGTGTAGTTGTGTTTTTTAGCTCACAGTTGCATTATTTCTCACAGAGAAACAAAAATGAGGCCGTAGTGGCTCAGGAGGTAAAGCAGGTTGTCCAATAACCGGAGGGTTGGGGGTTTGAATCCCACTCCCCCACCTTGCTGTTGTGTCCTTGGGCAAGACTCTTTGGCTCCATTGTGTTCAGTGTTCATGACACTGATGTATGAATGTGAATAAATGTTCAGTTGGCGTGGATTGGCAGCCATACGTTTGTCAGTCTGCCCCAAGGGCAGCTGTGGCTACAGAAGTAGCTTACCTCTATCATTGTGGAGTGAATGAATAATGGACTCATTGTAAAGTGTTGGGTATCATGAAAAGTGCTAGATAAATGCAATCCATTATTAAAAACATACAGTAGCTATTGCATATTTTTAAACTGACATTCTGTTGGGGGGGCTACAAAACCTCTCAGCCCAAGGGCCTAATGGCAAGTGAAGGTGGCCCCGGGCGTGTCATCACGCCAACACTGACCAAACCTGTGGTTTCAAAACACCACACTCACCATCAGCAGCCTGCTGCCCACTGCTGTTGACAGATGTACGGGGGGTCAAACCCCTGAAAGTGCCCCCTCCTGACAAAAACATCAGAAATAAACTCAGAAAAATCATTACGTGGAACAAAGACTCAACAGCATCCACATGAATACTGCAAATGTACAAGAAAAAAGTGGGATATTTAAGAAAAAAGTAGCAAATTTAATGCAAAAAGTTGAAAATTTAAAAGAAAAAGGTTGAAAATTAATGAGAAAAAAGTTGGATATGTGCAAAGGAAAAAAATCACAGATTTACAAATAAAAAGTTACAAAAACACTAGAAAAGACATCAGGTTTCAAAAAATGTAGCAACTTGATGAAAAAAATGCAAGCTTTTACAAGAAAAAAGTCAAATTCATGAGAAAAGTTTAAAGAGGAAAAAAACAAGAAAAAATTGTCACAAATTTAAAAGAAAAAGAACGTTTGCTAGAAACAAGTTGCAGATGTGCAGATGAAGGCAGCAGTGAACAGTCGAAACATGTAAAGAAGGTAAAAACATCTTTCTATTTTTGTCTTTAAGAAGAACAAAAGGTAAATAAGTTGCAGATTTGCAAGAAAAAGGTTGAAAATTTATGAGAAAAATTTGAAACCTTGCAAAAAAAACCTGACAAATTTATGAGTAAAAAATTAAAAATTTACTAAAAATATTTCCAACAAAAAGGTGCAAATTTATTAGAAAAAAGTTACACATTCTTAAGAAGAGAGTTGAACTTTTACAAGAAAAAAAGTGGAAATTTATGAGAAAAAATATGAGGGATCAGTCCACCAAGGTCTCCGCCTTTGACTGCCACCTAATCCACATAGCACCGGACCCCCATGATCCCTCCTGCAGGTGGTGAGCCCACTGGAGGGCGGACCCATGTAACTCCTTCGGGCTGAGCCCGGCCGGGTCCCATGGGTGGAAACCCGGCCACTAGACACTAGCCATCGAGCCCCTCCCCTAGGCCTGGCTCCAGGGTGGGGCCTCGATAACCCCATACCGGACGGGGTACACTGAATCCTTGATATAGAATTTATCATGAGAGTCTGCTGGATAGTTCTTAGTCTGGCCCTTCACCCAGGACCACTGGGTGAAGGTGGTTAAAAGCCAAGGTGGTTAAAAATCTCCTTGGTGGCTGGGCCCCGGGGGCGGACGAGATTCGCCCTGAGTACCTCAAGGCCCTGGATGTTGTTGGGCTGTCATGGTTGACACGCCTCTGCAACATTGCGGGGAGGTCGTTGGCAGTGCCTTTGGCATGGCAAACCGGGATGGTGGTTCCTCTTTTCAAAAAAGGGGACCAGAGGGTGTGCTCCAACTTTAGAGGGATCACACTCCTCAGCCTCCCTGGGAAGGTCTATGCCAAGGTACTGGAGAGGAGATTCTGGCCGTTGGTAGAACCTCGGATTCAGGAGGAGCAATGTGGTTTTCGTCCTGGCCGTGGCACATCGGACCAACTCTTTACCCTCTCAAGAATTCTCGAGGGTTGGTGGGAGTTTGCCCAACCAATTTACATGTGTTTTGTGGACTTGGAGAAGGCATTTGACCGCGTCCCTCATGGGTTTTTGTGGGGGGTGCTTCGGGAGTATGGAGTATCGGGCTTGTTGTTACGAGCTATTCGGTCTCTGTACGACCATTGTGAGAGTTTGGTTCGTATTGCTAACACTCGGTCGGAGTCATTCCTGGTGAGAGTTGGACTCTGCCAGGGCTGCCCTTTGTCACCGATCCTGTTCATAATTTTTATGGACAGGATTTCTAGGCGCAGCCAGGGAATGGAGGGTGTCATGCTTGGTGACCACAGGATCTCATCCCTGTTGTTTGCAGATGATGCTGTCCTGTTGGTTTCATCCAGCAATGACCTACAGCTCTTGCTGGGACGGTTTGCCGCTGAGTGTGAAGCGGCTGGGATGAGAATCAGCACCTCCAAGTCCGAGTCCATGGTTCTCAGCCGGAAAAAGGTGGATTGTCCTCTCTGGGTTGGGGACAGGCTCCTGCCCCAAGTGGAGGAGTTTAAGTATCTCGGGGTCTTATTCACGAGTGAGGGGAGAATGGAGCGAGAGATTGACAGACAGATTGGAGCAGCATCTGCAGTGATGCGGACGTTGTACCGGTCTGTTGTGGTGAAGAGGGAGCTGAGTTCTAACGCAAAGCTGTCAATTTACCAGTCAATCTACGTTCCTACTCTCACCTATGGTCACGAGCTTTGGGTAATGACCGAAAGAACGAGATCGCGGATACAAGTGGCTGAAATGAGCTTTCTCCGTAGGATTGCTGGACTCACCCTCAGAGATAAGGTGAGGAGCTCAGTTATCCGGGAGAGGCTCAGAGTAGAACCGCTGCTCCTCCACATTGAAAGGAGTCAGTTGAGGTGGTATGGGCATCTGATTAGGATGCCTCCTGGACGCCTCCCACTTGAGGTGTTTCGGGCACGTGTCACTGGGAGGAGACCCCGGGGCAGACCCAAGACTCGGTGGAGAGACTATGTCTCCCAGCTGGTCTGGGAACATCTTGGTATCCTCTCTGAAGAGCTGGAACAGGTGGCTGGGGAGAGGGAAGTCTGGGCTTCTCTGCTCGAACTGCTGCCTCCATGACCCGGACCTCCGGAAAAGCGGCAGAAGATGGATGGATGGATGGAAAATATGAGGGGAAAAAAGAAACAAATTAACAAGAAAAAAGTATGACAAAAAAATTTCAAGAAAAATTAGTCTAAGATAAAGTAAAAATAAATATCACATTTATGAGGAAAAAAATTGAAAATTTACAAGAAAAAATGTGGAAATTTGTGAGGAAAAACAAAAAAGCCATAAACTTATTTTTTCCTCATTAATTTTCTTCTTTTTCCTTTAAATTTGTGTCTTTTCAGTTTTTTCTCTTAAACTCTAAACATTTTTCTCATAAATTTTTTGTTACAATCGGGAGAGCGCGCTCACCCTCCCTTCCTTTGAGAGGTTCCCTGGCTCCGCAGGTAATCAACACACCTGCGTGAGTGGACGCACCTGCTGTCTCTTCACTGCCAGTGCTTAAAAGGAGCAGTCTGTGAACGCTTCAGCGCTGGCTCGTAGGGTTTACTGCCATAAGAAAATAAAGTAATGGAAGTCTTAATTGTCTAGGAACCCAGATATTTACCTTTTTCTCTCTTTCACCTTCTCAGGTTGCTGCCATCTCTGCGGTGTGTCCCCGGGGGTTGTTGTGCGCTCACCTGCTCCGTCATCATCGTCTTCTGTCCAGATCACCTACTCCACCCGGTCAGACATTTCCCCAGCCCTTCTCATCCACAGCTTCCTCTCCAAATCATCTTTGCCATACTGGGTTCCTCCGTTGGGCTGTCTGCTCCCACTCATAAGAATATTCCTATTATTCATTATTCTCTGCCTCCCTCCTCATACTAACCTGCTCTCGTCTCCCTCCTTACAGGCTGGGTTCTCCCCTGGTGAGTGAGGTGTTTTTCAACTAGTCCTGCATTCACTCTTTTCAATAAAATTGTGTTTAAACTTTGCCTTTCTGCATTGTGTGCATTCCCTGATGTAGGATCTTGCATGTGAAGTGATATTTATTGTAATCATGACATTTTTGACTTTTTTAAGATAAGATAAGATGAGCCTTTATTAGTCCCGCAATGGGGAAATTCCAGGATTGCAACAGCACAGGGATAGCAACACTCAGAGCAACAATCAGAAGGCAAAGAAAAAACAAGAACAGCTAGTATACATATGTACATATACTATATATATATATAGACACACAGTGTGGAGCATTGTGGTTGGTGGATGTGCAGCAGAAAGTCTAAGCTCTCTCTCCGCGGATGCGGCGGGCCAGCTGATTGCCCTTGGGCATGATGGTGACCCTCTTGGCGTGGATGGCGCACAGGTTGGTGTCCACAAAGAGACCCACCAGGTAGGACTCGCTGGCCTCCTGCAGAGCCATGACGGCGGAGCTCTGGAAGCGCAGGTCAGTCTTGATTTCCTGAGCGATCTCCCTCACCAGGCGCTGGAAGGGCAGTTTACGGATGAGCAGCTCCGTGGATTTCTGGTAGCGACGGATCTCTCTCAGAGCCACGGTACCGGGCCTGTAACGGTGAGGCTTCTTCACTCCGCCGGTGGCCGGAGCGCTTTTTCCGAGCAGCCTTGGTGGCTAGCTGATTCCTGGGGGGCTTTTTCCTCCAGTAGATTTACGGGCGGTCTGCTTGGTTCTTGCCATCGCTCTTTATTCTGTCTTATATTTCTTGCACGCCGCCTAAACTCCAGCCCAGCACCCGTGTCGTTTTCGCTACAGTTCCTCGGTATGTCAAGTTTCTCCGCTAGCACCGGGTGGTGGTCGAGTGCCAGCTAGCTCCTCCCTACTGTATCGTCTCCTGCTGTAAACAGAGGCTCCGTCCGCCGACTCGGGAGACCTTTGGGGCGATCCGTGTGTCCGTGATATATATATAGAGTGAAAGGTGTAGAAAGAAGAAGGAAGATTAAAAAAAAAAGGCAGTTGCAAAAGGCAGCCAACTCGTGTGGCACCGCCGGTCCGGCGGAACCGTAACTGGATTTTTCTTGTAAATTTTAAGGTGGCACAGCAGTGGAGATGTGCTGAAGAAGGGTCTAATTCCCAAGAGGAGAATTCAAAGAAGGTTGACCAGTTCAGGATGATCTCACTGCTGAGTGTAGAAGGAAAAATCTTCTTCAGTATAGTAGCAAGGTGGCTGTTGGACTTCCTCTCCCACAACAACTGCAAAAGGGAGGGATCTCTGGAGTGCCAGGATGTCTAGAGCACACTGGTGGTGTGTGTTATGGTGGCATTTAATGTGAAGTGCGGTGTGATGATACCAACTTCCTGCTGCATCATCACACCGCCCTATATTACGGCGCAGCCGCCATGGGCACTTCTTCTTGTGCCGGATGACTCCGTTGGGTGCATGCCTTGTACTGTGTTCACTACATTTAATAATGCAGTGTTCCGTCCTATATCTCTGTCGGCCTTGTTCATCACCAGGTTTGTGGACATAACATTTGGCGACTGAAGATTAACATATGGAGGCGTGTGTTACACCACTCCATCCCTTCCTTGAGTTCCTGGGCGAGCCAAAAGTGCCATGCCCGCATTGGTTTGAGGCCTTCCAAACTTACATCATGGCGCTGGACCTCGGGAAGCTCAATAAGGTGAGGGCACGTGCGCTCCTCGTCCACAACCTGGGTATCGAAGGCCAGCGAGTCCTACGGATGCTCGGCTCATCTGACTCATTCAAGGACGTCTTGGAGCTGCTAGCTAACCATTTCACCACCTCAGACAGCGTGACTGTTTGGTGAATTTGCTTTTGCCAGAGATGTCAACGTGTCTGTGAGCCTATCCACCAGTATGCTGTTGATTTGAAGCAGCTAGCTAGCAAGTGTCATTTTGGGCCGCTTGAAGACGAGATGGTACGCAACTAATTGGTCAAGCACACGTGCAACGCTGGACTGCGAACTAGGCTATTAATGGCACCTAATGACTTGATGCTAGGTAGGGCTTTTGATCTAGCTCAATTGGAGGCTGCAGACAACTAGCTTTGGAGCTAAGTGGCACCAGTCACAGAAACTGCCAGAGACGCCCGCCTCAGCTAATGTTGTAGACCCTGACAGCGAGGATAGCTTGGATGAAGATTGTTTGGAAACCAATGCTGCCAGCTGAAGGTCTGCCCCAGGGGAACCCCCATTGCAGGGGTTGTTGATCCGCAACGCACCTCCATAAAGCGAGAGAGTGCCCAGCAAGAGGGAACGATGCAGTAGATGTGGACGCTTGAATCACTATGCCAGGGTGGGCGCTTATCTGATCCGCAGAGCCCACGGAAGAAATCACACACACCCCACCCCCGACAACTATCCACTCGATGAGTCCCAGTACAGTGGGAATACATATTTATTTATTTAGCGAATGCAAAGTCTCAAGCCAAGCAGTTGCCTCCTGGTTTGTTGTATGGAGGGTTGTATAATCCTCCTTCCAGTCTTTGGAGCGGGCAAGCCTCTATGATGTGTTCCATTGTTTGCTCCTCTCCACCATGCGCGCAGTGGGCTAGGGCTTCTGCCCCATCTGTGAAGGCTGGCCAAGCAGGGGCCATGTCCAGTCCTGAAACGATTGAGTGTAGACCACTGTCTCCTTGGGAGGTTGGTGCCTGGGACCTGTTGGTTGGGGTTTGTCACCAGGTGTTTGTTTGGGACCTCCTTGGTCTCCCATTCCTCTTGCCAAGCTGTCTGGATGGTGAAATCAGCTGGGGGAGGGTTTTTCCCAAATCGGCCGTATGGTGGAAGTCGGGCAGTGGGTGGGGAGTAGACATCTGCATGGATTGGTAAGTGAGGAGAGTCTTTGGCTTTTTGAAGCATCTTTGAGTTAGTGCTTGCTTGCCGGATGTGTGGGGGGGGCTATGTTTGACAGTACAGGGAGCCAGGGGGAGTGGTGTGAGCGGATTGTCCCAGTTATGGTTCCCATGGTTGTGTTGAGCTGGGTGTCTACGTGGTGTGTGTAGGATGACCTGGACCAGACAGGGGACAATATTCTGCTACAGAGTATGAAAGGGCCAGTGCTGAGGTGCGCAGGGTGGAGACTGCCGCCCCCCATTTTGCACCAGCGAGCTTGCAAAGCAGGTTGTTTCGTGCCTTCACTTTAGAAGCCGTCCCCTTTAAATGTTCCTTGAAGGATAGGGTCCTGTCAAGGGTCACTCCAAGGTAGGTTGGATGCTTAAGCTTGAGTCCGCTCAGGTGGATGTTTAGTTCTCTGGCAGCTTTTACATTGTGGAGATGGAATACACTGGAGACGGTTTTTGCTGGGCTAGGTTTTAGGTGCCAGGTTTTGCAGAACTGGTCCAGTTTGGCAAGATCTTCCGTGAGCACCCGTTCCAGTGACTCAAAGTCTGGTGCTTGGAGTGCCAAACAGGTGTCGTCTGCATAGATGAATTTGCGGGATTTTGTAGTGGGCAGGTCGTTTATGTAGAGGTTGAACAGGGTTGGAGCTAGAACTGAGCCTTGTGGGAGTCCGTTTTTCTGCGTTCTCCATGCGCTTGTGTTCTGACCGAGGTGGACTCTAAACCTTCTGTTGGTCAGCAGGGTTTTTATAATTGCTGTTGCCCAGGCAGGGATCGCCTTTGTAAGTTTCAGGAGGAGGCCTTTGTGCCAGACCATATCATAGGCGGCTGTAAGATCGAGAAACACAGCCCCTGTCTTCAGTCTGCTCTCGAAGCCATTTTCGATGAAGGTGGTTAGGGCCAGTACTTGTTCTCCTGTGCTGCGGTCCTTGCGGAAACCTGCTTGATCCACACATAGAATTTCCTCTGTTCCTGGGGAAATACGTTGCAGTATTAGGCGCTCCATGATTTTATAAGGAACGCTGAGTAGGGAGATTGGGCGGTAGCTTACTGGTAGTTTGTGGTCTTTGCCAGGTTTTGGTATGGCAATGACCTTTGCTGTCCGCCATTTCTTTGGGATCGAGTTTGTTTGTATGATCCTTGTGTAGAGTTGTGTCAACCAGGTTAGGGCTCGGGGGCCAAGATTTTTCATGAACTCTGGGAAGATGTTGTCATATCCTGCTGCCTTTCCACATTTCAGTCCCTGTAGGACTTTCTCCAGTTTAGCAGCCTCGAAGGGTTCAGGGTTCATTTCCTCTACGGGCATTTTTTGGTGGTTTTTTTAGCTCAATTGTAACTGCTCTTCTGGAGTACACTGTACATATTGTACAGTGGAGATAGGTGGCGTGGAGGTGCCATGTTACTCGACACGGCGGCGGTGCGGTCGATGCTGAATTGGGCCACGGTTTTTTCCCTCACAACAGGATTAGAAGTAACCCAGCGCTGCTGTATGCCTATAGTGGTAGCAGGCTGTGCCCGCTCAGGACTGTGGAGTTGACTGTTCGTTACAAGTCTGAAACGATGATTGACTTCACATTCCAAGTGGCAGCACATGGTGATAACATCTTGGGGTGTGATCTGTTATACGGACTGGGTTTCGCCATAAGGATGCCTTCTCCCCTTTACAGACCTTGTAAGGGGGGGAAGGATGCTATGGTGGCATTTAATGTGAAGTGCGGTGTGATGACGTCGTCTTCCTGTTGTGTCATCACTGTTACATCCATAATTGGGCAATGACGAATGCACAACTAACTTAGTTAACGGAGCTTTATTAGAATACACGTCACATACATATATAGACTTACGGCACTCGCCGCATGCCAGGTGTCTCCCACAACGAAAGAGACAGAGCCACTTCCACCCCACCTCCTTTATACTAGGGTGGCATCACCACCGGAAACCGGAAGCTAGCCACCCTAGCCTATCCCATGTCCAACCCGGCCACCATCTTACTAATACAAGCCCTATTTACATACCAAACCTCCCCCCCCCCAAAAAAAAAAAAATGCCCAAAGCACATGGATAGCCCACCTGAATTTGCTTCCCAACTCCACACTCTCAAGCCAAAATAATCACAGAACAAATAAACCTCCTATCCATGCATAGGACTAAGGCTGGGGGCCGGGTAGACTGCCAGCACCCCCCCACGGCTGGGTAGATTATTCTGTCGCCAAACACGTAAAGAAAATAAAGCTGTGGTCTTAAACTAAACAATCCCCAGAACAGCTCCACATAAAAGACACAAAAATACAATACACACATAGACTACTGGCGTCCCCCCAACCACTCACCCCACAATGGGCACATCCTACAATAATCAACGTTGGGTATGTAAAATTTACACAAATGGTCAATAAACAGGATAGATACAACCCACCACCCCAACTCGGGCATTTAAAACCAATTTTACAGTAAGACAGCTTCTCAGATATGACAGTTCTACACATCATCAAATCACTTAAGCAATAAAATCTCGCATTCACAATACAGACCAGTAAAATTTTCTCTTAGGTATCATTAATCTCCTTAGTTAGCACAACGTTCTCTTTTCAATTCCCTTTTTTTTTCTCTTTAAACTAAATCGGGGTACCCACACAGCAGTAAATCAAAACACATCAGGACCAGAGTAGGGTACACATAAACAATAGACAGAAAATAAAGACAAACAGCACTCTCAGTCCTTTGACGGGTCCCTTCTCCGAACCGCTTCTGTCTCTTGACCCACAGGGCTCCCGCTGCGGTGCTTCTTCACCTCCACCGCCCAACGCAGCTTATTTGGGTTGCCTCAGTTCTGGCCAGACCAGCGCCAGATACCCATCACTCTGGGTAGCCTCCCTGTCATCACGCCGCTTGCGTGATCCCCTCTCATCGGGCCTCGACCCTGGGTCGTGAACCACATTATCCAACCCACAAGGGAAGGCCCTTTTTTCTTTCACTGGGTCACACTGATAGCGACTGGTCTCCCACCACTGAATCGGTTGACTCGCCGGGGTCCGGGTTAGTGTCATCCATGGTAGACCGTCTACTTTGAGCGTAATTTATCCACATTGCCTCTTCGATCTCGCCCATTCAGCATCTGGTGTGGGCACCAACGTCACTTAAGGCCCGCGCCAGCGGTCCCATCGTGCCGTCCCGCACACTTCGTCCAGAGCAACAGAAAGACCGAGCATCAGGTCCGTCCCAAGGCAGTGACGGCGTGCCGCCGAACGTGCTCTCCCATGTTTTTCGTGTCCAGGCCTGTCTGATCCCCAGCACCTCACACCACCATACACCAACGGAGTCGGTCAGCTCCACAGTCCGCCATCCCGACCACTTCTCGCCCGCCACGTGGCAATGGGGAAACCCAGAGCTATAACAAGAGGTTTGACACCCCATGACGTGCTAACCCCCGTAACGGGTGACTAGAATGCGGGGCCCAGGGCACAACAACCAGACTGTAACGGGCCTCCATCTCCACAAATCCCAAAATGCCTGTCTGTTCCATCCATAGAATAATAGTCTTCCGTGTTGTTTTATCTGCCGGTGGGAAAACAAACTCTTCATGGTCACAGGTTTAAAACGGGAGATAACTGCTCCAGTGTCCACAAGCAATGGAACTCAATGCCATCGAGCATGACATCACACCAATCCTCCCTGTAGTGTTCGGGGGAGACGTGTGTATATTGTTGGAGTCTTCTGCGCAACACCTGGTTCATGCATACGGCTCCTGCGTTCGAAGGTTTGCACAGCCCCTGGCAAAAGTGATTCCGCAAAACCACACTTGCACAACGCTTTCCTTTCGCCGGGCCACACACTGGACTTATAGCGGTGAACAGCGGACCAACCATAACAACGTTGGCATGCCTGGGGTGGACCCTTATTTTAACTACGGAGGCATACTCATCCTCTCCAACACACCATACTTAGGGTCCAAAACACAGTGATCAGCCGATAGCCGCAGCCAATGTCTAACATCCCTGGATGAGCTAGAAGCCTGGACCGTGCTGCTGCGCAGCAGACGGCTCTGCAGCTGGTTCCAAATCATCTCATCTTCCAGGCAGTCCAAAATCCACATCCCTTCGCCAGCTCCTGGAGATCCTCACAAATGTGTTCACTGGTTCTCCCAACTGCTGGCGGCGCTGTCGAAGTTGGATGCGCTGGACCGGCGCGTGAAAGTGGTGCGCCATTAACTCCATGACGCCATCAAAACTGTGAGCCCCCCCCAAGGTTCTCCAGTATTCTCTGCCCCTCAGTGCCCAAATTATGGACCAACACAGCCCTTGTGAGAAGCCTCTCATGCTCGCCAAGGTTCAAAACTATGAGGTAGTTGGTAAAAGCAGCAAACCAACGAGGCCATGACACGGGCGGCCTGCCCGGGGCCTCCAAAAACGGCCGAAAACTGGCAACAGCCTTCCATTACCACTTTTACCTCATCGCCAAATGCTACATCCTTAATTAGGCAATGACGAATGCACAACTAACTTAGTTAACAGAGCTTTATTAGAATACACGTCACAGATTGGTCATAGGTTTGACCAACCGCCCTCCCCCCCGCCTGCACAACTACCACTGCTGCCTCTACTATCATCGAGACCTGCTGTCCACCCCCCCTCCACCCCCCCACTCCCAGCACACAGCCCCCCAACCTGACCCTCACTAAGACCCAGGTGAGGGCGGAGCTGAGGAAGATCAAGGAGAGGAAGGCCTCGGGTCCGGACTGCATCAGCGCGAAGCTCCTCAAGTCCTGCGCAGACCAATTGTGTGGGATTGTGGAGCACATCTTCAACCTGAACCTGAAGCTGGGGGGGTACCACAGTTGTGGAAAACATCTTGTGTGGTACCTGTACCAAAGACTTCCCACCCCAGAGACCTGAACAGCTACAGACCAGTGGCCCTGACGTCTCACCTGATGAAGACCCTGGAGAGACTGCTCCTTGCTCACCTCCGCCCCCTGGTGGGACCAGTGATGGATCCACTCCAGTTTGCCTACTAGCATGGCATCGGGGTGGAGGATGCAGTGATCTTCCTCCATCACCGTTCCCTGTTCCACCTGGAGAAGCCTGGGAACGCGGTGTGAGGATCATGTTCTTTGACTTCTCCAGTGCTTTCAACACCATCCAAACCGATGATCATGAAGGACAAGCTGCTGTGCGCAGGGGTGGACCGGCACCCTGTCATCATGGATCCTGGACTACCTCACAAACGGCCACAGGTTTGTGAGAACCGGGATTGTGTGTCCGACACGATCATCGGCAGCCACGGGGGGCCCCCGGGGAACGGTTCTGGCTCCCTTCTGTTCACCCTTTATACTGCGGGACTTCTCACAACAACACAACGCACTGCCATCTACAGAAGCTCTCTGACGATTCTGCGATCGTTGGGCCTCATCTCCAATGGAGATAAGCTGAGTACAGAGGACTTTATTCAGGACTTCGTGGACTGGTGCCATCGGAGCTGCCTCCAGATCAACGTGAGAAAATCTAAGGAGCTGGTGGTGGACTGCCGCAGGCAAGGACAACCCCTCACAGCACCAGTGAACATCCAGGGAACGGACATTGAGATGTGACATCCTACAAGTAACCTGGGTGTTCATCTGAACAATAAACTAGACTGGTCACACAATACTGATGCACTCTACAAGAAGGGACAGCGCAGGCTGTTTCTACTGAGGAGACTCAGGTCTTTTGGTGTACAAGGGGCGCTGCTGAAGACATTCTACGACACGGTGGTGGCATCAGCCATCACTTTTGGAGTGGTCTGCTGGGGCAACAGCATTACAGCAGCCGATAGGAAGAGACTGAACAAACTGAATCAAGAAAGCTAGCTCTGTCCTGGGGCAACACCTTGACTCAGTGGAGGAGATAGGAGAGAGAAGGATGGTGGCTAAACTGTCATCTCTGCTGGAGTCTGAGTCCCACCCTATGCAGGACATACTGAACGCACTGAGGAGCTCATTTAGCAGTAGACTACATCATCCTAGGTGTGCGACTGAGAGGTTTCGCAGGTCCTTCCTACCTACGGCTGTCAGACTGTATAACCTAAGCAGGGCTGCTCGCAGAGATAGCAAAAAACACAGTGACGACCTAATAGTTTTGAATGCAAAGACGCAACAATCTGACTTAACAATGGTCCCTCCAGTATACAACTAGGACAATATCAGTCGCTACGGAGGGTGTCAATCGTATGCGAGTACATATTCATACTATGTGGGGTAACTAGATGGTTATGCTGTTTATTCCATCTATTTATTTATTTATTTATTTATTCCATTGGCTGCACGGTGGCGCAAGTGGTTTGTAGCACTGTGGCAGCACAGTTTTACCCTCGGCCGGGGGATCGCGGGGATCGTGGGTTCGATCCCAGCCCCCGACCAACAGTGAGCTGTGTGGAGTTTGGCATGTTCTCCCCGTGTTGCGCGGGTTTACTCCGGGATTTCTCCGGTTTCCTCCCGCATACCAAAAACATGTAGGTTTAGGGCGCTCGCGCACGCAGCGACCAGCAGCCGGTGGCTTGTCACCAGACTGCAAACCAAGTCTACCTACGGGTACAAATAAGTAACAAAAAAAAAAAAAAAAAAAAAAAAAAAATCTAGCTACAATGCTCCGCACTGTGTATACTGTATATATTTATGTGTACATATGTATATTCACTGCTCTTATTTTCTTATCTTCTAAATTATTGCTCTGCATGTAGCTATCCCTGTGCTGTTGCAATCCTGGAATTTCCCCATTGTGGGACTAATAAAGGCTTATCTTATCTTATCTTATCTTACATACATATATAGGCTTACGGCACTTGCCTGCATGCCAGGTGGCTCCTATGATCAAAGAGACAGAGCCTCTTCCACCCACCTCCTTTATATTAGGGGTGGCGTCACCACCGGATACTGGTAGCTAACCACCCTAGCCTATCCCATGTCCAACCCGGCCGCCATCTTACTAATACAGCCTATTTACATACACAAAAATTACACCACCCTATATTATGGGGCAGCTGCCATGGGCACTTCCTCTTGTGCCGGATGACTCCGCTGGGTGCATGCCGTGTACTGTGTTCACTATATTGAATAAAGCAGTGTTCACTGCTACATCTCTGTCGGACTCGTTCATCATCAGGTTTGTGGACATAATAGTGTGGTCACTCAACTCATCGGGAATCTCGTGAAAAGTAAAGGGAGACCTTACGGTGCTGTGGTTGGACCTAGCAATGCATATGGCTCCATCCCCACCAAACTGGTACAGTTGACCATGACTAAACATCATGTGCCACACACACCATTGGCAGATCTGATCTTGGATTATCATGATCAGTTCAGGATGAGAGTCTCAGCTGGTGCAGTAACATCAGAAATGGCACAAGTTAGAGGTTAGGATAATTACAGGCTGCACTACGGCTGTGCGATATGACGATATGTATCAGATGACGATATAAAAAATCTATATGTCATAGAATATGTTATGTCCACAAACCTGACAGTGAAAGAGGTGAACGAAGAGTTGCACTGAACACTGCTTTATTATAAAGGAGAGCACACTACAGTTAACACACCACAGCGAGTCATCCAGGGCAAGAGAGACAACCCTAATGGCAGATGCCCCGTATACAGGGCGGTGTGATGACGCAACAGGAAGGCTGAATCATCAACCGCACTTTAACATAAACACTACATAACGCCCCCCCCCCCCCCCCCCCACAAGGTCCAAACCACATCACTCAGTCGAACCCAACTCTAATTTAGAACTCCAATCATACACTAACGTAAGATTAAAGCCTAACACACACACAAAAAAAAACTAAAATAGGACCTGTGGAGTGACTACCACACAGCTGCGTGGCACAGTGGGTGATTCTGCTACTGGTATAAACTAAAATTTTTTATTTCAACTAAAAATCGCCGTGCTCCTAAACTAAACATAGAACAACTGAACTATGAAACACACTGAGTCCGTCACAGCACAGTCACTTGGGAGAATGGTGGGACAGGCAGGGGGAAAACGATCAAGTCAGAGGGCTTTGAGGCGGCACCGGGTGGCCTCCTCCCTGGAACCCTGAAGCAGGCCCACGGCGGTCCCTGCCCCCCCCCTTCCCCGGAGTTTTGAAATGGGCTTGTGGTGGCTCCTCCCAGGAGCTTTCAGACCCCCAGGGCCAATCTTCATGATGCCGGGGCCTGGGTCCCACACTGCAGCAGTAGGATGAGCCGATACACTTTTTCAAGACCGATACCGATTCGATACCTATCAAACCCGATACGTCTCGCCTTATTTAAAACAACAAAAGTACAGAACATACTTTGTTAATCACTAGTTGCATTTTGTACACATATAAAAACAGAAATCTAAAAGTCGAAGAATATATTACAAATTTGACTCCGTTTCAGCAATGCTGCTGCTTTTTTTTATTTTTAAACTGTGCAACATTGGCAGCATTTCACTGGTCAGAAACCATGTAAACATGCATTCTGAAGTTTTAAGTGCAAGTTATACAAAACTTTGAAGCTGAGTATTTAAGTAACATTCAGATGAAATTCAAAGTGCCACTTTATGCATGAGGTAAAAGCTGTAGCTCTGAAAATAAAGGAACTAACCCCATCCATCCATCCATATTCTACTGCTTTTCCGGAGGTCGGGTCCGCGAAGGCAGCAGTTCAAGCAGAGAAGCCCGACTTCCCTCTCCCCAGCCACCTGCTCCAGCTCTTCAGAGAGGATACCAAGTGTTCCCAGACCAGCTGGGAGACCATAGTCTCACCCACGGAACTAACCCTTTAAGTTGTTTTTTGTCCATCCATTATAATAAGTATTCTCTTGGTACTCAGTTTATTTAGTTGTGTTTATAAAATTATTCTCTGTTCATATTTTAGGTTTGCTCTAATTTTGAAGTCATTCCTGTTCATTTCATGTTCATGTAGCTTGCCACCCTCTGGGATTAATAAAGTATACAAAATACCCAAAAAAATGCTATTTATGTTTCTGTCACCTACCTCTTCTCAACTGTACTCCCTGATAGTATGCTCCCAGTCTGGTTTTTACTTTGTTTCCTTTTTATTTATTTTTTTTAGGTTTCATTTTTAGCGCCCAGCCTCCTGAACTGGAAAAGCAGCGGCTGCTGCTGCAGAACCCGCGTCTTTCTGCTCAGTTCTTGATAGAGTTCAGCATAATCCTTTGCCGTGATATTTTTTGCAACGTGTTTTACCAAGTTAGTGGTGTAAAAATTGTAAATGCTGCTACCACACAGCAACATACTGAAGGCGAGTCTCAACAGACAGACTCCAGTGATGTGACACTCGTTGCTTCTGATCACAGAAGCCCTGCGCAATATGGCTGACAACAGGATCACGCCTTCATTTTAATATCTGATCGGTAAATTACTTTTATTCCTTACCGATACTGATCCAGCCATTTTGCCTGGATCGGTACTGAACACTTATCAGATCGGCTCATCACTGTGCAGGCAGCCGACCCTCCGCAGAGTCCCCGCAAACTGGAGCTACGCCCAGACCACACTGCAGTTTGTTCACATGCACACACTGAACCGTTGTCAGCTGAACATACGCCTGTTCCCAGCTTCGCCACAATCCTCAGCTGGCACCCTGTTGTTTTGCTGGCTGCGGCCCAGTCAGTCACCTGTCCCGGCCTCCCGCTGGCACAAACCCCAAACCCAAACCCCAGTCCCTGACTTGTTAATGGCACTTTACTTGGTTTGACGTGCTGCCGTGCACTCGCCACGCCTCTGTGCTCTCCCCCCTCGGTCTGGTGCCTTCGTTACACTGTGGCAGTTCACAGTCACAGTTGTCGCAGTGGACCCCTCACCCATCGTCAGCTGAAACTTGACCTGAGCATGAAGGTGCCCGGTGCCTCCCCGGTATTGCTCGCTGGAACGGACCCTCCACCCGCCAACTTGGTCGCTCCCACTGCACACGGCTGAGCGTGGGCACCGAAGTCATCTGGTTCCTCCACTGAGCTGTCTGAGGTGTTCCTATTGTGCCACGCCTGTGCGCTGCATCATGATCATCTGCTGTCACTGTGCGTCATTGCCCCCTGCATGCTCACCCCCCCACCCCCCGGGCAGCTCTCCCCCTGAGAGTGCGGGGCTAATGCGCTGGTGTCCATGCTATCCATAAATACCTCGTCAGTGTTGGTCTCGTTAAACCCGGATTCCCTCCCCTCCAGCATCTGCTCTGGCTGCGCGAGGGACGGAGGCGAGTCCGGTCTCTGTTCTTTCTCCATGTCGTCTTCACCGTCAGTGCCATATCCACTCTGTTCATGACGCTTGCTGTCAACACAGAGCTCTTCGATTGCATTCACGCCCGCGAAGCTTGGGTGAACTGGGTCTGGGCCGCTGACCATTTGCACACTGATTGTGAGAGTAAAACCCAGCTCCCTGAAAAAATCCTACCCCATAACATTTCCACCCTGGCGTGTCACACGAAACCAGAATGCTGGAATCAGTTTTTTGCCGTACTGCACTGCAAATGTGACGTTCCTGCCAGCACCGGAGCTCCCATCGTCTGGTAGTTCCACCACATCAGGGCGTTGGGGGGTGAGCCTTCAAACTATGGCCTCACTCACTATGGACTGCGTGGCGGCGGTGGCCACCATCATGGGCACACTCATGCCGTCTAACTTCACCACATGCTGCAGACCTGACCAACCTTCAGGCACCATGATGTTTATATTGTCTCTGTAGAGTGTAGGATTATTTTGCTTAGGTTCTTGTCGATGGTGGTGAGTTTTCACGTGCTTTTCACCATGTTTTCACCATGTTTTTGGGCTTAGCAAAGTAGCTAGTTAGCATCTCGATAGCCTCCTCATAACAGTCCATCGGACCAAGCATTTGAAAAAGTCTCTGACCTGTGCCTAGGTTGTGGACAAGGAGCACTAGCATCCTCATTCCCTCCAGCTTCTCGATGCCCAAAGCCATGATATAGGTTTGGAAAGCCTCCAACCAGTGGATCCATGGCACCGGCTGCTTGCTGGGAAGCTCCAGGAAAGACCGCAGTGGTGTGACACACGCCTACATTTGTTAATCCTCAGTGGCCAAATGTTATGTCCACAAACCTGTTAGTGAAAGATGCGAACGAAGAGGTTGCACTGAACCCTGCTTTATTATAAACAAGAGCACACTACAGTTAACACACCACAGCGGAGACCTCCAGAACAAGAGAGACAGCCCTAATGGTGGACGCCCTGTATATAGGGCGGTGTGATGATGCAACAGGAAGGCGGTGTCATCACACCGCACTTCAACCTAAAACCCCACATAACAGAATACTCCATTGTTCATATAGTATTTAAAATGCACATGCTCCCATTTATTCAGTAAAGCTCCTACCTCACCTCTACTTGTCAACGCCCCGTCTCTTCCCTGCAGTGCGCGACTGCGTGCAGCGGACAGGTGTGGTGGCTGGCTAGGCTTCAGTCCAGTGGTTGCTAATGCTAACTCCAAACTACCGGTTCAGATAGCTGCTACTCCTGTTTGCCAGGGATGTGGGACCATTTTCCATTGTGCTGCGTGTTGTGTGGCGTGTGTGTGCTGCCGTACCCGCCCACAGTGTGACGTGAGGCACTTGTATATATAGTTCTGTGTTGTTAATAAAGCATTGGTTCGCTGCATGACAAGAGACTCTGACTCCTTTTCCATACATAACACTGCATCAGAGAGGATAGTTCACTAACCTCGTTTTAATAGGAGGTAAGTAACGTGAACAATTCAATTCAATTCAACTTTATTTATATAGCGCCATTTCACAACAACAGTCATCTCATAGCACTTTCAACCGTAGGGGAAACCCCCACAGTTGCAGAAAGACCCCAACAATCAGGCGATCCCCTGTGAGCAGCACTTGGTGACGGTGGAGAGGAAAAACTCCCTTTTAACAGGAAGAAACCTCCAGCAGAACCAGGCTCATGGAGGGGCAGTCATCTGCTGCAACTGGCTGAGGGGACAGAGAAGAAGAAAAGAACAGACATGTAGAGAGCAAACAGCACGATGGGGACTCAATCTATGGGAGAGAACAAACAAATGTTAATGACCAGCAAAAATATTTAAACACCATGTCTAACTATAAAATGTAAATGACAACACTAAGTTGTGCTAACTGGAAACATGTAGCACACCATCTATTTTTTTTTTGTTTAAATTACTGCTGCGTTTCTTAGTTTTGTCTGAAAATATTTTATTCAAGATGCAAAAGTGCATGATGGTGGCACATACATGCAAAATAAATAAAACATCAAAACTGGTTGAAGGAGCAAGTTCGCTCTTAATGTAATTTATTTGATTTTTAATAATTTTAATTAGTCAAGTATTGATAATGAATACAGTTAAAGTCATCCCATGAATTTTATAACATTACCTTTTGTGTCTTTGACTTTCAGATCTGAATATTTTAACGAAGAAGCAAACAGGTTAAATCAGGCCAGAACGGCTGCAGGTCGACACTGAAATTTTCATTGATTTAAACTAACAGCTGATTTATATCTGTAGATGACAGCCATGGGTCAGTTTCTCATTTTCAGACATTTTTTTTATGTTTTTTTTGTTGTTGTTGCTATTCTCCTCTGGCTCAGGAAATATTTAACTTATTGATGTTTACTTTTTACTCATGTACGATTTAGAAGAAAAACCTGAAATTTATGAGAATCAAGTCCCAAATGTACATTACAAAACTATTTTATAACACTGCAAAATTATGAGAGAAAACAGTACACGTAAAAAAAAAGAGATGGTCATTTTTACATGATTATCTAAAGTGTAGAATTTACAGAAAATGTATACTGTGATATATATCATTATCATGATATACAGTAAGATGACTTATATCGTGATGTGAATTTTTTGCCATATCGCACAGCCCAAGGCTGCACCATTTCTGCAGCCTTGTTCGCCCTTGCTATGAACATGATGGTCAAGTCAGCCGAGCCAGAGTGCTGGGGCCCCCGGACCCAATCAGGGATCCGTCAGCCACCAATCAGGGCCTACATGGACGACCTGACAGTCACCACAAAGTCTTATCTGGATGCAGATGGATCCTGCAAGGATTAGAAAAGGTTATCCGGTGGGCCTGGATGAATTTCAAACCAGCCAAGTCCAGCTCAGTAGTGGTGAAGAAGGGCAAGGTCACCGACAGGTTCATGTTTAACATGGAAGGGATGCCAATACCGACCATCTCAGAAGCCTGTGAAGAGCTTGGGCAAGGTGTTTGACAGCAGCTTCAAGGACTACTTACCTGTGCAGTCACCCTGCCAGGATCTGGACAGCTGGCTAAGGTTAGATGATAAATCTGGGCTTCCAGGCAAGTTTAAAGCGTGACTATATCAGCATGGTATTCAGCCAAGGATACTATGGCCGCTACTTGTTTGAGGTACCTATGTCCATTGTAGAGTCCTTGGAGAGGAAGGTCAGCGGCTGTCTCGGGAGATGGTTGGGTTTGCCTAGGAGCCTGAGTAATATTGCACTGTACAGGAACGGCTCAAAGCTCCAAATGCCCCTGAAGTGTTTGGGAGAGGAGTTCATGGTTGCACGGACAAGAGAACTGCTGATGTACAGGGACTAAAAGGACCCAAAGGTGGCCAAGGCAGGAGTGGTGGCGAGGACTGGCAGGAAGTGGAGTGCCAAGGCTGCAGTGATGGATGCTGAGTCCCAGCTACGACATGAAGATCTGGTGGGTGTGGTGGCCCACGGTAGAGCTGGTTTGGGAATGTTCCCAACACTCCGGCACAAGAAGCTCAAGGGGAAGCAGAGGTGAGGACAGATTCAGGAAGAGGTGAGGGTGGCAGTGGAGGAAGAAAGATCAAGCAGAGTGGCTAGTTTAAGGCAGCAGGGGGCTTGGACAAGGTGGGAGCAGGCCATGACTCAGAAGGTCACTTGGACAGACCTCTGGCACTCTGAACCACACCGCATCACATTTCTGATACAGGCAGTGTATGATGTCCTGCCTTGCCCAGCCAACCTCTTCACCTGGGGTAAGGCAGAAACTCCAAACTGCCCACTGTGCTCAGCAAAGGGAAAGTTGGAACACATTTTGAGCTCCTGCCCAGCAGCACTCGGCCAAGGCCATTACACCTGGCGCCATAACCAGGTGCTGAAAACCTATAGCAGAAACCATCAGCATGGGGATCAGCAGTTGCAGTCGGGTACCACAACACCACCAGTGCAATTGCTTTTCTTAAGGCAGGATAGCAACCCAGGGCAGGACACAAGAAGGTGGCAGCAGGAATCTTGTCAAGAGCTCAGGACTGGCAGCTCTCAGTGGACTTGGGGAAATGGCTGAGATTCCCGCAGCACATTGTCAGCACCACCCTGAGGCCAGATATTCTTCTGGCCTCTGACAGCACAAAGAACAGCATAATCATGGAGCTAACAGTGCCATGGGAGGACTGCCTGGAGGAAGCTCATGAAAGGAAGAGGACCAAATATGAACATCTGGTGGTCAGTTGTCAAGCGCAGGGCTGGAAGGTGAAGTGTATGAGTGATGAAGTAGGCTGTAGGGGATTTGTGGGTCATTCACTCCACAGAGCCCTCAGTGCTTTCGCCATCACATGAGGAGCAAGGAGCGGAGCCGTCAAGAACATCACTAAAGCAGCTGAGAAAGCCTGGAGGTGGCCCTGGATCTGGAGTGAAGAGACATGGGGATTAGAGCACGCTACCTGAGCACACACCACGGTGGGGTCACCTGGGCGAGGGTGTCTGATGTTGAAAGACCCAAAACACCCGATGAACCCAGGCTACATCACTGATGATGTGTTCAGGTGCATCAGAAGATGTATTTAAGAACTAAGCTGGCAGCGTTTTTCCTCATAAATTAGATTTTTTGGACTTCCGGTCTGGACGCCATGGTGATAGCAACTTAACGCTGAAGCTCCCAGACCCAATCCAAGGAAAACATCTTCAAAATCAGACTTAACGGATTTTTGGAAGAATAAAAATCAAAAGACAAAAACACCATGCCTAACCAAAAACAGAAGAAACTGACATTCCCCAGGTCAGGACGTGCAGCGGCCGCAGAATCTGAACCGGAGGACCTCCGTTCAGAAGACGAGGAGCTGGACCTAGCTAACAAAAAGGTTAGCTTGAAATCGCTGTTTGATGAATTACGACGATTTCGGGCCGAATTTCATGAATTCAGAGAGGAATTAAAAAGGACGAACAGCAGAATGGACCAGGCGGAAAACCGAATCTTGGAAGCTGAAGAAAGAATAAAAGTGCTTGAAGATTCTATGCTGGATTTACACAAAAAACAGTCAAGGCTGGAAGCTAAGCTAACCGACCAAGAAGGAAGACAGAGACGAGATAACCTCAGAATTCACGGTCTGAAAGAAGGAGCTGAAGATAGTTTCAACACTATGGCGGAATGCGTGGAATCCTTATTGAGAGAGAAATTGGATATTCCACAAACCACCGATTTGAAGATAGAAAAGGCCCATCGTACATTAGCCGCAAAGCCAGTGGCAGAAGCGCCCCCACGTTCGGTGGTGGTAAAATTCTCCCATTTCAAAATAAAACAAGAGGTTGTAAGACGGGCTTGGCAGAAAAAAGGATTTATGCATCAAGAGAGAAAAGTCTTCGTGGAGCATGATTACGCCCCGGAGGTTCTTAAAAAGCGATGGGAATATAACGACGCCAAAAAGGTTCTACGGGAACAGAATCTACGCTTTCAGACGCCATTTCCTGCGAAGTTAAGGGTCTTTTACAGTGAAGAGTCATGTCTCTATAATTCAGTGGAAGAAGCAACAATTGACATGGCAAGAAGAGGGCTCCCGGTATCGGTGTTTAAACCCGCAGCGGATCTGAGCGAGAGGATCAGAGCTCAAACGTGGTCCACTCAGAGACCTTCAAAATCCACGGGCCAGCAGCGGGAAACCCAGCCCCAGAGCTACAAAGATAAGCTTTCCAGTTCCAGGAAGGAATAGCGACATTTTTGTTTTTTTTCTTTTCAGTCATTCTGCACTTCCATCCCCCCTCCTACAAGGTAACAAACATTAAAGGAGATGCAGAATCAGCATGTGGTAAAACCTTTCATGGAGCAGTTATAGCATTAGAAACAAATGTCTTCTTAATTTAAAGGAAAAAAAAAAATCTTGTTAAAATAGAAATGTAACAATGACCCACATGTTCTCCCTACACTAACAAATACTGTATTAGAGTGAATGTTTGCTGTGATGGGGGTGGGAGGGTGCACACAATTTCATAGGGTATAGGCATTAAAAAAAAAAAAATCATTACAAATTCGGATTGGGATCTGAAATTCACGTTAAAAACATGGGACAACTTACAGGGGTAAGAGAGGGCCCTCAACACGTAACAGAGTTTGAGGACTTTTCCTCAGAGCCTACACTCCATCAGGGCTCTTACAGGGTCTTTAAAGAGATCCCAGCTCAGGAAGTTTTTTTGACAGTTTTTTGTTTTAAAGTTTCGTACACTATGTTCTTAATGTTTTTTATGTTCTTAATGTTCTTTCAGTTTCTGAGTAGCATAAAAGAGGGCCACCACACTGTTATACTAAATAAGAAAATACAATGGAGAAACAGGGTGTAACCAAAATAGCCTCATATAATGTAAAAGGGATCCTGAATCCAGTTAAAAGATCCAAGATTCTACGCAAAATGAAAAAAGACAAAGCAGAAATAATATTTTTACAAGAAACCCACCTAACAGACGTGGAACACACTGAACTCAATAGACAAGGGTTTAAAATGATCTCTTCAGCTTCATATAAGTCAGGGAGGAGGAAGGGAGTAGCGACATTGATATCAACCAAAATTACATTTGAAAAAAAATCAGAACACAAAGATAAAGAAGGGAGGTACAGTTTGGTAATTGGGCGGCTAGAGGGAGAAGATATCATCCTGCTGAATGTATATGCACCACCAGGGGCTAAATGGAAATTTTATAAAAATGTTTTCGACCTAATGATAACTAAAGCCCAAGGTTTAGTGATATGTGGTGGAGACTTCAATCTAAGACTGAATCCATACTGGGATGCAACAGGTAATTCTTCACATCAAAATAACACTCAAAATTGGAAAACTCGGATGCTATTAAAAGAAATGGGAATCTGTGACGTATGGAGGGAATTCAACCCCAATGTAAAAGATTATATTTTTCATTCAAGGCCACATTCATCTTACTCAAGGATTGATTACTTTTTTATGTTTAATAGAGACATTGGAAGAGTAAAAACATGTAAAATAGGACTGATGGATCTCTCTGACCACAGTCCGATCTATATGGCCTTAAACATCCAAAAATACACAAATAATACATTTTCCTGGAGGTTGAATTCAAATGTCCTGAAAGGACCACTGAAAGATGAATTGGAATCAGATATTCTCAGATATTTGGAAGAAAACGATAATGGAGAAGTATCCCCTTTAATACTGTGGGATGCGTGCAAAGCTGTAATAAGGGGAAAAATTATTGCAAAACTGGCAACCCAAAAGAAACTGAGACAAGAAAAACTAATCACACTAGAATCAGAACTCAAGAACCTAGAAAAAGAACACAAAGACAACACTCATTCTAATGGCTCGCTCAAGATTAAAGAAATTAAAAATCAAATAAATGAGATCTACACAATAGAAATCCAGAAGAAACTTACATTTCTGAAACAAAAACACTAGGAAGCAGGCAGTAAATCGGCAAAATTACTAGCCTATAAATTGAGGAAACAACAAAAAGAAAGGGCAATCTACAAAATCAGAGACCCAGTATCAAAGGAAATAAAATTCAGAATTCAGGATATTCTTAAAAGCTTCGAGAATTACTACAAGAACTTATACTCCCACAAAAAACATAAAAACGCATCCGAGACATTCCTAAACACATTAAACCTTCCCCAACTTACGGAATCACAAAATAAAACACTACTGTCAGAAATACAACCTAAAGAATTGGAAAAAGCAATTATGAAACTTAAAGCTAACAAATCCCCAGGAGCAGATGGCTATACAGCAGAGTGGTACAAAACCTTTAAACAGCAACTATCTCCTCTCCTCCTGAAAACATTAACTATGTCCTCCACACAGGGGAAATCCCCCCTCCTGGAGAGAAGGGGTCATTGCAGTTATACCTAAACCTGAAAAGGATAAACTAGAATGCTCCAACTACAGACCAATCAGTGTATTAAATCAGGACTATAAGCTTTTTACCATTATCCTTGCCAAAAGGTTAGAAAACATACTGACAGACTTAATTCACTTAGACCAAACAGGTTTTATAAGACAAAGACAGACACAAGACAACATTCGATGCACTTTACACATAATCCATCATATAAAAAAATATAACTTAAATGCAGTCATATTGGGATTAGATGCTGAAAAAGCATTCGATTCGGTTGACTGGTCTTTCCTATATAGAATCTTATCCAGTTTCAATTTTCATAACAACTTCATTGGAACTATACATGCATTATATAAAAAACCAACAGCTAAAATAAGGATTAACGGTAATTTATCATCATCTTTTGAGCTGGAAAGAGGATGTCGTCAAGGCTGCCCCCTGTCTCCACTGCTCTTTGCAATCTTCATAGAACCTCTGAGCCAATGGATAAGACAAAATCAAGAAATTCAAGGTATTACACTTGGTCAGAAGGAACATAAAATAGCACTCTTTGCTGATGACATTTTAATATACCTAGGGCAGCCAGACACTTCTTTACCAGAACTAATCTCAGTTTTTTCAGACTATGGAGATTTATCGGGATACAAATTAAACATGCATAAAACCCAAGTTTTGTTTTTGTGTTTGTTTTTTTTTTATTTAAGTTTTTGTAAAGGATATACAGGTCATTACAGCATTGCATTGTTTACATTTTCATCACATGTTCCCTTATTTTTTGCTATTTGACAACATTGGTAGGATAATTATTACAACACCCTTTTTTTTAAAGTGAAAGAAAAAGTGAAATTAAGGAGAATAGAATAAAAAAACGAACAAACAAACAGAACAGCAAAAAACAAACAAACAGAAAATTAAGTAATTAAAAGTAAAAGAGCATCTGAGTAGCATTGGAACAAAGAGTGGGACCATTATTGAAATGGTATTTGTCAAAGATTAGATCTAATGGAAGACACATATGCGATCCAGGGTTGCCAAAAGTTCATGAACCCATCCATGTCCTGTCTCAGTGCGAATGTCAACTTTTCCATCGAGTAAATGTCTTGAATCACGTTAATCCAATCTTCAGGTGTAGGACAGTCCTTCAGCATCCATTTTTTTAGTTAGGGCTTTTTTACTTGCCAATATTAAAACATTGAATAAGTATTTATCTCCTTGTCTTTCCAGTGAGTCCGGTAGTAAACCCAAATACAAAGTTACAAAAGAAAAGGGAACTGTTATTTTGAATATTTTCCCCAATATTGTCTGTACATTGGTCCAATATTGGTGGATAACTGGGCATGACCAAAACACATGAAAATGATTTGCAGTCTTTTCACCACACAAGCGCCAACAGTTCAACCCCTTATGGGTAAATTTGTTTTGTGCAGGTGTTCTGAAAAATCTTACCAAATTTTTCCATCCAAATTCTCTCCACTGCAGGGATGAGGTACTTTTCCATTGCTGTTTATTTAGCTTTTCCCATATTTCCAATTGTAAAGTGAAATTCCCCTCTTTTTCCCATCTCTCTTTTATATACTGTATGATGTGTTGTCTTCTTTTAAGTCTTGAAGACCTTGGTATATTTTAGAAATGTATCTGATCCCTGGGATCCCTTTATATGCCATTAAGAAGACCTTCAGAACACCTGACTGGGCCCTTTCCAAATCTTCCTTTTTAAGTATATTGTTTATGTGGTGTCTAAGCTGAAAGAACCTGTAAAGATCTTGATTTATTAGACCTTGTTTTTTCAAATCTTCAAACTTCTTAAAGTTTGCCCCTTAAAAAAATCGTAATATTTTATCAGCCCTTTCTCTTTCCACTCTTTAAATCTAGTGTCTGTTTTATTGGGGGTAAAGTCTTGATCATAGGCAATCCATTGCAGAAGTCGATAGGGCTCTTTAGCTTGATTCTCTCTGACTATCTTAAACCAATTTTTAGCGGGGTCTCTATCCACGGGTTAGTGTTATTCAAGAGTTTAGGTAAGGCATTGTTCCCTATTATCGCCTGTAGGGGGATGTCACTTGTTATTTGGCATTCGATCTCCTTCCATTGTGCAGTGTAGACTGGGTTACATATCTCTATTAAAGTTTTAATTTGTGCGGCTTTAAAATAGTCCCTGATATTTGGCAGCGTGAGCCCACCTTTATCTTTGTTTAGCTGTAAGGTTCTATATCTGATTCTAGGTCTCTTGCCCTGCCATATGAATCTTGAGATCCTTCTGTCCAGCTCCTGCCATGTTTTTTTTGGGAGGTTCTACCGGTATTGTTTGGAAAAGGTATAGAAGACGTGGAAGTATATTCATTTTGACTGCTTCAATTCTTTGTGCAGTACCTAAGAATGGTATCATATTCTATCTTGCTAGGTCAGATTTTATTTTTGTCACCAGTGGATCATAGTTTAGTGTTATAATTTTGTTGAGTTGTTTCGGGATATTGACCCCCAGATATTTCATAGATTCCAACTCCCAGTTAGTTTTGAGTTCACTTAGTGAATAATGATTTGGGTCATAGTTGAATGTTAAAACTTGGGTTTTATGCATGTTTAATTTGTACCCCGATAAATCTCCATAGTATGAAAAAACTGATTAGTTCTGGTAAAGAAGTGTCTGGCTGCCCTAGGTATATTAAAATGTCATCAGCAAAGAGTGCTATTTTATGTTCCTTCTGACCAAGTGTAATACCTTGAATTTCTTGATTTTGTCTTATCCATTGGCTCAGAGGTTCTATGAAGATTGCAAAGAGCAGTGGAGACAGGGGGCAGCCTTGACGACATCCTCTTTCCAGCTCAAAAGATGATGATAAATTACCGTTAATCCTTATTTTAGCTGTTGGTTTTTTATATAATGCCTGTATAGTTCTAATGAAGTTGTTATGAAAATCGAAACTGGATAAGATTCTATATAGGAAAGACCAGTCAACCGAATCGAATGCTTTTTCAGCATCTAATCCCAATATGACTGCATTTAAGTTATATTTTTTTATATGATGGATTATGTGTAAAGTGCATCGAATGTTGTCTTGTGTCTGTCTTTGTCTTATAAAACCTGTTTGGTCTAAGTGAATTAAGTCTGTCAGTATGTTTTTCTAACCTTTTGGCAAGGATAATGGTAAAAAGCTTATAGTCCTGATTTAATACACTGATTGGTCTGTAGTTGGAGCATTCTAGTTTATCCTTTTCAGGTTTAGGTATAACTGCAATGACCCCTTCTCTCCAGGAGGGGGGGGATTTCCCCTGTGTGGAGGACATAGTTAAATGTTTTCAGGAGGAGAGGAGATAGTTGCTGTTTAAAGGTTTTGTACCACTCTGCTGTATAGCCATCTGCTCCTGGGGATTTGTTAGCTTTAAGTTTCATAATTGCTTTTTCCAATTCTTTAGGTTGTATTTCTGACAGTAGTGTTTTATTTTGTGATTCCGTAAGTTGGGGAAGGTTTAATGTGTTTAGGAATGTCTCGGATGCGTTTTTATGTTTTTTGTGGGAGTATAAGTTCTTGTAGTAATTCTCGAAGCTTTTAAGAATATCCTGAATTCTGAATTTTATTTCCTTTGATACTGGGTCTCTGATTTTGTAGATTGCTCTTTCTGTTTGTTGTTTCCTCAATTTATAGGCTAGTAATTTTGTCGATTTACTGCCTGCTTCATAGTGTTTTTGTTTCAGAAATGTAAGTTTCTTCTGGATTTCTATTGTGTAGATCTCATTTATTTGATTTTTAATTTCTTTAATCTTGAGCGAGCCATTAGAATGAGTGTTGTCTTTGTGTTCTTTTTCTAGGTTCTTGAGTTCTGACTCTAGTGTGATTAGTTTTTCTTGTCTCAGTTTCTTTTGGGTTGCCAGTTTTGCAATAATTTTTCCCCTTATTACAGCTTTGCACGCATCCCACAGTATTAAAGGGGATACTTCTCCATTATCGTTTTCTTCCAAATATCTGAGAATATCTGATTCCAATTCATCTTTCAGTGGTCCTTTCAGGACATTTGAATTCAACCTCCAGGAAAATGTATTATTTGTGTATTTTTGGATGTTTAAGTCCATATAGATCAGACTGTGGTCAGAGAGATCCATCAGTCCTATTTTACATGTTTTTACTCTTCCAATGTCTCTATTAAACATAAAAAAGTAATCAATTCTTGAGTAAGATGAATGTGGCGTTGAATAAAAAGTATAATCTTTTACATTGGGGTTGAATTCCCTCCATACGTCACAGATTCCCATTTCTTTTAATAGCATCCGAGTTTTCCAATTTTGAGTGTTATTTTGATGTGAAGAATTACCTGTTGCATCCCAGTATGGATTCAGTCTTAAATTGAAGTCTCCACCACATATCACTAAACCTTGGGCTTTAGGTATCATTAGGTCGAATACATTTTTATAAAATTTCCATTTAGCCCCTGGTGGTGCATATACATTCAGCAGGGTGATATCTTCTCCCTCTAGCCGCCCAATTACCAAACTGTACCTCCCTTCTTTATCTTTGTGTTCTGATTTTTTTTCAAATGTAATTTTGGTTGATATCAATGTCGCTACTCCCCTCCTCCTCCCTGACTTATATGAAGCTGAAGAGATCATTTTAAACCCTTGTCTATTGAGTTTAGTGTGTTCCACGTCTGTTAGGTGGGTTTCTTGTAAAAATATTATTTCTGCTTTGTCTTTTTTCATTTTGCGTAGAATCTTGGATCTTTTAACTGGATTCAGGATCCCTTTTACATTATATGAGGCTATTTTGGTTACACCCTGTTTCTCCATTGTATTTTCTTATTTAGTATAACAGTGTGGTGGCCCTCTTTTATGCTACTCAGAAACTGAAAGAACATTAAGAACATAAAAAACATTAAGAACATAGTGTACGAAATTTTAAAACAAAAAACTGTCAAAAAAACTTCCTGAGCTGGGGTCTCTTTAAAGACCCTGTAAGAGCCCTGATGGAGTGTAGGCTCTGAGGGAAAATTCCTCAAACTCTGTTACGTGTTGAGGGCCCTCTCTTACCCCTGTAAGTTGTCCCATGTTTTTAACGTGAATTTCAGATCCCAATCCGAATTTGTAATGATTTTTTTTTTTTTTATGCCTATACCCTATGAGATTGTGTGCACCCTCCCACCCCATCACAGCAAACATTCACTCTAATACAGTATTTGTTAGTGTAGGGAGAACATGTGGGTCATTGTTACATTTCTATTTTAACAAGATTTTTTTTTTCCTTTAAATTAAGAAGACATTTGTTTCTAATGCTATAACTGCTCCATGAAAGGTTTTACCACATGCTGATTCTGCATCTCCTTTAATGTTTGTTACCTTGTAGGAGGGGGGATGGAAGTGCAGAATGACTGAAAAGAAAAAAACAAAAATGTCGCTATTCCTTCCTGGAACTGGAAAGCTTATCTTTGTAGCTCTGGGGCTGGGTTTCCCGCTGCTGGCCCGTGGATTTTGAAGGTCTCTGAGTGGACCACGTTTGAGCTCTGATCCTCACGCTCAGATCCGCTGCGGGTTTAAACACCGATACCGGGAGCCCTCTTCTCGCCATGTCAATTGTTGCTTCTTCCGCTGAATTATAGAGACATGACTCTTCACCGTAAAAGACCCTTAACTTCGCAGGAAATGGCGTCTGAAAGCGTAGATTCTGTTCCCGTAGAACCTTTTTGGCGTCGTTATATTCCCGTCGTTTTTTAAGAACCTCCGGGGCGTAATCATGCTCCACGAAGACTTTTCTCTCTTGATGCATAAATCCTTTTTTCTGCCAAGCCCGTCTTACAACCTCTTGTTTTATTTTGAAATCAGAGAATCTTGCCACCACCGAACGTGGGGGCGCTTCTGCCGCTGGCTTTGCGGCTAATGTACGATGGGCCTTTTCTATCTTCAAATCGGTGGTTTGTGGAATATCCAACTTCTCTCTCAATAAGGATTCCACGCATTCCGCCATTGTGTTGAAACTATTTTCAGCTCCTTCTTTCAGACCATGAATTCTGATGTTGTCTCGTCTCTGTCTTCCTTCTTGGTCGGTTAGCTTAGCCTCCAGCCTTGACTGTTTTTTGTGTAAATCCAGCATAGAATCTTCAAGCACTTTTATTCTTTCTTCAGCTTCCAAGATTCGGTGTTTGGCCTGGTCCATTCTGCTGTTCGTCCTTTTTAATTCCTCTCTGAATTCATGAAATTCGGCCCGAAATCGTCGTAATTCATCAAATAGCGATTTCAAGCTAACCTTTTTGTTAGCTAGGTCCAGCTTCTCGTCTTCTGAATGGAGGTCCTCCGGTTCAGATTCTGCGGCCGCTGCACGTCCTGACCTGGGGAATGTCAGTTTCTTCTGTTTTTGGTTAGGCATGGTGTTTTTGTCTTTTGATTTTTATTCTTCCAAAAATCCGTTAAGTCTGATTTTGAAGATGTTTTCCTTGGATTGGGTCTGGGAGCTTCAGCGTTAAGTTGCTATCACCATGGCGTCCAGACCGGAAGTCTCCATAAAACCCAAGTTTTAACATTCAACTATGACCCAAATCATTATTCACTAAGTGAACTCAAAACTAACTGGAAGTTGGAATCTATGAAATATCTGGGGGTCAATATCCCGAAACAACTCAACAAAATTATAACACTGAACTATAATCCACTGGTGACAAAAATAAAATCTGACCTAAATTAGATTTTTCTTCTTGTAAATTTGTTTTCACCTTTATTGTGTATTTGTGACTTTTGTCTTATGAATTCTCCTAAATTTGCTTCTTTTTCTCTCCAACTTGAAACTTTTTTCTTGTAAATTTATGACTTATGACGGGCAGCACGGTGGTGCAGTGGTTAGCACTGTTGCCTAACAGCTAGAAGGTTCCAGGTCTGAATCCCCAGGCTGGCAGGGGTAGATACCTTTCTGTGTGGAGTTGGCATGTTCTCCCTGTGCTGCGTGGGTTTACTCCGGGGGCTCCGGTTTCCTCCCACAATCCAAAGACATGCATTGGTTGTTCTAAATTGTCCCTAGATATCTGTTTCCTATCGGCCCTTAGAATAGAGGGTTAGTACTAGTGAAGCGCTTTGAGTGGTCTTTGAGACTAGAAAAGCGCTGTATAAGTGCACGTCCTTATCCCTTACTTTTTTCTTGTCAGTTTGTGATTTTTTTCCTCATTTTTTAAAAACTTTTTTCTCATGAATGTCCACATTTTTTCTCATAAATTTTCAAGTTTTTCTTAAAAACATGCAACTTTTTCAAATAAATTTGCTCCCTTTTCTTGGAAATGTGATTTTTTTTTTTTTGTAAACTTTTAACTTTTTACTCATAAATTTGTGGATTATTTTCTTGCGAAGTTCCACATTTTTCTCATAAATTTTCAACCTTTTTCTTGCAAATCTGCAACTTTTTTCTAGTAAAAAAAACAAAGAAAATGACAAACATTATAAATTTATGAGAAAAAAATCAAAATTGAGAGAAAAAAAAAGCAAATTTCAGAGAGTTGATGAGGAAAAAGTCAAAAATGCACAATAAAATTCAAAGCAAATTTACAAGAAAAAATGTATGAGAAAAACGTTGAAAGTTTAAGGGGAGAAGCTGCAAAAAAGCTGAAGGTCATTTTAATTCTCCCCTCAAAAATATTCAGGGTGAACTTGTAGCTGGAAGTCCCCCTAGTGTCTGAGGGGGGGTAGCAGCTGTGTACTGTGCTTCATAAGCAGAAACGGCCTTGCTGCCCCCCGCCCCCCCCGATCTCTCTATTTAGGCAACATTAGTGGAGTTAATGTGGGAGAAATAAGCCCGGTGACCACCGTCTCCAACTTGGCACAAACGGGGCCCATCGGGCCGGGGGTGGGGGTGGGGGTGCAGAAATCGCTGATAGAAGCTCATCGTGTCCTTGCCCGTTGACCCCCTCCTCCACAGAGGAGTCCGGGGAGGTTGTGGGAGGTCATGGCGATGCTGTGCGGCCGCTGATGTATCTCCATCCCTGATGGGCAGAGGGGGATGATAAAGTGGTGCTGCCCCCCCCTCCCCCCAAAAAAGCATGGTGGCATGTGTTTGTGTTTGTGTGGGTGAACCATCCTACTTCAGCTGCTCCGAGCATTTGTGGGAGGGAGGAGAAGGAGAGGGGGAAAGGGGGGGGGGGAGGAGAGGGAGAGGGAGGGGGGAGGGAAGCGGGGGAGAAGAAGGAAAAGAGGGAGGAGAGGGAGAAGGCAGCCTGCTGCTCCCCTCAACAAGTCCCACCAACCTTCAGCTCACCTTGCCAAAATAAACGCCAAATGTCAACAGCAGAGCTTTAGGTGGTGGTGGTGAAGGGGGGGACTGCACTCCTGGCGCAGTGGTGGGAACCTGCAGGAGAGCTGTTGTGGATTTGTGCTGTTGGAGACTCTGCCCACGTTTGTCTGTGGATTAGTCTTAAGTCAGGACCACCTGCTGTGCTGTTTATAGACTGGATACATGCGGAAACCATCACCCCCCCCCAGTTAAATGGCACCCAAAGTCATCAAGCCACACCCCCATCATACCCCCCATTCCTCCCTCACTGTCAGTGATGTTTGGTTTTCAGAAATTTAGAATAAAGTGCAAAAGAATCACTGGAAATTAGGCGCAAATTTGCAAGAATAAAGGTGCAAAAATCTAATAAAAGATGCCAATTTTAAAATTTAAAAAGCCATAAATTACAATTTAATTCCAGATGAGTGTTGCAAATTCACAAGAACAAAGTTTCAAATCTACAAGAGTCAAAGATTTTATTTGTCAATGCTACTATACGTACAGGCCATACAGGAGAATGGAAATAGTGTTTCTCTCTGTCTTCAGTGATTTGGGCAATGAAAAAAGGAATAAGGCTGGAAAAACAACAACAGCAGTCGATGTACAGCAAAGCTACCCATAGTGCAAATAAAGATAAACGATGAAACCCAGCAATCCTATATACAGAAAAAGTAGAGCAGTAATACCTGTAGTTGCAAGTTCAATGTGGTAGTGTAGGTGCAGACAGTAACAGATAGGACTGCACATGATCAATATTGCAATGACAGACAGCAGCAGATGCGGTATTGGTGCAAATGGTTGCAGTAAAGTGCACAAAACATACAGCAGCAAATGTATTACTGTTGGTGTGCCAGTATTTCTATGCCAACAGCTGAGGTAAATGGCGTTCACTTATATAGCGCTTTTCTTCTCATCTAAGATGACCAAAGCGCTTTACAGATCCTGCTATCCACCCATTCACACACACTGGTTGCGGCAGAGCTGCCGTACACACATGCACTAACCTGGCCACCAGGAGCAATTGGGGGTTCAGTATCTCGCTCAAGGACACTTCGACATGCGGACTGCAGACAGAGCGGGGATCGAACCCATGACCCTCCGATCAGCAGTCAGCCACACTACACTTGTGCCACAGCCGCCGAGGTAGTTATTGTGCGGGTGAGTGTGTTATGGTCCAGGGTTGGGGGAGTGGACAGACTTCAGGGTCCTGATGGCCTGATGAACATAGCAGTTTAGCAGTCTTGTGGAGCGGGCCCACAGGCTCCAGTACCTTTTCCCCGAGGGCAGGGGGCTGAAGAGGGAGTGTGAGGAGTGGGAGGTGTCGCCTGCAATGTTGATGGCTCTGCAGGTGAGGTAGATGTCCAAGGGAGGGGGCACAGGGGCACCAATGATCTTGCTGGCTGCTTTCACTGTGCGTTGTAGTGTATTTCAGCAGGAGGTGATGCAGCTTCCATACCACACCGTGATGCGGCTGGTGAGGATGCTCTCAATTGTGCCCCGGTAGAATGAGCACATAATGGGGGGTGGGACTCATGCTCTCCTCAGTTTGTGGAAGAAATGGAGGTGAGTTTGAGCCTTCTTGGCCAGTGATGTGGTGTTGCTGGACCAGGAGAGGTCGCTCACCTCATTTCTGTAGATGGCCTCTTCGTTGTTGGTGATGAGGCCCACCATTGTTGTGTCGTCCACAAACTTGATGATGTGGTTGGTGCTGTAGGCTGGTACACAGTCATGGGTCAGCAGGGTGAAGAGCAGCGGGATGAGCATGCACCCTTGTGGGGCTGCCGTGCTCAGTGTGATGGTCTTGGAGGTGTTGCTGCCAACCCACACATTCTGTGGCCTCCCTGTGAGGAAGTCCAGCACCCAGTTACAGAGAGAGGTTTTGAGTTCCAAGTGTTTGAGTTTTTGAATCAGGTGCTGGGGGATGATTGTGTTGAATGCTGAACTGAAGTCCAACAACAACATTCACACGTAGGAGTTCTTTGAGTCCAGGTGGGTGAGGGCAGGATGGAGAGCAGCAGAGATGGCATCTTCTGTGGATCTGTTTGACCTGTATGCAAACTGAGATGGGTCGTGGGAGGAATGGAGGATGGACTTGATGTTCTGCATGACCAGCTGCTCGAAGCACTTCATTATGATGGGGGTCAGTGCTATGGGCCAGTAATCGTAGCTGGATGGGACGAGCTTCTTTGGGACTGGTATTATGGTGGCAGTTTGGAAACTGACTCAGGGAGATGTTGAAGATGTCGGCCAGGACATTCTTGAGCTCCTCTCCACAGTCTTTCAGAACGTGACCCGGTATTTTGTCTTGACCAGCTGCCTTGCGTGGGTTGATCCTGCCGAGGGTCCTCTTCATGCTAGTCGGATCCAGACTCATGACCTGCTCATCTGGAGGAGGGGTGGTCTTCTGTGCTGATGTGCTCTTTTGTGCTTCACAGCAGCCGAAGAAGTCATTTAGGTTGTTGAGCAGTGTGATGTCACTCGCACAGGTATGAGGTGGAGGTTTGTAGTTGGTGAGGGTCTGTATGCCACGTCAGAGGGAACGTGCATCTCTGGTGTTGCTCAAGTGGCCGCATATTTTCTTGATGTACTGTCGTTTTGCCTCCTTGATACCATGGGACAGGTTGTAACACTCCGCTACAGGGAATATTACCAAAAAAAAAAAAAATGTGTTGAAATGATTTCACTAGAGACAAGCCAATATGATTTTTAGTGGGTTGTTATTGAAATTCCAGGTGAACTAGTGACATTTACACAACAAATAATTTGCTTACAAGTTACCCACACCCCAAACTATTTTAAACCAAACACAAGTTTCCTATACAATATTCAGTCCTTTTTTAATAACCAAAATATCGATGATAAACCATCCGTGGCAATGTCCAAATCTTCGCCAGCACCAAAAAGAAGAAAAAGAAAAGAGTCCAAATAATATTCCCAAAAAAATAACAGGACGCCACTGTCTTTCAGTCACAACAAAACCCCCTGAGCTCAGGCAAAGTACAGTTTGTAAATTAAGAGAAATAAATATCTTAATGCCCTCACTGGCCTGCAGTCCTGTCGCCCCTCAGTCCAGGTGTGCTGTGGATTCCTGCTACATCCAGCGTCTTGCTTCCTGGGCCAAACCAACTCCTCGTTCACCGGAGTGGATGAGCCGACTCCCGCAGGTCTCTCGTAGCCTCCCTGCAGTCAGGCGCTCCTCTGGCTGCTCCAGTCATCTGAGAAACGGCCTGTCTCTCCTCTCGTCTCTCCTCTCTCCTTCTCTCTCGCGTCTCCCACCTTTCTTTTATCCTGTCACCAGCTGCTGGAAATCAGCTGATTGCACTTCACGTGACCGGCTGACGTTTTGACAGCTTGATTTTTTTCCAACATAATTAAATGCAACATAGATTGTGAAACTTAGCTAGGAAAAAGGGCACAAACAATAAATTGAGTATTTAGGATTGCGCCTTATCATTTATAACTAGGCATACCCTTTATGCATTTAACATTTTATCCACAAAGGAGCGATGCAATAACATATGTGGCAGTGCTACAAGGTTGGCCCTCGCTGTTGTTAGTCCTGCGTTGTCGCAGGCCCTGAAGGCTGCGTCCCAAGCCCTCAGGAGCCTGTGGACCTCTGCTGTCATTCATGGCTTTTGGTTAGCATGAACAGTGATGGTTTTGTGGTGAGCAACATCAATGCATTTAGCTATGTATGCTACAACAACCTCAGTGTACTCCTCTGTTTGTGTGTCCGTCATGAGTGGCTGCGTGCTTGAAGTGTCCCAGTCTGTAGTGCTGAAGCAGTCTTTCAGAGCACCAGAGGCCCCTCTGGCCACACACGTACCTGCTTTTTTGTTGGTCTGATGGCTTTGACTCTGAGTCTGTATGCAGGCCTTTGCAAGATGGTGATGTGATCAGAGAGAGACCCAGGTGGGGAAGTGGGGAGGCTTTGTATGCTTTCTTGTGAGTTGTGTACACCAGGTCCAGCAAATTGTCTCCTCTTGTTGGAAAGTCTACATGTTGGTGTAGATTTGGTAGAATGGCCTTTAAATCTTCATGGTTGAAGTCTCCTGCTATGATGAGGAATCCATCTGGATGCGCTGTTTGTGTCTCACTGATGGCCTGATAGAGTTCTTTTGGTGCTTTGCTCCTCTCGCTGATGGCGGTGGATGGGGCACACACGACGACTAGCAGGACAGATGAAAATTCTCTCGGAATGTAAGTTTGCAATGACACAGCACTTTACTGAAGCGGACAAAACTGCTTGGACAACGTCACACAGTTACAACAACTGCTCATTTGTGGTGCTGTAGCCAAAGCCACCAGTGACCAGGAAGAAAAAATCTCAGTGAAGAAGAGAAATCTGGCTCATCGATTGGCCAGGACTGAAAACGGAAATCCGTTTCCTTCAGCCAGGTTGTTTGTCCACCACAAACAAATAAAAATAAAAAGCTGTGCTGTCTGTATAAACCCCCGTGCTGCCATCATGTTGCTAAACATTTTAAAAACCTCAGTATTCTTGTGTGTAGCCACAACCAGCTGAGAAATCTGGTCCTCAGACCAAATATCAGAGAGCCTGCATCAACTCACTACTCCAAGTCTGTCCACAAGACATTTTTTAAACTTTTCTCCTCGGCTTTCTCCGGTAAAAGTATTTCTTGGATCCACACAGTTGTCTTTGTTATTTTCTACCCAAAATGGAGCAGAAGGACTGGGAGGTCTTCAGCTGAATTGTGATGGTAGAATTATTTACCCACGGATTCCTGCCACGGACGTGCTAACAAGGCTAGCAAGCTAGCAACGGAAACACACATCAAGTTTTCAAGGCAAGGACTTTTTCAGGTTTGTGGCAACTTCTCCTGTCTGCATCTCACCCAGACAGTGAATTCATGTCTTTTCATGTATTTACACTGAGTTATAATGTAATCGCGCTGCGCAAAAAATTTGCCTGTTCGCGTTTGATGTGAAGGCACCTTTATGGTAAACGCCACTTTCTCTTCTCACTACGTGTTGCTGTGGTTACACAAACGCTGAGGGGCACATTTGCCCCTTGGTCTGCTGGATGCTCCGTTTGCATTCACACGGCAAGCGAACTGCACGAGACTTCGTTTGAAAGCGAACCGAGATCACCGTTTTCAGGGGAACCAGACTTGTTTGGTGCTGCACCAGAGTTCAATGCATATTCAGATGGCACGAAATGAACTGAACTATCCGTGGAATACACTCTTTGGTCCTTTAGTCCGGACCAAACAGTGGCCGTCTGAATGCGCCCTAAAGGGGTCGGGACTTGATGATCATAAACTCGACCAATGGAGAACAGCGTTTATGCACAACTGTCACATCATAGCACCAAGCGTCACTGATGTAAACACACACCCCTCCTCCGTGGGTCTTCCCTCCTTCCATCAACACCTGACCAGCATGGTAGCATGTTAGCCCTGCTAACTGACTAGCAGAGTCCAGGATATTGCCATTTAGCCATGTTTCCGGAAAGATAAAATCACAGCAGTTCCGTGCATCACGTTGCGTAGATCTCAGGGCTGTATGTGTTCTATTTTCTTGTCTGGTGAGCGTACGTTGGCCAGAATGAGGGAAGGAACCAGGAGTCTGTGTCGGCTAACAGCTAGTTTCAGTTGGATACCTCCACATTTACCTCTCTTTTAAGTAAATTTACAGGAAAAAAGTTGCGAATCTTTGAGAAAAAAGTTGTAACTTTATCAGAAAAGAGTTGCAAATACAAGAAAAAAATGACAAATTTAAAGTAAAAAAGCTGCAAATTTTTGCAGTGTCCTCCTGTGCTTCCACGAGCGAGGGCAGGTTAAGGGGGGGGGGGGGGGGGCAGCAGCCCCACATATCCTCTATGGCCTGTGTCTCCTCTTCCTGTCCTCCTCCTCCCTCCCTTTCAGACACACACAGGTAATGACCTCCACTCTCCTTTGCTGAAGAAGAGCGAACTTAAAATCTGAAACACAGCACACATACACCCCCACCACCCCCACCACCACTCCTGCACCCAACAGCCCCACCCTCCAGACTCCCGGACCCCATCTGCACTCTCCTCTCTCCAGCCCCCTAATTGCATATGCACAAATGCAAATGCCTATTAATTAATTACTTGACTAATTAGTGCAGTGGTATTTTAGGGCGATAAATCAAGTGGAGATGTGTGTGTGGGGGGGGGGTTATCAACAATGAAGCGGCAGCAGAGAGAGGAGCACTCCTGCTCCTACTGTACACCTCCTGCTGCATCTGTGCTGAGGAGGAGGAGGAGGAGGAGCAGAGAGGTGACTGGGGGGGGTGACCTCTGCTCCACCAACTGTGCCGCCCCGCTTCCTGGCAGTGGTCCAAAGCTCCGGGACGGGGCCACTCCTGCTCTCCATGCAGGAGAAGAGAAGCTCCACATTTGTGCTCCACAATGGTTCAGTCAGCAGAGGAGCTGGCAGCGCTGCCACCGCGATGCTGATGTGCTAATTGTGGCATCTGTGGTTGGGAGGTGAAGCATCCTGGCACACGACGTGGCCAAGGAGATCTGCGTGGATGCAAGCGTGCCAGGCCCCCTCCGCGGGCGCCCGCTGAGCTCTCCGGACTGAAATATGCAGTCTTGCTCGCTCCTAATTGCGCCATCAGAAAGCTCCACCTCTCCCTCTCGTCCGGTTTGGCTGCAGCGGAGAAGAAGCGGCTCATTTGGGAGAAGATCCATCCATCCTCCTCTCTGCGCCCCCCCCATCTCCATCCTCCGCTCAGACACACACAGCAGCTCACAGCCTCACCAGCAGGGCCGGCTCCATCCACGCTGGGGGGGCTCAATGCCAGACCGCGTTGGTGAGTGGGTGGCCCTGGTTTGGTGATGGGAAAGAACTCAAAATCTTTAAGGAGGGGCTGCCCGCCCCTCCTAGTGAAAAAACAACAACACAGCAATAAATTAAAGTTTGATTTGAAAAGTTCAAATGTTACATAGAACAAAAATCTAACCAGCAGCCAAAAATGTTGCAAATTTCTGAGAACAAAGTCACAACTTTAAACAAAAATGGCAAATTTATGGAAACCATCTGGATGCAGCGGCAATATGGCCGCCATGTCATCTGTGTACCGAATCTGGGGTCCGGAAGTGACACAAAGTTCTGTGGAAAGGACGCCATATTTTAACGGTTTTTAGCCGATTATAATGTTACATTTTTGTTCTCCTGGCTGCTACGTAGGCAACTTCCTGTCTCCAGCCCACACGAGGGCGTCCTTTCCACGGAACTTTGTGTCACTTCCGGTCCCCAGATATGGTACACAGATGACTCGCCGGCCATATTGCTGCTGCATCCAGGTACTCTTGAATTCAGGAGGAAATAAGTTGCAAATCTGCACAAAAAAACAGTCAAAGAAAAGATTTATTCATTTAAAAAAAAGTTGCCAGGTTTTGAGTAAAAATGCTACAAATTTATGAGGAAAATTGTTGCAAAGTTTCTAGAAAAAACCCCCACACTTTTGAGGATGAAAGTTGTAAAGTTACAAGAAAAAAGATGCAATTGAATGAGATAAAATTATGAAATTTACCAGAAAAATTGCACATTTCTGAGGAAAAAAGTTGCAAATTTACAAGAAAAAAATTTGTGGGCTATATGTTGCAAATTTACGACAAAAATGGCTAATTTATGAGGAAAAAAGTTGCAAACCTGCACAAAAAACAGTCAAAGAAAAGATTTAATAATTTAAAAAAAAAAAAGTTTCCTGGTTTTGAGTAAAAAAGGTGCAAATTTATGAGGAAAAGGAGAAAATTTACAATAAAAAAATGCAAATTTTTGAGGAAAAGTTGTAAATTTATGAGAAAAATCACAAATTTTCGTGGAAAAAAGTTGCAAATTTACAACAAAAATGGCTAATTTATGAGAAAAAAATTGCAGTTACTAGAAAAAAATACTAATTTACAAGAAAAAATATGCAAATTTTTGAGGAAAAAAGTTGCAAATTTCTGACAAAAATGGTGTATTTATGAGGAAAGAAATTATGCAAATTTATGAGGAAAAAGTTGCAAATTTATGACAAAAATTGTTAATTTATAAGAAAAAATGTTGTAAATTTCCGAGGGGAAAAAAGTTGCAAAAATACAAGAAAAAAGATGCAAATTTACAAGAAAAAAATGGCAAATTTCAGAGGAAAAAGCAGCAAATATATAACAAAAATTGTTAATGTATGAGAAAAATGTACATTTCTGAGGAAAAAAGTTGCAAAATTAAAAGAAAAAAGATGCAAATTTATGAAAAAAAAGTGAGCAAATTTACAAGGAAAAAAAATGCAAATTTTTGAGGAAAAAGTTGCAAATGTTTGATGGAAAATGACAAATTTCTGGGGAAAACAATTGCAAATTTATGACAAAATATGCTAGTTTACAAGAAAATAATGTAGCAAATTTCTGAGGAAAAATTGAAAATTTTCTTGGAAAAAAGTTGCAAATTTATAACAAAAATTACTAATTTATGAGAAAAAATTAGCAAATTCATGAGAAAGGTGGAAGGTTTCAATGAAGTTATTACAAATTTACAAGAAAAAAATTTGCATATTTACAAGAAAATGGAAATTTTTGAGAAAAAGGTGCAAATTTATGAGGAAAAATGTTACAGATTAACAAGAAAAAAACTCCAAATTCTGGGCATAAAAGTTTCAAATTTACAACAAAAAGGGCTAATTTATGAGAAAAAAATGGCAAATTTTTGAGGACAAAGGGTGCAAATTTATGACAAAATGAATAATTTATGAGGAAAAATTGTGAAAATTTATGATGAAAAAAAACTGCAAATTTTTAAGGAAAAAAGTTGTAAAATTTCAACTTTTTTCCTCGTAAATTTGCCATTTTTGTCATAAATTTGCAATAAAAAAATTGCAAATTCTCGGGATAAAAGTTGCAAATTTACAACAAACATGGCTAATTTATGCAAAAAAAAATCAAATTTTTGAGGAAAGGTTACAGATTTATGACAAAAATCACTAATTTATGAGGAAAAATTGTGCAAATATATGAGAAAAACATTGCAAATTTTTGAGGACAAAAGTTACAAATTTTTAAGGAAAAGAGCTGCAAATTTTTGAGGAAAAAGGTTGCAAATTCATGACAAAAATACTAATTTATGAAGAAAAAAATGCAAATTTACAAGAAAACCAACTGCAAATTTCTGTGGAAAAAAGTTCCAAATTTGCGACAAAAAATGTTAATTTATGAGAAAAATGTTGCAAATTTATGAGGGAAGTTATTGCACAGTTTCAAGAAAAAATAGGAAATTTCTGTGGAAAACAGTTGCAAATTTGCAACAAAAATTGCTAATTTCTAAGAAAAAAAATGGAAAAATTATGCAAATCTATGACAAAAATTGTTAATTTTTAAGAAAAAATGTTTTCTAAGGGAAAAAAGTTGCAAAAATACAAGAAAAAAGATGCAAATTTACAAGAAAAAAATTCAGCTTTATTTATATAGCGCCATATCACAACAAAAGTCATCTCATAGCGCTACCAAATGCAGGGAAAACCCCACAATTGCAGAAAGACCCAGCAATCAGATGATCCCCTGTGAGCAAGCACTTAGCGACGGTGGAGAGGAAAAACTCCCATTTAACAGGAAGAAACCTCTCGCAGAACCAGGCTCAGGGAGGGGCAGTCATCTGCTGCGACTGGCTGGGGGTGAGAGGATAAAGAAGAAGAAAAGAACAGACATAAAGAACAGGAATTGTGAGAAGCCAAGTACTGTACATTATTGGAGGTTACCTGGCAGTCTGAATCTATTAACAGCAAAACAAAAGGAGGGTTAAGAGACACAAGATCCCTCCCTAATCATAGGCTATATTGAAAAGGAAGGATTTTACCAAATTCTTAAAAACAGAGACAGAGTCTGACTCCCGGACCCAGAGTGGTAACTGGTTCCACAGAGAAGGAGCTTGATAGCAGAAGGCTCTGCCTCCCATTGTACTTTTGGAGATTCTGGGTATTACAATTAATCCAGCATTTTGGGAGCGTAGTGCTCTGTTAGGATGATAGGGTAATATCAGATCTTTTATATATAAGGGGGCCTGATTATTAAGAGCTTTGTAAGTGAGAAGAAGGATTTTAAACTTAATTCTAAACTCTATGGGAAGCCAATGAAGGGAGGCCAGAACCGGAGAGATATGATCTCTCTTTCTAGAACCAGTTAAAACTCTTGCAGCAGCATTTTGGATCAACTGAAGACTTTTTAAAGATATTTTAGGACAACCTGATAATAACTAGTTACAATAATCTAATCTTGAGCTAACAAAGGCGTGGATTAGTTTCTCAGCAGCATCATTCAGAGACAAGATGCTCCTAATCTTGGCAATATTGCGCAGATGATAGAAGGCATTCTTAGAAACGAATTTAATATGTGAATTAAAGAACAGATCTTGATCAAAAATAACTCCAAGGTTCCTCACAGAACTATTCAGAGTGAGAGTAGCAGCATCCAAATTAAGAGTTTGATTTGGAAAGGAATTTCTAAGGTTTTTTGGACCAACAAGAATGACTTCAGTCTTATCTGGGTTTAATAGCAGAAAATTACAAGTCATCCAGCCTTTAATTTCCTTAAGACAGGCTTCTAACTTGGCTAATTGATTATAATCATAGGGCTTCATTGACAGGTATACGTAATTGCATGTTGTCTGCATAACAATGAAAATGTATACGGTGCTTTCTAATGATGTTGCCTAACGGAAGCATATATAAACTAAAAAGAGTAGGGCCTAACACAGATCCCTGTGGAACTCCGTGACTGAGCTTAGAGTTGGAAGAAAACTCATCATTGATGTGAACAAACTGAAGTCTATCGGACAAATAAGATCTAAACCACTGCAGCAAAGTTCCATTTAGTTCAACATAGTGTTCTAATCTATCAAGTAGAATGTCATGATCAATAGTATCAAAGGCTGCACTAAGATCTAAAAGAACAAGTACAGAAATAAGTCCATTATCAGATGCGACAAGGAGGTCATTAATAACCTTAACTAAGGCTGTTTCAGTGCTATGATGAACTCTGAACCCAGATTGAAACTCTTCAAATAAATAATTTCCCTGCAAGTGGTCAAACAATTGTGCAGCAACAACTCTAAGATTTTTGAAATGAAAAGCAGATTAGAGATTGGTCGATAGCTAGCCAAAACTCTTGGATCCAGCGTTGGCTTTTTGAGTAATGGTTTAATTACAGCAATTTTAAAAGCCTGTGGTACATAACCCAAAGTTAAAGAAGAATTAATTATATGAAGAATACGGCTACCAATAATTGGGGAGACTATTTTTAATAACCTGGTAGGAACAGGGTCTAAAAGACAAGTTGAAGGCTTAGATGATGAAACTATTTTGTCTAACTCTAAAAGGTCAATTGGAGTAAACTTATCTAAACAGATATCAAGTGGAGGAGTTGCAGTAGTTACTGTATTTAAGTTAACTGTGGAAAGAATCTGACTGATTTTTATCTCTAATAGAAAAAAATTTCATAATTGAAAAAGTTCAAAAAGTCCTGACTAGAAAGCTCTGGGGGGATGCTAGGATTGACCAAGTCCTGACTCTTTGTCAGCCTGGCTACAGTGCTGAAAAGAAACCTGGGATTATTCTTGTTCTCTTCTATTGATGCAGAGTGATAACTTGTTCTAGCTTTTCTAAGAGATTTTTTTTAATATAAATTAAGAGATGATTTCTCCACGCTAAATAGAATTCATCTAAATTAGTAGAATGCCATTTTCTTTCTAATTGATGAGTCTTCTGTTTTAAGCTAAGAGTTTCTGTGTTAAACCAAGGGGTTAGAAATCTCTGGTTAGACTTTTTCCTTTTTAAAGGGGCCACCAAATCTAGAGTCTGATGCAGAGAAGCTGTAACACTATCTACCATGCTATCAATTACGGAAGGAGCAGGCTCTCCATCTTTTATTTCCGTTGTGTTGACCCATGGTATAGAGGAGACAATCTGCAAAAATTTAGTCACAACATCATCTGAGAGACATCTGCTATAGTAATATTTTTCTTTAGGAGTCAAATAATCAGAAATAGTGAAATCAAAGGTTAACAGACAATGGTCTGGCAGTATAGGGTTATGAGGAAACACTACCAGATTTTTTATTTCTATACCATAAGTCAGAACAAGGTCCAATGTGGAGATAATGGGTAGAATTTTCTACTTTCTGGGAAAACCCCATTGAGTCTAAAATTGAATTGAATGCCTTATTAAGACAGTCACTACATCAACATGTATATTAAAATCCCCTACTATAATTATTCTATCTGATTCCAGCACTAAATCAGCTAAAAATTCAGCAAATTCGGATAAAAACTCAGAGTAGGCTGAGGGAGGATGGTAAACTATGGCGAAGAAAATTGGGTTCAAGCCAAGATAGCCAACATGCCCCACACTGAGGACCAGGCCCTCAAAGGAATTATAATGTGTTTTTTGCTTTACATTAACTAATAATTTGGAATGGTAAATTGTTGCTACTCCTCCTCCACGACCAGAACTTCTGGGATTATGATAGTTTAGATAACCAGAGGGAGTTGATTCATTTAAACCAACATAATCCTCTTGCCCTAACCAAGTCTCTGTAAGGGATATTAAATCGATCTGATGATCAATTAATAGATCATGGACTAGCAGATGCTTGGGAGTTAGAGACCTAATATTTAACAAACCACATTTAATTTTTAAATTATGAGGAGGAACAGAGGCCAAATCATTCAGTTTAGAGGCTTCATGTTTAATTTGAGTTTTACCAACTTTTTGTTTAATCACTTTGGGATGCTTATACATTATATTTTTATTAACTTTAGTGGGAGCAGACAGTGATTCTCTGGTGGGGAAGACAGGGGCTAAGTTGAGGGGTGGCGGATGAAGAGGAGCTGCAGAGAGGCATGTATTTATCAAGTTGTGTTGTATTTGTCTTGGGTTATAATATTTTGGGTAACAGGAGACAAGCACAATCTCTATAGGGTTATAAATCAAAAACTGAACCAAAGAGTAAGGATTATTTGGATTAATGGGATTAATATGAGAAGTGGAAACAAAAAAGGGCTGGTTGGCAGATCCAGGGACTTCAGAGTGAGTTAACGCACCAAATTTCAGTCACTGTACTAAAAAATGCTGAATGGAATAGAACAGATTGTCCCTTAGAACATGTGCACCAGGTCTACTTGGATGGATGCCATCTGGCCTCATAAGTGATGGGGCGGTTCCAAAACAGGTTGAAATTGTCAATAAAACCAAAAGTAGGACATGTAGAACACAACCAAGTATTAAGGCTGAGAGTTCTGCTAAAATAATTGCAACCTCGTCTGAAAGGTGCCAAAGGCCCAGAGATAAACACACGTCTGCCACAGTTCATAAGAGTGGACAGAAGGCTCCTGAAGTCACTCTTTAAGATCTCCGACGCTTCATCTGGGATGTTGTTGCATCCAACATGTACTATGACAGTTTTAGCGTGGGGGAATTCATTTAATAGGTCAGGGGTAAGAGCCTCAATGTCTGACACTTTAGCCCCAGGAAAAAATTTAGTCACACAGTACCTGCTTCTGACGTTCCTCATTATCGAGTCACCAATTACCAGCGTCGTCTGGGGGGGGCTTTGTCGGTGGTTTCTGAAGAGGTGGATAATTTTGTCAATGTTGTTGTTGTGAAGGTGGGATGATGCGCTCTCTTCTCTTTGGAGCTGGTGTGTAATTTGGCACATCTAAAGTAGTTTTAATCTGGGGTTTGTGGGTTTGAGCCGCCGCTGAAGGAGAAGGAGAGGGAGGAGGAGGGGCGGCCAGGAGACAGCCAGCATCCAGGTGGGGAAAATCCTCCAGAGAAAGGATGTCAAATCTATTTTCCAGTAGCAGGGGAAGAGAAGAGGCACGGCCCTGTCTGGTCGATTGACGATGATTGCCTGCTGGTCCAACCAAGGTCCAGGGCGCGGCAAATTTCTGGGGAAAAAGTTGCAAATTTATGACAAAAATTGTTAATTTATGTGAAAAATGTAAATTTCTGAGGAAAAAAGTTGCATAGTTACAAGAAAAAAGATGCAAATTTATGAGAAAAAATTAGCACATTTACAAGGGAAAAAACTGCAAAATTTTGAGGAAAAAGTTGCAAATGTATGAGCGAAAATAGCAAATTTCTGTGGAAAAAAGTTGCAAATTTACAACAAAAATTGCTAATTTACAAGAAAAAAATGTAGCAAATTTCTGAGGAAAAAAGTTGCAAAGTTACAAGAAAAAATGTGCAAATTTATGAGAAAAAATTGAAAATTTTCTTTAAAAAAAATTGTAAATTTCTAACAAAAATTACTAATTTTTCACATTGCTCATGAATTTTGCAAATTCATGAGCCAACGTGGAAAGTTTCAAGAAAAATGTTGCAAACTTACAAGAACAAAATTTACATATTTGCAATAAAGCAAATTCGGTGGACAAAAATTGCTAATTCATGAGAAAAAATTTTGCAAATTTTTTAGAAAAAAGTTGCAAATTAATAAGAAAAAAATTGCAAATTCTAGGGATAAGTTTCAAATTTATGAGGAAAAAATGGCTGATTTATGAGAAAAAAAATGGCATATTTTTGAGGACAAAACTGCAAATTTACAAGAAACACACTTGCAAATTTCTGGGGAAAAAGTTAAAAATTTATGCAAAAAATTGTTAATTTATGAGAAAAATGTTGCAAATTTATGAGGAAAATTGCTAATTTATGTGGAAAAAGTTGCAAATTTACAACAAAGATGGCTAATTTATGAGGAAAAACGATGCAAATTTATGAGGAAAAAAGTTGCAAATCTGCACAAAAAACAGTAAAAGAAAATATTTTTTCATTTAAAAAAGTTTCCAGGTTTTGAGTAAAAAAGGTGCAAATTTATGAGGAAAAGGTGAAAATTTACAATAAAAAAAACTGCAAATTTTTGAGGAAAGATTGCAAATTTACAATAAAAATGGATAATTTATGAAGGAAAAAGCTGCAGTTACAAGAAAAAAAATGCAAATTTACAAGAAAGAAATTGTGAATTTTTGAGGAAAAAAGTTGCAAATTTCTGACAAAAATGTCTAATTTATGAGGAAAGATGATGCAATTTGATGAGGAAAAAGATGCAAATTTATGACAAAAACTGTTAATTAAGAAGAAAAAATGTAAATTTCTGAGGGAAAAAAGTTGCAAAAATACAAGAAAAAAGATACAAATTTACAAGAAAAAACCTTCACATTTTTGAGGAAAAAGTTGCAAATGTATGAGAAAATGGCAAAGTTACAAGAAAAAAATGTGCAAATTTATGAGAAAAAAATTGAAAATTTTCTTGGAATAAGTTGCAAATTTATAACAAAAATTACTAATTTAAAACAATGGTGAAAACAGTGGTGGACCGGGCCCGGCACGCTCACAGCCTCTGTACTGCGTAAAAATTGCACTGGCAGATCAGCCCTGGGCTCGGGGATTTCCGGTAAAAACTCTCCAGCTCGAGGGGGGCTTTGGTGTGCTTGTGCACTTTGGCCCACTGGCACATGACACAAGCTGCAGCCCAATCAATCAATCAATCAACTTTATTTATAAAGCACTTTAAAAGCAACACTCGCTACACAAAGTGCTGTACAGCAAGAGAACATAAAAGCAGGGCACTAACACAAGAACCACAGTAAAAAAAAAAAAAAAATAAAAATCTATTTCATTCAATAAAATCAATGTCTCATACTGGGTCGAAGGCCAGGGAGTAAAAGTGTGTTTTAAGCCGTGTTTTAAAACTAGACAGTGAAGGTGCTTGTTTAATGTCCAGGGGTAAATCATTCCATAACCTGGGGGCCATGATCGAAAAGGCTCTGTCCCCTCTGAGCTTGCGCCTCGCCTTTGGTACCTCCAAAAGCAGCTGTTCAGCTGACCTAAGGGACCGGGTGGGAGTGTAGGGATGCAGAAGCTCAGAGAGGTAAGGTGGAGCAAGACCATTCAAGGATTTAAAAACAAATAAAAGAATTTTAAAATGAACTCTAAAATGCACGGGCAGCCAGTGGGAGTGAAGCTAAGATGGGTGTGATGTGATCTCTTCCACGTGTACCTGTTAAAAGACGAGCAGCGGCGTTTTGAACCAGCTGCAGACGGGAAAGAGATGACTGGCTGACACTGGCGTAAAGCGCGTTACAGTAATCCAGCCGAGATGAAATAAAAGCATGGATTACTGTTTCCAAGTGTGGTCTAGAGAGAATGGGTTTTACTTTTGCTAAATGCCTTAGATGAAAGAAGCTGGATTTTACCACAGAACAAATCTGCGTGTCTAATTTAAAATCATTGTCCATGATAAAACCAAGGTTTCTAGCTGTGGATTTAACATAAGGAGTAAGGGGGCCCAAGTATACAGGAAGGGACTCACAGGGGCGACTAGGTCCAAACACCATCACTTCGGTCTTCTTAGCATTAAAATTTAGAAAGTTTAGGGCCATCCAAGACTTTATGTCTTCAATGCACGCCAGGAGTGAGTTTACTGATGAGGCAGCTTTTTGTTTTAGAGGGACATAAATCTGATAGTCATCAGCATACAGGTGGAAAGAGATACCATGCTTTTTAAAAATGGAACCCAGTGGAAGTATGTACAGAGAAAAAAGCATTGGCCCTAGAATTGACCCCTGTGGGACCCCGTAAGGCAGAGGAGCAGAAGAGGATTCAAACCCAGATATGCTAACTTTAAAAGTCCTGTCTGACAGATAGGATCTAAACCAGTTGAGAGCAGTACCACAAATGCCCACTAGGTGCTGCAAACAGGAAATTAAAACATGATGGTCCACTGTGTCAGAGGCAGCAGTTAAATCAAGCAGCACAAGAACAGCATATTCACCTGAATCACATGCCAAGAGAATATTGTTAAAAACTCTTAACAAGGTTGTCTCTGTGCTATGAAGAGCTTTGAAACCAGATTGAAAAATCTCCAAAATACCGTGTTCATCCAGAAAACATTTCAGCTGCATATAGACAATTTTCTCTAAAATTTTTGAGAGAAATGGCAGTTTGGAAATAGGCCTAAAATTTGCCAACATGGTATGATCAAGGCCAGGTTTCTTAATCAAGGGCTGTACTACTGCATGTTTAAAATTTGCAGGAACCACACCAGATGACAGGCTGCAGTTCAAGATGGTGAGAACTGACTGGCCTATACTGGGAAGCACCTCTTTAAAAAGTCTAGGACGGATAGCATCACAGGGAGACCCTGAGGGCTTAATGTGGCCAACCACATCCTCTAAAAATGACAGAGTCACAGGTTCAAACTGATTAAAAACAGCAGAACAAGGGACAGAGACAGAGAGATCAGAGGCAGGAGGTGAGATGAGAGCCCTGGTGGTGGCCACCTTATCAATAAAAAAGTTCATAAAATCATTGCATAACTCAGAGGAGGCTCCAGACAGTCAGTCTGTGGAGTGTTGAGAACAGAGTCAATAGTGTTAAATAAAACACGTTGATTATAACAATGAGATGAAACAATATTAGCAAAATATTTGCTTTTTTCCTGCTTGACAGTATTTTGATACTGACGCCAGCAGTCTTTTAAAATCTGCAGTGACACCTTCAGTTTGTCCTTCTTCCATCTGCGTTCAGCTCTGCAGCACTCCTGTCTGACTGCACCAGTTCTGTCACTGAACCATGGCTCAGGTTTGGATCAAGGCTGCTTGGAACAAGCCGGGGATACCCACTCTTTCATGTCCTTGCACAAGCGTGGCCAGACGAATCTCACCCCTACTATCTTCACTGAAGCGCACACTCCCAGATGCGAAAGGGAGTGGACCGACTTGAAAACGCGCTGGCGCTAAGAGCTCGGAACCACTGGGCGCAGGCAGCCAGTGGAGACATCGCAGAACAAGGGAGGGCACCCTTCTTGCACCACCCTGCTCTCCAGCCTTAACCCAGTTGGCGTAGACTGGAGCGCGCTAATGTCCGCATCCCCGGCTTGTTCCGCGGCCATGGCGGGGAAATCTATTCCCATGTAGACCGGGGTGATTAACACGCGTGACAAGCAATCTGCTACAGCATTGAGTTTACCGGCAAGGCGTTGGATGTCGGTAGAAAACTCTGGAAATTGCGGCCACCTGCCGTTGCTCCCGGGCCGACCACGGTTCTGAGACCTTGGACATCGCGTACATCAGCGGCTTATGGTCCACGAACACGGTGAACTCACGCACCTCCAGCCAGAACTGGAAATGGCACATCACCAGGTGGAGAGTCATTTTTTACACAGTACGGAGGCTGTGAGTGTACCGGGCCCGGCCCACCATTGTTTTCCCTGCACAGTCATCCCAAAAAGCTTGCAGAACGCCAGTTTTGTTTTTGTCAGGCACAATGCGCACCGGACCCTGCTGTGCCCACCGTACAACGAACCGTTCAGGGTGTTGAAACCTGGTGCAAAGCATTTTGTGTTACACTTGGGGCGGTGTACGGAGACCCTCTGCATCAACAGGCTGAAGCCCGCTTTTGTGTTGGCAGATGAGCAGGTGGTGTTGGCTCAAGCTTCCCGGTGCGGATGCCCACCGTTGGTGGCTCTGTAAGGTGGCGATCCCTCGGCAGGGAACTGCGCTCGCGAAGCTGATGTGTTTTCACCCCCGCTCCCTCGTTCCCTCCAAAGACTGACGTGCCCTCTGGTACACCTCACCAGCAGGGTGGTTCAACTGGATCAGCGACCCCCCACTACAGCTGCTATGGGGGTCGACTCAAGCCCAAAGGACGGGGGGGTTAGTGCCCTTTCTGAGTGTTCGGGGGGGGGGGGGGCTGTGTAGGGGCATAGTATGTGGGTTTTTTCCACCCAGAGAAGGGCAGGGGGAAGGGGAGAACAATGGATCGAAGTAGGAGGTGTCACCGGGGGGTATCAGATGGGACCGTTGGGTCTATGCGCCCCCGGGGAGAGTAAGAGCTGCCGGAGTCGCTGAGAGAAGAAGGGTGTTGGAGCGGTGCCGGCATTATGTTATGTAAATGTGCACAGAGTTCTTTGTTCAAACTACAATGTATTATGGTTGGAAGTTGCGGGTCTCGGTGCATGGAAATAAAGATACGAAAGAGGAATGAACAGAGACCCGGAATTCTCTTTTGCTGTAAGCTATGTTGGAGAAAGAGTAAAGTTTCTGTGTTGTTCAGCTCGTTGCCTTGCCTGCTTTCTTTCTCCACAACATCATTATTATTATTTTTACAAACCTGGCGTGTGGCTGCTGAACATCACTTTGAATTAACCACTCAAGTCTGTGCAGGCGTTAACAGGTAAGCAGCACGTAAAGCGAGAAATGCGGACGTAAAACAGAGTTCGTTCTATCTGTGCTCGACTAGTTTTGACTGAGGCTAGGTCCCGGATGTGTGGCACAAAAACCTGAAATAAAAAAACTGAATTTGTACGACAAGAAGTGAAATTGAACTCTGACAATGAATTAGGGAGCCAAATTTTTCAAATAAATAATGAAATATAGTTTCAATTTTATTGCGATACACATTCAAATCAGTAGATTCAATTTCAAATTAGGCAATTCAGATTCAAATTTAAAAAGCAATTATTCAAACTAATTAATTCAGGTTCAAATTCAGTTATTCAAATTCAAATAATTAAAATTATAATTCAGTTCCTGCTGGCGCAATCCTTATTCCATACGGAGCGGCCATACACCGCCGTTGGCCTGACCCACCAGCAACAACTGCGGGTTCAGTAGCTGCGCTCCCATCGCCCGATAGTGGACTCCCAAGTGGACTGCACAGGGTATCTGCCATATTAACTGAGATTCCAAATTGTAGGGAGCGAACAGTCTTCAGTTCAAGGCAACAACGGTACATCACTTCAGTGGAAGCTGACAAGAAGATTACCCATAAGCTACTGCGCCTCAAATACCAATAAAACAAACTATTGTTGCTAACATTATTAAGAAGCTAAACTGATGTTGGTTATTGTTTATGTCAACTGATTGTAATAAAAATATATTTGTATTAATATTTTATTTAGGAAATATAAATTATCCACCATAGCATCAGTGTGTGTCCATGGTTACCATGGTAACTCACGGAGGAGGAGCCGACGGTTACAGGGTGTTTCAAATGGAGACGTTTTGTGAAGGGCGGTAAACTTACTGATGTTCCCTGAGAACGGAGCAGGGAGTACAGTTGAAGTACAGTAATGGAGCTCCTGTCTTGTTCAAGGACACTTGGACATGCAGACGGAGCGGGAATCGAACCCCTGACCCTCCTGTCAGCACTCAGCCACACTACACCCGCGGCACAGAAGCCCCCAGGGCAAAAAATCAAATTAACAAGAAAAAAAGCAAATTTCTGGTGAAAAAAGATGTAAATTTATGACAAAAATAGTTAATTTTTGAGAGAAAAAGTTGCAAAGTTACAAGAAAAAAAATGCAAATTTATTGTTTGAGAAAAAATTGCAAATTTATGAGAAAAAGCTACAAACTTGTAAGAAAAAGTGCCAGTTTTTGAGGAAAAAATTATGAGAGAAAAAAGTAAAAAAATGACAGGAAAAAGTCTACAAAGTGATGAGAATAAATACATTTTTACTGGAAAAAGTTTCAAATTTAAAAGGAAAAAGGTCAAATTTATGAGAGCAAAAAGGCAGCAAATTTTCACCAAAAACTTTCACTTCCTCCGAACCCGTGAAAGCTGCGGCCTGCTGGGGCTCATGGTCAGATCCTCAACTGTGACACCACCCACTCCGCTGTCCACCCCACCCACGTGTCCGTTCACGGGCGCCTCACACAGGAGTCCTCCTCCATCAGTTGCCGTGCCAACCGTGCCCACGCTGCCAATCCCAGCCATCTTGTGGGATTTTGGGCTTTTAATTATAGTAAGAGAGGATTAATTATGGTGGTGGAAACAAGGGGCCATGCATTATTGATGCCGTGAGTGAGGAGCTGCTAATTAAATCACTGGCCACTGTCACGTCACGCCTTCCACCTGCTCCACCGCGAACATCCACTGTCACACCAGAACCTCCACGACGCTGACATGAGTGATGGAGCTTCTTCTGCGTGTCTGCAGTCCGCCAGCAGCCTCTCAGTCCGCCTTCTTCTGCTCCTCACGTGAGGACGAGCCGCCAGCTGGACTGACAGGATCCAAAGGCTGCCATCTGCTGGCGCCTCTTCAGCAGCTTCACCTCTGACGTCACAGGGACGCGAGCGGCCCGTCAGGCTGCTGGAGGACCTTGGATCAGCAGTTCCGGAACATTCTGGACGCCACACGTGAAACCGTAGAGCTTTGGTAGCATCTCGAAACTCTGCTGACCGGGTGCAGCGGAAGCAGATGTGCTGCAGCTGTTCCCCACGTGACTCTCACCTTCACTGCTGCTCTGCAGCCCGAAACGGTCAGTTTGGACGCGATCCAGCTGCGTTTGTCCGTGAAACGGGCAGCATCAAACGGAACCGGGAAACGGCAGCAGGTCAGAAAAAACATGATCACTGCACCGCAACTTTGTCAGCCTCATTTTCTTCTTCTTTTCTCATAAATTTGCAACTTTTTTTTGCTGTAAATTTGCAGCTGTTTTCTGGAAATTTGCAACTTTTTTCTCATTTAGTTGCAATTTTTTTCCTGTAAGTTTTTATACTTTTTTCTCATAAATTTGCAATGTTTTTCAGTAAATTTTCAGCTGTTTTGTTGTAAATTTGCAACATTTTCCTGAAAAATTTCACCTTTTTTCCTCATAAATTTGCAAATATTTTCCCTCATAATTTGCATCTCTTTCCTGCAAATTTTCATTTTTTTCTTGTGAATTTTTTACATTTTTTCTCATAAATTTGCAAATTTTTTTCCTGAAAAATTTCACCTTTTTTCCTCATAAATTTGCAACTTTTTTTGCTGTAAATTTTCATTTATTTTCCCTTAAAAATTTCAATCTGTTTTTCTCCTCATAAATTAGCAACTATTTTCTCGTAAATTACCATTTTTTCCTGTAAATTTTAATCTTTTTTTCTCATAATTTGCAACTTTTTTCTGTAAATTTTAATCTTTTTTCTTCATAAATTGGCAAATATTTTTCCTCACAAATTGGCAACTTCTTCTGCAAATTTTCATTATTTCCTTGTAAATTTTTAATAGTTTTTCTAATAAATCTTTTTTCCTATAAATTTTCATCTTTTGTCCTCATAAACTGGCAACTGTTTTTCCTCATAAATTTGCATCTTTTTTCCTGTAAATTTTAACCTTTTTCCTCATAAATTTGCAGTTTTTTTCTATAAATTTTCAGCTGTTTTGTTGTAAATTTGCAACTTTTTCCTGAAAAATTTCACCTTTTTTTTCCTCATAAATTTGCAACTTCTTTTGCTGTAAATTTTTATACTTTTTTCTCATAAATTTGCAGTGTTTTTTCTGTAAATTTCAGCTGTTTTGTTGTAAATTTGCAACTTTTTCTTGAAAAATTTCACCTTTTTTTCCTCATAAATTTGCAAATATTTTCCCTCATTATTTGCAACTCTTTCCTGCACATTTTCATTTTTTTCTTGTAAATTTTTTATATTTTTTCCTCATAAATTTGCAAATTTTTTTCCTGAAAAATTTCACCTTTTTTCCTCATAAATTTGCAACTTTTTTGCTGTAAGTTTTCATTTATTTTCCCTAAAAAAAAATTTAATCTATTTTTCTCCTCATAAATTAGCAACTATTTTCTCATAAATTAGCATTTTTTCCTGTAAATTTAATCTGTTTTCTTGTAAATTTGCAACTTTTTTCATTTTTTTTCTTTTTAATTTTGAATATTTTTTTGTCATAAATTTGCATCTTTTTTTCCTGTAAATTGTAACCTTTTTTTCTCATAAATTTGCAATTTTTTTTCTATAAATTTTCAGTTGTTTTATTGTAAATTTGCTACTTTTTTCAATAAATTTTCATCTTTTTTCCTCATAAATTTGCAACTTTTTTGCTGTAAATTTTCATTTATTTTCCCTTAAAAATTTTAATCTGTTTTCTCCTCATAAATTAGCAACTATTTTCTCATAAATTTTCATTTTTTTCTTGTCAATTTTTTTTTATATTTTTTCTCATAAATTTCACATTTTTTCCTCATAAATTTGCAAATTTTTTTCCCTCATAATTTGCAACTCTTTCCTGCAAATTTTAATTTTTTCTTGTAAATTTTTTATATTTTTTCTCATAAATTTGCAGTTTTTTCTATACATTTTCAGTTGTTTTGTTGTAAATTTGCTACTTTTTTCTATAAATTTTCATGTTTTTTCCTCATAAACTCGCAACTATTTTTCCTCATAAATTTGCAACTTTTACCTGTAAATTTTCATTTTTTTCTTTTAATTTTTAATATTTTTTGTCATAAATTTGCATTTTTTTCCTGTAAATTGTAACCTTTTTCTCATAAATTTGCCCAATTTTTTTTCTATAAATTTTCAGTTGTTTTATTGTAAATTTGCTACTTTTTTCAATAATTTTTCATCTTTTTTCCTCATAAATTTGCAACTTTTTTTGCTGTAAATTTTCATTTATTTACCCTTAAAAATTTTAATCTATTTTCTCCTCATAAATTAGCAACTATTTTCTCATAAATTTTCATTTTTTTCTTGTCAATTTTTTTTATATTTTTTCTCATAAATTTCACATTTTTTCCTCATAAATTTGCAAATATTTTTCCCTCATAATTTGCAACTTTTTCCTGCAAATTTTAATTTTTTCTTGTAAATTTTTTATATTTTTTCTCATAAATATGCAGTTTTTTCTATAAATTTTCAGTTGTTTTGTTGTAAATTTGCTACTTTTTTCTATAAATGTTCATCTTTTTTCCTCATAAACTCGCAACTATTTTCCTCATAAATTTGCAACTTTTTCCTGCAAATTTTCATTTTTTTCTTGTAAATTTTTAAAAAAAATTTTCTCATAAATTTGCAAGTTTTTTCCTGAAAAAGTTCACCTTTTTTCCTCATAAATTTGCAACTTTTTTGCTGTAAATTTTCATTTATTTTCCCTTAAAAATTTCAATCTGTTTTTCCTCCTCATAAAGTAGCAACTATTTTCTCATAAATTAACATTTTTTCCTGTAAATTTTAATCTTTTTTCTCATAATTTGCAACTTTTTCCTGTAAATTTTAATCTTTTTTCTTCATAAATTGGCAAATATTTTTCCTCACAAATTGGCAACTTCTTCTGCAAATTTTCATTATTTTCTTGTAAATTTTTAATAGTTTTTCTAATAAATCTTTTTTCCTATAAATTTTCATCTTTTGTCCTCATGAACTGGCAACTGTTTTTCCTCATAAATTTGCATCTTTTTTCCTGTAAGTTTTAACCTTTTTTCTCATAAATTGCAATTTTTTTCTATAAATTTTCAGCTGTTTTGTTGTAAATTTGCAACTTTTTCCTGAAAAAATTTCACCTTTTTTTCCTCATAAATTTGCAACTTCTTTTGCTGTAAATTTTTATACTTTTTTCTCATAAATTTGCAATATTTTTCTGTAAATTTCAGCTGTTTTGTTGTAAATCTGCAACTTTTTCCTGAAAAATTTCACCTTTTTTCCTCATAAATTTGCAAATATTTTCCCTCATAATTTGCAACTCTTTCCTGCAATTTTTTTTTTTTGTAATTTTTAAAATATTTTTCTCATAAATTTGCAATTTTTTTTCCTTAAAAATTTTACCTTTTTTCCTCATAAATTTGCAACTTTTTTGCTGTAAATTTTCATTTATTTTCCCTTAAAAAATTAATCTGTTTTTCTCCTCATAAATTAGCAACTATTTCTCATAAATTAGCATTTTTTCCCTGTAAATTTTAATCTGTTTTCTTGTAAATTTACAACTGTTTTCTCATAATTTGCAACTTTTTCCTATAAATTTTCATCTTTTTCCTCATAAATTGTCAAATATTTTTCCTCATAAATTTGCAACTTTTTCCTGCAAATTTTAATTTTTTTCTTGTTAATTTTTAACATTTTTTTCTCATAAATTTCACCTTTTTTCCTCATAAATTTGCAACTCTTTCCTGCAAATTTTCATTTTTTCTTGTAAATTTTTTATATTTTTTCTCATAAATTTCCACATTTTTTCTCTTCTTCTTCTTCTCCTTCCTGCTGCTTTCTTCAGGGGTCTCCACAGTGGATCATCTGCCTCCATCTCCCCCCATCCCTCCATCTTCCTCTGTAACACCAACCCTCTCCATGTCCTCCTTCACTACATCCATCAATCTTCTCTGTGGTCTTCCTCTTCTCCTACTGCCTGGCAGCTCCATCTTCAACATCCTTTGTCCAATATCTCCACTCTCCCTCCTCTGCACATGTCCAAACCATCTCAGTCTTGACTCTCTTACTTTGTCTCCAAACTGCTCAACTTGAGCTGTCCCTCTGAGATACTCATTTCTAATCTTGTCCCTCCTAGTCACTCCCAATGAAAATCTTTGCATCTTCAACTTTACCACCTCCAGCTCCACCTCCTGTCTTTTTGTCAGCGCCACTGTCTCCACACATCATAGTGAAACCTGCTGCATCATAGTAGGAGAATGCAGAAAAACGGACTCCCACAAGGCTCAGTTCTAGCTCCAACTCTGTTCAACCTCTACATAAACGACCTGCCTACTACAAAATCCCGCAAATTCATCTATGCAGACGACATCTGTTTGGCATTCCAAGCACCAGACTTTGAACCACTGGAACGGGTGCTCACGGAAGATGTTGCTAAACTGGACCAGTTCTGCAAAATCTGGCGCCTAAAACCAAGCCCAGCAAAAACCGTCTCCAGTGTATTTCATCTCCACAATGCAAAAGCTGCCAGAGAACTAAACATCCACCTGAGCGGACTCAAGCTTAAGCATGCCCCAAATCCAACTTATCTTGGAGTGACCCTTGATAGGACCTTATCCTTCAAGGAACATCTAAAGGGGATGGCTGCTAAGGTGAAAGTACGAAACAACCTGCTCTGCAAGCTCGCTGGTGCAAAATGGGGGGCGGCAGTCTCACCCTGCGCACCTCAGCACTGGCCCTTTCATACTCTGTAGCAGAATATTGTGCCCCTGTCTGGTCCAGGTCATCTTACACACACCATGTAGACACCCAGCTCAACACAACCATGAGAACTATAACTGGAACAATCCGCTCAACACCACTCCCCTGGCTCTCTGTACTGTCAAACATAGCCCCTCCAACACATCCGGCGAGCAGCATTAACTCAAAGGATGCTCCAAAAAGTTAAAGATTTTCCTCACTTACCAATCCATGCAGATATCTACACCCCACCCACTGCCCGACTTTCATCCAGACGGCCGATTTGGAAAAACCCTCCCCCAGCTGACTTTACCATCCAGACAGCTTGGCAAGAGGAATGGGAGACCAAGGAGGTCCCAAACAAACAGCTGGTGATAAACCCCAACCAACAGGTCCCGGGCACCAACCTCCCAAGGAGACAGTGGTCTACACTCAATCGCTTCAGGACTGGACATGGCCCCTGCTTGGCCAGCCTTCACAGATGGGGCAGTAGCCCTAGCCCACTGTGCGCATGTGGAGAGGAGCAAACTATGGAACACATCATAGAGGCTTGCCCGCTCCAAAGACTGGAAGGAGGATTACACACCCTCCATACAGCAAACCAGGAGGCAACTGCTTGGCTTAAGGACTTTGCATTCGCTAAATAAATAAATAGTAGGTCTCACTACCATCTTGTAAATCTTCCCTTTCACTCTTGCTGCTACCTTTCTGTAACAAATCACCCCCCCCCCCTCTGAGCAGCGTTCTTCCTGTGCGTACGGGGTGGCTGTACTCTTGTTGTGGCTGTTCCCGATAGATGCGGGCTTCCTCTCTTGCAGCTCTGCAGCGGCACCCTAAAACTCACGCTGGGCGAGGAACTGAGGCGAATTTGGTCGCTGCTGTCCCTTCATGTCGTGTTCACCCTCTGTGTTGTGCTCTTTGGTTAGCTTGTCACAGATTACCTCCCTGGTGCCCTGCTGTCCCTCCCGCAAGTCGCGGTGCCACCTGAGCCATCATCCCCAGCTGAAACGCCCGTTCCATTGCCTCCGACATCAATAAGAAGTACGCCACCAGCGGCAGGTCCTCCTGCAGCCTCCTCACCTTGTCTGCCACTGACTGGTCATCCGGCTGATCCTTCAGTATGGCCTGCATCTCTGAACTTGCCATGTACCACTTCAGCTGCAGCATTATTAGTCTGTCCTCTATGTGTCCAGACTCACACATGCTAGCCAAATGGCGAAGGGCGTTCACATACCGTATAAGCAATTCATTATCTTGCTGTCAGCGCTGGTAGAATACGGACCTCTGGCCACCACATTCTCCGGAAGATTGGAGTTTTTTGTTAGCAAACCACCACACTCATCATAGTCGCCGTAGGGTGAAGCGTGGTAGCTAGCTAGCAGCTCGACCGCCTTAGCACTTGAAACTGCTGGTCTTATTGCGCCTGAAATACATCTGCCTTCCAAGCCCAAGCAGAAGAACAGTAAGTGTGTCTTCTGTACCTCATTCATCTTGTCCGGGCTAAACGCCAATACATAGATTCAAAGAGATTCAAGGCTTTATTATCATGTGCACAGTTAAGAAATGCAACATTTCCTGAGCAATGAAATTCTTACTCTGCTCTCCAAACGAATGCCGAGGTAATAGATACACAACAATACTAATAAGGTAATAACACACCTAATAGTAAAGAATACTAATAACACACACTAATAACACACGTTAGGTAATTAGGACAGTTAAAGCAGTTAAACTAGAGGAAACAAGAAGAATGAAAACTGAAAATTCACTGGATGACTATAGTGGACAATGGTATATTAATATCAGAGACATGAACCTGAGATGGCATAAGCCTATGTACAGTGTGTAAATGAGCAATGTACAAATCAGTACCCAGTGTGAGAATTTCTCTGTAATGATAATACCCAGTAGACTGTACAATGATAATTTAGCAGCAGAGATGATATGAACATGAGACAGGGTGAGACTATGTACACTGTGGAAGTGAGCAGTGTGCCAATTAAGCAACCAGTGTGTGAATTCCTATTTGCAAAGCTGTGTCCAGAGTTTGTTATTTATTCAGGAGTCTGATGGCAGTGGGAAAGAAGGAGTTTTTTAGTCTGGATATCCTGCATTTCACACTTCTGTATCTCCGGCCTGAGGGTAGAAGTGTGAACATTCTGTGCTGGGGGTGGGTGGGGTCCTGGAGGATTGCGGCAGCTCTCCTTTGGACTCTGCGGTGGTAGATGCTCTGCAGAGAGGGGAGTGGAGTGCTGATAATCTTCTCCACTGTCTTCACCACTCTGCAGGCATTTGCGGTCCAGGGCAGTAGTGCTGCCGTACCACACAGTGATGAAGTTGGTCAAGATGCTCTCGATGATGCAACTGTAGAAATTGTTGAGGATCCTGGGGGACATGGCAAACTTCTTCAGCCTCCTCAGAAAGTACAGCTGCTGTTGAGCTCTCTTAACCAGCTCTGTTGTGTTGAGTGCCACTGTAAGGTCCTCGCTGATGTGGATGCCCAGGTATTTAAAGCTGCTCACTTTCTCCACCTCAAGGTTCTGGATGAACAGTGGCTGATGGGGTCTCCTCCTCCCCTTCCTCATGTCCACTATCATCTCCTTCGTCTTGTCTGTGTTGAGGGTGAGGTTGTTGTCCTCACACCATGACACCAGGCTGGCCACCTCCCTCCTGCAGGATGCTTCATCATCATCATGCGTCCTATCACTGCTGTGCCATCCGTGAACTTTAAGGTGATATTGTCCTTGTGGGAGGCAACACCTCCCATAGGTGGTGAAAGCCTCAAACCAGCGTGGCCAAGGAACATGTAGCTCACCGGCGTCTTCCAGAAAAGGTCGTGGTGGCCTCACACCCACCTCCATTGTTTAACTCTCATTGCCAAATGTTATGTCTGGAAACCTGGAGAGACTCACAGAGATTGGTGCTGTTATGAACATGAACTTTATTCCAATAAGTTAGATAATATACAGTACATGTCTACTGTCATGCTGAGCCAGCCAGGAAAGAGACCATAACATGGCTGACTCCCCTCTTATGTAGGTCGGGGTGATGACGGTACCAGGGGGCTACATCATCACGTTGCTCACCGTTATAAAATCTCTTTACAACAAAAGTGTCCCTCTTCACCATCCAAAACATTTTAACGTGGTGGACGTTGCAAAAAGAGCATAATCAAACCCATCAACCTGAACCCGGAAAACACAATTAAATTCCTCCACCTTATTGTTGGGGATCATGAAGAGCTGCCTGCGGTGGGACACTACGTGTCTCAGCAGGGGAGACTTGCAGCCCCACAAAACCTTTCTGGTGGGTGACACCACTTTTCCAGACTTTGACAGCTCTCTGACAAGAAGCTCATCACTAATAAACGGGGGAATGTTAGAGAGCGTTATTTTTGTAGCTGGCTGTGACAGCGGCATGATTGACTCAAACGTCCCATTTACTGTGATTCCGCTTTCAACCAAAGTGCTTACCTGGTCTACCCTTTCCACAGATTTGATGATTTTGATGGTTTTGATGTCATGCTTCTGCGTCAGCCTGGAGGAGGCCATAGCATCTGAGACGCCGGCCAGCGCCACAGAGCCTGGCCGACAAAAAACCCCAAACACAAAAGTAAAACAGACAAAAACCACTAAGTTAACAAAACCAAACTAATATAAATCAGCAGTTATGACAAAAGTACAGAAAAGATAGAAATATAGCACAAACTCTCAACGCTTCGACTCTTCCACTCGCACTCCTCACAAGAGCTTAACGCTGGCCCCAGTGCGCCACCTAACTCCGACAAGAAGCGGCTCAGTCCCCGGTGAGGGCCTATCGGAGGAACCAACCAAGGCGGCAGTTGGGAGCTCGAGCGCGGCGTTGGTGAGAGACGGGGCCACCTGGACCCAGCAGGACAGTGGCCTGAGTCGGAACCCAGTTGCGAGGTCCAGCTGAGGAGCTACCAGACTGACGGCGGTCGGTGATGGGGCCTAGCGGAGGTGCCACCCAGCCAGACGGCGGCGAGCGGAGGCGGTGATCGGTGAAGCTCGGCTGCGCCGGCGGTGTGCGGCATAACCGGCCAGGCAGACGGCGGCAGGCGGTGGCGAATGACGGGGGTGATCTGCGGAGCTGTACAGCGCTACTTGGCGGAGAAGCTGTGCAGGAGCTGCTGCGGCGAGTTCAGCAGCGGCCGGGCTAGTTGAGGCCTAGCTGGATTCTCTGTTTACTTCTATCTACAGGTCAGTAAGATGCCACCAAAGAAAGAGGAAATGGAAGAAATCAAAAAAGCTCTGAGCTTTATGTCAGAAGAATTGGCCAAATTGACTAGCCAACAGGACAAAATAATAGGCCTAATAGAACAGGTACAAGCCCTAAATTTAATAATTCAAGAAAAAGACAAAAAAATTATGGACCTGGAGCAACACGGGCGTCTTTTGGAGCAACGCGTCGAGGATCTTGAACAAGGTTCTTGTATTGATGACCTAGTTATAAGTGGACTAGACATCAGATATCAGTCATACGCCCATGCCACAGTAGGACTGAGTGGTGAAGATGCACCCATGAGAGAATCTTTGTCCTTAGAAAATCAAGTGCTTCAGTTCCTTAATGATAAAGACATTAAGGTAGAAGCCAATGCAATCTCAGCCTGCTATGCTCTACCGAAGAAAGATAACAAAACAAAGAAATCAATTGTGATGCGCTTTGTGAACAGAAGGGTAAAGAATAACATACTGAGGCAGGCCAAAAAGCTAAAGGAAACTCAAGTTTACCTAAATGAACACCTGACAAAAAAAAACGCTGAATTAGCACGACAGGCACGGATGCTAAAAAAACAAAATAGGATACAAGCAACCTGGACAAGAAATTGTAGAATTTGGATTAAACTAAATGGATCATCTGAGCAAGCAAAGAGTATAATGATCAGAGATGCTACTGACTTAGATAAATACAGATGAACACACACGATAAGAATAGTTCTTTTGATACACCATGCCAAAGTACTTTAATAAAAATAACCAAAACAAACAAAAACTTATGACCGACTCAAGTAGACATCAATTATCCCCAGTTGGAGGAAGTCATTTGACACAGAATGAGGAAACTCAAACTCTGAAAACATACCATTATGCTGAACATAAACCACAAGAGATGGAGAATGATATTGATCCTGATAACCACTTTTTCAATAATATTCATAACCACTGTGAATATTACACCGAAAAACAATTCAAAAGTCAAATGCAATTAGATGGTAAACTGTCAATAATACACTTCAATAGCAGAAGTCTAAACAAAAACTTTTCACAGATTCAGGACTATTTAAAACAGCTAGACAGAAAATTCACAGCCATTGCAGTCTCTGAAACCTGGCTTAATGAAGATCAGGCTCCCCTGATGGCAATAGAAGGATATCAGATGTTTTATATTAACAGAACTCAAAAAAAGGGTGGTGGTGTTGCACTGTATATTGATGACCTATATAGATGTAAGCTTGTAAATGAAATGTCCTCAGCACTACCAGGGATTTTGGAATGTGTTACTGTTGAGATTGACCTAGACAAAACAAAAAATCTAATCATAAGCTGCATATATAGAACGCCGGGAACTTGCATTGAGACATTCAGAGATAAATTAGTCGAGCTGTACAATAATATTACTAGTAAGAAAATGGTAGCAATTTGTGGAGATTTCAATATTGATCTACTGAATCCTCATCAACAAAATGTAGTTACAGAGTTCATGAACTCTATGTACAGCATGAGTCTATATCCCACAATAACACATCCCAGTAGAATCACAGTTCACTCTGCTACACTTATTGACAACCTGTTTGTCAATGTTTTCGATAAGAAAATAGAAAGTGGATTATTGATAAATGATATAAGTGACCACTTGCCAACCTTTGCACTTATCCATGGCCACACGGGGCCCAACCCAGAAAAAACTTCAAAATCGTTCAGACACAAATCACCAAACGCAATCAGTTCTTTTAAAGAGGACTTGCTGAAGCAAGACTGGACAGAAGTCTATGTATCAGATGTAAATGAAGCCTATGACACATTTATAAATATTGTAACCACTCTTTATGAAAAAAACTGCCCATTAGTAATAAAAAAGCTTAAACACAAATTTGCTAACAAGCCATGGTTAACCAAAGGACTACAAAAGGCGTGTAAAAAGAAAAATTTATTATATAAAGCTTTCCTAAAGAAAAGAACAAAAGAAGCAGAGCAGCGGTATAAAACATACAAAAATAAGTTAACATATATAATAAGATGTAGTAAAAGAGACTATTACAGTAAAGAACTGGAGAAAAACAGAGACAATATTAAAAATACATGGACAATACTCAACAGTATCCTTGGAAATTAAAGCAGAAATACAAGCTACCCAACTAACATTCCAAAAAATAATAAAACGACTCAGAGTGTGAATATTGCTTCACCTGCAGATGAATTTAATAATTTTTTTGTTAACATTGGACCTAAACTGGCCCGAGAAATACCCACTACGGTGCCAACAGGTGATACAATATGCAATAACACTGCTGTAAAAGACTCCATCTTCATAAAGAACACAGACGAAAGAGAGGTCATTGAAATTGTTAAATCGTTCAAAAGTAAAACATCTACTGACTGTGATGGTATTGATATGCTACTAGTCAAAACTGTTATCGAATGCATAGTGAAACCACTGACGTATATCTGCAACCTGTCTCTCCAATCAGGTATATTTTCCAATGCAATGAAAATAGCTAAAGTAATTCCGATATACAAGACGGGCGACAGAGGGGAACTCTCAAACTATAGACCAATTTCACTATTACCGCAATTTTCCAAGATACTTGAAAAAATATTCTATGAGAGAATTGACAACTTCATACTGAAGAATGAATTATTATGTGAGCAGCAATATGGGTTCAGACACAAGAGGACAACTGCATATGCCCTAATGGAATTTACAGAAAAAATATCAACAGCCATTGAAAATAGAGTATTCAGTTGGAGTATTCCTAGATCTTAAAAAAGCATTTGATACAGTAGATCATAATTTGTTATTAAAGAAACTACAAAATTCTGGTATTAGAGGGGTAGCACTGTCCTGGTTAAGTAGTTACTTAAAGAATAGATATCAGTATGTATGTGTTAGCAACAAAAACTCAGAGTTGCTGAAGGTCACCTGTGGAGTCCCACAGGGTTCAGTTTTGGGACCATTATTATTCAATATGTATATAAACGATATATGTAAAGTTTCAGAAAAAATGGACTTAATATTGTTTGCCGATGACACTAATCTGCTATGCAGTGGAAACAATTTGGAACAACTTCTGGATACACTCGGAAAGGAATTAGAAAAGCTTAAACTGTGGTTTGATTCAAACAAATTAACGCTCAATTTAAGTAAGACAAAATTTATAGTCTTTAACAACCATCACAACAATCCAGTACCCAAACTCAGTGTAAATGGTGTAGAGATTGAAAGGATATCTGAAACTAAATTCCTTGGAGTAATAATTGATAACAAACTGTGTTGGAAGTCACATATTAATTATATTAAAGGTAAAGTTTCCAAATCAATTGCAATATTACACAGAGTGAAATATTTGCTGAATCAACCCACACTATACACCTTGTATCATTCATTAATACTCCCATACATGACATATTGTAATGAAGTATGGGGAAATACATATAAAACAAACATATATCCAGTCTTTATGCTTCAAAAGAGAGCTATTAGAATAATAAACAAAGCAGCTTACAGGGAACCAACAAACCCACTTTTTCTTAAACAAAAAACTCTCAAGTTGAAAGATCTGGTTGACTTTAAAACCGCAATAATAATGTTCAAAGTGAAGAATTTATCACTGCCCGCAAATATCCAAAAGTTGTTCCAAACAAGGGAGAAACGATATCACTTCAGAGGAACATGTATATTTCAAAAGCCTACAGTGAGAACAACCACCAAGCAACACTGTATTTCAGTGCAAGGAGTCAGATTATGGAACGATTATGGACCTGAATTAAAATCATGTACAATGCTTGTGTGACAGAGATCATCCTGCGCAGTTCGCCCCACACGGGACACGAACCCGCGACCTCTCAGTCAACTACACAGTTCGAGCATGGGAGACACAGCACGATCGCGCTGAGCTAAAGGTCCGACCGATAGCTCAGCGCTACCGATACTGTATGAGGCTTTGGGAGGGAGGTTTTACTAACGTTCTACGCCGAACAGTACTAGTTGGCATCCGTTACACTCTCCCCCTTAAACCTCACTCCCATCCGGGTCACGGCACCAGTGTGACAGAGATCATCCTGCGCAGTTCGCCCCACACGGGACACGAACCCGCGACCTCTCAGTCAACTACACAGTTCGAGCATGGGAGACACAGCACGATCGCGCTGAGCTAAAGGTCCGACCGATAGCTCAGCGCTACCGATACTGTATGAGGCTTTGGGAGGGAGGTTTTACTAACGTTCTACGCCGAACAGTACTAGTTGGCATCCGTTACACTTGGACAATTTAAACAAAAACTAAAGGAAGAAATACTCCAAACATATTTACAAGACGACATGTAAACTCACATAAGGATTGACATTTCCAGCCTGTGTTGTGTTGTAGCTTAGTTTTTTTTTTTTTTTTCTCTCTGTGACATTCTGTCTTAGATTTGTCTTGAATAGTAACCGCTCAACTTAGCTTAGCTTAGTTTTCCTTTTTTTTCTCTCAGTCACACTTTGTCTTAGCTTTGTTCTAAATTGTAATCACTCTTGTCTTGTTTACTCTTTTTTCTCCTTTGAATTCTTAGATGGTATATGGATGGGCAATATAAGCTGCGGCTTCAGCCATCACCCATTTCGGATAACTTATGTTGAATTGTATAATCAGAAGAAGAAGATGAAGAAAGTCTTGTAGGTGATGAACTTGTGGCCTCAGAGGACTTCTTTAAACGTGTTGGATGAGGATCTTAAGTGACCTGGGAACCAGACCCTTCTTCTCATTGTCTCACTTTTGCTCCATATTTCGGAAGCTCCATGAACCATTTAGACAGTGACTTCCTGCCAGAGAAACCTCTGATTCAGTCAGCAGACGGCTGTACTGTTGTAATTGCAGCAGATGGACAGCAGATGGAACACCAGCCTCCTGACTCAGCAGCAGCGTTCTAGCTCCACAGTTGCAGCCCTCCCAGGTGCGTGAGAACGTGGTCGTCCACGTCTACAGAACCTGTTCATTGTGAGCCGCTCCGTTACGTAACCGGATGCGTGAGGAGTTAGCCGAGGTGCGGAGTGACAGCCGGGCGTAGCTCCTCAGCTGACTGAGCTGCTGCTGGACAAAGCCTCTCTGCCAGCCACTCTAATGCACCGCCTCAGCTACTAGGCCCGTGCTCGCCCTGAAATCCCCGATGAAACGGCAGCTGTTAATCTCACGGCATTAACTTACAGGAAGTGGAACGTTTGACCGTGCTTCCTATATATGGGGGGGCTGCTGACCAGGTCTGGCCTTTAATGCATCTGGGATGGGGGGGTAGGAGAAGATTGTGGATGGGATCACATCATCAACAGTGAAGAAAATGTCCACCAGTAGACCTGCCAGCTTCTTTCTGTTTCTCCACTCAGAAGTGTAGAAAGAAAGCATCAAGATTTTAAATATTTTTGTATACTTTATTAATCCCAGAGGGAAATTCAGGGCATCATACGTGGATGGGTGAGGCAGCCACGGTGCAGCACCAATCCCGCCACCATTCACACCTAGGGCCACTTTACAGTCTCCAGTTAACCTAACCTGCATGTTTTTGGCCTGTGGGAGGAAACCTGAGTACCCTGGGTGAACCCATGCAGAGACGGGGAGAACATGTAGACTCCACACAGAAGGGTCTTCCATGGTCAGGGGTGGGATCCAACCCACGACCTTCTTACTGTGCTGCCACAGTGCTAAGCACTGCACCGCAGAGCTGCCCAAAGATCAAAGTTGATCTCCAATATTCCAGAGCAGGATGCAGGATTTTAAAATAAAAAAGCTTAAAATTTAGATGAGAATAATCAAAAATTTATGAGGAAGAAAACTGCACATTTACAAGAAAAAAGGTGAAAATGAACGAGAAAAAGATGTAAATTTACAGGGGAAACAGCTGAAAATTTACAAGAGAATAATCAAAAATCTTTGAGCAAAAAAATGCAAATTTACATGAAAAAGTTGCGAATTTACAGGGGAAGTTAGGTTTGTGAGGTTTATTCCCATGCCGATGATGTTTGGCGTAGGGCGGCGCCTATCTCTGTTCCTCTGACCCTAGGCCACACAGCTACTGTAGGTAGTGAAGGGTCAGTCCTCTGGTAGCTCTGCGTGTTAACTTTCTTTTCCCCGTTCTATTATGCTGAGCACCAAGCTAGAAAGTACCAATTTTACCTGGCTTTTGGTATGACCCAGCCGGGATTTGAACCCCAGCCTCCCGGTTGTGGAGACCAACTAGGCCACCACTCCAGTTACTTTGCAGGGGAAACATTTGAAAATTTACAAGAGAATAATTAAAAATGTTTCAGGAAAAGATCCAAATTTATATGAAAAATAACACAGATTTACATGAAAAAGGTGTAAATGAACAAGAAAAACATTGCAAATTTACAGGGGAAACAGTTGAAAATGTACAAGAGACTAATCAAAAATTTATCATGAGAAAAATGCAAATTTATATGAAAAATAAGTTGCAGATTTACAGGGGAAACGGTTAAACATTTACAAGAGAATAAGCAAAAATTTATGAACAAAAAAATGCAAATTTATATGAAAAAAGTTGCAAATTTACATGAAAATCTGTCAAACTGGTCCAGTAGGGGCAGAAAGAAGACCCAAGTGCTGGACTGTGAGTTGTCAAAATTTAATGATAAACGCAAAGTTAAAAAGTGCATAAACAGAAACTTACAAGTACTGGAATGGGTAGAATAATACAGAAGGCTGTGGCGTGTGGAAACGCCAGAATAGACGTGGGACTCACATCTGGAGGAAACGAGAATAGCATGGGATGCACACTGGGTAACAAAGTTACAATGGTGAAGAATGCCGAGCTGAACTATGGGCCGACATCCCTTTAATAGGACAAGGAGGAAATTAAACCAAATAATAAACAGGTGTGGGTAACAGGAGCGAGGATAATGAACAGAAATACAAACAGCTGAGGGCAAGCACTAAACTAGCTAGAAAATAATAGAAGTAAACAAAGGACACTATCAAAATAAAAGTGGAGAAGGAACAAGGTAACTAACTATGGAAAAGAGGAGCTACAAAGGAAGATCCAGACCAGACAATGCAAAGGAAGAAAATAATAAACCCCTAAGGCAAGGACAAGGTAAAAACAAACAACAGTAATAATTAATACCAAAACTACCGAGACATGGATCGTCACCTTATCGTGGTGGGGGGGTTTGCGTGCCCTAGTGATCCCAGGAGCTATGTTGTCCAGGACAATTTGCCTATGGTAGGGTCACCCAAGATAAACTGGTCCTGGGTGAAGGGCCAGACTAAGAACGATCCAACAGACTCTCATGATGAATGTTAGAACAAGGATTCAGTGTACCCCGTCTGGTATGGAGTTACTGGGACTGACTTCGACTGGGGATATCATCGGGTGGTGGAAGGAATACTTTCAGGATCTCCTCAATCCCACTGACACACCTTCTACAGAGGAAGCAGGGCTTGTGGACGAGGGGGACGGCTCACCCATCACAGGTGCAGAGGTTGCGAAGCTGGTTAAAAAGCTCTTTGGTAGCCAGGCCCCGGGGGTGGACGAGATTTGCCCTGAGTACATCAAGGCCCTGGATGTTGTAGGGCTGTCATGGTTGACACGCCTCTGCGACATTGTGTGGAGGTTAGGGACAGTGCCTTTGGCATGGCAAACCGGGGTGGTGGTTCCTTTCTTCAAAAAAGGGGACCGGGGGTGTGGAGGGATCACACTCCTCAGCCTTCCTGGAAAGGTCTATGCCAAGGTACTGGAGAGGAGAGTCTGGTCGTTGGTCGAACCTCAGATTCAGGAGGAGCAATTCTGGCCGTGGCACATTGGCCCAACTCTTTACCCTCTCCAGAATCCTCGAGGGTTCGTGGGAGTTTGCCCAACCAGTTTACATGTGTTTTGTGGACTTGGAGAAGGCATTCGACCGCATCCCTCATGGTTTTTTGTGGGGGGTGCTTCGGGAGTATGGGGTATCGGGCTTATTATTACTATCTGATCTCTATACAACCGTTGTGAGAGTTTGGTTCGTATTGCCAACACTCGGTTGGACTCATTCCCAGTGAGAGTTGGACTCCACCAGGGCTGCCCTTTGTCACCGATCCTGTTCATAATTTTTATGGACAGGATTTCTAGGCGCAGCCAGGGAATGGAGGGTGTCATGCTTGGTGACCACAGGATCTCATCTCTGTTGTTTGCAGATGATGTTGTCCTGCTGGCTTCATCCAGCAATGACCTACAGTTCTTACTGGGACAGTTTGCCGCTGAGTGTGAAGCGGCTGGAATGAGAATCAGTACCCCCAAGTCCGAGTCCATGGTCCTCAGCTGGATAAAGGTGGATTGTCCTCTCCGGGTTGGGGACAGGCTCCTGCCCCAAGTGGAGGAGTTTAAGTTTCTCGGGGTCTTATTCACGAGTGAGGGGAGAATGGAGCGAGAGATTGACAGACGGATCGGAGCAGCATCTGCAGTGATGCTGACGTTGTACCGGTCTGTTGTGGTGAAGAGGGAGCTGAGTTCTAAGGCAAAGCTGTCGATTTACCAATCTACGTTCCTACTCTCACCTATGGTCACGAGCTTTGGGTAATGACAGAAAGAACGAGATCACAGATACAAGCGGCTGAAATGAGCTTTCTCCATAGGATTGCTGGACTCACCCTCAAAGATAGGGTGAGGAGCTCAGTCATCCGGGAGAGGCTCAGAGTAGAACTGCTGCTCCTCCACATTGGAAGGAGTCAGTTGAGGTGGTTTGGGCATTTGATTAGGATGCCTCCTGGACGCCTCCCACTTGAGGTGTTTCGGGCACGTCCCACTGGGAGGAGACCCCGGGGCAGACCCAGGACTCGCTAGAGAGACTATGTCTCCCAGCTGGTCTGGATACACATTGGTATCCTCTCTGAAGAGCTGGAGCAGGTGGCTGGGGAGAGGGAAGTCTGGGCTTCTCTGCTTGAACTGCTGCCTCTGTGACCCAGACCTCCGGAAAAGCGGTAGAAGATGGATGGATGGACTGCCGAGACAGAACTAAAGACGAAGGCGGAGAAGGCTGAAACTCAAACACAGGACAATATGATTTATAATGCAGGATAATCTATAAACACAGAATAATAATACAGAAGACTATGATGACCAAACTGAGATTACGATAACAAAACAAACAGAACGAATGGCAACTCAAACTAGAAAAGCACTCGGAGAGCGCAGACCTCCGCCAAGCGCCACAGTTCCCCCGGTGATCCGGATCACCACCAAAATCTAATCATCTGTAGGATACCCCATTTCTGACAATCTCTGAAAATTTCAGGAAAATCCGTCCATAACTTTTTGAGTTATCTTGCTAACAAACAAACAGACAGACAGACTAACAGACAGACAAACCAACGCTGATGAAAACATAACCTCCTTGGCGGAGGTAATAACACAATACAGACAAGACCAAACTCAAATACAGCAAAGAAACGGAGATGGGAAAAGTACAGAAAATAATCAGAATAAGCTGAACGTGTGAGCACGGTTCCCTAACCGTGCTCTGCATCATGACAAAATCTTGCAGTATTTTAAATAAAAAGTTTCAAAATTACAAGAAAAAGTCCCAAAATTCAGGAAAAAAGTTGCAAATTTATGAGACAAACGTTACAAATTCTTTCTTGAAGTTTTGCAACATTTTTCTAAAAATATTGCAAATTTTTCCTCTAAATTGGCAACTTCTTTCTCAAAAATGTGCAACTTTTTAACTATAAATTTGTAACTTTATTCCTACAAATTTTCAACTTTTTCTTATAAATTTGCAATTTTTTCCTATAAATTTGCATTTTTACCTTTAAATTTGCAATTTTTAATAAATTTACAAAATTTTTCCTGTAAATTTGCCATTTTTTTTTCTTCATAAATTTAAAACTTTTTTTTTTTTTTCAAAAATCAGCAACATTTTTTTCTGTCAGTTGACAACTTCCTCTCCATGGATTGCCACCTTATCGTGGTGGAGGGTTTGGGCGCCCAAATGATCCCAGGAGCTTTGATGTCAGGATCAAATTGTTCCTGGTAGGTTCTCCCAAGGCAAACTGATCCTGGGTGACGGTTCAGACTAAGAGCGGCCCAGTAGATCTCCATGAAAAACGTTACATCAGGGACCTAGTGTACCCAAAGGAGACATATGGGTCAACCCTCCAGTGGGCTCACCACCTGCAGGAGGGATTGTGGGGATCATGGAGCTATGTGAACCGGACACAAGTCTGGGCTATACTCTGCCTGGACTGATGCCCTGTGACCTGGATTCCTGGATAAGCAGTCAAAGTTGGATAGATGGACGGATGGATGGATATGTGGATGGAATTACCAACTTTCTTTCTCAAAAATTTGCAACTTTTTATCAATTCTCAAATTTTTTTGGCAATACTGAGTGCCCCTCTGGGTCAAAATTCAGGACCCAAACGCTTAACGTAAAGTTTTAAAGTTTTATTTTGAGCTGTTCAAACCCTGACACAGATCGAGGGCTCAAAAAACAAGATTTGACAAAAATCCAAATAGTATTAAACTTGGCAGGAATGCAGGTGATGCAAGACAGGAACAAAATACAAGGCATGAAGCATGTAATCAGGCAAAATGACATTTAAGGACACCAGGCAGAATAAAGGCAGACACAGTTTAAATAAGGCAAAGGGTGGTCAATGAATATCGAACAGGTGAAGACGCTAATTAAGACTAACAACTGACACACAGGTAGAACAGTGACGACAGATACGGGAAAACAGATGGGTGGGGCAACACATGCAATCACTGACAGGGAACGCACCGAAATATGTACAGAGGATAAGGGAGACAAGACCCAAACAATCATCATGATAATAATCATAATTAACTGAGAGTCGGGCAGGGAAAACACATGAGACCTAATGAAACGGACAAAGGGTAATACCACCAAAACCCATCATAACCATAATTCACATAATGGCCCATAATAATAATAATAATAATGACACTCCAGGAAAACAATGATTATGATAAACAGAAAATAACAAGAATAAACTTAAAGTGTGAGCATGGTCCTCCACCCATGCACAGATCCGAACATACCCCCCGCCCCCTTAAGGGGTGGGATCCAGACACCCCAAAACAACACCAAAAACAGAAAATCATCCTCCTAGGGTGGGCGGTGGGGGTACAAGGCCAGGTGGGCCGAAAACAAGTCCTTCTCCCCCCAACAAAGTCCGAAACAAAAAAACAGTTTGTGAGGCAAAATCAAAGTCCCAGGACCTAAAACAAAAACAAGTCAGGTCAGGTGGCCTATCGAAGTCCCCAGGGCTACCAGACAAAAGGACGAGGCAGTTCAGGTGCTCTTCCGTAGTGCCAGGGCCACCCGACCAATTCAATTCAATTCAATTCAACTTTATTTATATAGCGCCATTTCACAACAACAGTCATCTCATAGCACTATCAACTGTAGGGGGAACCCACACAGTTGCAGAAAGACCCCAGCAATCAGGCGATCCCCTGTGAGCAAGCACTTGGCGACGGTGGAGAGGAAAAACTCCCTTTTAACAGGAAGAAACCTCCAGCAGAACCAGGCTCAGGGAGGGGCAGTCATCTGCTGCGACTGGCTGGGGGGTGAGGGGATAGAGAAGAAGAAAAGAACAGACATGTAGAGAGCAAACAGCACGATGGGGACTCAATCTATGGGAGAGAACAAACAAATGTTAATGACCAGCAAAAAAAAAATATTTCATAGAGAGTGAGGAAAGGAGTGAGGCCCAGTGCATTACTGGAGGTCCCCCGGCTGACTAAACCTATTAGCAGCATAACTAAGGGAGGGTTCAGAAACACATGATCCCTCCCAAATTGTAGGCTATATCAAAAAGGTAGGTTTTAGCCCTATTCTTAAAACAGAGATCGAGTCTGACTCCCGAATCCAGATTGGCAGCTGATTCCACAGGAGAGGAGCTTGATAACTGAAGGCTCTGCCTCCCATTGTACTTTTGGAGATTCTAGGCATTACAAGTAATCCTGCATTTTGGGAGCGTAGTGCTCTGTTAGGATGATACGGTAGTATCAGATCTTTTAAATAAAAAGGAGCCTGATTGTTTAAAGCTTTGTAAGTAAGAAGAAGGATTTTAAACTTAATTCTAAACTCTATGGGAAGCCAATGAAGGGAGGCCAGAACCGGAGAGATATGATCTCTCTTTCTAGTACCTGTTAAAACTCTTGCTGCAGCATTTTGGATCAGCTGAAGACTTTTTAAAGATGTTTTAGGACAGCCTGATAATAAAGAATTACAATAATCTAATCTCGAGCTAACAAAAGCGTGGATCAGCTTCTCAGCATCACTCTGAGACAAGATGCTCCTAATCTTGGCAATATTACGCAAATGATAGAAGGCAGTCTTAGAAACAAATTTAATATGTGAATTGAAGGACAAATCCTGATCAAAAATAACTCCAAGGTTCCTCACAGAGCTATTAAGAGAAAGAGTAACTGCATCCAAACTGAAAGTTTGATTTGGAAAGGAATTTCTAAGGTTTTTTGGACCAACAAGAATGACTTCAGTCTTATCTGAATTTAATAGCAGGAAATTACAAGTCATCCAAGCTTTAATTTCCTTAAGACAGGCTTCTAACTTGGCTAATTGATTAGTATCATCTGGCTTCATTGACAGGTATAATTGTGTGTCATCTGCATAACAATGAAAATGTATACAGTGCTTTCTAATAATGTTGCCTAATGGAAGCATATATAAACTAAAAAGAGTAGGGCCTAGCACAGATCCCTGTGGAACTCCATGACTAAGCTTTGAGCTAAAAGAAAACTCATCATTTACATGAACAAACTGGAACCGATCAGATAAATAAGATCTAAACCACTGCAACGAAGTTCCATTAAGTCCAACATAGTGTTCTAATCTATCAAGTAGAATATTATGATCAATAGTATCAAAAGCTGCACTAAGATCTAAAAGGACAAGTACAGAAACTAGTCCATTATCAGATGCAATGAGGAGGTCGTTAGTGACCATCGCTAAGGCTGTTTCAGTACTATGATGGATTCTAAACCCAGACTGAAACTCTTCAAGTAAATCATTTCCCTGCAGGTGGTCAAATAATTGCGTAGCAACAACTCTTTCTAAGATTTTTGAAATGAAAGGGAGATTAGAGATTGGTCTATAGTTAGCTAAAGCTCCTGGATCTAGCGTTGGCTTTTTGAGTAAGGGTTTAATTACAGCCGTTTTAAAAGCCTGCGGTACATGGCCTAAAGTTAATGAAGAATTGATTATATGAAGAATAAAGCTACCAATAAGTGGGAAGACTTCTTTAAATAACCTGGTAGGAATAGGGTCTAAAAGACAAGTTGAAGGTTTGGATGAGGAAACTATTTTGTCTAACTCACAAAGGTCGATTGGAGTAAACTCATCAAGACAGACATCAACAGAAGGAGTTGTAATAGTTACAGTATTTAAGTTAACTGTGGGAAGAATCTGATTGATTTTATCTCTGATGGATGAAATTTTATTATTGAAAAAGTTCATAAAGTCCTGACTAGTAAGCTCTAAGGGGATGCTAGGATTGACAGAGTCCTGACTCTTTGTCAACCTGGCTACAGTACTGAAAAGAAACCTGGGATTATTCTTGTTCTCTTCTATTAATGCAGAGTAATAACTCGTTCTAGCTTTTCTAAGAGATTTTTTATAAATTAAAAGATGATTTCTCCAAGCTAAATAGATTTCATCTAAATTAGTAGAGCACCATTTTCTTTCTAATTGACGAGTCTTCTGTTTTAAGCTACAAGTTTCTGTGTTGAACCAAGGAGTTAAAAATCTCTGATTAGACTTTTTCTTTTTTAAGGGGGCCACCAAGTCTAGAGCCTGATGCAGAGGAGCTGAAACACTATCCACCATGTTATCAATTACAGAAGGAGCAAGCTGTCTATAGTTTATTTCCGTTGTGTTGACACATGGCATAGAGGAAACAATCTGCATAAATTTGGAAACAGCATCATCTGAGAGGCATCTACTGTGATAATATTTTTCTTTAGGAGCTAAATAGTCAGAAATAGTAAAATCAAAGGTTAACAGACAATGGTCTGACAGTACAGGGTTATGAGGAGACACTACAAGATTTTCTATTTCTATGCCATATGTCAGAACAAGGTCCAATGTATGGTGGAGGTAATGAGTAGAATTTCCTACTTTCTGAGAAAACCCAATCGAGTCTAATATTGAATTAAAAGCCACATTAAGGCAGTCACTATCTACATCCACATGTATATTAAAGTCCCCTACTATAATTATTCTATCAGATTTCAGCACTAAATCAGCTAAGAAATCAGCAAATTCGGATAAAAATTCTGAATAGGTTGATGGGGGACGATAAACTATGGCAAATAAAATTGGGTTTAACCTGAAATTGCTAAAGTGCCCAACACTGAGGACCAGGCCCTCAAAGGAATTATAACATGTTTTTTGCTTTACATTAACTAGTAGTTTGGAATGGTAAATTGTTGCTACTCCTCCTCCACGACCAGAACTCTGGATTTTGACAGTTTAAATAACCAGAGGAGTTGATTCATTTCAACCAACATAATCCTCTTGCCCTAACCAAGTCTCTGTAAGGGAAATTAATCATCTGATGATCAATTAACAGATCATGGACTAACAGAGACTTGGGAGTTAGAGACCTAATATTTAATAAACCACATTTAATTTTAAATTATGAGGAGGAACAGAGGCCAAATCATTCAATTTAGAGGCTTTATGTTTAATTTGAGTTTTACCAGTATTTTGCTTTATCACTTTGGGATGCTTATACATTATATTTTTATTTACTTTGGAGGGAGCAGACAACGATTCTCTGATGGGGAAGACAGGGGCTAAGCTGAGGGGTGGCGGATGAAGAGGAGCTGCAGAGAGGCGTGTAAGACTGCGACTCTGCTTCCTGGTCCAAACTCTGAGTAGTCATGGTTTTGGAAATTTGGATAAAAAAGATGCCAGATTGTTAGATAAATGAGAAGCACCATCCAAAGTGGGATGAATGCTGTCTCGTCTCATAAGACCAGGTTTTCCCCAAAAAGAGCTCCAATTGTCAATGTAGCCCACGTCATTTTTAGGACACCACACAGACAGCCAGCGGTTCAAGGATGACGAGCGACTAACATGTCATCACTGGTCAGATTGGGGAGGGGCCCAGAGAACACTACAGTGGCACACATCGTTTTTGCAAACTCACACACCGATTCTATATTAAGTTTTGTGACTTCCGACTGCCGGAGACGGATGTCATTAATGCCGGCGTGAATAACAATTGTGGAGTATTTACAGTTACTTTTAGCCACATTTTCAAATTTGACTCGATGTCGCCTGCTCTGGCCCCAGGAATAATTGGACTATGGCCGCTGGAGTCTCTAGGTTCACGTTTCTGACTACAGAGTCGCCATGATCAGAGTTTTTTCCTCAGCGGGTGTGTCGCTGAGCGGGGAAAAACGATTAGAAACGTGAACAGGTTGGTGGTGAACCGGGGCTTTGCGACTAGGCTTCCTCTCACCGTCACCCACCCAGTCTCCTCGCTGCTGAGGAGAGCCGGGGAACCGCTGACAGTGGGACCTAAGCTAGCTAGCTCCGCTGCAGCTAATGGGCGTCCGTCGAGATTAACTGGCGCAGACGGTGTTTCAATGCAGCGGAGCCGGGATTCCAAATCAGACAACCTCGCCTCGAGCGCCTCAAAAAGACAACATTTATTACATTTACCGTTATCACTAAAAGAGGCAGAGGTGTAGCTAAACTCTGACAGAGAGAGCCACACCAGAGGAGGAGAGGAAAGAGAGGTAGTAGCCATAGCTAGTGGCTAGCTAGTGGCTGGAGAGCTGGAGAGCAAACCACACAGGCAGACAGCAAAACAGGAAGTGACGATACGTTACCACAAGGAAGTGACGATCCGATCCAGAGAATAAGACTGGTTAGGGGGCCTACCCAAGTCTATGGGACCCCAGACCAGAGTACATAGAGGGTCTGATGGCCTACCAAAGTCCTTAGACCACCAGACTGCAAGACAAGGAAGATCAGGGATGCAGAGCTTGGGGTGCAGCAACAAAGGAGTTTTAAGCTCTGGAAACAAAAATACTGGGGCTTTTAGTCCAGGAGACAATAATGCTGAGACATTCAGTTATGGAAGCAATAATACCGGGACTTTTGGTTTAGTGGCAGGCAACGGCGGCACCCTGACCTTGAAAACAGCAGGTAAGGGCCCCCCAGTCTTGGAAATGGCAGGTAGAGACACCTGGCCTCTGGATCGTCAGGTGGAGGTCCACCAACCTCTGCTTGACAGTGGAACGTGGTCCTCCTGCAGCTCCATCCTCGACACTACCACCTTGGATGAGGGATGAGAACAGGTGGTCAATGAGGTGACACCCCAGTCGTTAGAGGCAGAGACCGGTGGGGAGGGCCAAGAGCTGGTGGACTCTGCGCTTGGGTCCCCCCACCAGTAGTAAGGCAAGTCTTTTCTAAAATGGTTGTAGAAAATAATGGAAAAGGTACTTGCTTTTGCTCCTGGTCTCCTACTGCTGGAGTGACGACCTCATGATGAGCGCAGGAGCAGCAACCTCAGCCGCTGGAGTAGATGAGTTTGGGGTGCATAGACTTCAGGCGCTGATGGTCGGTGCGCACTACCGTCAGATGCTGATGGTTGGAGTGCACTGACCTCTGGAGCTGTTGACTGAGGCAGCGCCAAACTCAGGAACAAGCGACGTGGGCGCCCCGGCCTCAGGAACAGCAGATAGAGGCTCACCTGCTCTGAAACACACGACGGAGGCTGGTGACGTCATCAGACGTGGAGCTCGGGGAAGAGGAGAGAGAGAGGCTGGTGAGGGTTGGTAGATGGAAACAGTGACAGCAGAGAGTGGTGGAGAGAGAATCAGCAGTGATGGTAGGTGGCTGTAGCTGAGCCCCCTCCCCGGGACAAAGCAAGCCTTTATTAGTATGTGGTAAAAATAAGAGGGTATGTGCCATTGTTCCCGTTCTGCTGCTGCTGAGGAGTCAGGTGATCCCTCCCAGGAGATGACGTGGGTCGTCCATTGAGGTGCTGCTTCACGTGGTGTGGTGCTGAGTGAGGGAGGAGGACACGGAAGCCTGAAGCACCCTCCACCAGAGATGAGAAAGCCAAACTGCTGTTTTTCCCCGGCAACGGCGCTAGCCGTGGCCTTTTGCTTGTGTCGATCTCCTCTCCCATACTCCTCTCCTACTGCCAACAACAGCTCCACTAGCCCGGGACGCATCTACTGCAAGTTGGTCACGGAACGCAGGAGTCTGGCGAGCTGGGGGTAGCGTTTGCAGGGATGGAATAGCCTCAATCATCTGCTTGGAGCCACTGAGGAATATGAGGACTTTTTCTGGTGTGCAGGAGGTGCGGTTGTCCTTGATGAGGTTCCTCACTGAGAGAGAGCAGCCCAAACTTCCTCCCTCATGAGGCCATTAAGAAAAACTTTGCATCTGCTGGTCCTTCTGTCAATGCTGAGTGGCCCTCCAGGGCAGAATTCAGGACCCCAAACGCTTAACGTAAAGTTTTATTTTGAGCTGCTCAAACCCAAACAGATCGAGGGCTCAAAAAACAAGACTTGACAAAAATCCATATAATATTAATCTTGGCAGGAATGCAGATGATGCAAGACAGGAGCAAAATACAAGGCATGAAGCGTGTAATCAGGCAAAATGACATTCAAGGACACAGACAGAATAAAGGCAGACACGGTTTAAATAAGGCAAAGGGTGGTCAATGAATACGAACAGGTGAGAACGCTAATTAAGACTAACAACTGACACACGGGTAAACAGTGACGACAGATATGGAAAACAGGATGGGCGGGGCAACACATGCAATCACTGACAGGGAACACACCAAAATATGTACAGAGGATAAGGGAGACAAGACCCAGACAATCATCATGATAATAATCATAATTAACTGAGAGTTGGGCAGGGAAAACACATGAGACCTAATGAAACGGACAAAGGATAATACCACCAAAACCCATCATAACCATAATTCACATAATGGCCCATAATAATAATAATAATAATAATAATGACACTCCAGGATAACAATGATATGATAAACAGAAAATAACAAGAATGAACTTAAAGTGTGAGCATGGTCCTCCACCTATACACAGATCCTATACATTTTTCCCCAAAATTTGTTTTTTTTTTCTTGTAAAGTTGCATTTTTTCTCAAAACTTTGCAACTTTTTTTCTGTAAATGTGCAACTTTTTTCTTTTAAATTTTCACTTTTTTTCTTTAAATTTGGCAACCTTCTCTAGATGCTGGGTAAAGTTTTTATTTGAGGCATTTAAATTGTAATCTGAATTTTTAGATTGTCATCTTTTATCATATTTTTGCACCTTTTGTCTTTCATATTGCACCTAATTTACATGTATCTGTTTGCACCCTCATGCAAAACTTTGTGAACACCAGCAATGTTAAAAAACAGCAGATCGCCCCACTGACTGCAGTGCCCACGTCACACTCGGTTAGGCGTCCTCCCTCCCTGTGCTGCAGTGATTCAGAAGGTTTTTAGCTTTGATTTGATGAAACATGGGAAAGAGCTGCAGACAAACACGCAGTGTATGTAGATGAGCTTTAGCCAGGGTGTGTGGGTCCAACAGCAGGAAACCATGGTGACATATCTGACTTCATTAGAGCTCCTAACACACGCAGACACCCGTGGGTCTTCACATCCACCGGAACATCACAGGTACAGGCTTCTACAAATATCTGCAGATTAATTAAGAGAAACTAAACAATTTCCTCCAAGTTGCTTCTCTCTCCGTTAATCCCTTTATGCTCAGGTGATCTCTGGAAAACATCTATTTGGGTTCCAATTAGCACAATTTGTTCTCCTCGTCACCGTCTCATCAGTGTGGAATAATTTGGTTAATGTGACAGGCGGTGAGGGGATTTCACCAAGCCTGGCTGCTCCTACAGCTGAGAGCTTCTTTCTGACAGTTTGTCTCTGTGGTGGTCCATGTGGCCGTGGGGGGGGGGGGTCTCTGGTTGTGTTTGGGAAACATCTGAGATGTATTTAGCACATTCTGAATCTGACACAGCTTCTCTGGTGAAGCTGGACCTGATGAGTTGACGGGGGCAGAAGATCTGCTCCCAGGAGGAAGCAGGAGTTTGGTTTACGTCCTCCCTAAATCATGTTTGGCTGTTAATTAAGCTGCTGTGTGTATAGTGGAGAAGTCATCATTTAGAAAACAGGAAAATCTCACTTCTTATACTGGGAAGTATTTGTTGGGCTCATGGGTTTCTACCCCAGCTCTGATTTATTTAACCCTTAAGGGGAGATGGGGGGTATACATCCCCCTTGTTAGAAAAATGACCAAAAATTATCCCCCAATCCCCGTTCTTAAATTCGCAATATTTTTCTCCTACATTTTCAGCCTTTTTTCCTCATAAATTTTCAACTTTTTTCTTACAAGTTTTCAGCTTTTTTCCCCTCTAAATTTTCAGCTTTTTTGTAAATTTGCCACATTTTCTAATAAATTTTGTTATTTTTTCTAATAAGTTTTCAGCTTTTTTCTTGTAAATTTTTACTTTTTTCTCATAGATTTTGCAAGGATTTTCCTGAAAAATTTTGAACTTTTTTTCCTTATAAATTTAAAACTTTTTCCTCATAGTTTTTCATTTTTTTCCTCTTAAATTTTCAACTTTTTCAGTAGATGACATCAAGATGGTGGTGTGTTCACACACAGCGGCTAGACGCTCTGGACTACTGCATTCATTTCTGTGTCCTTTCTGCCTTTTCCAATGCTCCTGTTATGGATCAGTCTTCAGCTGATCCAAAATGCTGCAGCAAGCGTTTTAACCACTTGCGCTCCGTTGTTCCGCTGGGCGGGCAAGTCTCTGCATCCCTATGCGCAGAGGGCGCTCATGAGCCCATCGTTCGCGCCTCGGCAGCATGGACGCATGATAGGATAGTGTGATGGTGAGTGGTGTAGCCCGTCCAAGCGCCACTAAAAAAAAAACTGCATAGACAGCCGCAACAGATTAGTTCATCTGATTGACCTCTCATTCGACTAATAAGAGCCTTGAATTGGGTTTCTGAAACCTTGAGGAGCCAATGAATGAAAATCTCAGGAGGAGACCCGCCTACTGTGAACGCAGGAGCCAATGAAGCACAGAAATTCAGGCTGGGTGAAGAGAGATTTACTGCTGCAGAAGGACTCTGTACAAATCTACTACAGACCCAGGCTCACCCAGCAGCATGGAAAACACCCACAAGAGGGACCTAGCACTCAATCCAGCAGAATAGATCGGACGCCGACGACGGAAAAGTCGTAAATCATTCAGCCAAAACGGCCATAATGGAATAAGTTGATCGGGGATCCACGAGTCTGGAGGCAAGCAGCGTCGATGTATCGTCTGACAGCGTGGGAAGAGCTGTTTCGTCCACGACTCTGCTGCTTTGAAAGAGTAAGTGTATAAGCTAAATTATAATTTATCCCTGAAAACTGTAATCCAAAAATTGACTTTGGGACCGATCCGGTAAATTACAACTGTACTGCTCACTGGAAAAGTACGATAGTGCGTGCGCCGCGAAAAACGGTTCATTTTGCCGTGTTCGGACCGTGAACCGCCCCCCCCCCCCCCCGCTGCAGAAGAGGAGCGGGGGGGGGGCACGGTCCGAACGCTCCCGGTCCGGGGGGGAAGCAATCAGTCTATTCCATCATGTAGCGATGGCCCTCTTCTGTAGCGAGGGGGGGGGGGCGTTGCACGGTCCGTTCACGGTTCCCCCCCCCCACACACACACACACAGTAGCGAGGGGGGGGGGAGCCGCTGTGAAAACATGCAAGGAGTGTAATCCGTCTGTAGCGAGGGCCGAATTCGGTCCTTGGTAGCGGGGGGGGGGAACGACCCCCCCGCCCACACACACACACACACAGACACAGCCCTGAGTGTGACCTTTCATTAGAGCCTAAATGAAGATTCTACATTGAATTATTCAAAAGTTACAGACGTTTTTCCAAACTGTGCCATTTGGCACAGTTTGGCACAGTTCCATAACGCCCTGGGAACTACCTGAGAACAAAGCTGTGTAAAATATTCATTTTTTGTGGTATTGTTACCATATTTTGGATCTCAGCTGGATAACACTTGTTTCTACATTTCTGTTGCAATTTTCCAGCCGGATCGGACAGCTGTGTGTTATTTACAAGCATTTGTATCCAAAAAAAAAAAACGGACTGTTCCAAATTTTTTTTTCTTCAAGTGCAGTATGTTTAGATGACTGTAACTCAGTGGCCGGAAGCAACGTAGATGAGATATGTTTTTTTTTGCCACAAAAAATTCAAAGTGTTTTCTTTAAATGAGGACCAACCCCATGAAGATGCTGCAAAGGGTTGTAATAACAGCTTTCGATTTACTTTGGGCACATTTTTTTGACATTTTTAGGAAAAGTGCCCGGAGGGCAAGTGGTTAACAGGTACTAGAAAGAGAGTCACATCTCTCCGGTTCTGGGCCTCCCCTTCACTGGCCTTCCCATAGAGTTTAAGAATTAAGTTTAAAATCCTTCTTCTTACTTACAAGCTCTAAACAATCAGGCCCTTTTTATTTAAAAGATCTGATACTACCGTATTAGTCCTTCAGAGCACTACGCTCCCAAAATGCAGGATTACTTGTAATACCTAGAATCTCCAAAAGTACAATGGGAGGCAGAGCCTTCAGTTATCAAGCTCCTTCCTGTGGAAGCAGCTGTCAATCCAGATTTGGGAGTCAGACTCAATCTCTGTTTTTAAGAATAGGGTTAAAACCTTCCTCTTTGATATAGCCTATAATTAGGGAGGGATCATGTGTCTCTGAACCCTCCTTAGTTATGGCTGCTAATAGGTTTTAGACAGCTGGGGGACCTCAACAGTGCACTGGGCTTCACTCCTTTCTTCACTCTCAATGAAATATTTTGCTGGTCATTAACATCTGTTTGTTCTCTCCCATAGATTGAGTCCCCATTGTGCTGTTTGCTCTCTACATGTCTGTTCTTCTCATCTTCTCTATCCCCCTCACCCCCCAGCCGATTGCAGCAGATGACTGCCCCTCCCCTGAGCTGGTTCTGCTGGAGGTTTCTTCCTGCCTAAAGGGGAGTTTTTCCTCTTACTGTCACAAGTGCTGCTCACAAGGGATCGCCTGCTTGCTGGGGTCTTTCTGCAGTTGTGGGGGTTTCCCCTACAGTTGAAAGTGCTATGAGATGGACTGTTGTTGTGAAATGGTGCTATATAAATAACGTTGAATTGAGTTGATTGAACTAATTACCTACAGTCGCCAGGAACTTCTAGGCATTGGTTGCCAAACTTATCTTGACATCTCCAGCACTCATTCCATTAATAACTATGAAAGCACTCGGAGAGCACAGACCTCCGCCAAGCACCACAGTTCCCCCCATACAGTGTTTGTGTGTACGTTTTCAGATTCCTTGACCATGAAAACATATGACTAGCAATTGGATTCACAATGATAGGATTAGTGGTTCAGTAGTTATTGAAGAAAATGGCATTTTCCGTAATGGCGGTTTTCTTCTGGACGGTGATCTGGATCACCACCAAAATGTAATCATCTGTAGGATACCCCATTTCTGACAATCTGTGAAAATTTCATGAAAATGCGTCCATAACTTTTTGAGTTATCTTGCTAACAAACAGACAGACAGACAGAGAAACAAACAGACAGACAGACAAACCAACGCCGATGAAAACATAACCTCCTTGGCAGAGGTAAAAATTAACTAGAAAAAGGTTTCTAATTTTTGAAAGAAAATTCACCAATGTAACAGAAAAAAGTCACAAATTTATTGAGAAAAAGTTGAAGAAAATGTTAATTCTTTTACATCTTCAACTGCTTAATTCTTTAGGGTCGCCAGGGTGGGGTGGGGGTGGGAGGTGGCTGGACCCTATCTGATCACATAACCTCCTTGGCGGAGGTAATAAAAAAAAAAAAAGAATCCTTTAAAAAATTCCTGGATCCAGACGGTGAGCCGGATCACCACCAGAATGTAATCATCTGTAGGATACCCCATTTCTGACAATCTGTGAAAATTTCATGAAAATCCATCCATAACTTTTTGAGTTATCTTGCTAACAGACAAACAAACCAACGCTGATGATCACATAACCTCTCCCTTTGGCGGAGGTAACCACCACATCCCTGACGAGATCATCAGACCCCTGGGTGCTCTGTGGTTTGTTTATGCCCCACAATCAGCGCAGACGATGGGAGAGAAAGCAGAAAACGAGGGCTGCAGGGCTGGCCTCCCTGCCCAGCTGCGCAACTAACCACAACCAAAACATTTTTCTCACCAACACCAGATCCCTTGCCAACAAAATGGATGAGCTGAGATTGGAGATCGCCTACGATCGCTACGCCCAGGACTGTTATATTCTGATTGTGACCGAGTCATGGCTGAACGAGCGCATTCCTGCCGTCGCTGTGGAATTACCTGGCCGAACAACGCACCATTTCGACTGCAACGCTGATTGTGGTAAGGGAAGGGGGGGGGGGTGCTCTGTGCTTATGTGCTTCAGACTTGGTGTAATAACAGCAGAATAATTCAAAGCCACTGTTCACCGGACTTAGAGGCCATGTCCTTCCTGTGTAGGCCTTTTTACCTTCCCCGCCAGCTAAATGCAGTGATTGTAACAGCTGTTTACGTTCCTCCAGATGCTAATGTTAGCTTAGCACTGAATCACCTCCAGCACATTGTCAGCAGGCAGCAAAGAGATCACCCTGATGCAGTCCACATTACTGCAGGGGATTTTAACAAAGCATGCTTAAAGACTGTACTCCCCAAATTCTACCAACATGTTAAGTGTCCCACAAGAGGAGAAGAACACTGGATCATGTTTACAGCAACATTAACATGCCTACAGAGCCACCCCCTCCCCCACCTTGGACAATAAGACCATCTCTCTCTGCTTCTAATGCCTGCTTACACCCCCCTCAGGAAGCGATCACCCCCAAACAAGCAAACAAACAAACAAACACTTAAAACCTGACCTGACAACGCTCTTCTCCAGCTACAGGACTGCTTTAACAACACTGATTGGAGCATCTTTGAACAGCAGGACCTGGACTCCTACACTGAGTCTGTCCTTTTCTACATCAAATGCTGTGTAGAAAATGTGACAGTCACCAAACACGTGGGTATTTCCAAGCCGCAAACCGTGGATGACCAGTGAAGTCCAGGCTTAACAGGGTTTTGAGCTGTCTTCCCCCTTCTTTGACCCCCACCAGTTTGCTTACAGGGAGAACCAGTCAAGGGCTGCACGGTGGCGCAGTGGTTAGCACTGCGGCAGCACAGTTTACCCTTGGCCGGGGGATTGTGGGGATCGTGGGATCGTGGGTTCGATCCCAGCCCCCGACCAACAGTGATCTGTGTGGAGTTTGCATGTTCTCCCCGTGTTGCGTGGGTTTACTCCGGGATTTCTCCGGTTTCCTCCCACATGCCAAAAACATGCATGTTAGGTTAATTGGCTGTTCTAAATTGTCCCTAGATATCTGTTTCCTATAGGCCCTTAGAATAGAGGGTTAGTATTAATGAAAGCGCTTTGAGTGGTCATTGTGACTAGAAAAGCGCTATATAAGTGCAGGTTAGTTAGTTAGAAGATGCCATCGTCACCACCCTCCACAGAGTGTCAGCCACCTGGAGAACCCAAGGAGCTACGTGAGAATGCTCTTTGTGGACTACAGCTCAGCTTTCAACACCATCATCCCAGACATCCTGATCAATAAACTGCTTCTCCTCCAGAACCCCCCCCCCCATCTACTCCTGGATAAAAAACTTTCTCACCAACTGCCCACAAACTGTCAGGCATGGCCTCCACCACTCCTCCACACTGTCTCTCAACACTGGCTCCCCCCAGGGCTGTGTGCTAAGCCCTCTACTGTACTCCCTGTAAAACTTTGACTGTACTCCAACCCACCCAACCACTGTCACTGTGAAATACACAGATGACACCACCTTGGTTGGGCTCATCACCGATGACGATGAGAAGGCATACAGGGCGGAGACAGAATCTGCTGCTGTGGTGCCAAGCAAACAACCTGAAACTGAATGTCCAAAAAAACAAAGAACTCATATTGGACTTCAGGAATTACAGACAGGACCCCCCCCACACACACACATACACACACACACACACACACACACACACACTCCCATCCACCCTCACCCTCATATATGGCGACCACATGGAAAACATTCCCCCTTCAGGTTCCTGGGCACCCACATGTCCTCTGACCTCTCCTGGACCGTCAACACCAAGACCCTGGTGAAGAAAGTCCAGCAGCAGCTGCACTTCCTCCTTGTCCTGAGGAAGAACAACCTGGACCAGAAACTGCTGCTGGCCTTCTACTGCTGCTCAGTGGAGAGCGTGCTCATCTACTGTCTGGGTGTGTGGTACGCCGGCTCCACGGCCGAGAACAGGAAGGCTGTGCAGAGGGTCATCAACACCGCCCAAAAAATTATCTGTGGCCCTCTGTCCTCCCTGAAAGACATCTCCAGATCCTCCTGTTTCAGAAGGATCAAGGTCATCACAGGAGACCCCTCACATCCCGCCCACCACCTGTTTGACCTGCTTCCCTCTGGACGACGGTTCAGATCGATCAGGTCCCACACCTCCAGACTGATAGTTTCTTCCCCTGGGCCATCCGGACTGCAAACAGTCAGAGGCCCCACCCCCTCCCTCTGAACGCTCACATACCCAGAACTGAGGACCTTTTAGTTATCACAGTAACTCACCTGTCTTTGCACTCCTCGCTTTCATGTATATTGACCCATCCATGAAACCACTACTGTGAATATTTTCCATAATCGTGGGCCATTTTACGCTATTGTGTGTTCTGCACTCTTATGTACATATTTCCACCAGTGACGCCACTACCATATCTGTGTATATTTCCATAATCCTTGGCTATTTTTATTTCAGTTGTGTGTTTAATCCTGTGTTCTGTAACCGTGTTTTATCAAATTCTTCTCTCTTACTTTATTGCGCAGTAACCTGGTGGAGAACCCACAATTTGGTTGTACTGTACAACTGTACAGTGGCAATAAAGCCTAGTCTATTCTATTCTATTCTATTCTAAATTTGCAACATTTTTCTGATAAATTTTGCCATTTTTTTCTGATACATTTTCATCTTTTTTCTTGTAATTCAACAATTTTTTTCTGATAAATTTTAAACTTTTCCCATGAATTTGCAAATTTTTTCTTGTAAATTTTAATGGCTTTTTTCAAAAATTTGCAACTTTTTTCCTGTAAATTTGCAACATTTTTCTTGTAAATTTGTGACTTCTTTCTCATAAATTTCATTTTTTTCTCAAAATTTGCAACTTTTTGTCATGAATTGCCCCCTTGGGGCAGAGAGGAAAGACCAAGACGCTGAAGTGCAGTTTGTGATATTTACCTCCGCCAAGGAGGTTATGTTTTCATCGGCGTTGGTTTGTCTGTTTGTTTGTTTGTTTGTTTGTTTGTTAGCAAGATAACTCAAAAAGTTATGGACGGATTTTCATGAAATTTTCACAGATTGTCAGAAATGGGGTATCCTACAGATGATTACATTTTGGTGGGGATCCAGAAAACCGCCATTATGCGAAATGCGATTTTCCTGAATAACTACTGAACCACGAATCCTATCCATGTGAATCCAATTGCTACTCATATGTTTTCATGGTCAAGGAATCTGAAAACGTACACACAATAAATGTAGGATTGATATTTATGATGTAAAACACTGTATGGGGGGAACTGTAGCGCTTGGCAGAGGTCTGCACTCTCCGAGTGCTTTTCTAGTTATTAAAGAAACACAAAAAGTCCAAACAGTGCACAACACAAAGCCAAATAGTGCACAAAGCAAAACTTACGAATGGCAGGAGGAAAACAGGATACACATGGATAATAAATGTCAGAACAGGGACGTGGTTCTGACACAAACGATTCTTGAGACTCCAACAATCAAGAAAAGAAATAACTGCCCTTAAATAGAGCCAGAAACAAATGAACACAAATGGTAACAGGTGTGGATCACATGAGTGGGCTGGAGGAGAAGGTGATGACAATCAGCTGTGCGCCATGAGGAGAGGAGATGGGGCTGACAGCTTGACAGAGGCACCGCCCTCAACCAGGGAAAAACCTGGAAGTGCCTCTGACAGCTGCATCCCTGGAGAGAGAGAGAGAGAAGAAAACCGGCAAGAAACGAATATAATGTGATGACAAATAAAGACAAGTAAACCCAAATATGTAAATAACAAAACTGCAATGAACATAAACAGAAAAATAAAGTCATACTAGAAACAATACAGAATATATGAAAACCAACCAACGATAAAATAACAGGAATTAGAACTCAAAAATACAACACTATACTAATCTGGAAAAATGGCAAAGAGACTGTGTGGAAATCCCCTGTGCACGGATCGTGACACTTTTTCTCCTAAATTTTCAACTTTTTTTTTTTTCAATTTTCTTTTCTAAAAAATTGTCAACATTTTCTAATAAATTCACAACTTCATTCCTCATAGTTTTTCATTTTTTCCTGTAAAGTTTCAACTTTTTCATTAAATTTTCAACTTTTTTCTTGTAATTTTACAACTTTTTTCTGATAAATTTACACTTTTTTCTCATGAATTTGTAAATTTTTTTCTTGAAAATTTTAAACTTTTTTCTGATAAATTTGCACGTTTTTTTTCCTGTAAATTTGCAGCAGTTTTCTTGTAAACTTATGACTTCATTCTCATAAATTTCAGCTTTTTTTTCTTCATAGATTTGCAACTTTTTCTTCTAAATTTTCTGTTTTTTTCCTCATGAATTTTCAGCTTTTTTCTTCTAAATTTGCTACATTTTCTTGTAAATTTGTGACTTCTTTCTCATAAATTTCATATTTTTTCCTCATAAATTTGCAACTTTTTTCTTAAATTTTCATTGTTTTTCTAATAAATTTGCAACTTATTTCACATAAATTTGGAACTTTTTTCCTGTAAATTTGCCACACTCATCTGGATGGTGGTTATTTTTTTGGGGGGGGGTAATGACCGAAAGAACGAGATCGCAGATACAAGCGGCTGAAATGAGCTTTCTCCGTAGGATTGCTGGACTCACCCTCAGAGATAGGGTGAGGAGCTCAGTCATCCGGGAGAGGCTCAGAGTAGAACCGCTGCTCCTCCACATTGAAAGGAGTCAGTTGAGGTGGTATGGGCATCTGATTAGGATGCCTCCTGGACGCCTCCCACTTGAGGTGTTTCAGGCACATCCCACTGGGAGGAGACCCCGGGGCAGACCCAGGACTCGGTGGAGAGACTATGTCTCCCAGCTGGTCTGGGATCGCCTTGGTATCCCCTCTGAAGAGCTGGAGCAGGTGGCTGGGGAGAGGGAAGTCTGGGCTTCTCTGCTTGAACTGCTGCCTCCGCGACCCGGACCTCCGGAAAAGCGGTAGAAGATGGATGGATGGATGGATGGATTTTGCAACCTTGCTCATATTTTTGCACCTTTTTTCTTGCAAATTTGTACCCAGTTCACATTTATACATTTGTATAATTCACGCTAAATTTCTGAATCCCCCTTATTAAAAAAATAACAAATGGCCTACTGGTTACCCGGAATAAAACAGTTATAAAAACGTACCAAATATTTCTGGAGAGGATGTGAGAGAGCATACAGTGGGGCAAAAAAGTATTTAGTCAGACTTCCGGTCTGGACGCCATGGTGATAGCAACTTAACGCTGAACCTCCCAGACCCAATCCAAGGAAAACATCTTCAAAATCAGACTTAACAGATTTTTGGAAGAATAAAAATCAAAAGACAAAAACACCATGCCTAACCAAAAGCAGAAGAAACTGATATTCCCCAGGTCAGGACGCGCAGCGGCCGCAGAATCTGAACCGGAGGACCTCCGTTCAGAAGACGAGGAGCTGGACCTAGCTAGCAAAAAGGTTAGCTTGAAATCTCTATTTGATGAATTACGATGATTTCGGGCCGAATTTCATGAATTCAGAGAGGAATTAAAAAGGACGAACAGCAGAATGGACCAGGCCGAAAACCGAATCTTGGAAGCTGAAGAAAGAATAAAAGTGCTTGAAGATTCTATGCTGGATTTACACAAAAAACAGTCAAGGCTGGAGGCTAAGCTAACCGACCAAGAAGGAAGACAGAGACGAGACAACATCAGAATTCATGGTCTGAAAGAAGGAGCTGAAAATAGTTTCAACACAATGGCGGAATGCGTGGAATCCTTATTGAGAGAGAAGTTGGATATTCCACAAACCACCGATTTGAAGATAGAAAAGGCCCATCGTACATTAGCCGCAAAGCCAGCGGCAGAAGCGCCCCCACGTTCGGTGGTGGTAAGATTCTCCGATTTCAAATAAAACAAGAGGTTGTAAGACGGGCTTGGCAGAAAAAAGGATTTATGCATCAAGAGAGAAAAGTCTTCGTGGAGCATGATTACGCCCCGGAGGTTCTTAAAAGCGCCGGGAATATAACGACGCCAAAAAGGTTCTACGGGAACAGAATCTACGCTTTCAGACGCCATTTCCTGCGAAGTTAAGGGTCTTTTACGGTGAAGAGTCATGTCTCTATAATTCGGCGGAAGAAGCAACAATTGACATGGCGAGAAGAGGGCTCCCGGTATCGGTGTTTAAACCCGCAGCGAATCTGAGCGAGAAGATCAGAGCTCAAACGTGGTCCACTCAGAGACCTTCAAAATCCACGGGCCAGCAGCGGGAAACCCAGCCCCAGAGCTACAAAGATAAGCTTTCCAGTTCCAGGAAGGAATAGCGACCTTTTTGTTTTTTTCTTTTCAGTCATTCTGCACTTCCATCCCCCCTCCTACAAGGTAACAAACATTAAAGGAGATGCAGAATCAGCATGTGGTAAAACCTTTCATGGAGCAGTTATAGCATTAGAAACAAATGTCTTCTTAATTTAAAGGAAAAAAAAAATCTTGTTAAAATAGAAATGTAACAATAACCCACATGTTCTCCCTACACTAACAAATACTGTAATAGAGTGAATGTTTGCTGTGATGGGGGTGGGAGGGTGCACACAATCTCATAGGGTATAGGCATAAAAAAAAAAAAAAAAATCATTACAAATTCGGATTGGGATCTGAAATTCACGTTAAAAACATGGGACAAATTACAGGGGTAAGAGAGGGCCCTCAACACGTAACAGAGTTTGAGGAATTTCCCTCAGAGCCTACACTCCATCAGGGCTCTTACAGGGTCTTTAAAGAGACCCCAGCTCAGGAAGTTTTTTTGACAGTTTTTTGTTTTAAAGTTTCGTACACTATGTTCTTAATGTTTTTATGTTCTTAATGTTCTTTCAGTTTCTGAGTAGCAAAAAAGAGGGCCACCACACTGTTATACTAAATAAGAAAATGCAATGGAGAAACAGGGTGTAACCAAAATAGCCTCATATAATGTTAAAGGGATCCTGAATCCAGTTAAAAGATCCAAGATTCTACACAAAATGAAAAAAGACAAAGCAGAAATAATATTTTTACAAGAAACCCACCTAACAGACGTGGAACACAGTAAACTCAATAGACAAGGGTTTAAAATGATCTCTTCATCTTCATATAAGTCAGGGAGGAGGAGGGGAGTAGCGACATTGATATCAACCAAAATTACATTTGAAAAAAAATCAGAACACAAAGATAAAGAAGGGAGGTACAGTTTGGTAATTGGGCGGCTAGAGGGAGAAGATATCACCCTGCTGAATGTATATGCACCACCAGGGGCTAAATGGAAATTTTATAAAAATGTATTCAACCTAATGATAACTAAAGCCCAAGGTTTAGTGATATGTGGTGGAGACTTCAGTCTAAGACTGAATCCATACTGGGATGCAACAGGTAATTCTTCACATCAAAATAACACTCAAAATAGGAAAACTCGGATGCTATTAAAAGAAATGGGAATCTGTGACGTATGGAGGGAATTCAACCCCAATGTAAAAGATTATACTTTTTATTCAACGCCACATTCATCTTACTCAAGGACTGATTACTTTTTTTATGTTTAATAGAGACATTGGAAGAGTAAAAACATGTAAAATAGGACTGATGGATCTCTCTGACCACAGTCTGATCTATATGGACTTAAACATCCAAAAATACACAAATAATACATTTTCCTGGAGGTTGAATTCAAATGTCCTGAAAGGACCACTGAAAGATGAATTGGAATCAGATATTCTCAGATATTTGGAAGAAAACGATAATGGAGAAGTATCCCCTTTAATACTGTGGGATGCATGCAAAGCTGTAATAAGGGGAAAAATTATTGCAAAACTGGCAACCCAAAAGAAACTGAGACAAGAAAAACTAATCACACTAGAGTCAGAACTCAAGAACCTAGAAAAAGAACACAAAGACAACACTCATTCTAATGGCTCGCTCAAGATTAAAGAAATTAAAAATCAAATAAATGAGATCTACACAATAGAAATCCAGAAGAAACTTACATTTCTGAAACAAAAACACTATGAAGCAGGCAGTAAATCGGCAAAATTACTAGCCTATAAATTGAGGAAACAACAAACAGAAAGAGCAATCTACAAAATCAGAGACCCAGTATCAAAGGAAATAAAATTCAGAATTCAGGATATTCTTAAAAGCTTTGAGAATTACTATAAGAACTTATACTCCCACAAAAAACATAAAAACGCATCCGAGACATTCCTAAACACATTAAACCTTCCCCAACTTACAGAATCACAAAATAAAACACTACTGTCAGAAATACAACCTAAAGAATTGGAAAAAGCAATTATGAAACTTAAAGCTAACAAATCCCCAGGAGCAGATGGCTATACAGCAGAATGGTACAAAACCTTTAAACAGCAACTATCTCCTCTCCTCCTGAAAACATTTAACTATGTCCTCCACACAGGGGAAATCCCCCCCTCCTGGAGAGAAGGGGTCATTGCAGTTATACCTAAACCTGAAAAGGATAAACTACAATGCTCCAACTACAGACCAATCAGTGTATTAAATCAGGACTATAAGCTTTTTACCATTATCCTTGCCAAAAGGTTAGAAAACATACTGACAGACTTAATTCACTTAGACCAAACAGGTTTTATAAGACAAAGACAGACACAAGACAACATTCGACGCACTTTACACATAATTCATCATATAAAAAAATATAACTTAAATGCAGTCATATTGGGATTAGATGCTGAAAAAGCATTCGATTCGGTTGACTGGTCTTTCCTATATAGAATCTTATCCAGTTTCAATTTTCATAACAACTTCATTAGAACTATACAGGCATTATATAAAAAACCAACAGCTAAAATAAGGATTAACGGTAATTTATCATCTTTTGAGCTGGAAAGAGGATGTCGTCAAGGCTGCCCCCTGTCTCCACTGCTCTTTGCAATCTTCATAGAACCTCTGAGCCAATGGATAAGACAAAATCAAGAAATTCAAGGTATTACACTTGGTCAGAAGGAACATAAAATAGCACTCTTTGCTGATGACATTTTAATATACCTAGGGCAGCCAGACACTTCTTTACCAGAACTAATCTCAGTTTTTTCATACTATGGAGATTTATCGGGGTACAAATTAAACATGCATAAAACCCAAGTTTTAACATTCAACTATGACCCAAATCATTATTCACTAAGTGAACTCAAAACTAACTGGGAGTTGGAATCTATGAAATATCTGGGGGTCAATATCCCGAAACAACTCAACAAAATTATAACACTAAACTATGATCCACTGGTGACAAAAATAAAATCTGACCTAGCAAGATGGAATATGATACCATTCTTAGGTACTGCACAAAGAATTGAAGCAGTCAAAATGAATATACTTCCACGTCTTCTATACCTTTTCCAAACAATACCGGTAGAACCTCCCAAAAAAACATGACAGGAGCTGGACAGAAAGGATCTCAAGATTCATATGGCAGGGCAAGAGACCTAGAATCAGATATAGAACCTTACAGCTAAACAAAGACAAAGGTGGGCTCATGCTGCCAAATATCAGGGACTATTTTAAAGCCGCACAAATTAAAACTTTAATAGAGATATGTAACCCAGTCTACACTGCACAATGGAAGGAGATCGAATGCCAAATAACAAGTGACATCCCCCTACAGGCGATAATAGGGAACAATGCCTTACCTAAACTCTTGAATAACACTAACCCGTGGATAGAGACCCCGCTAAAAATTTGGTTTAAGATAGTCAGAGAGATTCAAGCTAAAGAGCCCTATCGACTTCTGCAATGGATTGCCTATGATCAAGACTTTACCCCCAATAAAACAGACACTAGATTTAAAGAGTGGAAAGAGAAAGGGCTGATAAAATATTACAATTTTTTTAAGGGGCAAACTTTAAGAAGTTTTGAAGATTTGAAAAAACAAGGTCTAATAAATCAAGATCTTTACAGGTTCTTTCAGCTTAGACACCACATAAACAATATACTTAAAAAGGAGGATTTGGAAAGGGCCCAGTCAGGTGTTCTGAAGGTCTTCTTAATGGCATATAAAGGGATCCCAGGGATCAGATACATTTCTAAAATATACCAAGGTCTTCAAGACTTAAAAGGAGAGGGCTGCACGGTGGCGCAGTGGTTTAGCACTGTGGCAGCACAGTTTTACCCTCGGCCGGGGGATCGCGGGGATCATGAGATCGTGGGTTCGATCCCAGCCCCCGACCAACAGTGAGCTGTGTGGAGTTTGCATGTTCTCCCCGTGTTGCGTGGGTTTACTCCGGGATTTCTCCGGTTTCCTCCTGCATACCAAAAACATGTAGGTTTAGGGCGCTCGCGCACGCAGCGACCAGCAGCCGGTGGCTTGTCACCAGACTGCAAACCAAATCTACCTACGGGTACAAATAAGTAACAAAAAAAAAATATATATATATAAAAGAGAGATGGGAAAAAGAGGGGAATTTCACTTTACAATTGGAAATATGGGAAAAGCTAAATAAACAGCAATGGAAAAGTACCTCATCCCTGCAGTGGAGAGAATTTGGATGGAAAAATTTGGTAAGATTTTTCAGAACACCTGCACAAAACAAATTTACCCATAAGGGGTTGAACTGTTGGCGCTTGTGTGGTGAAAAGACTGCAAATCATTTTCATGTGTTTTGGTCATGCCCAGTTATCCACCAATATTGGACCAATGTACAGACAATATTGGGGAAAATATTCAAAATAACAGTTCCCTTTTCTTTTGTAACTTTGTATTTGGGTTTACTACCGGACTCACTGGAAAGACGAGGAGATAAATACTTATTCAATGTTTTAATATTGGCAAGTAAAAAAGCCCTAAGTAAAAAATGGATGCTGAAAGACTGTCCTACACCTGAAGATTGGATTAACGTGACTCAAGACATTTACTCGATGGAAAAGTTGACATTCGCACTGAGACAGGACATGGATGGGTTCATGAACTTTTGGCAACCCTGGATCACATATGTGTCTTCCATTAGATCTAATCTTTGACAAATACCATTTCAATAATGGTCCCGCTCTTTGTTCCAACGCTACTCAGATGCTCTTTTACTTTTAATTACTTAATTTTCTGTTTGTTTGTTTTTTGCTGTTCTGTTCTGTTTGTTTGTTTGTTTGTTTTTTATTTTATTATCTTTAATTTCACTTTTTCTTTCACTTTAAAAAAAAAAGGGGTGTTGTAATAATTATCCTACCAATGTTGTCAAATAGCAAAAAATAAGGGAACATGTGATGAAAATGTAAACAATGCAATGCTGTAATGACCTGTATACCCTTTACAAAAACTTAAATAAAAAAAAAATATATCAAAAAAAAAAAAGAAAGTATTTAGTCAGCCACCAATTGTGCAAGTTCTCCCACTTAAAAGATGAGAGAGGTCTCCAATTTTCATCATAGGTATACCTCAACTATGAGAGACAAAATAAGAAAAAAAAATCCAGAAAATCACATTGAAGGATTTTTAATGAATTAATTGGTAAATTCCTCAGTAAAATAAGTATTTGGTCACCTACAAACAAGCAAGATTTCTGGCTCTCACAGACCTCTAACTTCTTCTTTAAGAGGCTCCTCTGTCCTCCACTTGTTACCTGTATTAATGGCACCTGTTTGAACTCGTTATCAGTATAAAAGACACCTGTCCACAACCTCAAACAGTCAGACTCCAAACTCCACTATGGCCAAGACCAAAAAGCTGTCAAAGGACACCAGAAACAAAATTGTAGACCTGCACCAGGCTGGGAAGACTGAATCTGCAATAGGTAAGCAGCTTGGTGTGAAGAAATCAACTGTGGGAGCAATTATTAGAAAATGGAAGACATACAAGACCACTGATAGTCTCCCTCGATCTGGGGCTCCACGCAAGATCTCACCCCGTGGGGTCAAAATGATCACGAGAACGTTGAGCAAAAATCCCAGAACCACATGGGGGAACCTAGTGAATGACCTGCAGAGAGCTGGGACCAAAGTAACAAAGACTACCATCAGAAACACACTATGCCGCCAGGGACTCAAATCCTGCAGTGCCAGACGTGTCCCCCTGCTTAACCCCTTAACGCCTGAATTTATTTCCAATTATGAAAAAAAAAATTTCACTTGTGTTTTTGCTTTCAAGTAGATGCTAAATTAAGTTGAGAAAGTTAATTTGACTCGTCGGCCTCCGTCGGTCTATGATGACCATGGAAGAGAATCCTAAACGTCTACTCTGCTGGAACAGCACCGCCTGTGGCTGAACAGGCCAATGCGCGAATGACAGTCCCTGTCACACAGGTCACACTTGTGGGTGGTCTCCGTGCTGCTGGGTCTGTGGTGGTTCTTCCTGCGGGTCCTTTTTTCATCTGCTGCAGCAGTCAGTCTCTCTTCACCCGCCTTGAGCTGTCTGGTCAGGGTGCCTCTCCATTTGGAGCGGTCCGTTGCAAGGTCCTCCCAGCGCTCTGTGTTGATATCCAGGGCCTTCATGTCTCTCTTGCAGACGTCTCTAAAGCGCAGCTGTGGGCGGCCAACGTCTCTCCTGCCAGTTGCCAGTTCTCCATAGAGGACGTCTTTGGGGATTCTGCCATCCTCCATACGGTGAACGTGGCCTAGCCAGTGGAGCCTGCGCTGCCTGAGTAGAGTGAACATGGAGGGAAGGCCGGCGCGGGACAGAACTTCTGTGTTGGGCACTTTGTCCTGCCAGGATATGTCCAGATGTGGCGAATGCAGCGCAAGTGGAAGGAGTTCAGTCTCTTTTCCTGCCGGGCGTATGTTGTCCACGTCTCACTCCCATAGAGCAGTGTGCTGATGACGCAGGCGTTGTACACTGCCATTTTCGTCTTGACAGAGAGTTTGGGATTCTCCCACACTCGTGTGGTGAGGCGAGCGAGTGTGAAGGCTGATTTTCCAATCCTCTTGTTGATCTCTGTATCAAGGGAGAGGTTGTTGCTGATCGTGGACCCCAGGTACGTGAACTGATTCACGACCTCCAGCTTGTAGTCATCAATGGTGATGGTTGGTGGTGCTTCTGTGCCTTGCGCCAAGACGTTAGTCTTCTTCAGGCTGATGGTAAGCCCGAAGTCCTTGCATGCCTGGGAGAAGTGGTCCATCAGGGTCTGAAGCTCCTGCTGTGTGTGGGTTGCGACTGCAGCGTCGTCTGCGAACAGCATGTCTCTGATTAGAGCCTCGCGTACTTTGGTTCTGGCTTTCAGGCGGGCGAGGTTGAAAAGCCTGCCGTCAGATCTTGTGTGCAGGTAGATTCCCTCTGTTGCTGTGCTGAAGGCATGCCTCAGGAGCATAGCAAAGAAAATCCCAAAGAGGGTTGGCGCAAGTACACAGCCCTGTTTCACTTCGCTGCGTATGTTGAATGGCTCTGAGACGTTGCCATCGTGCTGCACTATCCCCTGCATGTTGGTGTGAAACGATTCGATGAGGCTTTGCAACTTTGGTGGGCATCCTATCTTTGGCAGGATCTTGAAAAGGCCCTCTCTGCTGACCAGATCAAACGCTTTGGTGAGGTCGATGAAGGAGACGTACAGAGGCATGTTCTGTTCTCTGCATTTCTCCTGGAGTTGGCGGATGGAGAATATCATGTCTACCGTCGATCGCTCAGCGCGGAAGCCACACTGAGACTCGGGGTAGACACGTTCGGCAAGCTTCTGTAGACGAATGAGAACAACTCGTGCGTAGACTTTGCCAACAACGCTGAGGAGGGAAATGCCCCTGTAGTTGTTGCAGTCGCTTCTCTCCCCTTTGTTTTTGTAGAGGGTGATGATCTTGGCGTCCCTCATGTCCTGTGGTACGGCACCTTCCTTCCAGCACTGGCAGAGGACGTCATGCAATGGCAGCAGTAGGACGGTCTTGCAGTGCTTGATCAGGTCAGGGGGTATGCCGTCGTTGTCGGGTGCCTTGCCAGCGGCCAAGCTATCAATGGCCTTACTGAGTTCGTCGATGGTTGGCTCGGCGTCAAGTTCGTCCATGGATGGCAGGCAGTCGATGGCATCAAGGGCTGACGGTGTCACGGTGTTCTGTCTAGAGTAGAGGTCGGAGTAGTGTTCCACCCATCTCTCCATCTGCTTGTTCTTCTCTGTGATCATCTCCCCAGTGGAAGATTTGAGGGGGGCCGTCTTGCTCTGAGCCGGACCAAGTGCTTTCTTGATGCCATCGTACATACCACGGATGTTCCCTGTTATGGCAGCTGTTTGAATGTCTTGGCTGAGCTGAGTCCAGTACTCGTTGGCACAGCGCCGAGCAGTCTGCTGAACTTTGCTTCTCGCAGCCCTGAGAATCTGGAGATTCTTCTCGTTTGGGTACTTCTTGTACTCAGCAAGTGCTGAACACTTGGCTTCAATGACGGGGGTCATCTCGGTCAACTTGGCATCAAACCAGTCCTGTGACTTCGAGGTCTTCCTCCCAAAGGTAGCCAAGGCTGTGCGGTAGATGGTGTTTCGCAGCTCTTCCCACTTCTGCTTTGCAGATTTTCCTCCTTGTGGTACACCAAGTTCCTTCTCAAAGGTGGAGGCAAACTGCTCAACAAGTTCTGGTTGGGCCATCTTGCTGATGTCAATCCGTGCCTTTCCAGGTTGTCTAGCACGATGGAATTTCTTCAGCTGCAGCTTGACCTTGCAACACACCAATGAATGGTCTGTGTCGCAATCTGCACTCTGGAACGAATGGGTGATTAGCACGTTCTTCAGTGAGGTGCGCCTGGTCAGGATCAAGTCTAGCTGGTGCCAGTGCTTTGAGCGTGGATGTTGCCAGGAAACCTTGTGTTGGGGCTTGGTCTTGAAGAACGAGTTTGGGATGCACAGATCGTGATATGTGCAGAACTCGAGCAGCCGCTGTCCGTTGTCGTTCATTCTGCCCACGCCAAAAGGTCCAAGACAGGAGGGCCAGGAGTCGTGGTCAGCACCCACTCTGGCATTGAAGTCTCCAAGGAGAATGAGTTGTTCAGAGTTGGGGATGATCCTGACAGTTGTTGCGAGATTCTCGTAGAACTCGTCTTTTGCCTCTGGTGTGGCTGTCTGTGTTGGGGCATACACACTGACGAGGGTGACTGGGCCTTCAGTGGTGTTCAGGCGGAGGGTGAGGAGTCGCGCAGAGCCAGTGCTGCCCGGTTCCACCATCTTCAGCAAAGTGTTCTTCACTGCGAAGCCCACTCCGTGTTCCCTGTGTTCGTCACTGCCCTTTCCCTGCCAGTAGAACGTGTAGTCCTCTCTCAGTGTGCCTGCATCAGCTAACCGTGTTTCCTGGAGAGTGGCGATATCCACTCCCAGTCTCTTCAGCTCATTATTGATGATGGCAGTCTTCCTGGTGTCGTTGATGTCCTTGAGGTTAGCAGCGAGTCCTGTCATCATAGTGCGGACGTTCCAAGTTCCCAGTTTTAGAGTTGGTCTCTTTTGTTTTATTGTCTTGCCTGGTGCGAAGGTTCTCAGCCTGCTGTTTGGATTTCTCCTTATCCCCATGCACCCAATGAGGAAAGCAAGCTGTGGCGGGACAACACCTTATTGGCTGGGGGCTGCCCAGCTTGAGGCGGGCGGTAGTTGTCCAGTGAGATCTGATGATCCCTCCCACCGCCGGGAACAACCCCTGGTGCCACGCTCTACGCCTATTGAGCAGTGGCTTATTACCGGTAACTGTCATTCCCCGTGTTTTGTCTACGCCAAAGGCGAAGCTGGAGTGTCCTCTCCAGTGATCCGGTGTTCTACCTTCCAGCGTTGGGCGTTGGTAGGATTCAAGCCTGGGCAGGAAGATATGGAGGACAAGATGTTGCCCATGCAGCATGTCCCCCCTCTCTACGTCACTGATGAATCCAAAGGAACAGCAGGGCTGCTACAGTTTGGCACCAGCGCCGTTGCAGGAGCTGCCAGAACGATGTTGAGCACAACATAGAACTGCCTTAGGGGCTCCGACTCCGGATTTTTCCTCAGGGTTGACTCCCGAAGCCTTTCCCGTGACCGGGTATGCCGCAAGGCAGCAGAGGTTTGAAATCAGGGTTTACCTTCCCCTAGATGGGCTACCTTCCCAGGTTGACGAGCCACCATCTACCCGAAGCATCTGGTTTTAAGGTGCCAGAGATCCGCCCTCGCCCCTTCTCCTATTAGTAAAAGCAGTTCCGCCGGGCTTAGAGACTAAACCACACGGGCAGGCTAGGAGTTGGACTTAGTTGTCAGAGGCTTTTCGAGATGCACGCCATAAGGAGCATTTTATGAGCACTGGGAGCTTAACCCCAGTGCCGCTCCTGGCTATGACAACCTTGGAACCAAGGTTGTCATAGCCAAGGTGACTTTTCATGGAACCAAGGTGACTTTTCATGGAAAACACAAAATAATTGTCTGGGTGACCCCAAACTTTTGAACGGTAGTGTATCTATATATATAAATATATATATATATATATATATATATATATATATATATATATATATATATATATATATATATATATTCATTCTAGTAAGGATGGACAATGGAAAAATGGCATTAAGGGCTTTTTTTTAAATCCTATTTCCAACTTGGGAAAGGAGGTTTGAAGTTGGAGCTTCTAACTGACCTTGGGGGACAACAACCCTGATTTGCATCCATACAAGCTGAGAAGGGATCTTCCCGTTTCAGGTCCAGGAGAAAGTGGCTTCAGCCCCTGGTTATATTTAGTTTGGGTTAACAGCCCACTCCTTCCATTTTTGTTATCACATTTCAAATCAAGAGTGCCTCAAAATGGACTGATTAGGCAATGCTGAACACTGGAATGAATGACCAAGATTAGGGACTTATTTATCTGAATGTTGTCTGTTATGATTTTCTTGTGTATGTGTGGCAACATCCACCAACAAAACATTATTCAGAACTGAGGCTGCACTCACACCAGGCAATCTGTATCGTGTCCAAGCACCTTTGATCCCATTCTTACATTCAATCAGACCTTTATAGTTTCACTTAATTTGACTATAGCACATAAAATAGATATAATTTTAGGTATGATGCAAATTAGCGAAAACAGGCATCTATGGTAAAAAAAAAATGGTAAAAAAAGCACCTGTTCCCATCTCAAGTATGAAGAATCTTTTATTTATGCAACAAAGTTATTTTCAGTATTTTCAACTCTCATGACTGCCAAACTATAACCCTAACCCAAACCCTAACCCTAACCCTAGCAATCAGGAAATGGATGGTGCTCCGTCTCTGACCGTTCCTACGAGAAACTAATGCTTGCAAAAGGTTCCTAGGTATGTGTTGGAAGTGCTCCAACCGGAAGTGGAGGAATACAGACTGTATTTTAGTTGCATTTGGAGCGGAAGCGGTTTGATGCGAATTTGCGACAACAGGTGTCAAGGGGTTAAGCCAGTACATGTCCAGGCCCGTCTGAAGTTTGCTCGAGAGCATTTGGATGATCCAGAAGAGGATTGGGAGAATGTCATATGGTCAGATGAAACCAAAATAGAACTTTTTGGTAAAAATTCAACTTGTCGTGTTTGGAGGAGAAAGAACACCATACCTACTGTGAAGCATGGGGGTGGAAACATCATACTTTGGGGCTGTTTTTCTGCAAAGGGACCAGAACGACTGATCCGTGTAAAGGAAAGAATGAATGGGGCCATGTATCGTGAGATTTTGAGTGAAAACCTCCTTCCATCAGCAAGGGCATTGAAGATGAAACGTGGCTGGGTCTTTCAGCATGACAATGATCCCAAACACATCGCCCGGGCAACGAAGGAGTGGCTTCGTAAGAAGCATTTCAAGGTCCTGAAGTGGCCTAGCCAGTCTCCAGATCTCAACCCCATAGAAAATCTTTGGAGGGAGTTGAAAGTCTGTGTTGCCCAGCGACAGCCCCAAAACATCACTACTCTAGAGGAGATCTGCATGGAGGAATGGGCCAAAATACCAGCAACAGTGTGTGAAAACCTTGTGAAGACTTACAGAAAACGTTTGACCTCTGTCATTGCCAACAAAGGGTATATAACAAAGTATTGAGATGAACTTTTGTTATTGACCAAATGCTTATTTTACCGAGGAATTTACCAATTATTTCATTAAAAATCATTCAATGTGATTTTCTGGATTTTTTTTCTTATTTTGTCTCTCATAGTTGAGGTATACCTATGATGAAAATTGGAGACCTCTCATCTTTTAAGTGGGAGAACTTGCACAATTGGTGGCTGACTAAATACTTTTTTGCCCCACTGTACATGAAAGACTGTGAGAGGACCTCCATGTGAAGACCATCGTGGTGGATGAGAAAGACGAGCGTGGAGTCTGAACCAGTTTCCCCTGACAACAGTGTAAGCATCTCAGAGGGTGAGTAGCATGTTTGCCAGCTCCTGGTCCGAGTTCAGCCGTGACAATGTCAGGTGAAGTTATTTGGTTGGCTGTGACCTGCAGCCATCAGACAAACACCTCAGCATCTCTGGAACTCCCCCATCACCACCTGTCTCTTCACTTTTCTCTGTTCTACTTTTTTTAGAAGCCTTTATTTGCCGTCAGTCCTCTCTCTGAGCCCCGTGGTTATTTTGCTGAAGATTTAACGCCTCATCTTAAATTGGAAGTTCCATCTCCCAGCTGATGGGCCTGTTTATGTTTCCCCTGCCAGCGCTCGTCTTGCTTGTTCAGCCTGTGTTCCTTCTACTTTTATCCTGGCTTGTTTTCTTCTGCTTTGATCAACGGTGCTACAATGCAAACGCTGCCAACTCTGAACCGCATCCAAAGTCAAACAGAAAATCATCAACACTGCAAACTTCTGCCCAAACAGGGATTGTATTAAAATGCACGAGAGGGCTTTTTTCTCATTAGAGGAGAACAAAATGAGAGGAACAAGTAGAGGACTGTGAAACGCGCCCGCCTCCATTCATTAAGACTAAAAACTCACACTGAAGCATGGAAATCACTGCAGGCCATTTAACGTTGGGGGGGAGGGGGTGCAGCGTCAGGTACAAGCACATAAATCTAAATTAGCTACAAATGTACAAGAATAAAGGTGCAAAGGTATGAGAAAAGTTGCAATTTTAAATATTAAAAAAAGTCTCAAATTGTAATTTAATTACATCCCAGCCAGCATGTCCATGTGGGCTCCCCTATAGGTTTATTCTGGGCTGTCATATGGGTCCATGTGGGTTTGTCTGTGGGTTCCATGTTGGCCCATCTGTGTTTGCCCACATTGACTTCACCTGTTTACATATTTTTAATTTATTTTCTCATAAATTTGCAATTTTTTCTGTAAACTTGCATGTTTTTCTTATAAATGTTTTTTTCTTGTAAATTTAAAACTTTTTGTCATAAATTTGTTAGAATAAAATAGAACAGAATAGAATAGAATAGAAAAGAAAAGAATAGACTTTATTGTCACTGTACAGTTGTACAGCACAACCAAGTTGTGGGTGCTCCACCAGGCTACTGCACAATAAAGATAAAACACGGTTACAGAACGCACGACTGAAATAAAAATGGCCCAGGATGATGGAAATATACACAGGTACAGTTGTGGCTTCACGGGTGGAACAATGTACATGAGCGTGCAGAGTGCAGAGACAGGTGAGTTATAGTGATAATTAAAAGGTCCTCAGTTCTGTGCATGTCAGCGTTCAGAGGGAGGGGGTGGGGCCTCTGACTGTTTGCAGTCCAGATGGCCCAGAACCTGTCAGTCTGGAGGTGTGGGACCTGATCGATCTGAACTGTCATCCAGAGGGAAGCAGGTCAAACAGGTGGTGGGGGGGATGTGAGGGGTCTCCTGTCATGGCCTTGATCCTTCTGAGACAGGAGGATCTGGAGATGTCTTCCAGGGAGGGCAGAAGGCCGCTGATGATTTTTTGGACGGTGTTGATGACTCTCTGCACAGCCTTCCTGTTCTCGGCCGTGGAGCCAGTGTACCACACACCCAGACAGTAGGTGAGCACGCTCTCCACTGAGCAGCAGTAGAAGGCCAGCAGCAGCTTCTGGTCCAGGTTGTTCTTCCTCAGGACATGGAGGAAGTGCAGCTGCTGCTGGACTTTCTTCACCAGGGCCTTGGTGTTGACAGTCCAGGAGAGGTCAGAGGACATGTGGGTGTCCAGGAACCTGAAGGTGGGAACAGTTTCCACGCAGTTGCCATTTATTTTATTTATTTTATTTGTTTATTTGACAGGGACAGTGCAATAAACATAGACAAAAAAAAAATCTAATGTGTTGCACAAAGAGTGTATAGCTATTAGCTAATTTGCAACTCTTGTTCCTGGATGGGCTTTAGAAAGAAGAAACAGGTAAAAAGAGAGAAAGATAAGGAAAAAAAAATGAAAACAGAATAAACAATAACCACATGCATCAATGCAAACAAGATTATAAATACACAATATAAAAACCTGGTTCACATTTGCCTATTTCAGGCCTCCCTCCCTTCGTCACTCACTATAAACAAACACATTCATTCCTTCCCTTCATTCACTCTCACCCTGCAGACAATCATTTCATACATGGGTACATTCTTGTTTACTTTTCAGCCAGTTTTTAACCTTTGTAGTAAATGTTTTAAAGTCCGTTATTATTTTAATTTCATTTGGCATTGTGTTCCAGATATGACTGCCCTTTATAGAGAAAGCTGTTTGTCCAAATGTGGTTCTGCGGTGGAATATTTTACAGTTGTTAACAGAACTCCTGGTGGATCTGCTGCTGTCCTGTCTTTGGATGAAACCAGCAAGTGGCTCTGGTGCTGATTTATGGAAACATTTGAAAATTAATTTCAGAAAACAGAGGTCAATGAAACTCTCAAAACTCAATAGATTGTATTTTTTTAAAATATAACAGTGATGCCACCTAATGGGCTTTTTATCCAAGATTTTTAGAGTTTGATTATATAATGAACCTATATGTTTTATTGTGGAAGGAGCTGCTTGAGCCCAGACTGTCAGACAGTATGATATAAGCGAAAAAACCATTGAATGCATATACAGTACGGCTGCTTGGTATGGTATGTAATATCTAATTAATTTAAAGCAGTTCAGATTTTTTTTTTACTGTTTTAGAAATCTTCTTTATATGAAGATTAAATTTGAATTGAGGATCTAGTACAATGCCAAGGTATGAGGGTGGGGGTGGTCCTGACTGTTCTTCCTGAAGTCCAGGAGGAGTTCTTAGTTTTTTTGGACATTCAGTTTCAGGTTGTTTGCTTGGCACCACAGCAGCAGATTCTGTCTCCGCCCTGTATGCCTTCTCATCATCATCGGTGATTAGCCCAACCAAGGTGATGTTGTCCATGTATTTCACGATGATAATGGCTGGCTGGGTTGGAGTACAGTCAAAGGTGTTAGTTTTTCTTGTAAAATTGTGACCTTTTGCCTTCTCAGCCACTGCAGATTAGGGGAGAGGATGTAGAGGTAGTTGAGGACTACAAATACCTGGGTGTCATGATCAGCAGCAGACTGGACTGGAGATCCAACACCGATGCTGCGCGCAAGAAGGGGATGAGCAGACTCTACTTCCTGAGGAAGCTGAGATCCTTCAACATGTGCAGCAGGATGCTGGAGCTTTTCTACTAGTGTGGAAGTTGTGTTCAATGATGAGACTGAGTTCATTCCTCAGGTTCGGCTTTATTGCAGAACACAATCATCCAACATTCTCAAATAGAAAGAAGAGGCAGAATCATGTTACATCACACTCTTATACCTCCGGGGGATTAAGAACTCAAGTCACATGGTGCTTCTGCAAACATTTAATCACAATGCAAGTCTCTGAAGATTCACCATTGTCTCTTATTCTCTGGTGTTCCGGGAATCCCCCCAGGGCCTCCTCTCTGAGACAAGGGTCCGACTTCACACCTCCTCGACATCTCCTGTCGGCCCCCGTCCATCCAGACTCTTTGTTCCTCCAGACGTGAAGCCCCAATCCACATAAGCCATACATTTGTGGGAGATATGAACCAGACATATGTGCCACACTCTTGTGGGAAATATGAACCAAACATATGTGCCACATGACCCCCCCCCCCCCAAACGTCTGCATGGGACAAACATACTAGTAAATGCATAACATAAAAGACATTGCCACATAACCAACAATCAATCCCCCAATCTCTTAGGTCTTAACTTCCTGCCGAATCTGCTGTAAGCCGGCTTCGCTGCGTCTGCAGCGCCTCCTCGCACCTGGGGATTAGACTTGTTAGCACATCTCTGTGGGAGCTCTGGAACATGCCTTCTCGGTGGCCTGCCACGGCGGGGGGCTTTCGCCAACTGCCCGTGTTCATCAGCCAGAACAAAAGCGGGCTTGAGTCTGTTTATGCAAATTAGCTCCCTTCTGCCCCCCAAATCTAGCAAGAAATGCTTCTCATTTTTTTCCAGCACCCTGAACGGTCCATCGTATGGCGGTCTCAGCCCTGGGCGTTGTGCATCATGTCTAACAAAAACAAACTCTGCGTTTTTTAAAGCCTCTGGCACAAAAACGCGTGGAAAACTGTGATGCACTGGGCCAGGCAGCGTGTTTGGTCCTGTGCCGCTCTGCGACAGCTGAGCGGGGGGACAATTTGGTGCAGGATTTTCCGGAAGAAATTCCCCCGGCAAACGGAGAGGTTGTGTGAAAACTAACTCCGCTGGGGAGGCCTGTAAATCCTCCTTAGGTGCAGAACGCAACCCCCATAAAATCCATGGCAGTTTGTCCACCCAATTTGTATCCCTGAGTGATGCTCTGAGGGCTGCTTTCAATGACCTGTGAAAGCGTTCACATAAACCGTTGGCCTGAGGGTTATACGCGGTAGTGCGGTGTATCTTCACCCCTAAACTGCGGGCCATAGACGACCACAGCTCGGAAACAAATTGAGGTCCTCTATCGGACATTATGTCCGACGGAACTCCAAAACGCGCAACCCAAGTTGTTAAAAACGCGCGCGCAACCTCTTCCGCCGTTGTTGACGCCAGAGGTACCGCTTCCGGCCAACGCGTGGTGCGGTCCACCATCGTCAAAAGGTGTGTGTGCCCTTGAGACGAGGGAAGCGGGCCCACCAGATCAACATGCACATGATCGAAACGTTTAGCTGGGATGTGAAAAGGTTCCAAAGGGGCCCTCGTGTGCTTGTGTATCTTAGCCCTCTGGCACGGTACACAAGCTGCTGCCCATTCCTTGACCTGTTTGCGCAACCCCGGCCAGACAAATTTCTCCCCCAACATCTTGATCGATGCGCGCACCCCCGGGTGCGCCAGCGAATGGACCGAGTCAAAAACGCGGCAGCGCCACGCAGCTGGAACCACGGGGCGAGGCCGTCCCGTGGACACATCGCATATTAAGGGGGGCATACCTATTTGCAGCACCCTGTGCTCCAGCCTTAACCCTGTTGGTCCAGACTGGAGCGCGCACACATCCGCGTCATCAACCTGCTCTGCAGCCATGTCTGCATAATCTAACCCTACGTGGACCGGGGCTGCGCACGCTCCCGCGTCACTGCCCTGGCCCACAGCCACCGAGTCTGCCCCCACGTGGCCTGGCGTTGCCACAGCACGTGAGAGACAGTCTGCCACTACATTGTGTTTACCTGCGACATGCTGGATATCGGTGGTGAACTCCGATATTGCGGCTAGCTGCCTTTGCTGTCGGCCTGACCAAGGTTCTGAGATCTTGGCCATTGCAAACGTTAACGGTTTGTGGTCCACGAAAGCGGTGAAACGACGCCCTTCCAGCCAGAACTGGAAATGGCGGATGGCCAAGTGTAGGGCTAAAAGCTCCCTATCAAACGCGCTGTATTTACGCTCGTTATCGCGCAAGGATTTGCTAAAGAACGCGAGCGGCTGCCAGGTCCCTGCCACACACTGTTCAATGACTGCCCCCACCGCTAGATCAGAAGCGTCGGTGGTGAGCGCCAAATGGGCTGTTGGAACCGGGTGCGCTAACAAAACGGCGCTTGCAAGGGCTGATTTGACCTGGGAGAAAGCGCGCTCCCGCTCCAGAGACCATTCGACCTTATTAGTGGGTTTTTGTTTTTTTAGTGCCGTGTACAGTGGCTGCATGAGCCGCGCTGCGCTCGGAAGAAACCGGTTGTAAAAATTAACCATTCCTAGAAACTCCTGCAGCGCTTTTATCGTTTGAGGTCGGGGAAAATCTGCTATCGCGCGCACTTTCTCAGGCAGGGGAACCGCTCCTTCTGGCGAAACGCGATGCCCCAAAAAATCGATTTGCGCCACCCCGAACTGGCACTTCGCTGGGTTAATTATCAACCCGTCCTCTGCCAGTCTCCGAAAAACCGCTGTGAGGTGGGTTTCGTGTTCGTCTTCAGACGTGCTGGCTACCAATATGTCGTCTAAATAGACGAACACGAAAGGCAGGTCGCGTAAAACTGCATCCATCATGCGTTGGAAAGTTTGCGCGGCGCCCTTTAACCCAAACGGCATGCGCAAAAACTCAAAAAGCCCAAACGGAGTTATTACCGCGGTTTTGGGAATATCCTGCGCGCGCACGGGGACTTGATGGTAGCTGCACACCAAGTCTATTTTAGAAAAAATGCGCGCCCCCGCCAAATGAATTGAAAAATCCTGGATGTGCGGAATCGGGTAGCGGTCGTGTGCCGAGACGTTGTTCAACCTGCGGAAATCGCCACAAGGTCGCCACGAGCCATCAGCCTTTGGGACCATGTGTAACGGTGAAGCCCAGGGGCTGTTCGAGCATCTAATTATGCCCAGTTTTTCCAGGTTGGCAAATTCCTCACGCGCTATTGCCAGTTTAGCTGAGTCCAAGCACCGGGCTTTTGCAAAAACGGGCGGCCCAGTGGTGGTGATAAAATGCTCCACCCCGTGTTTGGCCACTGTCGCCGAAAACTTTGGGACTGTGAGTGCTGGAAAGTGAGTGAGCAGAGCATGAAACTTACCACCCGCAGCTGTGACGTTGGCATGTGCAGTTGGCGGGGCCACCCGAGCTGTGCAGGGGATAGAATGAAAAGACAGTGCATTAACCAGACGTCTATTAGCAAGGTCAACCAATAAACCATGTGAGCACAAAAAATCAGCCCCTAACATGTTAAAACTGACTGCCGCTACAATAAAGGTCCACTCAAATGAACGGCCCTGTAAGGACAGAAGCATGGTCCTCTCACCGAATGTCTTGATCGCTGAGCCATTCGCTGCTCATACTGACACCCAGGGAGCTTTAGACGGCATCAGCCATTCCGTGTGGGTAGGCGTGACGAAACTCAGCTGGGAGCCCGTGTCCACGAGGAATTGTTTCCCCGAGTGTGCATCTGTCAGGTAAAGTAGCTTGTTTTCTTCTCCGAGGGACGCCGCTGCTACCGGCCCCCGGTCTTGGCATTTCCCTGACGCTGGAATCGGCACGGTGGGAGACATCTGTGTGCCCTCTCCGCAAAACGGCGGTGGTAGAAACGCCGGCTGTCGCCCGCTCCGTGTCGCTTGGTGCCGACTGCCGCCTGTAGCCGCCGTAGTCGGTTCGTCTGGCGCCGCCACCACTGGCTCCAAACCATCTCCGGGCGCCGTCCTCTGCTCAGCTGCCGCGGCTGAAACCGCGCTCCGTTTGTGGGCGTCGACGAGTCGCTAGGCCTCCTTGCTGAGCCCATGGTAGTCCCGCTTGGCCAATCGGGGTGAGTCTGCCAGGGTCACTCTCACTGCTGGCGGCAGAGTCCGGAGGAAAAGGTGGGCGAAAATAAATTCGCCATCCTCGGAGTCTTTCAGTCTCAGCATCTTCACCATCAGGTCTGCCGGTCTGTCGTTCTCCGACTCCGTCAACGCTAGGAGCCCCTCTGCTCGCTGTTGCACCCAGGGGGTGAAATGGCTGATCAGCGCCTCCTTCAATGCGCTGTACTTGTCGGTGTCCGGTGGGTGGTTAACCAGGTCTTCCACCCTCTGGACCGTGTGACTGTCCAGCTTCGCTACCACATGGTAAAACCTCGTTTCATCCTTTGAGATTCTCCAGAGGTTGAACTGCGCCTCGACTGCGCTAAACCAGGAGCGCGGGCTGTGCTGCCAGAAATCGGGCAGCCGGAGCGTGGAGGCAGCCATCAGGCTGGCCTCTGACGAGCTCCGCTCGGGAGAATTCTCCCTGCTCATTCTTTGTCGTGGGTCACCAGTGTGGAAGTTGTGTTCAATGATGAGACTGAGTTCATTCCTCAGGTTCGGCTTTATTGCAGAACACAATCATCCAACATTCTCAAATAGAAAGAAGAGGCAGAATCATGTTACATCACACTCTTATACCTCCGGGGGATTAAGAACTCAAGTCACATGGTGCTTCTGCAAACATTTAATCACAATGCAAGTCTCTGAAGATTCACCATTGTCTCTTATTCTCTGGTGTTCCGGGAATCTCCCCAGGGCCTCCTCTCTGAGACAAGGGTCCGACTTCACACCTCCTCGACATCTCCTGTCGGCCCCCATCCATCCAGACTCTTTGTTCCTCCAGACGTGAAGCCCCAATCCACATAAGCCATACATTTCTGGGAGATATGAACCAGACATATGTGCCACACTCTTGTGGGAAATATGAACCAGACATATGTGCCACACTCTTGTGGGAAATATGAACCAAACATATGTGCCACACTAGGTCATTGTCACTAGCACCATCTTCTTTGCTGATGTCTGTTGGGGTAGCAGTATCAGGGCCAGAGACACCAACAGACTTGACAAGATTATCAAGAGGGCTGGCTCTGTGACCGGTCTCAGGCTGGAGACCTTTGAGACAGTGGTGGAGAGGAGAACACTGAACAAACTGTGATCCATCATGGACAATCCAGATCACCCCCTCCACCACACACTGGGCAGACAGAGGAGCACTTTCTCCAGCAGACTGCTACAGCTCTGCTGCCAAATGGCCAAGTACAGGAAATCTTTCCTGCCACATGCAATTTCACTGTACAATAACTCACTCCGCTGTTGAATTCTGAGTCATAGCTAAGCTGCCATACTGCACCTTACAGTCTAACTGGAACCTCACATTTTACTTTGCACCTGATAGTCCTGCATTTGTCATGGGTGGGAGTATTGTATTGTGTTTTTTGGTTTTATGTGATTTTTAAGTTTGTGTTGCATGTTTATTTATGGTTTGCATGTTTTGTTTTTATATTTAATCAGTGTGTTTTTAAATTGGAAATGTTGTCTACTTCCACCCTGTTGTTCCCCTATTACTAATCAGCAGCACCTATGTTTATTGAGGATGTCCAGCACTTGTGGCTGCACATAAGAGGTGCTCTGGCAGTCCAGAGGAGAGCTTTTTTGCCAGGAGGAAGGAGCCCTGCCTGGGGAGGAGAGCCCTGCCTGAGGAGAGGCCCCTTCTGTAGGAGAGCCCTGCCAGGACAGCCGGCTAAATGAGAGCTCTGCTGACGAGAGGAGGCTGCTGGTCCCAGGAAAATGGCAGAAGGGGGGCATTACTGAGGAGGAGGAGCAGTAATGGCCAGGACCACCATGATGTCGGCATTTGGGGAGGACACTTCCATGTGGAGCAGTTGTGGTGCTGCAGGCGAGAGACAGCAAGAGGCAGAGTGAGGAGCTTTGCCGTCACTGTAAGTATGTGATTCCCAGATAGTAGCACCCCATGACCATGACGATGATGATGTTGATGATGACGATGAGAAATCTGGATATACTGCTGGCTTCCCCTGTACTGGGCTCCTGAGGGCGTCGGTGTCATGGTGGCAGATGGAGCCTGGCCTGGAAGAGTCGACCCTCTTCCTCCAACTTTTAAGGACTTTCATAATTTATTTTATCCCACTTTTGGTTTTTTTAGCTTGTTTTTTTAGTTAGTATTTTATTTTCTTTTAGCTTAATTTAACTTAATTTTAATTCTTAGGTTTTAGTTTAAGCTTTTTATTTAAGTGGCCATTTGTTGTACATATTTTATTGTGTAAATAAGTTCGTTGAACATCATCATTTTAAAGTTTCCCCTTTGATTGTTACCTGTGACTCCTCACCTGGTTTTAAAGAACACTGTAACCTCAAAGTTATGTTTTTAACTACCTCTCGGCCTATATGTTACACATTGTACAGCAAGTACAATTCATGTATCTATACGGGTCATCATCTATTCATCGATGTACAGTATATAAGCTATTTAGGCAGTTTTACTTTCCATTTTTCCTTTTTCTTTTATGCTGTGTGTGTTTCTGTGGTATTGGTCGTCTGCTGTCATGCTGCTGTTACACTGTAATTTCCCCGTTTGGGATCAATAAAGTACATCTATCTATCTAGCTAGCTAGCTAGCTATCTTCTCACTTTTTATTGGAATTTTGGAACTTTCTCATAAATTTGCCACCTTTTTACTGTAATCTTGCAACTTTTTCCTCATAAACTTCTTACTTTTTTCCTTGTAAATTTGCTATTTTCTTCTAAATTTGTGTCCTTTTCCCATGAATTTGAAACATTTTTCTTGTCAATTTAGAACTTTCTCAAAAATGTTCAACTTTTTTTTTACTGTCAAATTGAAACTCTTTCTCATAAATTTTGGAAAAATTTCCTATAAATTTTCACTTTATTTACTCATATATTTGCCACTTTTTTGTTAATTTGCAAATCCTTCTAAATTTTTTCTCATAAATTTGTAACTTTTTATGTAAACGTGCTTAATTTTTCTTGTAAGTTTGTAACCCTTTTAAGTAATTTTACAAATGTTTATCTTGCAAATGTGAAATCTTTTTCTTTTAAAGAAGGAAGAAGATAGAGGACAAGCTGCAGCAGAGTGACCTCAGCGGTGTCCGGAGAAGCCTCAAACCCATCTCTCTGGGGGTTTTCCCTGCAGTTGAAAGTGCTATGAGATGACTGTTGTTGTGAAATGGCGCTATATAAATAAAGTTGAATTGAATTGAATCTGTGGTTGCCACAATACCTTCTCCCAGGCCATGGGGGACAGGGAGTGGGTGAACAACCTGAACCTCCTTTTTTAACAGGTTTGACCAACCGCCCTCTTCTCCACCTGCCCACCAACCACTGCTGCCTCCACCCTCATCTAGTCCTGCTGTCCACGGCCTCCCCCCAACACCCCACCCCCTCCCAGCACACAGCCCCCCTGCCCCAACCTGACCCTCCCTAAGACCCAGGTGAGAGCTGAGATGAGGAAGATCAAGGCAAGGAAGGCTGCAGGTCGAGATGGCATCAGCTCAAGGCTCCTGTATCTGAGGAGACTCAGGTCTTTTGGTGTACAAGGGGCACTGCTGAAGACATTCTACGACACAGTGGCGGCATCAGCCATCACTTTTGGAGTGGTCTGCTGGGGCAGTGGCATTACAGCAGCTGATAGGAAGAGACTGAACAAACTGATTAAGAAAGCTAGCTCTGTCCTGGGGCAGCGCCTTGACCCAGTGGAGGAGATAGGAGAGAGAAGGATGGTGGCTAAACTGTCATCTCTGCTGGAGTCCGAGTCCCACCCTATGCAGGACATACTGAACGCACTGAGGAGTTCATTTAGCAGCAGACTACATCATCCTAGGTGCGCAACCGAGAGGTTTCGCAGGTCCTTCCTACCTACGGCTGTCAGACTGTATAACCTAAGCAGGGCTGCTTGCAGAGATAGCAAAAAGACGTGACAACCTAATAGTATTGAATGCAAAAGACGCAACAGACTTACACAATGGTCCCCTCCAGTATATACAACTATTAAAGCGGCATGATAAAATAAAGGCAGCCATAGAGTTTTAAGTTGGTTTATTGAATCATACCGCCTTCATCGGAACACCTCCCCAGCCCTCGTGCTGCGGGCTGAGGTGATGTCCTCAGGCTCTCAGACAAAGAGACACGGTGTGCGTGTCCAGCAGCAGCAGTTGAAGAGTGAATGAGAGGAAGATTTACAGGACAGTGCAGCATATATACCCAACTCAGACAATACATCAAAGATCTTCACAGCAGTCGATCTGGGCATTTGCATATCAGAGGTACAGACAGGATGCATGAACACAATGCATGGATGACACTTTAACCTCACAGCTGTAAACTCAGCATGCAGCGGAAAAAACCCAGGAGTAACGAGTTGACTGTCTCTGTGTGTTGTGGGGGGGTTGAATCAAACCCGCTACACTAGGACAATATCAGTCGCTATGGAGGGTGACAATATGTATGGGTACATATTCATACTATGTAGGGTAACTAAATAGACTGTTATGCTGTTTATTGCATCTAGCTACAATGCTCCGCACTGTGTATATATATTTATATATAAATTAAATTAAATCACCCTTTATTGTCATTCAACTGTACAGCCAATCATGTACAGTAGAACGAGATTGTGTTTTACCCATCTACTGTGTTAATCACACACACCCCAAGTGTAGAATCAGAGGGCCACTGCCATGCAAGGCGCCGCCACAAATTTCCCTCCTCCATTCCATTATTGCTGAGCACCAAGCTGGATGGCAGGAAGTTCCACTTTTATATGGTCTTCGGCATGACCTGGCCGGGATTTGAACCCCTGCCTCCCAGGTGTGGGGCGGATGCTCTACCAACTGAGCCACCACTCCGGTAATTTTTTTTTATTAAATTAAAATATAATTAAAATTATAAATTAAATTAATTAATTATAAATTAAATATAAATTAAAATTATATTATGTGTACATATGTATATTCACTGCTCTTATTTTCTTATCTTCTAAATTATTGCTCTGAGTGTTGCTATCCCTTTGCTGTTGCAATCCTGGAATTTCCCCATTGTGGGACTAATAAAGGCTTATCTTATCTTATCTTATCTATATCAATCAGTTACTGAGAGTGACAACAACACTGTTGATTCAAACACAAAATATACTGTCTGGGTACATATTCATGGTCTGCAGGGTAACATCACAAACCATAATGCTGTTGATACCATCTAGCTGTAATGCTCCTGCATTGTGTATTTAACTGTGTGTATACAGTGGTGTGAAAAAGTGTTTGCCCCCTTCCTGATTTCTCATTTTTTTTGTGTTTGTCACACTTAAATGTTTCAGATCATCAAACAAATTTAAATATTAGACAAAGACAACACAAGTGAATACAAAATGCAGTTTTTAAAGGAAGGTGTTTATTATTAAGGGAAAAAATCCAAACTTACATGGCCCTGTGTGACAAAGTGATTGCCCTCTAAACCAAATAACTGCTTGGGCCACCCTTAGCAGAAACAACTGCAATCAAGTGTTTACGTTAACTGGCACTGAGTCTTTTCCAGCGCTGTGGAGGAATTTTGGCCCACTCACCTTTGCATGCAACAGCATCTCAATCGGATTCAGGTCAGGACTTTGACTAGGCCACTCCAAAGTCTTCATTTTGTTTTTCATAAGCCACTCAGAGGTGGACTTGCTGGTGTGTTTTGGATCATTGTCCTGCTGCAGAACCCAGTTGCACTTCAGCTTGAGGTCACAAACAGATGGCTGGACATTCTTCAGGATTTTTTGGTAGACAGCTGAATTCATGGTTCCATTTACCACAGCAAGTCTTCCAGGTCCTGATGCAGCAAAACAGCCCCAGACCATCACACTACCACCACCATATTTTACTGTTAGTATGATGTTCCTTTTCTAAAATGCTGTGCTACTTTTACAGTGGATACTACAGTGGATGTAATGGGACACACACCTTCCAAAAAGTTCAACTTTTGTCTCGTCAGTCAACAGAGTATTTTCCCAAAAGTCTTGGGGATCATCAAGATGTTTTCTGGCAAAACTGAGATGAGCCTTTGTGTTCTTTTTGCTCAGCAGTGGTTTTTGTCTTGGAACTCTACCATGCAGGTCATTTTTGCCCAGTCTCTTTCTCTTTCTTATGGTGGAGTCATGAACACTGACCTTAACTGAGGCAAGTGAGGTCTGCAGTTCTTTGGATGTTGTGTGGCCTTTTGTGACCTCTTGGATGAATCGTCACTGCGCTCTTGGGGTAATTTTGGTCACCACTGTTCCATGTTTTCGCTGTTTGTGGATAATGGCTATCATTGTGGTTCACTGGAATCTCAAACCTTTAGAAATGGCTTTATAACCTTTTCCAGACTGATAGATCTCAATTACTTTGTTTCTCATTTGTTCCTGAATTTCTTTGGATTACAGCATGATGTCTACCTTTTGAGGATCTTTTGGTCTACTTCACTTTGTCAGGGAGGTCCTATTTAAGAGATTTCTTGATTGAGAACAGGTGTGGCAGTAATCAGGCCTGATATGGTTAGAGAAATTGAACTCAGCTTTCCAAAGATGTGATAAACTACAGTTAATTTATGTTTTAATTGGGGGGGGGGGATCAGTTTTTCACACAGGGCCGTGGAGGTTTGGATTTTTTTTTACCCTTAATAATGAACACCTTCATTTAAAAACTGCATTTTGTGTTTACTTGTGTTATCTTTGTCTAATATTTAAATTTGTTTGATGATCTGAAATATTTAAGTGTGATAAACATACAAAAAATGTGAAATCAAGAAGGGGGCAAACATTTTTTCACACCACTGTATATATACTCAATTACTGCTTTTGGCTAACCATTTCTTATTATCTTATTCACTAGTGCTCTGAGTGCTGCTATCCCTGTGCTGCTGCAATCCTTGAATTTCCCCATTGTGGGACTAATAAAGGCTAATCTTATCTTAACTTATCTTAAATTTTCACTTTTTTCTCATAACTGCAACTTTTTTGTAAATTTTTCACATTTTTTTTCTCATAAATTTGTGACTTTTTCTTGTAATTTTACCTATGGCACCAGTGTTGCTGAAACCTGCTCACCTACATTTTCTTCTTTTTGTAGGGGGTTCTTTTTCTTTTGATGTTTCCCTGGGGTGTCTGACATCCACCCCTTGGGAAGGGGGCTCTGTCATGATCCTGGGCATGGGTGGGGCTGTGCCCAGTCTCCTGTTAGTAGTCAGTCTGTTTCTGTTTGCTTTTTTCCTTATTTATTGTCAGCTGGGCAGCACGGTGGTGCAGTAGTTAGCACTGTTGCCTTACAGCTAGAAGGTTCCTGGTTCAAATCCCCAAGGTGGCAGGGGTTGGAACCTTTCTGTACGGAGTTTGCATGTTCTCCCTGTGCTGCGTGGGTTTACTCCGGGGGCTCCGGTTTCCTCCCACAATCCAAAGACATGCATGTTAGGTTAATTGGTTGTTCTAAATTGTCCCTAGATATCTGTTTCCTATAGGCCCTTAGAATAGAGGGTTAGTATTAGTGAAAGCGCTTTGAGTGGTCTTTGTGACTAGAAAAGCGCTATATAACTGCAAGTTAGTTAGTTAGCTGTTGTATTTGGTCGCCGTTTGATTAGGGGTTTATATTCTTAGCTGTGTTCTTATTGTCCTGTTTGTTTATAGTGTCATTTTGTATCTTGTTCTTGTTCTATTTTGTGTTCCAGTCTGAACTTTTATTTTGACAGTGCTGTGCAACTTCCGGCTGCCAAACTTTGCCTCGGGGGTTGCACAGCTGTCACTTGTTACTTTGATTACTTTCTCCACTCATGTATCCACATCTGCTTAACATCTAGCACAGTATTTATAGGGCACGACAACTGTTTCCCATTGTCGTGTCCTACTTCATGGTTACACAGCTGTTCACTACAAGCCATCCTCAGATGCACAGCCGTGCTCTGAGTGTTTTGGTGCTTTGCTGTCGAGGAGAGAGGAGAGCTCTGTCCAGGTCAGTTTTTCCCTCTATTTCCAGCCATGAGCCCCGCTGCCTTCGGGAGTGCTCCGGCTGCATTCCGCCCCTTGGCCCAGCTTCTCTCCCCCTGGACGTAGAGCCCCGCTCTCCTCCAGCGCTTTTGTGTTTTATGTTGATTGTGTTCTGTGTGTATTTTTGGGTTTACCCGTTGTGTTAAATGTGCCAAACCTCAGCGTGCACTTGGTGTCCGTCCTCAGCCCTTTAAAGGGCAGACTCATGACAGAAGGACACGACCAACAGTGGACACCAGCTGCTGTAGGTTCTGGCATTTTTTTTTCATAATCACATTTTCTTTCTCCGCCTTGTTTTCTTGGTTGTACGCACGCTTTTGTTATGCCACCAGTGTGCTGGGGCCCCACAAACCAAAGAAAATCTGGAGAGAGTGGCCCCACTGTTGATGAACTGTGGGCGGCGGACTTTGCCCATGAGTTCGTGGATGAAGCATTCACTGCCCGCTCGCTGGAGGAGGTTTGCCGGAACATGAACATGGCTGCTACCATCGTGGAGGCGCACCCTGATATCGGGAGCTACCCCTGGTATGCGGGGTTGTTATACACCATCTCAGACCTCCAAATGGACCCCCACAGCCTGGTGGGAGACCTGCTGTCACAGGCGCCCAGGGCAGACCAGATAAGGAGACATTCCTGGACCCTAGCATCTCACCCGCCTCGCCGGGAGCATGTTTCGCCTCCTCGTCGTCCACCATCTGTTCCAGAGCAGACGGGAGAATGTCCCCGGGAACAGACATGCCCAGCCTCTCGCCGCCGTCCAGCTGCTGTGCGCCAGAAGGACTCCCCCACTGCAGCTGAGAATTCCGCCGTTGTCTCCAGGTCTGCAGGGCTGGCTCTACCCACCGTGGCATTGGTGTCCCCGCCCACTGCACAGGTCGAGAGGGAATCATCTGGGACACCGGCAGCAGCAACCATCACTGCCCAGGAATTAAGACAAGTAATTTCTCATTCTTTCACACCTAATGATGAATTACCTTGCCTGATCCCCAGTGGGGGGACTCAGCTGCAGCCCCATTGTCTGGCTGAGCTACCCCCTTTTGCTGCTGCTGTGCTGAAATCTTCTCCTTTTCTCATCTCTCCTTCTGTTTCTGGGTATCCATTGGTCCTGGGTGGCAGCTGCCGAATGACAGAGGGGCCAGCTGCTCTGGAGATTCCAGCTTCAGCCCTGCAGCTGCATCCTGGATGGGAGGAGAGTGCCATCTGTACCCCAGATCCTGAGCCAATAGATGAGTGTCCCCTGGATCCGTTTGCACTGGAGCCAGCACAGTCGGTCACCACAGGTCCTCCATCATCGCCCGGGGTCTCCATGGTTCCCGCTGCTTTGCCGGAGGTCTCCATGGGTCCAGCTTCTCTTTCTCCTGAGGTGGCTGTGTCTGGTGTGGATGCCCAGGTGGAGAGAGCCAAGATGCTCCAGCCTGAATCAATGGAGTCCTGGATGGCGGTGGAGCTCAAGCTCAGGCGAGTTCTCTCTTTTGTGTTTACTTTATCTATCCTTGAGAGATCTTGCCTGGCTCTTGGTAGGGAGGATCAGGGGCAGCTATCCATGGCACCTGAGGCCTCCTCGCCGGGCTCCACTGCTGCCTGTGACTCTGAGCCGGTATCTGTGTTATGTGTGTCTGAGTCCTCTCCCAAGGTCACTGTGGGTCCCTCCTCTCTGCCTGAGGCTTCCATGGGTGCTGCGCCCCAGTCCGGGGACTCCGTGGGTGCTGCTCCCCCTTTGTCCGAGGTTTCCGTGGGTGCTGCTCCCCCTCTATCTAAGACCTCTGTGGGTGCTGCTTCCTCTCTGCCTGAGGTCTCTGTGGGTGCTGTGCCCCAGTCCAGGACCTCCATGGGTTCTGCTCTCCCTCCGGTTGAAGTCTCCGTGGACACTGCTCCCTCTCCGTCTGAGGCCTCCGTGAGTGCTGCTCCCTAGTCTGGGGCCTCCATGGGTGCTGTGCCCAGTCTGGAGCCTCTGTGGGTGCCACGCCCTAATCTAGGGCCTCCGTGGGTGCTGTGCCCCAGTCCGGGGCCTCCGCAGGTGCTGCTTCCCCTTTGTCCGGGCCATCGTGGGTTCTGTGGCCTGGTTTGGGGTTGTTGTGGGTGCTGTGGCCCAGCTTGGGGCCGTCGTGGGTGCTGCGTCCCAGCTTGAGGCAGTCATGGGTGTTGTGCCACAGCCCTGGGGCCACCGTGGATGCTACGCCCTAGTCCGGGGCTGCCATGGGTGCTACGCTCCAGCCTGAGGCCACCGTGGGTGCTACGCCTCAGCCAGAGGCCGCCGTGGGTGCATTACCCCAGTCCAGGGCCTCTGTGGGTGCTGCAGCCCAGTCCAGGGCCTCCATGGGTGCTGCGCCCTAGTCTGGGGCTGCTGTGGGTGCTGTTCCCCAGTCTGGGGCCTCCGCGGGTGCTGCTTCCCTTTCGTCTGGGCCATCGTGGGTTCTACGGCCCAGTTTGGGGTCATCGTGGGTGCTGCATCCCAGCTTGAGGCAGTCATGGGTGTTGCGCCCCAGCCCGGGGCCACCGTGGGTGCTACAACCTAGCCCGTGGGTGCTACTCTCCAGTCCGGGGCGACTGTGGATGCTACGCTCCAGCTCGAGGCCACAGTGGGTGCCACGCCTCAGCCTGAGGCCACCGTGGGTGCTGCGCCTCAGCCCGAGGCCGCCATGGGTGCATCACCCCAGTCTGGGGCTGCCGTGGGTGCCACACCTCAGCCCGAGACCACCATGGGTGCCGCACCTCAGCCCAAGGCCTCCCTGGGTACTGTGCCTCAGCCCGAGGTTGCTGGGGCTCCTCTGTCTACACCTGAGCTTGCCATGGGTTCGTCACCCCTGTCTGAGTCCGTTGGGAGGCACTGGGTCCGGCTGCTGCCCCCAGGGGGTGATGCGTGGTGTGCCATGGCTAGCTGGCTCAGGGATGCTGGAAGGCCACCTGAGGGACTGCTCCTCCCACTGTGGTGGCTGTTGAATGCTGGGAGGCCACCTGATTTACTCCACCTCAAGTCTTGGTGGTTCTGGGATGAGGAACTATTCCTCCTGCTGTGGTGGCTGTGGAGTGTGGGTAGGCCACCTGATTTACCCCACCTGATGCTTCGGTGGTTTTGGGACGCTGGGATACCTCCCAAGCTGCTGTAGCTAGCCATTGTATCTGTGTCAGGGTGTGGGTCATGAGTGTTTTCTTTTGATTTTTTTTGTTTTGTTTTTTTGTTTTTTCTCAGTCCCTCTGTGCCTGGATCCCCCCCCCCCCCCGGGGTGGGTTGTTTTTCTTGTTTGAGGGGGTCTTTTTTTGTGTGGGGGGTCTTTTTCTTTTGATGTTGCCCTGGGGTGTCTGGCGTCCACCCCTTGAGGGGGGTTCTGTCATGATCCTGGGCATGGGTGGGGCTGTGCCCAGTCTCCTGTTAGTAGTCAGTCTGTTTCTGTTTTTTTATTTCCTTATTTATTGTCATCTGTTGCATTTGGTTGCCGTTTGATTAGGGGTTTATATTCTTTGCTGTGTTCTTATTCTCCTGTTTGTTTATAGTGTCATTTTGTATCTTGTTCTTGTTCTATTTTGTGTTCCGGTCTGTACTTTTATTTTGACAGTGCTGTGCAACTTCTGGCTATCAAACTTTGCCTCGGGGGTTGCACAGCTGTCACTTGTTACTTTGATTACTTTCTCCACTCATGTATCCACACTTGCTTAACATCTAACACAGTATTTAAAGGGCACAACAACAGTTTCCCATTGTCGTGTCCTATTTCATGGTTACACAGCCGTTCGCTACAAGCCATCCTCAGATGCACAGCCGTGGTCTGAGTGTTTTGGTGCTTCACTGTTGAAGAGAGAGGAGAGCTCCGTCCAGGTCAGTTTTTCCCTCTATTTCCAGCCATGAGCCCCGCTGCCTTCGGGAGTGCTCTTGCTGGTTTCTGCCCCTTGGCTTGGCGTTCTCAGGCTTCTCTCCCCCTGGACGTAGAGCCCCGCTCTCCTCCAGTGCTTTTGTGTTTTATGTTGATTGTGTTCTGTGTGTATTTTTGGATTTACCCATTCTGTTAATAAATGTGCCAAACCTCAGCATGCACTTGGTGTCCTTCCTCAGCCCTTTAAAGGGCAGACTCATGACAACCCCAGGTAAAGTCCATGTGGGAAAACACATATGTGGCCAACATGGAACCCATGGACAAACCCGCTTGGACCCATAAAACAGCTCAGTTTAAACCCATGGTGGGGCCCACTTGGACATGCTGGCTGGGACACAATAAAAATGTAACCAGCATTTACTTCCGGTGCCACGAGTCGGCAGCCTTTTTTGCAGCAGCGGCTCAGTTCTGAGTTTTCTTTCTCGTTTTTATTTACTATCTGTTTTTCTTTGCTACAGCTTTTCTGATCTGTTACCCCATATCCATCACGGAGAACAAGGACACTAATATCACCATACTGGCATTGATATTAGCCATTTTTCTGCTCATATCACCAATGACCACTGACCTGGTGAGTGGTGGAGTCACTATTTACAGTAGGAGTCAATTGTTAGCATTGTGCCACTCTGCAGTGCTAACTAAGAGGCTTGATATCCCTCAAGAAATCAGCTGAAAATGATGGAAATGTCAAGCTGGAGCGAGGCGACTCATGAGGAAGACAAGGTAAAAGCCCGCTGTACCATCCATTATTATGGGAAATGTGAGAACACTGCTTAACAAGACGGATGAATTAGCAGGTCTGTCCAAGTATGAGAGTTCCTTCAGAGAGGTTAGCATTATGCTATTCACTGAAACATAGCTAACCGAGCTAACAACAGATGGTAACATCGGGCTGGACGGTCTCCAATTAATATGGGCAGATAGGACACTAGATAGTGGCAAGAGCAGAGGTGGGGGGCTGGCAGTGTTTGTAAACAACAGATGGTGTAATCCTGGGCACATCACAATTAAAGAACAACACTGTAGCAAGGACATTGAGTTGCTAGCCATTAGCATGCGACCAGCATACCTCCCCAGAGAGTTCTCACATGTCACTGTGACTTCTATCTATCTACTGTCCTCTACGAGCACTGAGGCAACATGTGACGTCATCCACACAGTCAGCAGCAAACTTTTGGGAATGAGAACAGGCTTATATGTTCACTGGAGCAATTAGAACACCCAGCCGCCACGCAACGTTTCGGCATTTCTTCGCTGACATAGAAGCTAAAGAGCTTGTTTACACTGACAGCACACGGTTCAGCCGAGAGGAAACTCACCTCATGACGTCATATCCGGAAACGAGGTGAGTCTCCAGATATGGCATTACTGCAACATGGCGCTAAATGTGAATTCACTTAGAAATATTTTTCCACTTATTTAGGGTTCTAAGTCAACAGAACCAACTATGTGGACGACTGAAGATAAATTCATACTGAATATTGATCCAGAGTTCCTACATCGTGTCACAGACACTTTAACCCCTTGCACTCTGGTCAATTTCCCTAAAAACGCCAAAAAATAACGTGCCCAAAGTAAATCAAAAGCTGTTCTTCAACCCTTTGCAGCATCTTCACGGGGTTGGTCTCATTTAAAAGAAAACACTTTGAATTTTTTTGGCAAAACAGTCTCTCTAAGTGCTCCTGCCACTGAGTAACAGTCATCTAAACATACTGAATCTGAAGAAAATAAAGTTTGCCTGGGTGTTTTTTTAGATACAAATGCTTGCAAATAATACACAGCTGTCAGATACTGGCTGGAAAATGCAACAGAAATGTAGAACCAAGTGTTATCAAACTGAGGTCAAAATTTTGTAACAATACCACAAAAAATGAATATATTACACAACTTTTTTCTCAGGTTGTTCCCAGGCATTTTTGAACTGTGCCAAATTGTGCCAAGTGGCACAGTTTGGAAAAACGTCTATAACTTTTGAATGCTTCAACATAGAAGCTTCATCTTGGGCTCTAATGAAAGGTGACACTCAGGGTTGTGTGTGTGTGTGGGGGGGGTTGTTTATTCATTCATGAATGAATGAATGAACAACCAAGCCCCCCACACACAAAGAAGCATGACATGTAAAAAATGTGTGGCCTTTTTTTACAAGAAAAAATAACCCACAGTGCAATAAAAATTATACTAAAATATCTGCAATGTAGAGGATAACAACTCCCCCCCCCCCACTGCTACAGAGGAGCTTGGCACACAAAAAATGGTCCGTCATGTGGCCATGACGCACCGTTGTAATTACCGATCGGTCAAAAGTCATTTTTATTACTATTTTCATTGATAAAGAATAATTTAGCTTATAACACTTACCTGTCCACAACAGCAGTGTCGTTGGCGAACATCTGTTCCTCATTGTCAGATGAACATGAAGCTGGTCCGCTTGTTACGGACTCGGGGTTCTGGTCACGCGACCCGGTCAAACCATCTCCGCTTCCATGATTGCGGTTTTGGCGAACGATTTTTCAAAACAAATAAGAACAGTAGTAATAAAAAAAGACTGGCTAACGCTACCGTTACACACAGGTCTCAATGTGTGTCACCCAGCGGCTTAGATAAAACAGATTTTACGCACGGGACGCACGCGTTTCAATTGTCAAACTTCTCTGCTTCAATTGGCTCATTGTATTCGCAGTCGTTGGTAGGCAGGTCCTTCTTGCTTGGTTTTCAGTCATTGGTTCTTCAAGGTTTCAGAAACCGAATTCAAGGCTCTTATTAATCGAATGAGAGGTCAATCAAATCTAAACCAATCAAAACACTCCTTTGGCTTTCTGTTCGCGGCTGTGTCTGTACTGGAAGAACGGAAATGCAGCTTCTTTTTTTTTTCAGTGCGCACTAAGACGGACTAGGGTGCAGAGACGTGACCGCCCGCGGTATCCCGGAGTGCAGCAGGTTAAACTTGCACAGGAGTGGTGTCGGCCTCTTTGAGGAGGACTGCTGTGTCTCCAGAGAATGTTCACAGTAGAGAGCTGTTGTGTGTTAGCAGGACAAGGGCCGTCCACACCAGGCACTATAAAGATAACTACAACTATAAAATCCTGCCACCCACCTGAGTTAGAACGGTTTTTAAAACTATTGTGGCGGTTCGTTTTAACCCCACAACAGACTAAGGACACTCAGCCCTCTTTTCTCTATTTTTCCATGCCGCCTCACTGGTGACCCCTCGAACACGCACACGTTTTGTGCGAAAGCAACCTTCCGAGCTGGACAACCACACAGCTGCGTTGGTGGCCCCTTGAAGACGCACACGTTTTGTGCAACGCAGCCTTCTGTTTTGGATGGCCACGCTGGCGAACCGACGCTGAAAAAAACGAGCGGCCAGCGAACGCAACACCCGGGCATGAATGCTCCGTCGCCTGAGATCTGCACAACCACGCTGGACCGGCCGCTCTCACTGAGAGCGCACGCACCTCGTCCTCTCTCCACGACGGCAACCTCCAGGGCCGACGGGGAGCGCAGCGCGTGGAACTGAACGCACCATGGCCGCACGAGCGACAACGATCGTCTCCTCCCTCTCACCGCTCCAACGCAGCTGCACGAGCCCGGGGCACAAAGATCGTCTATTGCCTCGCACCGCTCCAACGCGTCTCCACGAGCCCGAGGGACGGAGATCGTCTACTTCCTCACACCGCTCCAACGCAGCTGCATGAGCCTGAGGAACAAAAGATCGTCTATTCCCTCCCGCCGCTCCAACGCATCTGCACGGGCCTGAGGGACTAAAGATCGTCTATTTCCTCTCACCGCTCCAACGCACCATGGCCAATCTACAGCCACAGCTCAACCTGGATTTTACCGGCGCCGTCTGCGCCGTTCTCCACCAAGTTTCTGCACCCTGACTCGCCACTCCAGCGGCCCACCCACACACTGAACCCCCGCGCACGCATCGGGGAGTTACAAGGACGGCGCATCACGCATGGGACAAGTAATGGCTCCACAGACTGCCTTCCTCCTTCGCCGCTGCCTTTCAGGGCTGCTCGCTCACCTGAGGCACGCATGCAGCATACTGGAAGGATTTGTTAACAGTCTCAGCCACGCCACAGACCGCCATCGTCCTCCGCCACTGCCCACAGAACCTTCAGGGTTGCTCGTTCACCTGAAGCAAGCACGCAGCTCGCCACTGGATTTTTTAATGGTCTTAGCCACGGCACAACGGGATTTCAGCCGTCAGCTGTTCCCGGGAGCTTTGGGGTTGCTTCAGCACCCAAAGCCAGCAGTCCCCCTGCTTTGTTTACTTTTTCTCTTACAGCCGCTCCTGCTTTTCTTCATGGCCACAAGAGGAGTCAGAGACTAATTTTTCTTCTTGTGATCTCCGCACGTGCAACGGGACAAACCCTCGACGTCACGGAGCAGCAAGCAATTTTTGCACGGCTCAGGACGATTTCACAGCTCCTGCCGGCACTTACTACCCCTCCCCTCCCTCCCCCTCCGCCTGCAGCGAGCTTCTCCCACAGCTCGTTCACACAGATGGATTATCGAGGTCGCGACCCCCTGCCGCGTCCTCTGGGGGGGAGCGTGTGTGGCGGTTCGTTTTAACCCCACAACAGACTAAGGACACTCAGCCCTCTTTTCTCTGTTTTTCTGCTGCATTACTGAGAAGCAATGTGCCATTCATGTATTTGTGACGCAAACATGCATGTGTTGTGATGTAATGCGCCATTCTGTATAGTGTGCATATGGCTTGTCCTTACTGTGCTTTTTCTGAGCATCTTAGATGTGCTTTGGTGTATTAATGTCTACAGGTAGACGAGTTTCTTCTGTCTCACCTATGTGATGTTAATCGATGCCTTTCATCCTTTGTACTCATGCGTCCTGTCTCTTACTCTCTCACTCTGATCCTGCAACAGGTGGACACACTGTGTCCGCCCCTCTTCACTGAGAGCCTGAGGAATTCGGCTTCAGCCTGCTCACGCTATGGCTGGAGCCGAGTTCCCGTGACGGCGGTATGATTAATAAAACCTGCTTAAAACCACAGCACTGCTGCTTATTTTTTCATGCCGCTTCACTATGATTTTATAGGTCTAGTTATCGTTATAGTTCTTGATGAAGCAGTCAGAGGCTGTAAACGTAGCCGTAAATCCGTAAATGTTCAAACAAATGCTCCCGTTCCTCAGGAAAACCACCGTGTCCTGTCTTCTGCTGTCCACTGTTATCCTGAGTAAAGAGAAGGGAGCTAAACCGGAGCTAATGCTAGCTACGGCCCTGGAGGATCATGTCTCCTGTGCTTCCGGATCATGGTCTGGAGGCTGAAGCAGGAAATGTTAATGCCATGTTTGGAGAAGTCTGTCTGGGTGTCCTTTGACTGCCGGGACATATCCACCCATGATCCAGACATTTTTCATTTGCATGAACAGCCCGAGTCAAAAATGAGACCTGTGGGACGGATTTGACCCTCTAAAACAGGGGTATCAAATTCATTTTAGCTCGGGGGCCACATGCCGCCAGATTTAATGTCCAGTGGGCTGGACCAGTAAAATGATAGAAAACAACCTAATGGCAACTCCAAATTTAGTACAAAGAAGTCCAAGTCCATTATGAAATGTTTACATTTATTGAAACATTGATCATTTACAAAACATGAACAACCTGAATGGTGAATCTTCATCAAAATATTAACAACCTGATTTTTTTTCCTTTTCTGCTCTGTTTTGAACTGAAGCTGCTGACCAACAATGTATTAATCAGGATAAAAACAAATGCCATTTAAGGAACCAAATATACTGCTGCCATCTATGGTTTAGTCCTGGAACTTGTTTGTATTTTGAACAGTAACCCCGGTTACATGGTCAGAATAAACCGATTATTGGCAATAAACTGATAATGCCAATGATCAGTTTTCTCCTGTTTACACCCACTGAATAAACAGATTACTGGAGGGTAAACCACTTGAGTTAATGACCTCAGTTACATGGCTTTTATCGGCCTATTCTGTTTACATGGCCTCTTGAACAATCAAATAACTGCAGAAATCCAATCATAACCAATTTATTAGTGTACATGTAAACTTGATCATTGACCATGTTTACATGCACATGAATAAACCGGGTATGACTGGATTTCTGGAGTTTCAATCCAGATTAAGACTCTTTATCAATTTTTGGCAGGTGAAATAATACATTTATAAGCCACAGTGGATATAAAAAGTCTACACAACCCTGTTCAAATGAAAGGTTTTTGTGTTGTAAAAAAAAATGAGACCAAGATAAATCGTTTCAAAACTTTTTCCACCATTAATGTGACCTATAACCTGTACAACCCAATTGAAAAACAAACTGAAATCTTTTAAGGGGAAAAAAAAAAAAAAAAATTAAAATAACCTAGTTGCATAAATATACACACCCTGTTATAACTAGGGATGTGGCTGTGTTCAGAATTAACCAATCACATTCAAACTCATATTAAATGGGAGTCAGCGCATAACTGCCACCATTTAAAGTGCCTCTGATTAACCCCAAATGAAGTTCAGCTGTTCTAGGAGGCTTTTCCTGACATTTTTGTAGTCACATCTTACAGCACAAGCCATGGTCCACAGAGAGCTTCCAAAGCATCAGAGGGATCTCATTGTTCAAAGGTATCAGTCAGGAGAAGGGGACAAAAGAATTTCCAAGGCATTAAATATACCATGGAACACAGTGAAGACAGTCGTCATCAAGGGGAGGAAATATGGCACAACAGTGACATTACCAAGAACTGGACGTCCCTCCAAAACTGATGAAAAGGCGAGAAGGAAACTGGTCAGAGAGGCTGCTAAGAGGCTGACAGCAACATTGAAGGAGCTGCAGGAATTTCTGGCAAGTACTGGCTGTTTAGTACATGTGACAACAATCTCCCTTTTAGGGTGGCAAGATGGAAGCTTTATTTTACAAAGAAAAACATCCAAGAAGCATGGTGGTGGCAGCATCATGCTTTGGGGCTGTTTTTCTTCAGCTGGAACTGGGGTCTTAGTCAAGGTGGAGGGAATTATGAACAGTTCCAAATACCAGTCAGTGTTGGCACAAAACCTTCAGGCTTCTGCTAGAAAGCTGAAGATGAAGAGGAACTTCCTCTTTCAGCACCACAATGACCCAAACCACACATCCAAATCAACAAAAGAATGGCTTCACCAGAAGAAGATTAAGGTTTTGGAATGGCCCAACCAGAGTCCAGACCTGAATCTGATTCAACATCTGTGGGGTGATCTGAAGAGGGCTGTGCACAGGAGATGCCCTCGCAATCTGACAGATTTGGAGTGTTTTGCAAAGAAGAGTGGGCAAATATTGCCACATCAAGATGTACCACGCTGATAGACTCCTACCCAAAAAGACTGAGTGCTGAAATAAAAGCCAAAGGTGCTGCAACAAAGTATTAGTTTAAGGGTGTGCATATTTATGCAACCAGGTTATTGTCAGTTTTTTATTTTTTATTTTCCCCTTAAAAGATTTCAGTTTGTTTTTCAATTGGGTTGTACAGGTTATAGGTCACATTAATGGTGGAAAAAAGTTTTGAAATGATTTATCTTGGCCTCATTTTTTTACATCACAAAAACCTAGAATTTGAACAGGAGTGTGGAGACTTTTTGTATCCACAATACAACAGCCCTCTGAGACTATTCACAAGTTGGACAAAACATGTTATATTATAATCTCCACAATTCAACCTTGAAGAACCAAATCAAGTTGTTGGCAGACAGATAAAATGTTTGAATCCAAATTGGGAGTTTTAATGATTTTTTTGGCAGATCAAGCATACATTTCATGGATTTTACTTACAATATATAATTATAGGAGGTAAATAATGCACAAATACTAGTATTCATGACCGGAGTGGTGGCTCAGTTGGTAGAGCATCCGCCCCACACCCGGGAGGCAGGGGTTCAAATCCCGGCCGGGTCATACCAAAGACCATATAAAAATGGTGTTTTCTGCCTTCTAGCGTGGTGCTCTGCATAATGGAATGGGGAAAGTAAAGTTACACACAGAGCTACCAGAGGACTGACCCCCTGCTGTAGCTTTCACTACTTACAGTAGCTGTGTGGCCTAGGGTCAGAGAAACGGAGATAGGCGCCGCCCATATACACCTTCAGGTGTGAAGGGATTAACTAACAAACTAGTATTCATGGGAAAGAAAAGCTTTATTGACTTTTACGTCATTATACACAGATTTTGTTAATTTCAGCACACTTTTCTTAACATATAAGCAAAGCGTTTAAAAGCTGCTTCAGGATAAAATGTCATATCTCATTATTCTAACCCAAAACTTATGAGTCTAAAATTAGAACCAATCCCTCACTGTATTAAATATTCACAGACATACAGTACCTTCGCAAATTGCATGGACCTAAAGTTATATCCACTTTACTCAAAAGCAGCCGTCAGCCTCAGAATCAGAAGAGAACCGGCTTTAGCCGAGCGAAGCGCTCCCGCAGTGACCCAGTTTCTGGAAGCCCATCACTTTTTGGCACGACACCAGCAGCTTCTCTGGTTTTGAACATGTTCAAAAAATTCTGTGACAAAAAAAGCTGGTTCGACCATAAAAACATCCAGAAAATGGCAGAGAACTGTGTTATGGTGGCATTTATTGTGAAGTGCAGTACCATCCTATATTAAGGGCCAGGTGCCATAAGCACTTCCTCCTGTGCCGGATGACTCTGCTGGGTGCCTTCCATGTATGGTGCTCTCATGGAGGCATGTGGAACACCAATTCGTCCATTCCTGGAGCTCCGGGGGGGAGCTGCCTGTGCCGTGGCCTTGTTGGTATGAGGCTTTCCAGACATACATGGTAGCCCTGGACCTGGGAAGAATGGAGAAACTGCAAACTCATGCATTATTAGTACACAACCTGGAAATGGAGGGACAAAGAATTTTGGGCACGCTTGGATATGCGGACATGTATGAAGAAGTAATTCAGTTAATGGCCCGCCATTTCAGAACGCCAGACAACATCATCATTCAGCAGATTAAGTTCAGACAGTGCCGCCAACAGGTAGGCAAACTGATCCAGCAGTCCATGTCGGACTTAAGGCAGTTGGCCGTTGAGTGACGGTTCGGGCCATTAGAAGAAGAAATGGTGCGCGACCAGTTGGCGGAACACACCAATTGTGCTGTAGTCCTCTCCAAGCTGCTCACGTTCCCGGGGGAGTTGACGCTGATGAGGGCTATTGAGTTAGCGCTACAGCTAGAAGTAACAGATAAGCTAACTCAGAGAGGACCGCGGTGCCAGTGTCTGAGCTGCCCTGGATGTGGGCACCGGGTGGCATGGGGGATGACCTACGACGAAGAGCGGGGCCCAAACAATGGTCTCAGATGCTCCAGGAGCACGGTCGTGGAGGACTGGTGAACATGGGACCACAGGGGCGGGGTCAGCAGCGGATCTAGAAGCTGTTGGGGCAGGACCGGGTGGCACTGGAAGAGTGAGTGCCAGGCGGAGACACTGCAGGCCATGTAACGCCCCACTTGGAATCGCAGACTGGGTTCGGGCTCAGGCGGAGGTGAGGTCCAGGCTGGTGCAACATAAGTGGGACATGGAGTGGTACCAGAGCCGGCTGCAGGTGATGGGTGAGCGGCATGATCAATACCTGCTGTTGTTGGATGGCTTGTGGCGCCATCCCAATGAGTTAAGGCATACTCCGAAGGAGATGGGTGGGCACGACTCCAGACGATTGGAGTGCTCGGAGGTGCAGAGGAGAAGACGCTCCAAAGAGGAGGCTACCAGCTGTGGTCCAAGAAGTGGACTGCCGCCAGGGGTGGACTGATGTTGAGGGTCTGGGGGGAAGGGCCACGGGTTATCCTCACCGAGGGTTATAACTGTTCAATTGTTCTGTGTTAACGGTTTTTGGGATTATTTAGTATGGTGTATAGGAGACACGGCAGCATTTTTTTTCTTTTGTGGACTTTAATAGTATAGGCGGCAGAATAACCCACCTCGCCATGTGGGGGGTAGGACAGCAGTCTACCCGTCCCCCCTAATTTTAGTTTTTTGGTGTGAATGTTATAGGCCCCTTTTGGTGATTTTAGTTTGTTTATGATTAGCAGATGATTCGGGTTCCAAATTGGGGTGAGTTGATTGTGTGTGTGTGTGTTTTGGTCTTTCTGCGGGGGTGGGGGGTGGGGGGGTGAGAAATGTTAAGTATTTGTTCTATGTCCACTCATTTATCCATCCATCTTCTACCGCTTTTCCGGAGGTCCGGGTCGCGGAGGCAGCAGCTCAAGCAGAGAAGCCCAGACTTCCCTCTCCCCAGCCACCTGCTCCAGCTCTTCAGAGAGGATACCAAGGCGTTCCCAGACCAGCTGGGAGACATAGTCTTTCCACCAAGTCCTGGGTCTGCCCTGGGGTCTCCTCCCAGTGGGACATGCCCGAAACACCTTCCAAACACGCTTCCAAATTGACCGAACCATAATGACTATGTTCTATCGGGCTTTTATTGAATCTGTTTTATCCTTTTCTTTAATGTCATGGTTTGGTCAGATAAAACTGAAACAGAGGAAATCCTTGGATCAGGTAGTCAGATGGTCCAGTCGTTTGCTTGGTGAGTCACAGCTGAGCCTGACATCCCTGTACACCAGACAAGTACAGAGGATGGCCGACTCAATTTTAAATGATGACTCCCACCCTTTGCACTGCAACTTTCAGCTTCTTCCCTCCAGACGGAGGTTTGCTGTCCCAAAAAGTAGAACCCAGCACTACAAAAACAGCTTTGTCCCTGCTGCTGTCAAAGAGTTGAACAAGCTATAAAAATTATATTGTACATATTTTATATTTACCTATTTTGTAAGATGTGTGCCTGTGTTTGTGTCTATGTTGAATGTAATTAGTGGCTTGTAAATATGGATGTCACCAACTGCAAAACAAATCTACCTACGGGTACAAATAAAGTAACCTGAACCTGAACCTGAACCTCAAGTGGGAGGCATCCAGGAGGCATCCTAATCAGATGCCCATACCACCTCAACTGACTCCTTTCAATGTGGAGGAGCAGCGGTTCTACTCTGAGCCTCTCCCGGATGACTGAGCTCCTCAGCCTATCTCTGAGGGTGAGTCCAGCAACCCTACGGAGAAAGCTCATTTCAGCCGCTTGTATCCGCGATCTCGTTCTTTCGGTCATTACCCAAAGCTCGTCACCATAGGTGAGAGTAGGAACGTAGATTGACTGGTAAATCGACAGCTTTGCCTTAGAATTCAGCTCCCTCTTCACCACAACAGACTGGTACAATGTCCGCATCACTGCAGATGCTGCTCTGATCCGTCTGTTAACCTCTCGCTCCATTCTCCCCTCACTCGTGAATAAGACCCCGAGATACTTAAACTCCTCCACTTGGGGCAGGGGTCTGTCCCCAACCCAGAGAGGACAATCCACCTTTTTCCGGATGAGGACCATGGACTCGGACTTGGAGGTGCTGATTCTCATTCCAGCTGCTTCACACTCAGCGGCAAATCGTCCCAGCAAGAACTGTAGGTCATTGCTGGATGAAGCCAACAGGACAACATCATCTGCAAACAACAGAGATGAGATCCTGTGGTCACCAAGCATGACACCCTCCATTCCCTGGCTGCGCCTAGAAATCCTGTCCATAAAAATTATGAACAGGATCGGTGACAAGGGGCAGCCCTGGCGGAGTCCAACTCTCACTGGGAATGAGTCCAACCGAGTGTTGGCAATACGAACCAAACTCTCACAACGGTCGTACAGAGACCGAATAGCTCGTAACAACAAGCCCGATACTCCATACTCCCGAAGTACTCCCCACCAAAAACCACGAGGGACACGGTCGAATGCCATCCCCAAGTCCACAAAACACATGTAAACTGGTTGGGCAAACTCCCACGAACCCTCGAGAATTCTCGAGAGGGTAAAGAGCTGGTCCGATGTGCCACGGCCAGGACGAAAACCACTTTGCTCTTCCTGAATCCGAGGTTCGACCAACGGCCGGGCTATCCTCTCCAGTACCTTGGCATAGACCTTCCCAGGGAGGCTGAGGAGTGTGATCCCTCTAAAGTTGGAGCACACCCTCCGGTCCCCTTTTTTGAAGAAAGGAACTACCACCCCGGTTTGCCAGGCCAAAGGCACTGCCCCCAACCTCCACGCAATGTTGCAGAGGCGTGTCAACCATGACAGCCCTACAACATCCAGGGCCTTGATGTACTCAGGGCGAATCTCGTCCGCCCCCGGGGCCCGGCCACCAAGGAGATTTTTAACCACCTTGGCAACCTCAGCCCCTGTGATAGGTGAGTCATCCCCCTCGTCGACAAGCCCTGCTTCCTCTGTGGAAGGCGTATCAGTGGGATTGAGGAGATCCTCAAAGTATTCCTTCCACCGCCCGGCGATATCCCCAGTCGAAGTCAACTGCACCCCATCCACACCATACACAGTGTGGACAGGGAGCTGCTTTCCCCTCCTGAGCCGCCGGACAGTTTGCCAGAATCTCTTCGAGGCCAACTGAAAGTCTTGTTCCATGGTCACACCGAGATGCACTGACCACCTTGTGGCCACAGCTCTGGGCCGCTGCTTCAACAATAGAGGTGGAGAACATGGCCCATTCAGACTCCGTGTCTCCAGACTCCCTCGGAATGTGGTTGAAGTTCTTCCAGAGGTGGGAGTTGAAGACCTCCCAGACAGGGGCCTCAGCCAGACGTTCCCAGCACATCCTCACTCTACGTTTGGGTCTACCAGGTCTGAATGACATCATCCCCTGCCATGGGATCCAACTCACCACCAGGTGGTGATCAGTTGACAGCTCTGCGCCTCTCTTTACCCGAGTGTCTAAGACATATGGTCGCAAGTCTGATGACACAAAAACAAAATCCATCATCGACCTGCGACCTAGGGTGTCCTGGTGCCAAGTACACATAAGGACACCCTTATGCTTGAACATGGTGTTCGTTATGGACAAACTGTGGATAGCACAGAAGTCCAATAACTGAACACCACTCGGGTTCAGATCGGGCAGGCCACTCCTCCCAATCACCCCCCTCCAGGTTTCACTGTCGTTGCCCACATGCGCATTGAAGTCCGCCAGTAGGACAATGGAGTCTCCAAGAGGAGCACCCTCCAGCACCCCAGTCAGAGACTCCAAAAAGGGTGAGTACTCTGAAACATCATTGGTGCATAGGCACAAATGATGGTCAGGACCCGTTTCCCAACCCGAAGGCTCAGGGAAGCAACCCTTTCGTCCACTGGGAAAAACTCCAATATAGAGGCAGCAAGGTGGGGGGATACAAGAATACCCACCCCTGCTCGTCACCTCTCGCCCGGGGCAACTCCAGAAAAGGCCAAGCTCCAGCCCCTCTCCAGGAGACTGGTTCCGGAACTGGAGCTGTGTGTTGAGGTGAGGCCGACTATATCTAGCCGGTATCTCTCAACCTCGTACACCAGCTCAGGCTACTTCCCCACCAGAGAGGTGACATTCCACGTACCAAAAGCCAGTTTAGAAAACTTGGGATCAGTCCGCCAAGGTCTCTGCCTTTGACCGCCACCTGATCCACATAGCACCGGACCCCCATGATCCCTCCTGCAGGTGGTGAGCCCACTGGAGAGCGGACCCATGTAACTCCTTCGGGCTGAGCCCGGCCGGGTCCCATGGGTGGAAACCAGGCCACCAGACACTAGCCATTGAGCCCCTCCCCCAGGCCTGGCTCCAGGGTGAGGCCCTGGTAACCCCATACCGGGTGGGGTACACTGAATCCTTGATCTAGAATTTATCACGAGAGTCTGTTGGATTGTTCTTAGTCTGGCCCTTCACCCAGGACCAGTTTGTCTTGGGTGACCCTATCAGAGGCAAATTGCCCCGGACAACATAGCTCCTGGCATCACTGGGGCACGCAAACTCCCCACCACAATAAGGTGACGATTCATGAGGGGTTGTTCTATGTTCATATTGTTATTGTTGGAGCTTTACTTGTGTAGTATGGGATGGCGGCCCGGGTTTCCGGTTCCGCCATCTCCGGTGGTATAAGAGGGGCTGCTGGTAGAGGGACGGTCTCTTCTGCCTTTCCTCTGCCAAGCGGCTGCATGTTCAGTCGGGTGTACAGAGCCCTGTTTCACTAATAAAGTAGTGTTCAGATCCACTCCTGGCCTCGTCCTTGTCTACAAGTTATGACATACTGTAACAGGCTCCCCCTGCCGGTTCCACCTTTTTCCACCCATGCAACTGTCCTGTGACAGCTTCTTATGTTTAAAGTTCCATTTACTGTTCTGTGTGTTTAGTTTAGGAGCACAGAAAATTTTTAGTTTAATAAAGGACTTTTAGTCAATACCAGTGGCAGACTAACCCACTGTGCAGTGTGGGCCGTGTGGTAGTCCACCCACCGGTCCTATTTTAGGTTTGTTTTGGTGTGAGTGTGTTAGGTCTTAGTTTTGTGATTGGGGTTCTAAATTAGGTTGGGTTCGATCTGAGTGAGTAGTTTTGGACATTGTAGGGGGGGGGATGTTATGGTGGCACTTAATGTGAAGTGTGATGTGATGATGCCGTCTTCCTGTTGTGTCATCACACCGTGCTATATTAAGGGCCAGCCGCCATAGGCACTTCCTCTTGTGCCGGATGACTCTGCTGGGTGCATTCCGTGTATGGTGTTCTCTACAGGTTTGTGGACATAACAAACTGCCCCTCCCCCCCACTGAGCTGCGAGACACGGGGGTAAATGTATTTTTAAAGAACAGTTAATAAATACAGTAATTACGGTGACATTTTACTGTGTTCTGGATCCGGCATCCATAAAAAAAAGATTTGTGACATATTTTTAGCTAGAAGAGATAATAGCAGACGCAGGTGTTAAAACTTTCTGGAAGAAATCTTGTCCTCCCAGCCTGCATAACAGAGTCCCTCAGTGGAAATTGGGGATCACTTTTGTGTCTGCTACTCTTGTGCGACCCCAAATGAACAAACTGGAAATAGCAGTTACTTTATTGAAAAAGTGCTGCTTGTGTATTCCATTATTTAATTTTCACAATTTGCAAATTGATCCTGTGGGCCGGTGTGGACTCTCTGGTGGGCCAGTTTTGTTTCCTTGTCAGCCATGTCACCCCGACCCCCACAGCCGGCCACTTGCACTGCTGCTGTGAAGCTTCCGGAGTTTTGGCAGAGTGACCCAGCTTCGTGGTTCCAGCATATTGAAACGCTGTTCCACCTATGAGGAATCACTGCTGATGAAACCAGGTATTACTTGGTCATCGCTGCTCTGGCTCAGCAGTCCACATGGCGTGCCATGCAGTTGCTTCACACGCCCCCACAACACGGTAAATACGCCGCCATCAAACAGTTCCTGCTCCGGAGGTATAGTCTATCGGCCGTGGAAAGAGTGGAAAAAATCCTCTCCCTGTCAGGCTTGGGTGACGGCACGGCTGTGGACCTTATGGGCAGAATACTATTGCTGCTTGGAGCGGACGAAGGTGGTTTCCTGTTTCTACACAAATTCCTGCGCCAGCTCCGGCGGCCTGTGCACACGGTTTTGGCTAACTCCCTACATGTGGCTATCAGTGACTACCAAGCTTTAGCCGAGGAAGCTCATCAGGTCCTGCTGGTTACCAGGCAGTTGGCTGTGCAAGGCGGGGCATTGGATATCCTGCAACCCACATCGGAGGATGCGGACCCGGCACCAGTAGCTGGAGTGGTGGCCCAGAGACGACGCGGGAAAGGTCTGTGTTTCTTCCACGATTGGGCGCATGCGCACGCAGCGACCGGCAGCTGGTGAAAAAAGTTCGACGTCTGTGTCTCTGTTTTTATGCACTTTAATGTGTTTTAATGAAATCCTCTGTGTCGTTTTTGTCCTTGAATGTTTGTGGACTATATAACAAAGAGCTCCCTGGTTCCATCAGTATGGATTTCCTCCTTATTTTTGCACTGTTGTTTCTTTCCTACCGGCTCTTTGTTTTGGAGGTAAGCGCAATCTCATTCATGCAGGGAAGAATACAGTATTCCAGAGACATGTTACTGCATTTAAATACGGATAATGCAGCATCTGTGTTTGAGTCTGTGCCGCAACTGCCGGACTTTATTTTAAGAGACTTTCATGGACACAGCGATGAAAAGAGAGACAAGCGGAGGAAACGCGGAAAGCTTGGAGGCGTAAGATTAAATCTGGGGAGGCGTCAGTTTAACCGCATTCCTCTTCTTTCCATTATTATGGGGAACGTACAATCCCTGAGAAATAAAGTGGATGAAATTCAAGGGAATGTACGATATCAGAAGGACTTCAAGAACTGCTGTGTCATGGCTTACACGGAGACGTGGCTTACGGCGCATGACCCGGATGCGGACCTGTGGATTGACGGCTTTGGAGCCCCACTTCGCTCGGATCGGCAGGAAGAGGTAACGGGGAAACGTCAGGGGGGCGGCGTATGTTTATACATTAATAAACAGTACTGCACATCTGTCACGGTCAGAGAGCGCATCTGTACACCCGATGTGGAACTTCTGTCCGTATCGCTACGCCCCTTTTATCTGCCTCGCGAGTTCCCCCAACTTTTCATAACAACTGTGTACATTCACCCGAGAGCGGATGCTGATTCCGCCTCCAGCACCGTCTTTGATGTGGTACAGCGGTTGCAGTCGATTTCCCCAGAGGCTCCAAACTTTATTCTTGGGGATTTTAACCATGTTTCTTTAAGAAGACACTTAAAAACTTTTATCAGTATGTCTCCTGCCCAACCAGGTGAAAAAAGACATTGGACCTGTGCTATGGATCCATAGAGAGGGCCTATAAATCACTTCCCCTTCCTCCTTTAGGATCCTCAGATCACAACTTAGTACATTTGCTGCCCACATATAAAACTGCTCTCAGAAGAGGCAAGGCGAAGACCAGAGACATAGATGTGTGGACAGAGGATTCAGTGCACTGCCTCCAGGAATGCTTTAACTGTACGGACTGGGAGGTGTTCACACTGTCCTGCGGGGATGATTTGGACTCTTTGGTGGACGTCACGTGCTCATACATGGCTTAATGTAGAGATATGTGTGTTCACTGTGTCTGCACTGTGTGTTCATATATTCATATATTTATTCCATCCAGCTACAATGCTCTGCACTGTGTGTCTGTGTGTGTGTGTGTGTATATATACTGTATATTTTATAGTAATATGTACATATGTATATTAGCTGCTCTTGCTTGTTTTTTTTTGTTTTTTTTTCTTGCCTTCTGATTGTTGCTCTGAGTGTTGCTATCCCTGTGCTGTTGCAATCCTGGAATTTCCCCGTTGTGGGACTAATAAAGGCTTATCTTATCTTATCTTATCTTATATGATTGTGCCATGTAAACGTGTCAAAATATATCCCAACAACAAACCATGGGTTACAAAATCAGTTAAATCCTGCTTACAGAGGAAAGCACTTGCCTTTAAACAGGGGTCTGTTTCTGAGCTACAGGTTGCCACAAAAGAGCTGAAGTCTGAAATTTTAAGAGCAAAACAGAATTATAAATCAGAGTTGGAAAGCAATATGGCAACAAAGAAACTTGGCTCAGCCTGGGCCAGTATGAAAACTATTGCAGGCCTTCAGAGCACAGAGCGCAGTAATCGTGTGTCTTTAGATGATTTTAATTCAGACACAGAGCTGGCTAATACTCTTAATTGTTTTTATGGTTGTTTTGACTCCTTTGATTTTAGCACTGAAACCCAAGATTTGAAACAGAAACTCAAAAACAATCAGCACTTTAACATTGAGGTGCAGGATATTAAAAGGGCGTTCTGTGCTTTAAAAGTGAACAAAAGTCAGGGCCCTGATAATATATGTGGGCGCTTGGTAAAGTCCTGTGTACATGAACTGAGTCCTGTATTTCATTACATTTTCAATAAGTCCTTACAGACACAACATATGCCTAAGATCTGGAAAGATGCCGTGGTTGTTCCCGTTCCAAAATCCAGCTGTCCTAAAATGTCCAATGTCCAATGTCCTAAAATACAATCCAACCTCATATTTTAGTTGAAAGGCTCCTGCAACAATTTGATTTGAGCAATAATCTGGTGGGTTGGATTCTGACCTAAAATGGTAAACGACTTTAGACCAGTTGCTTTGACTTCAATTTTAATGAAAAGTTTTGAAAAACTGGTCAGATTTGAGGTCCTAAAGCAGACTGAGCATGCATTGGATCCTCTGCAGTTTGCCTATAGGCCTCACAGAGGAGTGGAGGATGCCACTGTCACTCTGTTTGACATGCTTTTTAAACATCTGGATTTTAATGGGACCCACGCCAGGCTTTTATTTGTGGACTTTTCTTCCGCCTTTAATACAATCCAACCTCATATTTTAGTTGAAAGGCTCCTGCAACAATTTGATTTGAGCAATAATCTGGTGGGTTGGATTCTGGATTTTTTAACCAGCAGGACACAGAGAGCAAGGGTCAATGGTACATTGTCTGACCTAAAGTGCTCTTCTACTGGCTCTCCTCAGGGGTGTGTGTTGTCACCACTACTCTTCATCCTGTACACAAACATGTGTCGGAGCAGACATGACAACAGACACATCATAAAGTATGCTGATGATTCAGTTGTTGTCAGTCTCCTCCAGGATGGTGAGAGTGGCCACGGCCCAGTAGCTGATGATTTTGTTCACTGGTGTGAGGATTCCTACCTGCAGCTGAATACGAAAAAACTAAAGATATGATTATTGGCTTTAGGAGGAAAACTCCCAGGCACGAAATCACTGTACTCAAAGGCCAGACCACTGAATGTGTACAATCCTACAAATATCTTGGGACGATTATTGATAGTAATTTAAACTTTGAAGAGAACTGTGAAAGGGTGTGCAAAAAGGGTCAGCAACATTTGCATTGTTTAAGGAAACTTGCACACTTCCAAATTGACCAAACCATAATGACAATGTTTTATCGGGCTCTTATTGAATCTGTTTTATCCTTTTCTTTAGTGTCATGGTTTGGTCAGATAAAACTGAAACAGAGGAAATCCTTGGATCAGGTAGTTAGACGGTCCAGTCGTTTGCTTGGTGAGTCACAGCTGAGCCTGACATCCCTGTACACCAGACAGGTGCAGAGGATGGCTACCTCCATTTTAAATGATGACTCCCACCCTTTGCACTGCAACTTTCAGCTTCTTCCCTCCAGACGGAGGTTTGCTGTCCCAAAAAGTAGAACCGTGCTACAAAAACAGCTTTGTTCCTGCTGCTGTCAAAGAGTTGAACAAGCTGTAACAATATATTGCACATAATTTAGGTACCTATTTATTAACTCCATTTTATATTTACTTATTTTTGTAGGGTTTTTTTATTTGGGTTCTAAATCTTTTATTGGGTTTTAGACTTTTGAGTTTTTAACCTCTTTGACTAGTCTTTAACTTTTAATATGACCCTTCTCTCTTATCTCTGTTTTTTCTCTCATCTCTTTGTCTTTATATCCTGATTGATGGAGCCTTGAGTATTTTTATCATGTTTATAGTCAGCTTCATGTGCGCCTGTGTTTGTGTCTATGATGAATGTAATTGTGGCTTGTAAATATGGATGTCACCTGACTGCAAAACAAATCTACCTACGGGTACAAATAAAGGAACCTGCGGTTTGGCAGCAAGCCTAAGCGCTGCTTTCCTCCACGCACGTTTGAGATGACGGGATAACTCCAGAGCCAACGCTCAGTGGCAGCTGTGGGTGTTGGCGGATGAATTGCTCTTCATTAAAGACTCACTGTCAGGGAGGCGTTTCCTAGTGGACCCTGGCTCACAGAAGAGCCTGCTCCCGCCAACCAGCGCGGACAGACCAGCGGCGGGCAACGGCCCGCGTTTGAGTGTAGCTAACGCTTCTTCCATTGCTACAGCTGGCACAAGGTCTGTGACTGTTTGTTTCCAGGGGCACAATTTTGAGTGAGACTTTGTAATTGCTTCCATTACAGTACCTATTGTTGGAGCGGAATTTCTGTGTTCAAATGGTTTTCCTGTTGATGTTGTTAACTATGGCTGTGTTGTGAGACATGTATATGTTGGACACTGCATATGTGATTTAACCACGATGAAGGAGAGCCAGCCCCCTGCGGTGCGGAGCCACAGAGCCTGGACCCCCTGCGGAGGACAGGGGACAGAAGACTTCCTGACCACTGAGGCTCGAGAGGAGAGAAGGGGGAGTTATGTAAATAAAAGGCTAATGAATGTGAATAAAGAGATTTTGAGATAGATGTGTGATTTCCCCCGCGAGGGAAATGGTTTGATGTGAGAATGTTTAAATGAGAGAACTTTGGTGTGTTCACTCTCTTTGTTCGCTGCTCAGGAATGAGAGCAGACAGTGGAATGGTTACTTGAAATAAACTGAAATTAAAGGCAATTCGGTTTCGTTATTCAAGTCTCCCCACATTGGTGACTGACGACGTTGAGAATGAACGAAGAAATTCTCAGGGTCCCGGACTCACAGCGCTCAGAGCTGGCGAGCGCAGTGGCCGTTAAGCTGCCTGATTTCTGGCAGGATAACCCACGGTCGTGGTTTCTGCAAGCAGAGTCGCAGTTCGCGCTCGCAGGAGTAACGGTGGATGACACTAAGTTCCACCATGTCATTGCTAAACTGGACAACAGCACAGCTCGGTGCATGCAAAGCTTGGTGGAGCAGCCACCCGCGACCGACAGGTACGGCAAGCTGAAATCCACCCTCATCAAGTTTTTCACCCCCTTGGCTGAAGTGAGGGCGAGGAGGATCCTGTCTTTGCTAGACCAAGGTGGACACAGGCCGAGCGCCCTGATGGAGGAGATGATACAGCTGAGAGGGTTGGACAACGATGATTTCATTTTTCAGTTCATCTTCCTCTCCAACCTCCCGGCGCATGCGAGAAGCACGCTGGCCGGCAAAAAGTGTCACACCCTGGAGGAGTTCCGGGAGCTGGCCCAGGAGGCAGATGGGATCCTGGACGCCTGCGGCGGGCAAGCAACCACAGCAGCGACCCGAGACAGCGGGGAGCCAGAGGCGGCAGAACCAGACTGGCCGACGACGGCGGCAACACGGCCGCGACGAGGGGGAGCCAATAGCCCGGCGGCAGAGGCGCGGGCACGACACAGCGGAGGAGAAGATCTCTGCTTTTACCATCGGAGGTTCGCAGAGAAGGCACGCAGGTGTGTGCCGCCCTGCATCTTCAGGAGTTCGGGAAACGGCAAGACCGGGGGTCGCTAGCAGCTTCGACCCTCGGAGAACGCAACAAGCTGCTCTACATCACGGATGCGCGCTCCGGACGAGAGTTCCTCATCGACACCGGAGCACAAGTGAGCTTCATCACCCCAACATACGCGGACCGGGTGGCTGGACCCCACGGTAGCGGAGCTACAGCGGCAAATGGCTCGAACATCAACACCTACGGGAGAAGGACCTTGCCTTTGTGCTTACATGGCCGCACATATGAATGGACTTTTGTGATAGCAGCGGTGAGTTTCAACATGTTGGGCGCGGATTTTTTGTGTTCACACAATCTGTTAGTTGATCTTGCTAATAGACGGCTGGTAAATGCACTCTCTTTTTACTCTCTCCCCTGTTCAGCTCGAGTGTCCCCGCCACCAGTACAGACCCACGTCGCTACAGCAGGTGGTAAGTTTCACACACTCCTCACCCAATTTCCAGCGCTCACTGTGCCCACTTTTTCAGCGACGGTTGCGAAGCACGGGGTGAAACACTTTATCCCCACGTCTGGTCCTCCCGTGTTTGCAAAAGCTCGGCGCTTGGATGCAGTTAAGCTCGTCATTGCGCGCGAGGAGTTCGCCAGCCTGGAGAGGCTGGGCATCGTTCGTAGGTCGAAGAGCCCGTGGGCTTCGCCGCTGCACATGGTACCGAAAGCCGATGGCTCCTGGAGACCGTGCGGGGATTACCGCAGGCTAAACAACGCTACGGCGCACGATCGTTATCCCATCCCGCACATTCAGGATTTTTCGGTGCACCTGGCGGGGGCACGCATTTTTTCAAAGATTGATCTAGTTCGTGGCTATCACCAAGTCCCGGTCCAACCGGAGGACATTCCTAAAACAGCGGTAATAACCCCGTTCGGACTTTTCGAATTTTTACGCATGCCGTTTGGTCTCAAAGGGGCGGCGCAAACATTTCAGCGGATGATGGATGCCGTGTTACGCGATCTCCCTTTCGTGTTTGTGTACCTCGACGACATTTTGGTCGCGAGTACTTCAGAGGACGAACACGAAACGCACCTCACAGCAGTTTTTAGGAGGCTGGGAGAGCACGGCTTAATAGTTAACCCAGCCAAGTGCCAGTTCGGCGTCGAGCGGATCGATTTTTTGGGTCACCGCGTCTCCCCGGAGGGAGCGGTTCCGTTACCAGAGAAAGTACGCGCGGTAGCGGATTTTCCCCGTCCACAAACGGTCAAATCACTACAGGAATTCTTGGGGATGGTGAATTTTTATAACCGATTCCTGCCCCACGCAGCTCAAATCATGCAACCGTTATATGCCACGCTCAAAAAACAAAAACCGACCCAGGCGGTCGAATGGTCCCCGGAGCGGGAGCGCGCGTTCACAGAGGTTAAAAAAGCCTTGGCTGACGCTGCGCTCCTGGCCCACCCAGACCCTGCAGCACGTATCGCGCTGACGACAGACGCTTCAGATTTAGCCATAGGGGCCGTTATTGAGCAACAGGTAGCCGGAGTTTGGCAGCCTTTGGCTTTCTTTAGCAAATCTTTAAGTGCGGCTGAACGAAAATACAGCGCGTTTGACAGAGAACTGTTGGCGCTGCATTTGGCTATTCGTCATTTCCAGTTCTGGCTGGAAGGACGGTGCTTCACCGCTTATGTGGACCACAAGCCGCTCACATACGCCATGGCCAAAATTTCAGATCCGTGGTCCGGCAGGCAGCAGAGGCAGCTGGCCGCAATCTCGGAATTTACCACTGACATTAGGCACGTCGCGGGCAAATTCAATGTAGTAGCGGATTGTCTCTCACGCGCGTTCACGACCCCAACACGCGCAGAGGCAGAACGGGCCACCGTGACCGCGCCGCAGGAGAGCGGCACGGTGGCGCGCGCAGCCCCGGTGCACGTGGGTATAGATTACGCAGCCATGGCAGCGGACCAGGGGGCGGACGCAGACGTGCGCGCGCTCCAGTCTGGACCAACAGGGTTGAGGCTGGAGAGCAAGTGTTTACAAACCGGTATGCCCCCCCCTGATCTGCGACATGTCGACGGGGCGCCCGCGTCCGGTGGTTCCGGCCACGTGGCGCCGCCGTGTTTTTGACTCGGTCCACTCACTGGCGCACCCGGGGGTGCGCGCGTCGGTGAAACTAGTGGCGGAAAAGTTTGTTTGGCCGTGCCTGCGCAAGCACGTGAAGGAATGGGCAAAAACCTGCATTTCCTGTCAACGGGCCAAAATTCACAGGCACACAAGAGCCCCGTTAGAACCGTTCCGCATTCCAGCCAGAAGGTTCGACCATGTGCACGTCGACCTTGTGGGCCCCCTACCGGCATCACAGGGGTTCACGTATCTTTTGACAATGGTGGACCGCACCACACGTTGGCCGGAAGTGGTCCCACTTGCGACGACCATGGCCGCGGAGGTGGCTCGCGTTTTTTTAACGGCTTGGGTGGCGCGCTTCGGGGTTCCGTCGGACATTACGTCCGATAGAGGACCGCAATTCATCTCTGAGCTGTGGTCAGCGATGGCCAACGGCTTAGGAGCCAAAATTCACCGCACTACGGCTTACCACCCTCAGGCCAATGGTTTATGCGAGCGTTTTCATAGGTCTTTGAAGGCAGCACTCAGAGCGTCGCTCACGGATGCAGATTGGGTAAATAAACTTCCATGGGTTTTATTAGGGTTGCGTTCTGCGCCTAAAGAGGACTTAGACGCCTCCCCAGCGGAGCTGGTATTCGCACAAACTCTGAGGCTGCCGGGCGAGTTTTTACCAGAGCACCCAGAGCCCCCACCTCTCTCGGCTCTGGGACCGTTAGTCGGCACGGGGGCAGACACGCTCCCGGGTCCGGTTCATCACGCTTTTCCACGAGTTTTCGTCCCCAAGGCTTTGAAAAATGCCGATTTCGTTTTTGTCAGGCGCGAAGCCCTTAAAGCAACGCTCAAACCACCTTACGAAGGGCCATTTCGAGTGCTGGAGGCAGGTGATAAGCAATTTGTGCTAGATTTTGGAGACAGAAAAGAGACAGTCAGTATTGACAGACTAAAACCTGCTTTTGTCATGAAGGACGTGTCTGTACCAGTCGCAGTGGCGCCTCGACGAGGCAGGCCCCCGGATTGATGCTGTGTGTTTTGCCACTTTTCCCTGTGAGGCTGGGGGAGCTGGGCTGTTGTCACACGCTAACTTTTTAGCTCTGGATAATGATTTTCTGCGTTTGCTGACAAATTTTCCGGCACTTACAACGCCTGCTTTTTCTGCCGTGGTGACTGAGCACGGGGTGGAGCATTTCATCCCACCGCGGGACTACTGGCTTTTGCGTGCACGCAAAGCCTCGGTGCAGGTAAGTTGGCCATAGTGAAAGAGTAGTTTGCCACTATGGAACGTTTGGGAATAGTGAGGCATTCTAACAGCCCATGGGCCTCGTCACATCGTGTTTCCTATAAATTTGCTATTTTTTTCCTCATAAATTTTTAAAAAATTTTTTCCTGTAAATTAGCCACTTTTTTTCTAAAAAATTTGCAGTTTTTTTCCTGTAAATTTGTGAAGTTTTTCAGAAAAAGTTCCAACTTGCTTCGTGTAAATTTAATAATTTTTTCCTCATAAATATTGAACTTTTTTTCCTGTAAATTTGCAACTTTTTTCACAAAATTTTTGGAAATTATTTCCTGTAAATCTGCATCTTTTTTCTCAAAAATTTTCACTGTATTTCCTAAAAAATTGCATTTTTTTTTCATAAATTTTGAACTTTTATCCTCCAAATTTGCAGCATTTTTCTCAAAAATTTCCATTTTATTTCTTGTAAATTTGCAACTTTTTTTTCTCAAAAACTTGCAATGTATTTCCTATAAATTTGTTATTTTTCCCCTCATAAATTTCCAAATTATTTCCTATAATTTTGCAAATATTTTTCCTGAAAAATTTTGAACTTTATTCTCAAAAATTTGCAACTTATTTCCTGTAAATTTGCAGTGTCTTTCTGAAAAATTTGCAGTGCATTTCTTATAAATTTGCCAGTTTTTTTCCTCATGAATTTTGAACTTTTTTCCTCTAAATTTGCTGCATTTTTCTCAAAAATTTCAAACTTATTTCCTCTAAATTTGCTGATTTTATTCCTCACAAATTTTGAACTGTTTGCTTGTAAATTTGCAACTTTGTTCTCAAAAATTTGCAATGTATTTCCTGTAAATTTGATAATTTTTTCCCTCATAAATGTTGGACATTTTTCCTCTAAATTTGCAACTTTTTTTCTCAAAAATTTGCAACACATTTCATGTATATTTGCAATTTTTTTCTTTATAAATTTATGACTTATTTCCTGTGAATTTGCTGATTTTTTTCTCAGAAATTTTCAACTTTTTTCTTGTAAATTTGAAACTGTTTTCTCAAAAATTTGCAACCTATTTCCTGTAAATTTGCTATTTTTTTCCCTCATAAATGTTGAACTTTTTTTATTTAAATTTGCAACTTTTTTCTCAAAAATTTGCAACGTATTTCATGTAAATTTGAAATGTTTTTCCTTATAAATTTTTAACTTATTTCCTGTGAATTTGCAGATTTTTTCCTCATAAATTTTGAACTTTAGTCTTGTAAATTTGTATCTTTTTTCTCAAAAATTTTCAACGAATTTCCTAAAAATTTGCTAATTTTTTTCTTCATAAATTTTGAACTTTTTTCTTCAAAATTTGCAGCATTTTTCTCAGAAATGTCCAACTTATTTCTTGTAAATCTGCAACTTTTTTCTCAAAAATTTTCAAACTATGTACTGTAAATTAGCTAATTTTTTTACTCATAAATTTTGATTTTTTTTCTTTTAAATTTTAAACTTTTTTCTCAAAAATTTGCAACATATTTTCTACAAATTTGCAGATTTTTGCCCTGATAAATTTTGAAATTTTTTCCTCTAAATTTGCAGCATTTTTCTCAAAAATTTCCAACTTATTTCTTGTAAATCTGCAACTTTTACTCAAAAATTTGCAACGTATTTCCTATACATTTGCTATTTTTCCCCTCATAAATTTTCAACTTATTTCCAATAAATTTGCTAATATTTTTCCTGACAAATTTTGAACTTTTTTCCTCTAAATTTGCTGCATTTTTCTCAAAAATGTCCAACTTATTACCTCTAAATTTGCAACTTTTTTCATAAAATGGTCAATGGTACATTGTCTGACCTAAAGTGCTCTTCTACTGGCTCTCCTCAGGGGTGTGTGTTGTTGTGTTTTTTCTCCTTTGAATTCTTGGATGGAATATGGGTGGGCAATATAAGCTGCGGCTTCAGCCATCACCCATTTCGGATAACTCACGTGGAATTGTATAGTAGAAGGAGTCTTTGTCTAATTTGACCTTGTTGTTATATTATACAGTTTCTTTTAACCTGTAATGTACTATCCGAAATAAATAAATTCATTCATTATAATTCATTCATTCATTGTCACCACTACTCTCCATCCTGTACACAAACATGTGTCGGAGCAGACAACAAACATACCATAAAGTATGCTGATGATTCAGTTGTTGTCAGTCTCCTCCAAGATGGTGAGAGTGGCCACGGCCCAGTAGTTGATGATTTTGTTCACTGGTGTGAGGATTCCTACCTGCAGCTGAATACGACAAAAACTAAAGATATGATTATTGACTTTAGGAGGAAAACTCCCAGGCACAAAGTCACCGTACTAAAAGGCCAGACCACCGAATGTGTACAATCCTACAAATATCTTGGGACGATTATTGATAGTAATTTTAAGTTTGGGGAGAACTGTGAAAGGGTGTGCAAAAAGGGTCAGCAACATTTGCATTGCTTGAGAAAACTTGCACGCTTCCAAATTGACCGAACCATAATGACAATGTTTTATCGGGCTTTTATTGAATCTGTTTTATCCTTTTCTTTAGTGTCATGGTTTGGTCAGATAAAACTGAAACAGAGGAAATCCTTGGATCAGGTAGTTAGACGGTCCAGTCGTTTGCTTGGTGAGTCACAGCTGAGCCTGACATCCCTGTACACCAGACAGGTGCAGAGGATGGCTACCTCCATTTTAAATGATGACTCCCACCCTTTGCACTGCAACTTTCAGCTTCTTCCCTCAAGACGGAGGTTTGTTGTCCCAAAAAGTAAAACCCAGCGCTACAAAAACAGCTTTGTCCCTGCTGCTGTCAAAGAGTTGAACAAGCTGTAACAATATATTGCACATAATTTAGGTACCTATTTATTAACGCCATTTTATATTTACTTATTTTTGTAGGATGTTACTTGGGTTCTAAATATTTTATTGGGTTTTAGACCTTTGAGTTTTTAACCTCTTTGACTAGTTTTTAACTTTTAATATGACTCTTCTCTCTTACCTCTGGTTTTTCTCTCATCTCTTTGTCTTTTTATACCCTGATTGATGGAGCCTTGAGTATTTTTATCATGTTTATAGTCAATTTCATGTGTGCCTGTGTTTGTGTCTATGTTGAATGTAATTTGTGGCTTGTAAATATGGATGTCACCAGACTGCAAAACAAATCTACCTACGGGTACAAATAAAGTAACCTGAACCTGAACCTGATAAAAAATTTGCAATTTATTTCCAGTAAATTTGCAACTTTTTTCTCAAAAATTTGCAGCACATTTCCTATAAATTTGCCAATTTTTTTCCTTATAAATTTAGAACTTTTTTCCTCTAAATTTGCAGCATTTTTCTCAAAAATTTCCAGCTTATTTCTTGTAAATTTGCAACTTTTTGCTCAAAAATTTTCAAACTATATGCTGTAAATTAGCTAATTTTATTCCTCATAAATTTTGAATTTTTTTCTTTTAAATTTTAAACTTTTTTTCTAAAAAATTTGCGACGTGTTTCCTATAAATTTGCCAATTTTTGTCCTGATAAATTTTGAAATTTTTTCCTATAAATTTGCAGCATTTTTCTCAAAAATTTCCAACTTATTTTTTGTAAATTTGCAACTTTTTCTCAAAAATTTGCAATGTATTTCCTAAAAATTCACTAAATTTTTACCTGATAAATTTTGAACTTTTTTCTTGTAAATTTGAAAGTTTTTTCTCAAAAATTTGCATCTTATTTCCTGTAAAGTTACAACTTATTTCTCAAAAATTTGCAACTTGTTCCCTTTAAATTTGAAACAGCAGTTCAAGAAGAGAAGCCCAGACTTCCCTCTCCCCAGCCACCTGCTCCAGCTCTTCAGAGGGGATACCAAGGCGTTCCCAGACCAGCTGGGAGACATAGTCTCTCCAGCGAGTCCTGGGTCTGCCCCAGGGTCTCCTCCCAGAGGGACGTGCCCGAAACGCCTCAAGTGGGAGGTGTCCAGGAGGCATCCTAATCAGATGCCCATACCACCTCAACTGACTCCTTTCAATGTGGAGGAGCAGCGGTTCTACTCTGAGCCTCTCCCGGATGACTGAGCTCCTCACCCTATCTCTGATGGTGAGTCCAGCACTCCTACGGAGAAAGCTCATTTCAGCCGCTTGTATCCGCGATCTTGTTCTTTCGGTCATTACCCAAAGCTCGTGACCATAGGTGAGAGTAGGAACTTAGATTGACTGGTAAATTGACAGCTTTGCTTTAGAACTAAGCTCCCTCTTCACCACAACAGACCGGTACAACATCCACATCACTGCAGATGCTTCTCCAATCCGTCTGTCAATCTCTCGCTCCATTCTCCCCTCACTCGTGAACAAGACCCCAAGATACTTAAACTCCTCCACTTGGTGCAGGAGCCTGTCCCCTACCCAGAGAGGACAATCCACCTTTTTCCAGCTGAGGACCATGGACTTGGACTTGGAGGTGCTGATTCTCATCCCAGCCGCTTCACACTCAGCGGCAAACCGTCCCAGCAAGAGCTGTAGGTCATTGTTGGATGAAGCCAACAGGACAACATCATCTGCAAACAACAGAGATGAGATCCTGTGGTCACCAAGCATGACACCCTCCATTCCCTGGCTGCGCCTAGAAATCCTGTCCATAAAAATTATGAACAGGATCGGTGACAAAGGGCAGCCCTGGTGGAGTCCAACTCTCACTGGGAATGAGTCCAACCGAGTGTTGGCAATACGAACCAAACTCTCACAATGGTCGTACAGAGACCGAATAGCTCGTAACAACAAGCCCGATACCCCATACTCCCGAAGCACCCCCCACAAAAAACCACGAGGGACATGGTCAAATGCCTTCTCCAAGTTCACAAAACACATGTAAACTGGTTGGGCAAACTCCCACGAACCCTCAAGAATTCTCGAGAGGGTAAAGAGCTGGTCCGATGTGCCACGGCCAGGACAAAAACCACATTGCTCCTCCTGAATCCGAGGTTTGACCAATGGCCGAACCAATGGACTTTTTTCTCAAAAATTTGCAGCACAATTCCTATAAATTTGCCAATTTTTTTTCTTATAAATTTGGAACTTTTTTCCTCTAAATTTTCTGCATTTATGTCAAAAATTTCCAACGTATTTCCACTAAATTTGCAACTTTTTTCTAAAAAATTTTCAACTTATTTCCTCTTAATTTGCTGATGTTACCCTCACAAATTTTGAACTTTTTGCTTGTAAATTTGCAGATTTTTTCTCAAAAATTTGCAACTTATTTCCTGTTAATTTGAGAATTTTTTTCCTCATCAGTTTTAAAGTTTTTTCTTGTAAATTTGAAACTTTTTTCTCAAAAATTGGCAACCTATTTCCTGTGAATTTGCATCTTTTTTCTCAAAAATTTTCAACATATTTCCATAAAATTTGCTAATTTTTTCTCTAATAAATTTTGAACTTTTTTCTTGTAAATTTGAGACTTTTGTCTCAAAAATTTGCAACTTGTTTCCTGTAAATTTGCTATTTTTTTCCTCATAAATTTTGATCTTTATTCCTGTAAAGGTTAACCTTTAACGTATTTCCTGTTTCCTCTGGTTCCAAGGTTGTCATAGCCAGGAGCGGCACTGAGGTTAAGCTCCCAGTGCTCATAAAATGCTCCTTACGGCGTGCGTCTCGAAAAGCCTCTGACAACTAAGTCCAACGCCTAGCCTGCCCGTGTGGTTTAGTCTCTAAGCCCGGCGGAACTGCTTTTACCAATAGGAGAAGGGGCGAGGGCGGATCTCTGGCCCCTTAAAACCAGATGCTTCGGGTAGATGGTGGCTCATCAACCTGGGAAGGTAGCCCATCTAGGGGAAGGTAAACCCTGATTTCAAACCTCCGCTGCCTTGCGGCACACCCGGTCACGGGAAAGGCCTCGGGAGTCAACCCTGAGGAAAAATCCGGAGTCGGAGTCCCTAAGGCAGTTCTCTATTGTGCTCAACATTGTTCTGGCAGCTCCTGCGACGGCGCTGGTGCCAAACTATAGCAGCCCTGCTGTTCCTTTGGATTCATCAGTGACGTGGAGAGGGGGGACATGCTGCATGGGTAACATCTTGTCCTCCATATCTTCCTGCCCAGGCTTGAATCCTACCAACGCCCAACGCTGGAAGGTAGAACACCAGTGCGCATTGGCCTGTTCAGCCACAGGCGGTGCTGTTCCAGCAGAGTAGACGTTTAGGATTCTCTTCCATGGTCATCATAGACCGACGGAGGCCGACGATTTCCTGTAAATTTGCTATTTTTTTTCCTCATAAACTCTGATCTTTATTCCTGTAAATGATAACCTTTTTTTTCCTAAAAAGAATTGCAAAGTATTTCCTGTAAATTTGCTTATTTTTTTCCATCATAAATTTTTTAACTTCTTTTCTGTAAATTTGCAACTTTTTTCTCAAAAATTTTCAAATTGTTTAAATTTTCAACTTTTTTCTCACAAATTTATTTATTTATTTTTTTTATTACTTATTTTGTACCCGTTGGTAGATTTGTTTTTGCAGTCTGGTGACAAGCCACCAGCTGCCGGTCACTGCGTGCGCAAGTGACTGCTGAACACTAAGTGACTCTCGTGCACCATGTACAGCAGCTCAACCAGACTCATGTCAATCATCACTGTTTTCTTCCTGCATTACCGACTGCACTATATAGTTCTCCACAGTATCTGCTGCTGGCTAATATATATTTTAACTGTTGACCAGTATCACTTAATCTTATCCTACACTTTATTACATGTATAGTTTATTTCTCTTATCTTATCATGTTTAATGTTGCAGCATTGTACCCAGACAAATTCCTAGTTTGTGTACTACATGAACAATGGCAATAAACCTGATTCTGATTCTGATTCTGAAGCGCCCCTTAACTCCCTAACCTGCATGTTTTTGGCATGTGGGAGGAAACCGGAGAAATCCCGGAGTAAACCCACGCAAACACGGGAAGAACATGCAAACTCCACACAGATCACTGTTGGCCGGCGGCAGGGATCGAACCCACGATCTCGCGATCCCCCGGCCGAGGGTAAAACTGTGCTGCCACAGTGCTAACCACTGCTCCACCGTGCAGCCCATTTGCTATGTATTTCCTATAAATTTGCTGATTTATTTTGCTGATAAATTTTGAAATTTTTTCCTCAAAATTTGCAGCATTTTTCTCAAAAATTTCCAGCTTATTTCTTGTAAATTTGCAACTTTTTCTCAAAAATTTGCAACGCATTTCCTATAAATTTGCTACTTTTTCCCTGATAAATTTCCAACTTATTTCCTATAGATTTGCTAATATTTTTCTGCATAGATTTTGAACTTTTTTCCTCTAAATTTGCAACTTTTTTCTCAAAAATTTGCAACTTATTTCCTGTAAAGTTGCAACTTTTTTCTCAAAAATTTGCAGCACATTTCCTATCAATTTGCCAATTTTTTTTCTTATAAATTTGGAACTTTTTTCTTCTAAATCTTCTGCATTTATGTCAAAAATTTCCAACTTATTTCCACTAAATTTGCAACTTTTTTCTAAAAAATTTTCAACTTATTTCTGCTTAATTTGCTGATATTTTCCTCACAAATTTTGAACTTTTTGCTTGTAAATTTGCAGATTTTTTTCTCAAAAATTTGCAACTTATTTCCTGTTAATTTGAGAATTTTTTTCCTCATCAGTTTTAAAGTTTTTTCTTGTAAATTTGAAACTTTTTTCTCAAAAATTTGCAACTTATTTCCTGTAAAGTTGCAACATTTTTTTTCCACAATATTTTTTATTGAACCCTTTTTTTTTTTTACAATTGTAAATTTGGTGATTTTTTTTTCCTCATAAGTTTTGAACTTTTTTCTTGTAAATTTGAAACTTTTTTCTCAAAAATTGGCAACCTATTTCCTGTGAATTTGCATCTTTTTTCTCAAAAATGTTCAACGTATTTCCATAAAATTTGCTAATTTTTTCTCTAATAAATTTTGAACTTTTTTCATGTAAATTTGAAACTTTTGTTTCAAAAATTTGCAACTTCTTTCCTGTAAATTTGCTAATTTTTTTCTTCATAAATTTTGATCTTTATTCCTGTAGAGGTTAACCTTTAACGTATTTCCTGTAAATTTGCTATTTTTTTTCCTCATAAACTCTGATCTTTATTCCTGTAAATGATAACCTTTTTTTTCTAAAAAGAATTGCAACGTATTTCCTGTAAATTTGCTTATTTTTTTTCCATCATAAATTTTTTAACTTCTTTTCTGTAAATTTGCAACATTTTTCTCAAAAATTTGCAAATTGTTTCCTTTAAATTTTCAACTTTTTTCTCACAAATTTGTTATGCATTTCCTATAAATTTGCTGATTTATTTTGCTGATAAATTTTGAAATTTTTTCCTCAAAATTTGCAGCATCTTTCTCAAAAATTTCCAGCTTATTTCTTGTAAATTTGCAACTTTTTCTCAAAAATTTGTAACGCATTTCCTATAAATTTGCTATTTTTTCCCTGATAAATTTCCAACTTATTTCCTATAGATTTGCTAATATTTTTCTGCATAGATTTTGAACTTTTTTCCTCTAAATTTGCAACTTTTTTCTCAAAAATTTGCAACTTATTTCCTGTAAAGTTGCAACATTTTTTTTCCACAATATTTTTTATTGAACCCTTTTTTTTTTTTTACAAACATAACACAAACAATCAAACACTAACACTAAAGTAATTTAAAAAAAAAAAAGTACTAAAAACACCAACAACCACTAACAAGAACAGGTCTTCAACAATGCTCCTGTGTTTAGTCTAGGCAATCCATTACATAAGTATACATATTATACATTCACCAGTTTGGAATTTACAAGGTCCACACACATCATTCACCTTCTTCTTCAAAAGTTATGTTTAAATTCTTTACATAATCAATGAAAGGTGTCCATATATTCTCAAACACAATTTCCTTTGATTTCAGTATGTATGTTATTCTTTCTAGTGGAAGGTTTGTTAACATCTGTCTTAACCACTGAGTCACATCTGGTCTATGAGTCTTTTTCCACAATAGTGCAATACATTTTTTGGCGTTAAGCAAACTGAGGTCTATGAATGCTCTTTCACTTTTATTAAAGTTATGCTTTTCTGGATGCAGACCCAACAAAAACAATTTAGGATTCAATATGATTTGTTTTGAAATTATTTTTTCAATTGTTACCCTCACCTCTTCCCAAAACATTCTAATTTTTCTACATTCCCATAAACAATGAAATAAGGTTCCTTTACTTTCCATACATTTTGTGCACGTATCTGGTATGTTTTTGTTATATCTATTTAACTCCACCGGTGTAACATACATCCGCATTAACCATTTAAAATGTATCAATTTAAGATGTACATTTATTGATTTGGTTTGAGCTTCTGTACAAGCCAATTCCCATTGTTCCTCTGAAATTTCAGTTTGCAGGTCTTCTTTCCAATAATTCAATCTTTTCTGTGAGTTTTCACTTGAGGATAGTGTCAATGAGTTATAAAACTCTGAAATAATACCCTTTCTCTAACTATCTTTCGTCAAAATTTTTTCCAAGGATGAATAAGTAGGTCGGGTGAGAGCATTATTTTGATTTGATCGAATAAAGTTCCTAAGCTGAAGATATTTAAAAAAAATGTTCTATTAAGATTAAATTTGATCCTCAGTTCTTCAAAAGACATTATGTTATCTGAACATGACAGATATAAGTCTTGAATCTTTTGAATCCCTTTTAAATTCCATACTTTAAATACAGCATCCGCTCTCCCTGGTTTAAAATATTGATTACCCCATATCGGGCTAAATTGTGACAAGAAGTGTGGGTCTTTTAAATATTTTTTGGTTTCACACCATATTTTGATCATATGCTTTACAAATGGATTTTTAACTTGTTTCTGTAATTTTTTTGCCGAGTCTGAGTATATGAATATGGGAAGAGGTAAAGGTAAATTGTATGATTCCATTTCAGTCCAGTGAGGGAGATCATTTGATGAAAAATAATATGTCATAGACCTCAGTTGTGCTGACCAGTAATACAACATAAAGTTTGGACATTTCAGACCTCCACGATCAAATGGTAAATATAGTAAGGACAGACGTAATCTAGCCTTCCTATTGTTCCATATAAATTCCACTAACATTTTTTTAATTCTTGAGAATAGATCTGAAGGTGGTGGTAAAGGAATATATTGAAATAAAGTATTTTGGGTAAGATATTACTTTTAAGTATATTGATTCTCCCAATCATCGACATTGGTAGTGACTGTAGGCCGTGTATTTGTGACTACATATTGTCATATCCGGCTCTAGGGAGCCGGGCAATCAGAGCCAGGGACAAGCCAGTGAGTCGAGATGTTTTATTCTGGGTAAGGGATAAGGGATGAGGAGAGCACAGACACTCATACAGACGTACATTCTCAGGCTGCACAGCGCAGGGGTAGGTAGCTCGTACCGGACATGGGGGTAACAAGACGTGCATACTCACAGCGGGATACAAACACCGGAATGCTGCAAGAGGAGTTAAGGCTGACACCAGACGAAGGGGCTTCAGCCTAGCAGTGCTTATGTCGCAGCCCCGAATGATCGAAGCTGCTCCTCTTTATACTCATTAACAGCGCCCCAGCTGATGAGGATTAATTGGCCCCAGCTGTCCCGTGACACTGACAGCTGGGAACCAGCTGAGGCACTGCCCAATGAGAGGCAGGGATAAAAGGAGCATGGGCTGAGCGCCGAGCCGGCGTCTCACCCCATGGTGACAGAGCCTCCCCCTCACGGTCGGGCTCCCGAACGACCAGGAACATCCCAGCCCCCCCCCCCCCCCCTCCCCACCTAGGGTGGGCGGAAGGGAGGCAGGACTGGAGGGGAAGGACAAAAAAAAAAAAAAAAAAAAAAATAGACCAATGTAGGGCAGCAGGGCAGAGAAAAAAAAACCCAAATACAATACCCTACAACACAGGGAAAAGGATTAACCCAGAGCACAGTTAGGGAGAAAACTGAGTTAGGACACAGGTAGGGAAAATACCAAATATGACAGACAGCATACAAATAACGTATAGATCGGGGCAAAAAAAAGAAAACCAAAAACCCACCAAAAAGGTGGCAGGAATGAATAAAGCAATCAGAGTATAGTTAAGGGGAACAAAACACACTACTCCATAATGCACCAACAAGACAAAGGTCAGGACAAAAAATGATGAAAAACGCTGTGCATGGATACTAAAGAAAACAAAACACACAGCACTGAATATATAAAAGATCACCTAAAGAAACAGAGGTGACAAGGACAAATGGGTAATAATGAAGTACGGTTAAGTGGGAATGAAACACATTACTTCAAACAATAACAAACACAGTCAATGTTAAAGTCGGGGCTAGGGAAGGCCCCCCACGAGGATAATAAGACAGAATGGGGTGATCACAGAGTATGGTTGAACAGGAAACCACACGCGTACTCCATGATGCACCGACGAGGCCAAGGCTAAGGTAAGGATGAATGAAAACGCTGAGTAAAGATAAGAAAATGCAATACACAGCGCGATACATAAGGTGAGTCACCAAGAGGAAAAAAAAGGTGACAGGGTAACAGGATAACAATAAGATAAAAATGCTGAGTATGGTTAAAAAAAACAACACACAGCACAAAAACATATATTCCCCTAATGGACAAAGAAACTACACCCGAGTGACTTCAATAATAATAAAAGAAGTAAAGGACACCCGAGGAGACGGCAGGCAGAGTCCAAAACGGCCGGAATTGTTCTGGTAATCTCCCCGCCCATTGTCCAGTTGGCAACCCGGGGAAGAGAAATGTTCGGACGGCGAACTCTGGGCCCAGATCCCAGGAATCCAGTCCAACGGCTGCCGAACCAGGCCGCCCAAAGGCAAACACAGACCAGTGGGGGGAAACCAGATCGCCGAACCGAAAGTTTTGCGGGTCGGGTCGTCGACCCGCATCACTCAGCCACCAGGACCGTTGAGACGGACGAAGGGTCAGAGCGGATCCCGGTGGAAGAGGCTCAGGGGAGAGCCGATGACGAGGGCGGCGGGCCTCAGGGAAACGGCCACCTCCTCACCGGACCTGGACAACACTGGGGCAGCACCCACGTCGGACCCCGATCGGGCCTCAGGCGAACCCACGTTGGACCCCGATTGGGTCTCGGGCGAACCCACGTTGGACACTGCACCAGAACCGACCTCCAACGTTGAACCCGGACCCTCCAGCACCACGAGGAACAGCAACTCCTCGCCGGTGACCCTGGAAGAAGGCTCAGAAGAGAAAACAGAACCGGGATCAGGATCACCGGCAGCGCCAGAACCCGGCGAGACGAGCTCAGACGCAGCGGGCGGCTGCACCCTGCTCGTCTCCCCTGGAGATAGGCTGAAGTGCTCAAAGATAAAAAGAGAGAAAAGAAAGGAGAGCACTCGCCTGATCTCGGGTTCTGACGCCGTCCAGGACTGCGAAGATCCAGGATCCGTCGTCAGGAGGTCGTTGTCAGGCTCCCATCTAGCCGCGTCGGGCCCCGCAGCCAGCACGATGGTCAGCGCAGCTTGAGATCCCTCCAGCTCAGGTAACCCCACCGACGATCCACTCGGCGTGAAGCCAGAAGGATCTCGTCCCGCTGGACCGAACCGCTCCTCCGTGGAGACCCAGGGACACTCAGTCGTCAGCGTAGACTCCACGCAGCAGTCAGTCCCCCTCCTCCGTCCGCAATGTAGCTGCGGAACCACAGGCCCTCTCCATATCCCACCACGTTGACCCGGAGCCGGGGACCGCTCGGCGGAGAGAGACACAGAGGATGCGGGATTAGGAATACAGGTTACAGCAGGTGGGGAGAGTTCAGGGAGCTGCGAACCCTGAACTTCTCCTCCAGGGATGTGACAGAGCAAATCATTAAGCAGGTGTGAAAAAACAATGACTTGCCTGCCCCCTGGAGGTTGAGTATCGCCTGCTGTAGTGGATTCTGCTTCTTCCTCTCCCCGCCCGGCGATAACGGAGGACCCCCCGGGAATTCGTCTGAGGGTCGCTCGCGTTGTCTCCAGCAGAGAGCTCACCAGGCCGGGATTCCAGGCACACACAGCGGTCAGGAAGCGCGTCGAGGAGGAGGGGGAAACAGCCGGGGTGAGCCAGCCCGAATGTCCAGGAATGACAGTGGGGGGAACGAGGCTCAGGGGACGAGGCTGTAGAATCTCCACACTGACGAGGCGAAGGGATGACAGCTGCGTGGGAGGAACGGTCCTGACGATGACCCAGAACTGGATCCGGACGAGGTTCGTGCAGAGGTGACTCGGCGATGTGATGACGACTACTCCCAGGGGACGAAGCGAGGGGGAAACCCAGGATTCGCCGCTCCAGATCGGAGATCGAGACGAGGAAGGCGTCGAGCACGGGAAAGCTTCGTAGCCCTGAAGTCCTCACCATCAATCTCACTGCCGCCGCCACATGCCTGAAGGTGGTGACAGGGAACACAGTAGAGCTCGCGACAGCCACTCGACCCCGGACATAACTGCTGTCAGCTGCGGCTCCTTGAAGGGAATCCCGAGTGACGTGACGCAGGTCGGGGGAAGTCCTCTGGTTGGCGCGAACTCCCGGACTGGAATAGCGGCAGGAACGGGACTCCGAAGCGGGGAAAGACGTCGCCCACTTCGACTCCCTGCCGGGATTTCCATCCACCCCGTGGAGCTTCTCTCGCTGTGTACCTGCAGCGTCTATCCTGGCACTGTCCTCCAGATGGTACAGAGAGTGAGGGTGACAGTCCAGGAGTTCCTCAGCACGGCCCGGATGCCAGCGTCTCGCGTTGGAGGCGTCGTGCAGGGTGAAGAACGTCCCGTCGACAGCCTCCGAGATGGACCTCAGCTCGTCGCCCTGGCGCCGGAAGTGACTCCTGGGAAACGGCATGCTAGCAGCGCTGACACCCGGACAGAAAGGTACATTTCCACAGCGACTCACGGCCGCCGGCAACTCTTCTGGCTGCGACATACTGTCATATCCGGCTCTAGGGAGCCGGGCAATCAGAGCCAGGGACAAGCCAGTGAGTCGAGATGTTTTATTCTGGGTAAGGGATAAGGGATGAGGAGAGCACAGACACTCATACAGACGTACATTCTCAGGCTGCACAGCGCAGGGGTAGGTAGCTCGTACCGGACATGGGGGTAACAAGACGTGCATACTCACAGCGGGATACAAACACCGGAATGCTGCAAGAGGAGTTAAGGCTGACACCAGACGAAGGGGCTTCAGCCTAGCAGTGCTTATGTCGCAGCCCCGAATGATCGAAGCTGCTCCTCTTTATACTCATTAACAGCGCCCCAGCTGATGAGGATTAATTGGCCCCAGCTGTCCCGTGACACTGACAGCTGGGAACCAGCTGAGGCACTGCCCAATGAGAGGCAGGGATAAAAGGAGCATGGGCTGAGCGCCGAGCCGGCGTCTCACCCCATGGTGACACATATGTTTAAGCATGAAGTAGATGCTGAGATTACATATGGTGATTGACCTCACGACCGAAGGAGACAATAGGTCTGGACCACCTGCGGGGAACAACAAGAGGACGGGGGAACGATGATAGGACTTCCCGACCCCCGGGAGACAGGTGGAGAACTGAATGTCTGGAAGGGGAAGAAATGTCAATAGAGGGTTTTGACGGGGATACGTGATTCTTCCTTTGTGTGAAAAGGCTTGGTGTGAAATGGTATAAATGTGAAGCTTGGATGTAGCTCAGCCTCTTTGCTCGTGTGAGAGAGAAGGCTGGGGACGTGATGCTTGAATAAACCTGAATCAAAAGCAATTGAGCCTCTTTATTCCACGCTCCCCACATTGGTGACCCAGTGACGTGGAGAATGCCTGGAGAGGGTCTCCGCGTTCCGGACTCGCTGGAGTCTGCCCTAGCAAGCGCCGTAGCCGTCAGACTGCCAGAATTCTGGCAGGACAACCCGCAGTCGTGGTTCCTACAAGCGGAGTCACAGTTCGCGCTCGCAGGGGTAACGGCGGATGACACTAAGTTCCACCATGTCATCGCTAGGCTCGACAACCGCACGGCTCGGTGCGTGCGGAGCTTGGTACAGCAGCCACCCGCCAGCGACAGATACGGCAGGTTGAAAGCTGCCCTCACCAAGTTTTTCACGCCCTCAGCCAAAGAGAGGGCTAGGAGGCTCCTGGCTTTGCTCGACCAAGTGGGACACAGGCCAGGTACCCTGATGGAGGACATGCTGCAGCTGAGGGGGTCAGACGACGATAATTTCCTCTTCAAGTACATCTTCCTAACTAACCTCCCAACGCACATGAGGGGAACGCTGTCCAGCGTACGTTGTGAGACCCAGAAGGATTTCCGGGAGCTTGCCCAGGAGGCAGAGAGGCTCCTGGACGCCTGCGGTGAGCAGACAGCTGCAGCGGCGACCCAAGGCAGCGGTGAGCCAGGGGCAGCAGACCCAATCCTACCAACAACGGCAGCAGCGCGGCCTCGACGCGGTGGAGGTGATGGTTCAGTGGCAGAGGCGCGCCCCCGACGCAGCGGAGGAGATGATCTCTGTTTTTATCATCGGAGGTTCGCCGAGAGGGCAGGTGTGTGCCGCCATGCAGCTTCAGGAGTTCGGGAAACGGCAAGACCGAGGGTTGTTGGCAGCTTCGACTCTCGGCGAAAACAACAAGCTGCTCTACATCAGAGATGCAGGTTCCGGGTGGGAGTTCCTCATAGACACCGGAGCCCAAGTGAGCTTCATCACCCCAACCTACGCTGACCGGTTGGCTGGGCCCTGTGGTAGCGGAGCAACGGCGGCAAACGGCTCGAGCATCAACACCTACGGGAAAAGGACTTTGTCTTTATGCTTACATGGCTGCACGTATGAATGGACTTTTGTCATAGCGGCGGTGAGTTTCAACATGTTAGGTGCTGATTTTCTGTGCTCACATGGCCTGTTAGTTGATCTTGCCAATAGGTGGCTGGTAAATGCACTCTTTTTTTTTTACTCTCTCCCCTGTTCAGCTCGAGTGTCCCCGCCACCAGTACAGACCAACGTCGCCACAGCAGGTGGTAAGTTCCACACACTCCTCACCCAGTTCCCAGCACTCACGGTACCCACTTTTTCAGCAACGGTCGCGAAACACGGGGTGGAGAATTTTATAACTACAGCTGCCCCCCCCACCCCCGTCTTCGCGAAGGCTCGGGCTTGGATGCTGCCAAGCTCTCCATAGCGCGCGAGGAGTTCGCCAGCCTAGAGAGGCTGGGCATCATTCGCCGTTCGAAAAGCCCATGGGCTTCGCCACTGCATATGGTCCGGAAAGCCGACGGCTCCTGGAGACCATGCGGCGATTACCGCAGGCTGAACAACGCCACAGCACACGATCACTACCCCATCCCACACATCCAGGATTTTTCAGTACATCTGGCGGGGGCGTGTATTTTTTCCAAAATAGACCTGGTTCGCAGCTACCATCAGGTTCCAGTCCGACCTGAGGACATTCCTAAAACAGCGGTAATAACCCTGTTCGGACTTTTTGAGTTTCTACGCATGCCGTTTGGTCTTAAAGGAGCGGCGCAAACATTCCAACGGATGATGGACGCCGTGTTACGCGATCTCCCGTTCGTGTTCGTGTACCTCGACGACATTTTGGTCGCCAGTAATTCAGAGGAAGAACACGAAAAACACCTCACTGTGGTTTTTAGGAGGTTGGGAGAGCACGGCTTAATAATTAACCCAGCCAAGTGCCAGTTCAGCGTCGCACAGATCGATTTTTTGGGCCACCACGTTTCCCCAGAAGGGGCATTTCCGTTACCGGATAAGGTGCGCGCAGTGGCAGATTTCCCTCGACCACAAACGGTCAAGTCATTGCAGGAACTTTTAGGGATGGTGAATTTTTATAACCGTTTCCTGCCCCACGCAGCGCAGCTCATGCAGCCATTATACGCCACGCTCAAAAAACAAAAACCATCCAATACCATCGAGTGGTCCCCAGACCGGGAGCGCGCGTTCACGGAGATAAAAAAAAGCCTTGGCTGACGCTGCGCTCCTAGCTCATCCTGACCCATCGGCACATATCGCGCTAACAACCGACGCATCAGACGTGGCCATGGGGGCTGTAATAGAGCAGCATGTTGCCGGAGTTTGGCAGCCGCTGGCTTTTTTCAGCAAATCCTTGAGCAAGGCCGAGCGAAAATACAGCGCGTTTGACAGGGAGCTGTTGGCGCTTCATTTGGCCATTTGTCATTTCCAGTTCTGGCTGGAAGGGCGTCGGTTCACCGCTTTCGTAGACCGCAAGCCGCTCACGTACACGATGTCCAAAATTTCAGATCCGTGGTCGGGCTGGCAGCAGAGGCAGCTGGCTGCAATTTCGGAATTTACCACTGACATTCGGCATGTAGCGGGTAAACTCAATGTAGTAGCAGACTGCCTCTCGCATGCGGTCATGGCACCGGCGCGCGCAGAAGCAGAGAATACCACCTTGACCACGCAGCAAGGTAGCAGCGCGGGAGCGCGCGCGGCCCCAGTTCACGTGGGGATAGATTACGCAGCCATGGCAGCGGAGCAGGGTGCAGATGCGGACGTGCACGCGCTCCATTCTGGACCAACAGGGTTAAGGCTGGAGAGCAGATGTTTGCAAACCGGTACGCCCCCCCAATCTGCGATGTGTCGACCGGGCGCCCACGCCCGGTGGTCCCGGCCGTGTGGCGCCGCCGCGTTTTTGACTCGGTCCACTCCCTGGCACACCCGGGAGTGCGAGCTTCGGTGAAAATGGTAGCGGAAAAGTTTGTTTGGCCGAGCCTGCGCAAGCACGTGAAAGAGTGGGCAAAAGCCTGCATGTCCTGTCAGTGGGCCAAAATTCACAAGCACACAAAAAGCCCTTTAGAACCGTTTTGCATTCCGGCCAGAAGATTCGATCACGTGCACGCCGACCTCGTGGGCCCTCTACTGTCGTCGCAGGGGTTCACACATCTTTTGACAATGGTGGACCGAACCACACATTGGCCGGAAGTGGTCCCACTGGCATCGACCATGGCCGCGGAGGTGGCTCGCGTTTTTTTAACGGCCTGGGTAGCGCCTTTTGGGGTTCCGTCGGATATTACGTCCGATAGAGGGCCTCAATTTGTCTCCAAGCTTTGGTCAGCGATGGCCAGCGGCTTAGGAGCGAAAATTCACCGCACTACTGCTTATCATCCTCAGGCTAATGGTTTATGTGAGCGTTTTCACAGGTCTTTGAAGGCAGCCCTCAGAGCGTCACTCACGGATGCAGATTGGGTAAACAAACTACCATGGGTTTTATTAGGGTTGCATTCTGCGCCCAAGGAGGATTTAGATGCCTCCCCAGCGTAGTTAGTGTTCGCACAACCTCTCAGGCTGCCAGGCGAGTTTTTACCAGAGCACCCGGAGCCGGCCCCCCTCCCGGCCCTTGGGCCGCTATTCGGCATGGGAGCAGACATGCTCCCGGGCCCCGTTCATCACGCTTTTCCTCGCGTTTTCGTTCCCAAAGCTCCAAAAAATGCTGAGTTCGTTTTTGTCAGGCACAAGGCTCTAAGATCAACCCTCAGACCGCCATACGATGGGCCATATAGAGTGCTGGAGACAGGTGATAAGCATTTTGTGCTAGATTTGGGAGACAGAAAAGAGACAGTTAGTATTGACAGACTGAAACCTGCTTTTGTGGTGAATGATGAGTCTGTACAGGTAGCGAGGGCACTTCGACGCAGCAGATCCCCCAGGGGTAGCGTCCCGGAGGCCCCGCAGGGGTCAGATAACCACTCTCTTCCTCAATCAACAGATCCTTTGCAGAAGGGCGCCGCAGGGAAGGCGAGGCCGACTTACAGCAGATTCGGAAGGCGGTTGAAGCCCAGGCGGCGCACAGACTGAGTGTTTGATGTTGGATGTACTGTAGTAGCATGTTCACTGAAAATTGAGAATTGAATGTATTGTCCATTCTTTGTCTTTTGGGGGGGGGGGGGGTTATGTAGCCCGTGTATTTGTGACTACATATGTTTAAGCATAAAGTAGATGCTGAGATTACATATGTAGTCACAAATACACGGCCCTTCCTTTTTGAAGTCTTACAAAGGTTTGGACTTGGAAACAATTTCATAAAATGGGTACAGATAATATACAATAATGCTACAGCAGAAATCCTAACAAACAGCAATATTTCAAAATCAATAAATATCAATAGAGGATGTCGACAAGGCTGTCCACTTTCACCTTTACTGTTTACTATGGCAATTGAACCTTTAGCGATGGCAGTACGTTTACATCCACAATTATATGGAATTAAAGTAGGACCAACAGAACATAAAATCTCCCTGTATGCCGATGACAGGGAGATTTTATGGCCCTTCCTTCAAAAAGGAAGGGCCATTCGACCCTATCAAAGGCCTTTTCGGCGTCCAATGATAGGAGAGCTGTATCCGGTGCTTCTTTATTAGAATAGATAATATTAAATAGTCTTCTTACATTATGGAAGCGTTGTCTTCCCTTTACAAAGCCATTCTGATCTCGGTTAATAATATTTGGTAATATTTCTTGTAGTCGTCTTGCTAAAATTTTACAGATTATCTTAAGGTCAGCATTTAATAGACTTATTGGTCTCATATTTTCACATTTATTAGAGGGTTTACCTGGTTTTGGCAACAGTATAATTAAAGTCCAAATGTCACGTAATAGGGTCCTTAAAATGTCTTGAAATTAGATATAAAAGGGAACCGATCCGTTTGGGTCTTGGTGCATATGCTTCAGTAACGCCGGAACATTCGTTAATTTAAAACTGCCGCGCTTGGCCTGACGTTCCCACTCAGGGCCCCCGGAATCGCCTGGGGAAGAAGGCGGAAGTGAAGAAACAGATTGTGCCCTAGTTTGATGCTTGGGGTATCCCGATTGATTGTTTATATGGAGACTGGAAGATTGAAGTGAGCAACAAGGAAGAAAAAATTGGATATTTCACCATGCCTGGCAGTGGTGGGAAATGTTGTATCGCTGGCTATTGCAGCAATACCAACAAGGATGGTGTTTCACTATTTACTTTCCCGAAAGATCACCAAGTAGCGGCACAATGGACACGGAAAGTTCAGACAACAAGGGTGGACTTCAAGGGGCCATCGAAGTACAGTGCGCTGTGTAGCCGTCACTTCGACAACAGCTGAACCGAGACCAATAGCAATGGCTGAACGGGGATTTGAGGTGAAACGGAGATTAATTTTAAAGCCAGGGTCAGTCCCGACTATCTTTCCACGACCATCTCAGGAAGATAATCAACAACAGCAACAACAACAACAACAAAAGACTGTCCGTGGTGCCTATGCAAAGAGGGAACATAAAAGGGTTGGTACTTGGTAGCTATATTCAGTATATTCATTTGTTTATGATAAGTCATAGTCAGAACTGGTAAATTAAATTGGCACATCATAATAATAACCACAAAGTCAGCTTTTAGTAATGTGATAAAACATATTGTAATGTGCCAAATTTATTGCTAAAATTGATGTGCCTGTGGTTTATATTAATCATATATCCCATACCTACATATGTATAAGCATATTAGAATGTTTAGTGATTACATATGTGCAATGACCTCACGCCTCAGAACAGGACAAGAGATCTCGACCGCCAGTGAAGATCAAAGAGCATACGGAGTCGCAGCGGTGGAGACCAGATCGATCTCCCTGACTTCCCAGGGTCAGGTGGAGGAGACAGAGGACAATGGAGGAGATCGATCGCCCTGACCTCCCTGGGTCAGGTGGAGGAGACGGAAGACAAAGGAGGGGGGATTAAGTTAATGCGGGATGGCAGCTTTGATATGCAATGTCTTTTGTTGTGTGTAAGTATAAGTATGAAGGTCTGAATGTGTTCGACCTCTTATTCTGCTTCTGCACTGAGATGAGACTTGTTAGAGGAGCGAAGCTAATATTAAACTTTGGTTTATAAATCACATCGCCTCGTTATTCCAGGCTCTTCTACACTGGTGACCCTGACGCGAGGATGGAACAGAGACGTTCTCCCGCGATTGACTCATCAGAGGCGACCCAGGCAAGCGCCGGCACCCATGCAGACAGGGGAACAGATGGACGACGTTCCCCCACGGCAGAAGCTACAGAGAGGGCTCAACCGAGCACCAGCCCTGCCGTGAGAGCGGAAGAAAGGCGCTCTCACCCGGCGGACACATCAGGGACGGCCCACACAAGCGCCGTCACCGTCAAGCTGCCAGACTTCTGGCAGGAAGACCCGAGCTCGTGGTTCCAGCAAGCTAAGGCTCAGTTTGCACTGGCGGGCATAACAGCAGACGACACAAAATTTTATCACATCGTCGCCAAACTCGACGCTGCCACGTCAAGATGTGCGCGGAGCATAATCCAACGGCCGCCCGCCCATGACAAATACAGAGAGCTTAAGGCGACCATCGTGGAGAATTTCGTCCCCTCAGCCGAGGAGAGAGCAGAGAAAATCCTGGCGATCTACGGCCACAGAGGATGCAGACCCAAGGCCCTCATGGAGGACATGCTGCAGCTTAAGGAAGAGGACAACGACAACTTCCTTTTCCGATATATCTTCCTCAGCACTCTGCCGCCACACATGAGAGGGACGCTGGTCAACATGCGGTGCAACACCCAGCAGGACTTCCGCGCGCTGGCCCGAGAGGCGCACCGGCTCATCAACGCCTGCGGCGAACAGATGGCCACGGCAGCATCCGCAGATCTCAGCGCGGAAACCCAGAGCAGCAGAGAACCACAGACAACCGAGCAGAGCCCGCCCACCATGGCGGCAACACGACCAAGACGCAGCAGGCGGAACGACCTCTGCTATTACCACCGCCGTTTCGCCGAGAGAGCGTACAAATGCGTGCCCCCCTGCAAATTCAAAAGTTCGGGAAACGCCAAAGCCGAGAGACTGTTAACAGCTGCGGCTCTCGGCGAGAAAAATAAACTACTGTATGTGACTGACGGACACACCGGCAGACAGTTCCTGATAGACACCGGAGCTCAGCTGAGTTTTATCACCCCTTCCCACGCAGACCGGGCCATGGGTCCCCGGGGAAATGGAGCGATGGCAGCCAACGGCTCGATCATCGACACCTTCGGTGAAAGGAACCTGCCTCTTTGCATCCACGGCCGCAACTATAGATGGACATTTACTGTAGCGGCGGTGAGCTTTAACTTGTTGGGCGCTGATTTTTTGTGTGCACATGGGTTGTTAGTCGATCTAGCAAATAGACGTTTGGTTAATGCACTGTCATTTTCTTCTATCCCCTGCTCAGCTCGAGTTTCTCCACCACCTGTGCAGGCCAACGTCACAACAGCAGGAGGTAAGTTTGACCAACTCCTCACCCAATTTCCAGCACTCACAGTTCTAAAATTTTCAGCAACAGTAGCGAAACACGGGGTTGAACACTTCATTCCCACAACGGGCCCACCCGTGTTCGCCAAAGCTCGGCGCTTAGACGCGACCAAGCTCGCCATAGCACGGGACGAGTTTGCCACCCTTGAAAAATTAGGCATTATTAGACGCTTGAAAAGCCCCTGGGCATCACCACTCCACATGGTCCCGAAAACCGACGGTTCTTGGAGACCGTGCGGCGATTACCGCAGATTAAACAATGCGACAGCGCATGACCGCTACCCAATTCCTCACATCCAAGATTTCTCACTACATCTGGTGGGTGCGCGCATTTTTTCTAAAATAGACCTGGTCCGCGGCTATCACCAAGTCCCCGTTCGAGCGGAAGACATTCCTAAAACAGCTGTAATAACCCCTTTCGGTCTTTTTGAATTTTTGCGGATGCCGTTTGGCCTCAAAGGCGCTGCTCAAACCTTTCAGCGCATGATGGACGCGGTATTACGCAACCTCCCCTTCGTGTTCGTCTACCTCGACGATATGCTGGTAGCCAGCCCGTCAGAAGAAGAACACGAACAACACCTCACTACAGTTTTTCAGAGACTAGAAGAGCACGGGTTAATAATCAATCCAGCCAAATGCAAATTCGGCATGTCACAAATTGATTTTTTGGGGCACAGAGTTTCACCGAAGGGGGCAGTCCCATTGCCAGACAAAGTCCACGCGGTAAAAAATTTTCCACGACCACAAACGGTCAAATCGCTGCAAGAATTTTTGGAAATGGTGAATTTTTACAACAGTTTCCTCCCCCGCGCAGCTCAACTCATGCAGCCCCTGTATGCCGCGCTCAGAAAACAAAAGTCTTCCAACGCGGTCGAATGGACCCCGAGCGCGAACGCGCCTTCGCGGAAGTAAAAAGTGCTCTAGCGAACGCCACATTGTTGGTTCACCCCGATCCCTCGGCCCGCATAGCGCTAACCACAGACGCTTCAGACTTGGCCATAGGGGCAGTTGTGGAACAACACGTTGGCGGGACCTGGCAACCTTTAGCATTTTTTAGCAAATCGTTAAACCAAACTGAGCGTAAATACAGCACTTTTGACAGGGAGCTGCTGGCGCTTCATTTATCCATCCGCCACTTCCAGTTCTGGTTAGAAGGGCGGCGTTTCACGGCTTTTGTAGACCACAAACGGCTCACCTTTGTGATGGCTAAAATTTCAGAACCATGGTCAGGCAGGCAACAAAGACAGCTAGCTGCAATTTCAGAGTTCACCACAGACATTCGACATGTGGCAGGCAAACTTAACGTGGTAGCAGACTGCCTCTCTCGCGCTGTGACATTGCCAGAGCACGAGGAGACAGATTATACTACCTCAGCCGCAGAACTCTTCGCCAACGCGGACACGTACGCGGCCCCAATTCACGTAGGGATAGATTACGCAGCCATGGCAGAGGAGCAAAGCGGTGACGCGGACGTGCGCGCACTCCTGTCTGGACCAACAGGGTTAAGACTGGAGGAAAGGGGTTTACGTGACGGTGTACCCCCCCTAATCTGCGACATCTCAACCGGCCGACCTCGCCCGGTAGTCCCAGCTGCATGGCGCCGCCGTATTTTCGACTCAGTTCACTCCCTCGCGCACCCAGGTGTGCGCGCCTCGGTTAAAATGGTCGCCGAAAAGTTTGTTTGGCCGGGCCTGCGCAAAAATGTAAAGAAATGGGCAAAAACTTGCATGTCAAACTTGCACACCATCAGTGTGTGAATGTGTGTGTGAATGGGTGGATTGCAGGATCTGTAAAGCGCTTTGGTCATCAAGAGATGAGAATAAAAGCGCTATATAAGTGAATGCCATTTACCATTTACCATGTCTTGTCAGCACGCCAAAATACACAAACACACAAAAGCCCCTCTAGAGCCTTTTCGAATCCCAGCTAGAAGGTTTGACCACGTTCATGTCGACCTCGTGGGACCACTACCTTCATCTCAAGGCTTCACACACCTGTTAACGATGATAGACCGCACTACGTGCTGGCCTGAGGCGGTCCCTCTGGCGTCAACCACAGCGGCGGAAGTCGCTCGCGTTTTTTTGACAAACTGGGTGGCACGTTTCGGCGTCCCATTGGACATCACGTCTGATAGGGGGCCTCAATTTGTCTCAGAGCTCTGGTCAGCCATGGCCAGCAGCTTAGGGGCGACAATTCACCGCACCACCGCTTATCACCCTCAGGCTAATGGGTTATGCGAGCGTTTTCACAGATCTTTAAAGGCCGCCCTCAGGGCCTCGCTAACGGATACAAATTGGGCAAATAAACTTCCCTGGGTTTTATTGGGGTTGCGTGCTGCACCTAAAGAGGATCTAGACGCCTCCCCAGCAGAGTTAGTGTTTGCACAACCTCTCAGACTCCCAGGTGAGTTTTTACCAGAGAACCCAGAGCCTGGGCATCTTCCAACCCTGAGGCCGTTAGACAGTAACGGATCAGACACTCTCCCCGGACCGGCACATCACTCTTTCCCACGGGTTTTTGTCCCCCAAGCTTTAAAAAACACTGAGTTTGTTTTTGTTAGGCATGAAGCTTTAAAGTCAACCCTCCGTCCACCATACGACAGACCATTCAAAGTGCTGGAACCTGGTGATAAGCATTTTGTGCTTGATTTAGGGAACAGAAAAGAAACAGGCAGCATTGACAGACTTAAACCTGCTTTCTTGTTGAGAGACGAACCTGCACGGGTGGCGAGGGCACCTCGGCGGGGTAGACCCCCCCCAAGAAAAAAGACTCAACCCCCCTGCAGGGAACAAATAACCACTCTCCTCCCCAAGCTGCAGATTCCTTACAGGAAGGTCCCGCCAGGACGCCAAAGCGGACCTACAGCAGATTCGGGAGAAGATTAAAACCCAGACGGCACAGGGACTGATGCAAATTAACCAAGAGTTGTTAACTATTTTATCAGATTGTGCCATGACAGTTTTAAGGCTGATTTGTGATATTACTACACTGTTATGGTTACCACTGAATTCTCTACAGGAGCATGACTGCTGGAAAGATTCTTCCTTGTTTTCCCTGTCAAGAGGTTTAACAGTATAGTATGTCATAGAAATTATCTTAAACGGTAGACTTACTTTGATTGTCCTTTTCTTAGTCGTTTGGGGGGGCTGTGGTTTATATTAATCATATATCCCATACCTACATATGTATAAGCATATTAGAATGTTTAGTGATTACATATGTGCAATGACCTCACGCCTCAGAACAGGACAAGAGGTCTCGACCGCCAGCGAAGATCAAAGAGCATACGGAGTCGCAGCGGTGGAGACCAGATCGATCTCCCTGACTTCCCAGGGTCAGGTGGAGGAGACAGAGGACAATGGAGGAGATCGATCGCCCTGACCTCCCTGGGTCAGGTGGAGGAGACGGAAGACAAAGGAGGGGGGATTAAGTTAATGCGGGATGGCAGCTTTGATATGCAATGTCTTTTGTTGTGTGTAAGTATAAGTATGAAGGTCTGAATGTGTTCGACCTCTTATTCTGCTTCTGCACTGAGATGAGACTTGTTAGAGGAGCGAAGCTGATATTAAACTTTGGTTTATAAATCACATCGCCTCGTTATTCCAGGCTCTTCTACAATTCCTATATGCCAAAATTGCTGTGCCCAAAGTTCCTGTGCCCAAAATTCCGTACCCCCCTTGGACCTACCCCTGTTAAACTTCTATTGACAAATGTATCTAGATGTGAAGTGCTTAGGTTAGATCCATAATTTTAAAATGATATATTTTCCCCCAGCTTATGTGGACCAACTGATGGCTGAGGTGAAGGAGCTGTGTAGCACCCCGGTGGATGAGAGAGAACCAGATATAGAGATACCACCCTCTCTATGTGCTGGATTTCATCATCCAGACAAAGAAGAAGCCATCAAAGAACATCAAAGCCGTTTTCAACAGCGATAGGCCTAGGACAGTGAAACTGTTCTCACCTGTAACCAACTTGGTTCACCACTACTAGTACATGTGTAAATTGTGAAACCGGAAGTCTAGTAGAAGGGAATATATATTTGTACAGATGGCTGGTATATTCTGTGAAACTTTCAGAGAATTTCAACGTGAGACCATTGACAAGGAATAAAATTAATCCCAGGGTGAAATATTTGCATTTACTGTATTTATTTTCATCATCACATTTTAATGGCAGTAACACTGTACATGAAACAATGCAAGAGCATTCAGCAACTGTCCAAGTTTGTACATATATACAAGTCAATGATCAGGCTGTAGTTGGGATACTTGAATCCCACATGGTCGATTCCATGGTATCGATCTCTTATGGCCTGGACTGCACATGATGGTAGTGGAACCCTGATCTCTCGTCCAAGGTAGCCCCAACACCACCGAACCAACTGGCGGTATGCTATGTATCTTAGGCGTCTAAAACAGAAATGTTGAAATTGTTGATAATACAGTGGTACCTCTACTTACGAACGTCTCTACATACAGAATTTTCAGGTTACGACACGCCTCAACGGGAAAATATTGCCTCTTGTTACGAAAGAAATTTCAGGATACGAAAGGCAAAAAAGTACGCGCTCCTCGCAGCTCCCGTAGTTTACCGAACGTAAACATACTTGTAGCTGCTCTACCATTGGCTATCGTCTAGCATCTTCCTGGTATCCCATTGGCCACGAAGTGTTCGGGCAGTTTTACGTGTGTGTACAGTACAGTATTAACTTTTATTCACTATGGGCCCCAAGAAAGTGATGGAGATAAGTGGAAAAGGAGAAAAGAAGAAGAGAATTTTTTTGTCCATACAAACAAAGAAAGAGATAATAGAAAGGTATGAAAAAGAGATGCGTTTGGTTGATCTCGCCAAAGAATATGGCCGTAATACATCTACGATCGGCACGGTATTAAAACAAAAGGAAGCCGAAGGATTGTTAAAAGCCGACAAAAGCAAACGTCCTTGGATCGGTTCTTCACAAAATGTCAGGCAAAAACCACTGATGAAAGAGAACATGAACCAAAGAAGGCAAAAGGTGACGACGATGACGATAGCAGTTAAAAGGTAAATGAACATAATTTTTATTATTCTTTACTTTATTCTTTGTTTTTTTAAATTATGTACAACTCTCATTTTATGTTTATTGTGCAGAAATCTAATTGTAACATGTATTTGTCATTCGGCAAAAAAATTACAAAAACAAGTTAAAAATCCATTTGTAAAGCATATGATCAAAATATGGTGTGAAGCTAAAAACTATTTAAAAGAACCACAGTTATTGTCACAATTTAGTCCAATATGGGGTAATCAATATTTTAAACCAGGGAGAGCGGACGCTGTATTTAAAGTATGGAATTTAAAAGGGATACAAAAGATTCAGGATTTATATTTGCCTTGTGCAGACAACATAATGTCTTTTGAAGAGCTGAGGATCAAATTTAATCTCAATAGAACACATTTTTTTTAAATATCTTCAACTTAGAAACTTTATTCGATCAAATCAAAAATAAAGCTCTCACTCGACCTATTTATTCATCCTTGGAAAAAATGATGATGAAAGATAGTAAAAGAAAGGGTATTATTTCAGAGTTTTATAACTCATTGACACTATCTTCAAGTGAAAATTCACTGAAAAGATTAAACTACTGGAAAGAAGATCTGCAAATTGAAATTTCGGAGGAACAATGGGAATTGGCTTGTACAGAAGCTCAAACCAAATCAATAAACTGCACGCCTTAAATTGATACATTTCAAATGGTTAATGCGGATGTATGTTACACCGGAGGAGTTAAATAGATATAACAAAAATATACCAGATACATGCACAAAATGCATGGAAAGTAAAGGAACCCTATTTCATTGTTTATGGGAATGTAGATTAATAAGAATGTTTTGGGAAGAGGTGAGGGTAACAATTGAAAAATAATCTCAAACAAATCATACTGAATCCTAAACTGTTTTTGTTGGTCTGTACCCAGAAAAAGCATAATTTTAATAAAAGTGAAAGAACATTCATAGACCTCAGTTTGCTTATGCCTAAAAATGTATTGCACTATTATGGAAAAAGACTCATAGACCAGATGTGACTCAGTGGTTAAGACAGATGTTTACAAACCTTCCATTAGAAAGAATAACATATATACTGAAATCAAAGGAAATTGTGTTTGAGAATATATGGAGACCTTTTATTGATTATGTAAAAAATTTAAACATAACTCTTGAAGAAGAAGGTGAATGATGTGTGTGGACCTTGTAAATTCCAAACTGGTGAACATAATATGTATACTTATGTATTGGATTGTCCTAGACTAAACAGAGGAGCATTGTTGAAGACTTGATTTTGTTGGTGGTTGTTGGTGTTTTTAGTGCATTTTTTTTTTTTTTTTTTGTAGTACTTTAGCGTTAGTGTTTGATTGTTTGTATCATGTTTGTTAAAAAAAAAAAAAGGATTCAATAAAGATATTGTGGAAAAAAACATGTATTTGTTACATGTTTTGATGCATTTTTATGATTTATAAAAAATTTATGTCCGAATTTTGGGGGCTTGGAACGGATTAGGGCATTTACATGTAAAACGCGTCTCTACTTACGGAATTTTCACATTACGAAAATACTTCCGGAACGAATTAATTTCGTAAGTAGAGGTACCACTGTATATATATACAACGAGAGCAAGTTTTTAGCCAAAGTCAAATTCCTTGTATGTGTTGTGCATACTTGGCCAATAAAGCTGATTCTGATTCTGATATGATGCCATGTTAATTATATGAAATTGTACTTTATATTGTGATATCTGTCTAAAGTTATATATTACAAATGAACTGTCTTGTGTGAATATATTTGAAGTAAGTTATGATGTTATCTAATTTCTGTAAAATATTTCAGACATTGTATTTTTTGAATCTGAATTTCTGTGATGAAAAAGAGTACTCACTCATTCACAGGTTGATCTTGTGGCCTCTGCCTCTCCCTGTATGCATAATAGGCGGTTTCAAGGACATCCCTGTCCAGGCAGACACTGTGGAAGCCTTGGACCTGTGTTATACATGTGACCTGATGCCCCTCCATTCTCATTCTGATCTGGTCAATTTCTTGACAGCAGCGGCTCTCCTCCACTGTTGGCATTGCTTGGCAACACTCACAGGTGCACCTATTGAAAAATTCAAGTACAAGAATTTGCAAATATTTTCTGAATGCATGTATACATAAATATGCTTGTTTGTTGATATTGTAAGCACAGGTTTGTTGATATTGCAATTGTGAGCTTTTATAAATTTTGTAACAATATAATATATATAATATTCAATAATGTGTTCACATCCTGTCCATATTATTTACACCATATCCACCTCATAAATGCCTTGCAGAACTCATGTAAAATAAAGTGAAAAGATCCATTGCATTATTCATGTTGGTCTTTGTTTATTAATATAACTTTCAAGCCCTCCCCATGAAGTGCCATGTGCTAGAGGACATAGTTTTTTCCCAATTATTTCTTGTTATCAAACCTTGAAGCTGGCATACAAAACAAACAAGCTAGATTTCTAATTCGTCTACAGTGAGAAAGGAACATTCCTGGTTATGGCCCTATACACACGATCCTGGGGATTTTAATACAAGTCATTTTCCACAATTACTTCCATTTCATCCTTGATTTTGTTGCTACAACTGAATGAGGAAAGAAAGGGTTCTACTGTAAGCTAGTGCCCCACTGTATCATCATAATAATGGCTTCCGAAAAATCGATATTTATGGGGCGCCCTCGACAGACCCCCTTCGGCTTCCCAATTTTGCCGGTGGTTATAATTAATTTATTAAACATCACAGATTTCTTTTGGCTTACCATTCAACATTCTGGAGGCGATTAATGTCCAATTCAATGACATTTTCCACTGGTTCTGCTCTCTGGTCATCGTCGGAACTGTTGTCATCAGACAAAGCATCTCATTCCGTCTCGGACGGCTCGAACCTGTAAGGTTCTATGCCTCTGTCACTGTCTGAACCACTGTCATCAGTATCTGGGGTGTCGTCTTCCCTGAATTCCAAGTCCGATTCACCAGAGGACAAAACTAAACTAATTGCTTCACAATCGCTGTCACTTTCCATCATGATTGTCCAATGTTGATAAGTGTGAATGTGGATACGGCAGGGCAGCCAGGGTGAAATTTGTGATGTCAAAAACATGGCCGCGGTCTGGATTGGCTGTCACACACTGCCAGCCGCTCGCGGGGCCTTCGCCTGGTGTATTTTGTGCAATTATGTAAATACGGGTGGGTGATATGGCCACCGGTATGAATATTTGGTTTAAGCTATGTGTATTTTATCAAAATTCGTTGGCATTTGGCAAACCCTATTACGTGACATTTGGACTTTAAGGCATTGTTCATGTATGGCGGTAAATTACTATTTTGAAATGCTTCTAAAACCATTTCCAAAAATGGTTTTATTAATTTATTCTTAAATTTTTTATAGAGGTCAACTGGAAAGCCATCTGGTCCTGCACTTTTTCCGATTTCATATTATCAATGGCTAGCCCAACTTCTTCTTGACTAATTTTAGACTCCAGTATCTACCTGTTTTCATTAGGAATACACGGTATAGATAATCCGTCCAAAAACCCATTTAGTTTTGTTAAGTCAGTTTCATTTTTTGTATCATATAATTTTTCATAGTAATCACTAAAGGCACTATTAATTTCTAAAGGATCTACAACTGCCTGTCCATTACTTATAATACTGGTAATTGGTGTTTTAAATTCTAATTGCTTAATCTGCCATGCCAATAATTTTCCTGATTTTTCACCTTGTTCATAAAAAGATTGCTTCAATCTTAGAAGACTCGAGGCAGCTCTATTCGCTGATTTTTATGTTGCAAGTTTTTTCTCAAAAATTTGCAGCACATTTCCTATAAATTTGCCAATTTTTTTTCTTATAAATTTGGAACTTTTTTCCTCAAAATTTTCTGCATTTATGTCAATAATTTCCAACTTCCATCCATCCATCCATCTTCTACCGCTTTTCCGGAGGTCCGGGTTGCGGAGGCAGCAGTTCAAGCAGAGAAGCCCAGACTTCCCTCTCCCCAGCCACCTGCTCCATGCTCTTCAGAGGGGATACCAAGGCGTTCCCAGACCAGCTGGGAGACATAGTCTCTCTCCACCGAGTCCTGGGTCTGCCCCGGGGTCCCTCCTCCCCAGTGGGACGTGCCTGAAACACCTCAAGTGGGAGGCGTCCAGGAGGCATCCAACTTATTTCCCTAAATTTGCAACTTTTTGTCTAAAAAATTTTCAACTTATTTCTGCTTAATTTGCTGATATTTTCCTCACAAATTTTGAACTTTTTGCTTGTAAATTTGCAGATTTTTTCTCAAAAATTTGGCACTTATTTCCTGTTAATTTGAGAACTTTTTACCTAATCAGTTTTAAAGTTTTTTCTTTGTAAATTTGAAACTTTTTTCTCAAAATTTTGCTACTTTTTTCCTGTGATTTGGTGATTTTTTTTTTCCTCATAAATTTTGAACTTTTTTCTTGTAAATTGAAACTTTTTTCTCAAAAATTGGCAACCTATTTCTCTGTGAATTTGCATCTTTTTTCTCAAATTTTCAACGTATTTCCATAAAATTTGCTAATTTTTTTTCTCTAATAAATTTTGAACTTTTTTCTTGTAAATTTGAAACTTTTAGTCTCAAAAATTTGCAACTTCTTTCCTGTAAATTTGCTAATTTTTTTTCCTCATAAATTTTGATCTTTATTCCTGTAAAGGTTAACCTTTAATGTATTTCCTGTAAATTTGCTATTTTTTTTCCTCATAAACTCTGATCTTTATTCCTTTAAATGATAACCTTTTTTTTTCCTAAATAGAAATTGCAACATATTTCTGTAAATTTGCTTATTTTTTTTTCCATCATAAATTTTTTAACTTCTTTTCTGTAAATTTGCAACTTTTTTCTCAAAAATTTGCAAATTGTTTCCTTTAAATTTTCAACATTTTTCTCCCAAATTTGCTATGTATTTCCTATAAATTTGCTGATTTATTTTGCTGATAAATTTTGAAATTTTTCCTCAAAATTTGCAGCAGTTTTTCTCAAAAATTTCCAGCTTATTTCTTGTAAATTTGCAACCTTTTTCTCAAAAATTTGCAATGTATTTCCTATAAATTTGCTATTTTTTCCTGATAAATTTCTGACTTATTTCCTATAGATTTGCTAATATTTTTCTGCATAAATTTTGAACTTTTTTCTCTAAATTTGCCAACTTTTTTCTCAAAAATTTGCAACCTATTTCCTGTAAAGTTGCAACTTTTTTCTCAAAATTTGCAGCACATTTCAATAAATTTGCCAATTTTTTTTTCTTATAAATTTGGAAGCTTTTTTCCTCTAAATTTTCTGCATTTATGTCAAAAATTTCCAACTTATTTCTACTAAATTTGCAACTTTTTTCTAAAAGATTTTCACTTATTTCCTCTTAATTTGCTGATATTTTCCTCACCCAAATTTTGAATTTCTTTTTCTTGAAAATTTGCAGTTTTTTTCTCAAAATTTGCAACTTATTTCCTGTTAGTTGAGAATTTTTTTCCTCATCAGTTTTAAAGTTTTTTCTTGTAAATTTGAAACTTTTTTTCTCAAAAATTTGCAACTTATTTCCTGTGAATTTGGTGATTTTTTCCCTCATAAATTTTTGATCTTTATTCCTGTAAACGTATTTCCTATGAATTTGCTGATTTTTTTCCTGATAAATTTTGAACTTTTTTGCACTAAATTTGCTGTATTTTTCTCAAAATTTCCAAACTTTTTTTTGTAAATTTGCAACTTTTTTCCCTTATAAATTTTTTCCAAATTCCTGTGAATTTGGTGATTTTTTTCCTCATAAATTTTGAACTTTTTTCTTGTAATTTGCAACTTTTTTCTCAAAAATTTGCAACCTACTTCTGTGAATTTGCATCTTTTTTCTCAAAATTTTCAACGTATTTCCTAAATATTTGCTAATTTTTTTCCCTAATAAATTTTGAACTTTTTTCTAGTAAATTTGAAACTTTTGTCTCAAAAATTTGCAACGTCTTTCCTGTAAATTTGTTCCTGTAAAATGTTAACCTTTTTTTGACTAAAAATTGCAACGTATTTACTTTAAATTTGCTATTTTTTTCCTCATAATCTCTGATCTTTATTCCTGTAAAATAACCTTTTTTTTTCTCAAAAGAATTGCAAAGTATTTCTTGTAAATTTGCTTATTTTTTTCCATCATAAATTTTTTACCTTCTTTTCTGTAAATTTGCAACTTTTTTTCCCAAAAATTTGCAATTGTTTCTTTAAATTTTCAACTTTTATCTCTAATATTTGCAATGTATTTCGTATAATTTGCTGATTTTTTTCCTGATAAATTTTGAAAATTTTTCCCTCAGAATTTTGCAGCATTATTCTCAAAAGATTCCAGCTTATTTCTTTTAAATTTGCAACTTTTTCTCAAAAATTTGCTACATATTTCCTATAAATAAAATAATAATTAATATTTTGAATTTAATTAAAATTTTAAACTTTTTTCTTGTAAATTTGAAACTTTTTTTCTCAAAAATTGGCAACCTATTTCCTGTGAATTTGCATCTTTTTCTCAAATTTTCAACGTATTTCCATAAAATTTGCTAATTTTTTCTCTAATAATTTTGAACTTTTTTCTTGTAAATTTGAAGCTTTTGTCTCAAAAATTTGCAACTTCTTTATTGTAAATTTGCTAATTTTTTCCTCATAAATTTTGATCTTTATTCCTGTAAAGGTTAACCTTTTTTTTTCTCAAAAAAATTGCAACGTATTTCCTGTAAATTTGCTATTTTTTTTCCTCATAAACTCTGATCTTTATTCCTGTAAATGATAACCTTTTTTTTTCTAAAAAGAATTGCAATGTATTTCCTGTAAATTTGCTTATTTTTTTCCATCATAATTTTTTTAACTTCTTTTCTGTAAATTTGCAACATTTTTTCCAAAAATTTCCAACTTATTTCTACTAAATTTGCAAATTGTTTCCTTTAAATTTTCAACTTTTATCTCAAATATTTTGCATTGTATTTCGTATAAAATTTGCTGATATTTTCCTCACAAATTTTGACTTTTTCTTTGTAAATTGCAGTTTTTTTCTCAAAAATTTGCAACTTATTTCCTGTTAATTTGAGAATTTTATTCCTCATCAATTTTGAAGTTTTTTCTTTTAAATTTGAAACTTTTTTCTCAAAAATTTGCAACTTATTTCCTGTGAATTTGGTGATTTTTTTCCTCCATTAATTTTGAACTTTTTTCTTGTAAATTTGAAACTTTTTCTCAAAAATGGCAGCCTATTTCCTGTGAATTTGCATCTTTTTTCTCAAAAATTTTCAATGAATTTCCATAAAATTTGCGATTTTTTTCTTTAATAAATTTTGAACTTTTTTCTTGTAAATTTGAAACTTTTGTCTCAAAAATTTGCAACTTCTTTCCTGTAAATTTGCTAATTTTTTTCCTCATAAACTCTGATCTTTATTCCTTTAAATGATAACCCTTTTTTTCTCTCAAAAGAATTGCAGCGTATTTTTTGTAAATTTGCTTATTTTTTTTCCATCATAAATTTTTTACTTCTTTTCTGTAAATTTGCAACTTTTTTCCCAAAAATTTGCAAATTGTTTCCTTTAAATTTTCAACTTTTATCTCAAATATTTGCAATGTAGTTCCTATAAATTTGCTGATTTTTTTTCCTGATAAATTTTGAAAATTTTTCCTCAGAATTTGCAGCATTTTTCTCAAAAATTTCCAGCTTATTTCTTTTAAATTTTAAACTTTTTATCAAAAATTTGCAACATATTTCCTATAGATTTGCTATTTTTTCCCTGATAAATTTCTGACTAATTTCCTATAGATTTGCTAGTATTTTTCTGCATAAATTTTGAACTTTTTTCCTCTAAATTTGCAACTTTTTTCTCAAAAATTTGCAACTTATTACCTGTAAAGTTGCAACTTTTTTCTCAAAAATTTGCAGCACATTTCCTATAAATTTGCCAATTTATTTTCTTATGAATTTGGAACTTTTTTCCTCTAAATTTTCTGCATTTATGTCAAAAATTTCCAACTTATTTCCACTAAATTTGCAACTTTTTTCTAAAAACTTTTTCAACTTATTTCCTCTTAATTGCTGATATTTTTCCTCACAAAATTTTGAACTTTTTGTTTGTAAATTTGCAGTTTTTTCTCAAAATTTGCAACTTATTTCCTGTGAATTTGTTGATTTTTTCCTCATAATTTTGAACTTTTTCTTGTAAATTTGAAACTTTTCTCAAAAAATTGCAACCTATTTCCTGTGAATTTTTATCTTTTTTCTCAAAAATTTACAACATTTTCCCATAAAATTTGCTAATTTTTTCTCTAATAAATTTTGAACTTTTTCTTGTAAATTTGAAACTTTTGTCTCAAAAATTTGCAACTTCTTTCCTGTAAATTTGTTAATTTTTTTCCCCATAAATTTAATCTTTATTCCTGTAAAGGTAAACCTATTTTTCTCAAAAAATTGCAACTTATTTCCTGTAATTTTGCTATTTTTTTCCTCATAAACCTCTGATCTTTTATCCTGTAAATGATAACCTTTTTTTTCCTAAAAGAATTGCAACGTATTTCCTGTAAATTTGCTTAATTTTTCCGTCATAAATTTTTTACTTTTCTGTATGTTGGCAACTTTTTTCTCAAAAATTTGCAAATTGTTTCCTTTAAATTTTTCAACTTTTATCTCACAAATTGCCATGTACTTCCTATAAATTTTTGATTTATTTTGCTGATAAAATTTTGAATTTTTTTCACCAAAATTTGCAGCATTTTTCCCCCCAAATTTCCAGCTTTTTTCTTGTAAATTTGCAACTTTTTTCTCAAAAATTTGCAACGGTATTTCCTATAAATTTGCTATTTTTTCCCTGATAAATTTCCAACTTAATTCCTTTAGATTTGCTAATATTTTTCTGCATAAATTTTGAACTTTTTTCCTCTAAATTTGCAACTTTTTTCTCAAAATTTGCAACTTATTTCCTGTAAAGTTGCAACTTTTTTCTCAAAAACTTTGCAGCACATTTCCTATAAATTTGCCTTTTTTTTTCTTATAAATTTGGACTTTTTTTCCTCTAATTTCTCTGCATTTATTTCAAAATTTGCAATGTATTCCTATAAATTTGCTATTTTTTCCCTGATAAATTTCCAACTTATTTCCTATAGATTTGCTAATATTTTTCTGCATAAATTTTGAACTATTTTCCTCTAAATTTGCAGCTTTTTTTTCTCAAAAATTTGCAGCACATTTCCTATAAATTTGCCAATTTATTTTCTTTTGAATTTGGAACTTTTTTCCTCTAAATTTTCTGCATTTATGTCAAAAATTTCCAACTTATTTCCACTAAATTTGCAAGTTTTTTCTAAAAAAATTTCAACTTATTTCCTCTTAATTTGCTGATATTTTCCTCACAAATTTTGAACTTTTTGCTTGTAAATTTGCAGCTTTTTTCTCAAAAATTTGCAACTTATTTCCTGTTAATTTGCTAATTTTTTCCCTCATAAATTATAGAACCTTTTTTCTTGTAACTTTGAACCTTTTGTCTCAAAAAATTTGCAACTTCTTTCCTGTAAATTTGCTAATATTTTTCCTGACAAATTTTGAACTCTTTTCCTCTAAATTCCCTGCCTTTTTCTCAAAAATTTCCAACTTTTTTCCTCTAAATTTGCAACTTTTTTCTCAAGAATTTGCAGATTATTTCCCTACTTCATTTAAGGCACCCCCCCCCCTCCTACCCCCCTCCCCTTATCATCAGTGAGCAGGATGTGCTCAAACAGTTCTCCAGACTGAACCCGCGCAAGGCCCCCGGCCCAGACGGCGTGTCTCCCTCCACCCTGAGACTCTGTGCGAAACAGCTGGCTCCTGTCTTCACAGACATTTTTAACACCTCCCTTAAGTTATGCCACGTGCCGTCCTGCCTCAAATCCTCCACCATCATCCCTGTCCCCAAGAAGCCACGGATCACTGGACTTAATGACTACAGACCTGTAGCGCTCACCTCTGTAGTCATGAAGTCCTTTGAGCGCCTGGTCCTGTCCCACCTCAAGTCCATCACCACCCCTCTCCTGGACCCGCTGCAGTTTGCCTACCGAGCCAACAGGTCTGTAGACGACGCAGTCAACCTGGCCCTCCACTCCATCCTGCAGCACCTGGACTCCCCGGGAACCTACGCCAGGATCCTGTTTGTGGACTTCAGCTCCGCATTCAACACCATCCGCCCCGCTCTGCTCCGGGACAAGCTGTCCCTGCTCAACGTGCCTGACTCCCTCTGCAGGTGGATCATCGACTTCCTGACGGACCGGAGACAGCATGTGCGGCTGGGAAAGACTGTCTCAGACTATACTAGCATCAGCACCGGATACCCCAGGGCTGTGTACTTTCCCCCCCTACTCTCTCCCTTTACACCAACTCTGCACCTCCAGCCACCAGTCTGTCAAGTTGATCAAGTTTGCGGACGGACACCACCCTCATCGGGCTCATCTCCAACGGCGAACCCGAGTCCGCCTACAGGAGAGAGGTGGCCCAGCTGGCGTCCTGGTGCAGCAATAACAACCTGCAGCTGAACGCTCTGAAGACAGTGGAGATGATTGTAGACTTCAGGAAAGTCACTACTCCTCTGCCCCCCCTCACCCTCTCAGGCTCTCCCATCACCACTGCTGATTCCTTCCGCTTCCTAGGCACTACCATCACCAGGGACCTCAAATGGGAGCCGACCATCAGCTCACTCATCAAAAAAGCCCAGCAGAGGGGTGTTCTTCCTGCAGCAGCTGAGGAAGCTCAAGCTACCCACCAAGATGTTAGTGCAGTTCTACACAGCCATCATCGAGTCCATCCTCACCACCCTCCATAACCGTGTGGTACGCAGGAGCCACTGCCAGGGACAGACTAAGGCTGGCAGCGCGTCGTGCGCACTGCTGAGAAGGTGATCGGCTGCAAGCTCCCATCTCTCCTGGATCTTTACATCTCCAGGACCCGGAGGCGTGCTGGCCGGATCATAGCCGATCCCTCACACCCTGGTCACGTACTGTTTGCCCCCCTCCCTCTGGTAGAAGACTTCGGTCCATCCACACTAAAACCTCCCGTCACATGAACAGCTTCTTCCCCTCTGCCATCAGACTGCTGAACACTAAGTGACTTATTGACTCTCGTGCACCATGTACAGCAGCTCAACCAGACTCATGTCAATCATCACTGTTTTCTTCCTGCATTACCGACTGCACTATATAGTTCTCCACAGTATCTGCTGCTGGCTAATATATTTTAACTGTTGACCAGTATCACTTAATCTTATCCTACACTTTATTACATGTATAGTTTATTTCTTTTATCTTATCATGTTTAATGTTGCAGCATTGTACCGAGACAAATTCCTAGTTTGTGTACTACATGAACAATGGCAATAAACCTGATTCTGATTCTGATTCTGATTCTAAATCTGCTGATATTTTCCTCACAAATTTTGAACTTTGTGCTTGTAAATTTGCAGCTATTTTCTCAAAAATTTGCAACTTCTTTCCTGTGAATTTGCTAATTTTTTCCTCATAAATGTTGATCTTTATTCCTGTAAACGTTTTTCCTATAAATTTGCTGATTTTTTTCCTGATAAATTTTGAACTTTTTTGCACTAAATTTGCTGTATTTTTCTCAAAAATTTCCAACTTATTTCTTGTAAATTTGCCACTTTTTTCCCTTATAAATTTTTTTTCATATTTCCTGTGAATTTGGTGATTTTTTTCCTCATAAATTTTGAACTTTTTTCTTGAAAATTTGCAACTTTTTTCTCAAAAATTTGCAACCTATTTCCTGTGAATTTGCATCTTTTTTCTGAAAAATTTTCAACATATTTCCTAAAAATTTGCTAGTTTTTTCCCCTAATAAATTTTGAACTTTTTTCTTGTAAATTTGAAACTTTTGTCTCAAAAATTTGCAACTTCTTTTCTGTAAATTTGTTCCTGTAAAAGTTAACCTTTTTTTTGCTAAAAAAAATTGCAATGTATTTCCTGTAAATTTGCTATTTTTTTCCTCAAACTCTCATCTTTATTCCTGTAAATGATAACCTTTTTTTTCTCAAAAGAATTGCAAGGCATCTCCTGTAAATTTGCTTATTTTTTTCCATCATAAATTTTTAACTTCTTTTCTGTAAATTTGCAACTTTTTTCCCCAAAATTTGCAGATTGTTTCCTTTAAATTTTCAACTTTTATCTCAAATATTTGCAGTGTATTTCGTATAAATTTGCTGATTTTTTTCCTGACAAATTTTGAAAATTTTTCCTCAGAATGTGCAGCATTTTTCTCAAAAATTTCCAGCTTATTTCTTTTAAATTTGCAACTTTTTCTCAAAAATTTGCTACATATTTCCTATAAATTTGTTATTTTTTCCCTGATAAATTTCCAACTTATTTCCTATAGATTTGCTAATATTTTTCTGCATAAATTTTGAACTTTTTTCCTCTAAATTTGCACCTTTTTTCTCAAAAATTTGCAGCACATTTCCTACAAATTTGCCAATTTATTTTCTTATAAATTTGGAACTTTTTCCTCTAAATTTTCTGCATTTATGTCAAAAATTTCCAACTTATTTCCACTAAATTTGCAACTTTTTTCTAAAAAATTTTCATCTTATTTGCTCTTAATTTGCTGATTTTTTCCTCACAAATTTTGAACTTTTTGCTTGTAAATTTGCAGATTTTTTCTCAAAAATTTGCAACTTATTTCCTGTTAACCTCTTGCACTCCATTGTACCGCGAGGGGGCAAGTCTCTGCGTTCCAGAGTGCACAAGGGTGCTCTCGTGCGCTCTAGGACGCACGAGGGCGCTGCCTCCAAGCGCGCACTGAAAAAAAAAAAGTTCTTCCACTACAGACACCGCCGCGAACCGATCAGATATGACTGACCTCTCATTCGACTAATAAGAGCCTTGAATTGGGATTCTGAAACCTTGAAGAACCAATGACTGAAAACCTAGCAAGAAGGACCCACCTACCAATGCTGTGAATGCAGAAAGCCAATTGAAGCACAGAAGTTTTGTCACGATGACCCTCACGGACCATCACAAGACGCCACAGTCACCAGTGAGTTGCAGTGATGTTTTATTAACAGAGAGGGATGAACAAACACAGGATACATACAATGGCTGGGTGACGTCTGAGCCGGGGAGCACCCGATGCGCCAGACGAACAATAGTGAGGGTGAAGTCTTAAGGGAACGCACCTTACGAGACGACAACGTTAACAGGTGGGTTACAGATTCCCAAGTCCGTTAACAATGATGAGCAAGGCAAACAGGAACATAACGGAGCATAACAGAGACTGCCGCACTGGAGGACATTCAGCACCGGCTTTTAACTCTGGCCGCTAATGACCCCAATGCGGCGCAGCTGCTCGCCGTGACAGCAGCGCAGCAGCTGACTTTGACAGTGGGGAGCTCCCCCGGGCGCCTTCACAATAAAAGCCCGAGGAGCAGAAAGAAATCCTCTGCTGCCAAAGCCAGGGAAATAAGATATGAGACCCGAGTGTGGCCAGAACCGACACTCGGGTTATAACAAGTTTGCGAGCTTTTTTGTGTAAGGCTGGGTGAAGAGAGACTGACTGTTGCAGCTCATGAAAAAAAGGACCCGCAGGAAGAACCCCACAGACCCAGCAGCACGGAGACCATCCACAAGTGCAACCTGTGTGACAGCGACTGCCATTCGCGCATCGGCATGTTCAGCCAGGTGGTTTTTGTCCCAGCAGAATAGACATTAGGATTGTCTTCCATGGTCATCATAGACCGACGGAGGCCGACGACGAAGGCTGAGTGACACACACGCGTTTGCCAGTCTATTTTTAATTACTACTGTTATTTGTTTTGAAAAATCGTTCGCCAAAAACTGCAATCATGGAAGCGCAAAACCGCAATAATGGAATTATGTTTTGATTGGGTTGCGAGACCAGCGTCGCGTTCGTCTGACAATGAGGAAGAAGTTCGCCAGCTCTGCTTCTGCCGTGAAGAGGTAAGTGTTCTAAGCTAAATTATTCTTTATCCCTGAAAATTGTAATCAAAATGACTTTTGACCGATCGGTAAATTACAACTGTGCGGCGCACGAAGTCCGAAGTGCGTGCGCCGCGGTACACGGTTCGTTCGCCGCGTCCGGACCGTGAACGCCCCCCCCCCCGCTATTCTTCTGTAGCGAGGGGGGGAGGAGCCGCGGTGACTGCGCCGCGGTCGCCACATCGCCACATGAGTCTAATCCGTCATGTAGCGATGGCCAATGTCCGTCCTCTGTAGCGAGGGGGGGCAACCCCCTACACACACACGCACACACACACAGCCCTGAGTGTCAGCTTTCATTAGAGCCCAAGATGAAGCTTCTATATTGAATCATTCAACAGTTACAGACGTTTTTTCAAACTGTGCCATTTGGCACAATTTGGCACAGTTCAAAAACGCCTGGGAACTACCTGAGGAAAAAGCTATGTAATGTATTCACTTTTTGTGGTATTGTTACAAAATTTGGACCTCAGCTGGATAACACTTGGTTCTACAATTCTGTTGCATTTTCCAGCCCAGATCTGAAGCTGTGTGTTATTTGCAAGCATTTGTATCCGAAAAAACACCCAGGCCAAATTTATTTTCTTCAAGTTCAGTATGTTTAGTAACTCAGTGTCCGGAGCACTTAGAGAGATTATGACTGTTTTGCCAAAAAATTCAAAGTGTTTTCTTTTAAATGAGACCAACCCCATGAACATGCTGCAAAGGGTTGAAGAACAGCTTTCGATTTACTTTGGGCACGTTATTTTTTGGCATTTTTAGGGAAATTGACCGGAGTGCAAGGGGTTAATTTGAGAATTTTTTTTCCTCATCAATTTTGAAGTTTTTTCTTGTAAATTTGAAACTTTTGTCTCAAAAATTTGCAACTTCTTTCCTGTAAATTTGGTGATTTTTTTTCCTCATAAATTTTGATCTTTATTCCTGTAAAGGTTAACCTTTTTTTTCTCAAAAAAATTGCAACGTATTTCCTCTAAATTTGCTTATTTCTTTCCATCATAAATTTTTAACTTCTTTTCTGTAAATTTGCAACTTTTTTCTCAAAAATTTGCAACTTTTTCCCTTTAAATTTGAAACTTTTTTCTCAAAAATTTGCAACATATTTCCTGTAAAGTTGCAACTTATTTCTCAAAAATTTGCAGCACATTTCCTATAAAGTTGCCATTTTTTTTCTCACAAATTTTGAACTTTTTTCTTCTAAATTTTCGGCATTTTTGTCAAATATTTCCAGCTTATTTCCACTAAATAAGTTTTAGTTCAAAAAATTTTAATGTTTAATGTTTTAACATTTTTCTTTTTTGAAACTTTTGTCTCAAAAATGTGCAACTTCTTTCCTGTAAAGTTGCTAATTTTTTCCCTCATAAATTTTGATCTTTATTCCAGTAAAGGTTAACCTTTTTTTATCTCAAAAAATTTGCAACTTCTTTCCTGTAAATTTGCTAATTTTTTTCCTCAGAAATTTTGATCTTTATTTCTGTAAACGTATTTCCTATAAATTTGCTTATTTTTTCCTGATAAATTTTGAACTTTTTTTGCACTAAATTTGCTGTATTTTTCTCAAAAATTTCCAACTTTTTTCTTCTAAATTTGCAACTTTTTTCCCTTATAAATTTTTATCATATTTCCTGTGAATTTGATGATTTTTTTCTTCATAAATTTTGAACTTTTTTCTTGTAAATTTGGAAACTTTTTTCTCAAAAATTTGCAACTTATTTCCTGTGAATTAGCATTTTTTTTTCTCAAAAATTTGCAGCACATTTCCTATAAATTTGCCATTTTTTTTCTTATAAATTAGGAACTTTTTTCCTCTAAATTTTCTGCATTCATGTTAAAAATTTCCAAATTATTTCCACTAAATTTGCAACTTTTTCTAAATTTTTTTTAACTTATTTCCTCTTAATTTGCTAATATATTCCTCACAAATTTTGAACTTTTTGCTTGTAAATTTGCATGGTTTTTTTCTCAAGTTTGCAACTTACTTCCTGTTAATTTGAGATTTTTTTTCATTATCAATATTGAACTTTTTTCTTGTAAATTTGAAACTTTTTTCTCAAAAATTTGCAACTTATTTCCTGTGAATATGGTGATTTTTTTTCCTCATAAATTTTGAACTTTTTTCTTGTAAATTTTAAACTTTTTTCTCAAAAATTGGCAACCTATTTCCTGTGAATTTGCATCTTTTTTCTCAAAAATTTTCAGCGTATTTCCTAAAAATTTGCTAATTTTTTCTCTAATAAATTTTGAACTTTCTGCTTGTAAATTTGAAACTTTTGTCTCAAGAATTTGCTACTTCTTTCCTGTAAATTTGGTAATTTTTTTTCCTCAAAAATTTTGATTTTTTTCCTGTAAAGGTTAACCTTTTTTTTCTCAAAAAAATTGCAACGTATTTCAAATTTGCTAATATTTTTCCTGACAAATTTTGAACTCTTTTCCTCTAAATTTGCTGCATTTTTCTCAAAAATTTCCAACTTATTTCCTCTAAATTTGCAACTTTTTTCTCAAGAATTTGCAACTTATTTCCTCTAAATTTGCTTATATTTTCCTCACAAATTTTGAACTTTTTGCTTGTAAATTTGCAGCTTTTTTTTTTTTGAAAATTTTCCAACTTATTTCTCGTAAAGTTGCAATTTTTTTCTCAAAAAATTTAAAATTATATCCTGTAAATTAGCTAATTTTTTCTTCATAAATTTTGAACTTTTTTCTTTTAAATTTGCTACTTTTTTCTCAAAAATTTTCAACTTGTCCTGTAAATTAGCTAATTTTTTCCCCTCATATATTTTCAACTTTTTTCCTTAAAATTTGCAACTTTTTTCTTCAAAATTTGCAACGTATTTCCTATAAATTTGCCGATTTTTTTCCTGATCAAATTTGAAATTTTTTCCTCTAAATTTGGAGCATTTTTCTCAAAAATTTCCAACTTATTTCTTGTAAATTTGCAACTTTTTCTCAAATTATTTGCAATGTATTTCGCATAAATTTGTTATTTTTTATTACTTATTGCCTATAAATTTGCTAATATTTTCCTTCATAAATTTTCAACTTTTCTATAAATTTGCTAATATCTTTCCTCATATATTTTGAACTTTTTCCTCTAAATTTTCAACTTTTTTTCTCAAAAATTTGCAACGCATTTCCTCTAAATTTGCAACTTTTCTCCATCATAAATTTTGACTTTTTATTTGTAAATTTCCAAATTATTTCTCCAAAATTTGCAACAAGTTTCCTTTTAATATGCTGATTTTTACCTCATAAATTGTGAACTTTTTTCCTGTACATTTGCAACTTTTTTCTCAAAAATTTGCAACTTTTTTCCTGTAAATTTTCTCATTTTTTCTCATAAATTTTGAACTTTTTTCTTTTAACCCCATGCACTCCGGTCAATTTCCCTAAAAACGACAAAAAATAACATGCCCAAAGTAAATCAAAAGCTGTTTTTCAACCCTTTGCCGCATGTTCATGGGGTTGGTCTCATTTAAAAGAAAACACTTTGAATTTTTTGGCAAAACAGTCATAATCTCTCTAAGTGCTCCAGACACTGAGTAACAATCATCTAAACATACTGAACTTGAAGAAAATAAATTTGGCCTGGGTGTTTTTTTGCATACAAATGCTTGCAAATAACACACAGCTTCAGATCCGGGCTGGAAAATGCAACAGAAATGTAGAACCAAGTGTTATCCAGCTGAGGTCCAAATTTTGTAACAATCCCACAAAAAATGAATATATTACACAGCTTTTTTCTCAGGTAAGTTCCCAGGCATTTTTGAACTGTGCCAAATTGTGCCAAATGGCACAGTTTGGAAAAACGTCTGTAACTTTTGAATGATTCAATATAGAAGCTTCATCTTGGGCTCTAATTAAAGGTGACGCTCAGGGTTGTGTGTGTGTGTGTGTGTGTGTGTGGTGGTTGTCTCCCCCCCCCCCCCCCCCGCTACAGAGGACGGACATTGCCCGTTGCACAGCGGTCCGTCATGTGGCGATGACGCACAGCTGTAATTTACCAATCGGTCAAAAGTCATTTTTGATTACAATTTTCATGGATAAAGAATAATTTAGCTTATAACACTTACCTCTTCACAACAGCAGTGTAGCTGACGAACTTCTCTTGCTCATTGTCAGACGAACGCGACGCTGGTCCCTTGTTACAGACTCATGGTTCTGGTCTCGCGACCCGGTCAAAACATAATTCCATTATTGCGGTTTTGCGCTTCCATCATTGCGGTTTTGGCGAACGATTTTTCAAAACAAATAACAGTAGTAATTAAAAAAGACTGGCGAACTACTGACTATACTAGCATCAGCACCGGATCACCCCAGGGCTGTGTACTTTCCCCCCTACTCTTCTCCCTTTACACCAACTCCTGCACCTCCAGCCACCAGTCTGTCAAGTTGATCAAGTTTGCGGACGACACCACCCTCATCGGGCTCATCTCCAACGGCGACGAGTCCGCCTACAGGAGAGAGGTGGCCCAGCTGGCGTCCTGGTGCAGCAATAACAACCTGCAGCTGAACGCTCTGAAGACAGTGGAGATGATTGTAGACTTCAGGAAAGTCACTACTCCTCTGCCCCCCCTCACCCTCTCAGGCTCTCCCATCACCACTGCTGATTCCTTCCGCTTCCTAGGCACTACCATCACCAGGGACCTCAAATGGGAGCTGACCATCAGCTCACTCATCAAAAAAGCCCAGAGAGGATGTTCTTCCTGCGGCAGCTGAGGAAGCTCAAGCTACCCACCAAGATGTTAGTGCAGTTCTACACAGCCATCATCGAGTCCATCCTCACCACCTCCATAACCGTGTGGTACGCAGGAGCCACTGCCAGGGACAGACTAAGGCTGCAGCGCGTCGTGCGCACTGCTGAGAAGGTGATCGGCTGCAAGCTCCATCTCTCCAGGATCTGTACATCTCCAGGACCCGGAGGCGTGCTGGCCGGATCATAGCCGATCCCTCACACCCTGGTCACGTACTGTTTGCCCCCCTCCCCTCTGGTAGAAGACTTCGGTCCATCCACATTAAAACCTCCCGTCACATGAACAGCTTCTTCCCCTCTGCCATTAGACTGCTGAACACTAAGTGACTCTCGTGCACCATGTACAGCAGCTCAACCAGACTCATGTCAATCATCACTGTTTTCTTCCTGCATTACCGACTGCACTATATAGTTCTCCACAGTATCTGCTGCTGGCTAATATATATTTTAACTGTTGACCAGTATCACTTAATCTTATCCTACACTTTATTACATGTATAGTTTATTTCTCTTATCTTATCATGTTTAATGTTGCAGCATTGTACCGAGACAAATTCCTAGTTTGTGTACTACATGAACAATGGCAATAAACCTGATTCTGATTCTGATTCTGATTCTGATTCTGAACGCGTGTGTGTCACCCAGCCTTCGTCGTCGGCCTCCGTCGGTCTATGATGACCATGGAAGAGAATCCTAAACGTCTACTCTGCTGGAATAAAAAAAAAAAAAAAAAAGCACCGCCTGTGGCTGAACAGGCCGATGCGCGAATGGCAGTCCCTGTCACACAGGTCGCACTTGTGGGTGGTCTCCGTGCTGCTGGGTCTGTGGCGGTTCTTCCTGCAGGTCCTTTATTCATCTGCTGCAGCAGTCAGTCTCTCTCCACCCAGCCTTACACAAAACAGCTTTCGAACTTCTCTGCTTCAATTGTCTCGCTGCATTCGCAGCATTGGTAGGCGGGTCCTTCTTGCTAGGTTTTCAGTCATTGGTTCTTCAAGGTTTCAGAAACCCAATTCAAGGCTCTTATTAGTCGAATGAGAGGTCAATCATATCTGATCTGTTCGCGGCTGTGTCTGTAGTGGAAGAACGGAAATGCAGCTTTTTTTTTCAGTGCGCTCTAGAACGCAGCGTCCTCGTGCGTCCTAGAGCGCACGAGGGCACTCTCTCATGCACCCTCGTGCGCTCTAGGACGCAGAGACGTGCCCGTCCGCGGTACACAGGAGTGCAACAGGTTAAATTTGCAACTTTTTTCTCCAAAATTTGCAAAAAGTTTCCTGTAAATTTGCTTCTTTTTCCACATAAATTTTTAACTTTTTTCCTGTAAATTTGCACCTTTTTATTGAAAAATTTGCAACTTATTTCCTTTAAATTTGCTAATTTTTTTCCTCATCAATTGTAAACTTTTTTCCTGTGGATTTGCAACTTTTTTCTCAAAAATTTGCAACTTTTTTCCAGTAAATTTTCTCATTTTTTTCATAAATTTTGAACTTTTTGATTTTAATTTTGCAACTTTTTTCTCCAAAATTTCCAACAAGTTTCCTGTAAATTTGCTTATTTTTTTCCCATCAATTTTGAACTTTTTTCCTGATAATTTCTTCCTTTTTTCTCAAAAATTTGCAACTTGTTTCCTGTAAATTTGCAACTTGTTTCTCAAATAATTGCAATTTGTTTCATTTAAATTTGCAATTTTTTTCTCTCATAAATTTTTAACTTCTTTTTTGTAAATTTGCAACTTTTTTCTGAAAAATTGTCAACTTGTCCTGTAAATTAGCTATTTTTTTCCTCATAAATTTTCAACTTTTTTCCTTAAAATTTGCAACTTTTTTCTCCAAGATTTGCAACGTATTTCCTATAAATTTGCTGATTTTTTTTCCTCATCAATTTTGAAAATTTTTTCCTCTAAATTTGCAGCATTTTTCTCAAAAATTTCCAACTTTTTTCTTGTAAATTTGCAACTTTTTCTCAAATATTTGCAATGTATTTCGCATAAATTTGCAATTTTTTCCCTCATCAATTTTCAACTTATTGCCTGAATTTGCTAATATTTTCCTTCATAAATTTTCAACTTGTTTTCTATAAATTTACTGATATCTTTCCTCGTATATTTTGAACTTTTTTCCTCTAAATTTGCAACTCTTTTCTCCAAAATTTGCAACTTATTTCCTGTAATTTTGCAACTTTTTTTTCACAAATTTGCAGCGCATTTCTTATAAATTTGCCAATTTTTTTCCTAATAAATTTTGAACTTTTTTCCTCTAAATTTGCTGAATTTTTCTTCCAAATTTCCAGTTTATTTCCTCTAAACTTTCAGCTTTTTTTTCTCAGAAATTTTCTCTAAATTTGCATCTTTTTTCTGAAAAATTTTCAACGTATTTCCTAAAAATTTGCTAGTTTTTTCTTTATAAATATTGAACTTTCTTCCTCTAAATTTTCAACTTTTTTTTCTCAAAAATTTGCTACGCATTTCCTCTAAATTTGCAACTTTTTTCCATCATAAATTTTGACCTTTTTTTTTTTTGTAAATTTACAACTTATTTCTCCAAAATTTGCAACAAGTTTCCTGTAAATATGCTGATTTTTACCTCATAAATTGTAAACTTTTTTCCTGTACATTTGCAACTTTTTTCTCAAAAGTTTTCAACCATTTTTCTGTAAATTAGCTAATATTTTTCCTCATAAATTTTAAACTTTTTTCCTTTAAATTTTCAACTTTTCTCTCAACAATTTGCAAGGTATTTCCTGTAAATCTGCAATTTTTTCCTCATAAATTTTGAACTTTTTTACTTGTAAATTTGAAACTTTTGTCTCAAAAATTTGCAACTTATTTCCTGTAAATTTCCTAATTTTTTCCCCATAAATTTTGAGCTTTATTCCTGTTTAATGTCAACCTTTTTTTCTCAAAAAATTGTAACGTATTTCTTTTAAATTTGCCGACTTTTTTCCTGACAAATTTTGAAATTTTTTCCTCTAAAATTTTCAGCATTTTTCTCAAAAATTTCCAACTTATTTCCTCTAAATTTGTAACTTTTTTCTAAAAAAATTTCGACTTATTTCCACTAAATTTGCTGATATTTTCCTCACAAATTTTGATCTTTTTGCTTGTAAATTTGCAGCTTTTTTCTGAAAAATGTCCAACTTATTTCTTGTAAAGCTGCAATTTTTTTTCTCAAAAAATTTCAAATTATATCCTGTAAATGAGCTAATTTTTTCCTCATAAATTTTGAACTTTTTTCTTTTAAATTTTAATCTTTTTTCTCAAAAATTTGCAACGTATTTCCTATAAATTTGCCTATTTTTGTCCTGATACATTTTGAAATTTTTTCCTCTAAATTTGAAGCATTTTTCTCAAAAATTTCCAACTTATTTCTTCTAAATTTGCAACTTTTACTCAAAAATTTGCAACGTATTTCCTATATATTTACTATTTTTTCTCTCATAAATTTCCAACTTATTTCCTCTGAACTTGCAGCTTTTTTTCTGAAAAATTTGCAGCTTATTTCCTTTAAATTTGCAACTTTTTTCTCAAAAATTTGCAGCACATTTCGTATAACTTTTCCAGTTTTTTTCCTCATAAATTTTGAACTTATTTCCTCTAAATTTGCAACTTTTTTCTGAAAAAATTTCATCGTATTTCCTTAAAATTTGCTCATTTTTTTCCTTTTTAAATATTGAACTGTTTTCCTCTAAATTTGCAACTTTTTTCTCAAAATTTTGCAACGCATTTCCTCTAAATTTGCAACTTTTTTCCATCATAAATTTTGACCTTTTTTTAGTAAATTTTTTTTCCAAAATTTGCAACAAGTTTCCTGTAAATTTGCTGATTTTTTTCCTCATAATTTTGAACTTTTTTCCCATATATTTGCAACTTTTTTCTCAACAATCTGCATCTTGTTTCAAATAAATTTACTGATGTTTTTTTCCTTCATAAATTTTGAACTTTTTTCTTCTAAATTTGCAACTTTTTTCTCAAAAATTTGCAACGGTATTGTCATTAAATTTGTAATTTTTTTCCTTCATAAATTTTAAACTTGTTTCCTGTAAATTTCCAACTTTTATCTCAAAAATTTGCAACTTTTTTCCTTTTAATTTGAGACTTTTTTCTCAAAAATTTCCAACTTATTTTGTGTAAATTTGGTAATTTTTTCCTCATAAATTTTGAACTTTTTTTTTCTAAATTTTCAACTTTTTTCTCAACATTTTGCAACTTTTTTCCTGTTTGAAAAATTTTCTCAAAAATTTCCAACTTTTTTCCTATAAATTTGCTAATTTTTTCCACATCAATTTTGAACTTTTTCCTGTTAATTTGTGACACTCGTGCTCGATGCTGGTTAAATTTTTGCATCAGTGTGACTCGGCTGTCATGTGACTCTTCCATCATATTTTTGCACCTTGTGTTCTTGTGTTGGTGCCTCATGGTAAACCTGTGTACACCAACCGTCCCCCTTGTTTAAATCTCCCACCAGATAAATCCAGTGTTGTTGGCAGCATCTTGCTCCCCCCCCCCCCCCATGCATCCCCATCTCTCTCCCCCCCAGCATAAATCTCTCCCATATAGAGGCCAAAAGAGGCTCAGCTGATGTGATGGGATTACCATTTTTTTCTGATTACAAATCAACTCCAGTTTATACCCCCCCCCCTCTGCTCTGACTCCTCCCCTCTCTTCTCATGTCCCCGCCCACTTTAGCCCCTCCCCCCTGCCTGCCTCTACCAGCCACTCCTGTCCCTGCAGCCAGATGTGGGCCATGCCTCGGTGGCTGCTGCAGCTTGGGGTGTGAGAGCAGAGAGACAGGAGGGGGCTGCCGCCACCACGCAGGGGAGGACAGCACCGATTCACTTTCACACCGAGGCAGGACCAGCGGGACAGGTCTTTGGCAGTAGGACTACCCAGGGACAGTGCAAGGTTCCTCCACGGAGCTTCTAGAGACTCGGACCTGCTGCCTCTCCTCCACTACCATGGAGCCCTCTGAGTTGGAGGGGGAGCACAAGGAGAGGAAGAAGATCCACTTCGCCGTGCCAGCCTCTGCCCCCACAAACCTGGACCCCCGGCAGGTGGAAATGGTGAGAGTTCCTGCACTTTTCTAGCTGCTTTGGCTCTTTTCTCAGTTGTGCTGTTGTGAAATCTCTGATGACGTTCTCCTCTCCTCACGAGATCATAGATACCCCCCCCCCCCCATTTCCACCTCTTTTTCACTGTCACATCGGCACAAAAACATCTCCAGTCTGACCTTTGGCTTTACCATGCAGCTCCCTCGGTGGCTGCTGTCCTTGTTTCACGGTACCAAAAGTGGTTAGAATCCCTTCTGCAAAGAGAACTGCTCCTGCCTGATAACCCCTCATCAGTAGTCTGTAGATGATCCACCAAGTCGGAGCTGTGCATTCACAGCCTGCCGACCATCAAACTCTGTCCCTCCTCCTCCCCCTCTTATTTTCTCTCTCATTCTCTCTCACTGAACTCTGATCCTATCATCTCCTCCAACGAGCCACAGATATCAGTCTGCTACTGCTAGTTCATTTTGGTAAAGATTACTTCACTTCCTGCTGCGTTATTATTGCTCCATCTGCCCTGTGGTCGTCTGTTTTAGGGTTGTTGGCTGTTTTTTCCATCAGTTTCAGTCTGGGCTTCACCTTCACAGGTACTGCAGCATCAGCTACAGCCAGGAGGTCATTTGAGGAGGTCTTATCCCTCTTTATTAGACCCCTTTATAATCTAACCGGTGCTGCTCAGACAGGCCGGGTTAAACATCACAACTTTGCACAGTAGAGATCGTCCCCTCCAATACGCAACTAAGACAATTACAATGATTACGAGGGTGGAAACGACACTGTTGATTCAAAGGTAAAATATACTGTCTGGGCCCATATTTATATTCTGTCGGGTAATTTAGCAAACCATAATGCTATTTATTCCATCTAGCTGCAATGCTCCTGCACTGTGTATATAGCTGTACGTATGTATATTCATTTACTGCTTTGGCTAACCAGTTCTGATTAACTATTGCTCTGAGTGCTGCTGTCCCTGTGCTGTTGCAGTCCTGGAATCTCCCCGTTGTGGGATTAATAAAGGCTGATCTTATCTTATCTTATCCTAAATCATCCCCCTGTTAACCTGCTACCCCCCCCATCCCCATTCAAAAGATTAAATCAAGGGGGGAGGGGGAGATGGCCTCCCCAACCTGGAAAAAAAGAATTGCCCCCAATATCACAAAGAACCTTCTAATCATGTTACAGAACTGAATAAAATGACTTAGAACCTCCAATTCTAAGCAGAAATGTAAATAAATAAATAAAAATCTTTCAATGTTTATCTCATAAATTTGTAAAACAAATTTTCTTGTGAATGTGCAACTTTTTCCTGTAAACTTTCAACTTTTTTCTCATAAGTTTGCAAGTTTTTTTTCCAGAAAATTTTCTATTTTTTTTTCCTCATAAATTTGTGACTTTTTTCCTGTAAATTTGCATATTTTTTCTTTGCACTTTTTTCCTGTAAACTTTCAACTTTTTCCTGATAGATTTGCAACTTTTTTCACAAAAATTTGACTTTTATCTCATAAATTTCTTCACTAAATTATCAGCTTTTTTCCTCAAGTTTGTGACTTTTCCCATCATCTCACACCAAACAGACAACAGTTTTTTCACTTTTTATATTTGTCTTATGAATGTTCAACCATGTTTCTTAACAAATGTATTGCTTCTTTTTTTTTTGAGAAATTTATGAGTTTTTTTCTCATGGTCTCAGGGGGACATTAGCTATGGGAAAAAGAGCTGTATAAGATGAGATAAGATAAGATAAGCCTTTATTAGTCCCACAATGGGGAAATTCCAGGATTGCAACAGCACAGGGATAGCAACACTCAGAGCAACAATCAGAAGGCAAGAAAAAACAAGAGCAGCTAGTATACATATGTCCATATAAACATAAATATATAGACACACGGTGCGGAGCAGAGCCGCAGGTTGCAGACCCCCCCTACACAAATGAGTGGTGTAATGTAGCCCAGCTAATGTGATGGCCAGCATGTTCATGCTTGCTTCAGAAGGAGTGACCAATGAGAGTCTGAGTGTACAGCATGAGACCAAACGCTTGTCACTGAGAACCAGGAAGCAGAACTAACGCTCACATGGTTTTCCCATCTGAGCTCCATGAAAGCATAAAAGTCTTCTGTTGACTGCTGATTAGTTTCTGATTTTTTCCTGATTTTTGAATACATGCAGACTGTTCACACAAAGCATCAAATGTGCCCTGGGGTGGGGGTGGTGGGGGTATGGGAAACAGTAGGAGTAAGCATGAGAGGACATGTTTGTGTGCGTTTAAAAGCAGATAGAATCTACCCAGGGTGGGTGGGATCCTCCAGGGACGAGTGGGTGAGCTTGGGCAACACTTATCCACACTCATTTCACCCCCCACCCCCCCACCCACAGCGATTACCGTCGCCCACCAGTCTGTTTTCACTGATGACATACAATGACTACAGTTTACCATTCTTCAGACCCTGTTACACAACTGCTAACTCTTCAGCCTGTTTGGGAATGGCATTTAAACACCAAAAACTGCTGTTGACCGAACTGACGAGGCCTTGTAACCGTGGAGACAGGCTGTACAGCTGTGCCACCCAATGCCCCCACCACCAACATGGCTGGCTTTGAAAGGTCAACTTTAATGGCCAGTTGTGGCTGTCTGAAAGTTTGTTTCTGTGGCCTCTGCTGTGTGTACGTGTTAACGCTCTTTAATGTTGTTGATGTGAAAGACGCCGCTGTATCGCCCCCACCTCACCAAAGCGTCACACATCATGGGGGAGAGCAGCGGAGTTTTATACGGGCCGTAAAATCCTGCTCAGCCTGTTGGTGAAGTAGAGATGCTCTCCTGTCTGCAGAGTCTGCACTGATTACAGGAAAATGAACTATTTTCTTTATCCCGGGAGGTTGGGGTTCAAGTCCCGGCCGGGTCATGCCAAAGGCCATATAAAAATGGACCTTCCTGCCGTCCAGCTTGGTGCTCAGCAAAAATGGAATGGAAGAGGGAAATGTTTGGGGTGACAATCTCTCAGGAGGTAGAGCAGGCTGTCCAATAACCAGAGGGTTGGTGGTTTGAGTCCCGCTCTCTTCAGCCGTCCTGCCGTTATGTCCCTGGGCAAGACCCTCTACCCACCTTGTCTCCAGTGTCCATGACACTGGACATGAATGTGTATAAATTTTCGGGAGTGGTCAGAGAGGCTGTTGGCGCAGATTGGCAGCCACGTTTCTCTCAGTCTGTCCCAGGGCAGCTGTGGCTACAGAGGTAGCTTACCACTATCAATGTCTGTCTGTGGAGTGAAAGAATAATGGAGTCATTGTAAAGCGCTTTGGGTGTCTTGAAAGGTGCTTTATAAAGGCAATCCAGTCATTATTATTATAAACTGTTCTCATGTGAAACTTTTACCTGACCCCCCCTCCCCCTGTCCCGTTGTGGGACGGTGGTGCTGTGTGAATTTCCACTGAGTCACACATTTGCAAACTAAACCTTGGATGCTGAGCCTTCTCTGGCTACAAAGCAGAGTACCAATTCAAATTCAAATAACTTTATTATTCCACGAGGAACTTCATTTGTGGACAGAGCATCAGTGCTGAGTTCACCCTCTGCTATTTAAGATAAGATAAGATAAGCCTTTATTAGTCCCACAATGGGGAAATTCCAGGATTGCAACAGCACAGGGATAGCAACACTCAGAGCAATAATCAGAAGGCAAGAGAAAAACAAGAGCAGCGAGTATACATATGTACATATAAACATAAATATATAGACACACGATGCGGAGCATTGTAGCTAGATGGACTAAATATGTGAATATATAAACACACACACAGTGTGGAGCATTGTCGCTAGATGGAATAAATATACAAACACACAGTGCAGAGCATTGCAGCTAGATGGAATGAAACAGCATAACCGTCTACTTAGTTATTCTACATGGTATGATTATGTACCCATACATATTGTCACCCTCCGTAGCTACCGGTATTTTCCTTGTTGTATGCTGGAGGGGACCATTGTGTAAGTCTATTGTGTCTTTTGCATTCAATACTATTAGGTTGTCACGTCTTTTTGCTATTTCTGCAAGCAGCCCTGCTTAGATTATACAGTCTGACAGCCGTTGGTAGGAAGGACCTGCGAAACCTCTCGGTTGTGCACCTAGGATGATGTAGTCTGCTGCTAAATGAGCTCCTCAGTGCATTCAGTATGTCCTGCATAGGGTGGAACTCGGACTCCAGCAAAGATGACAGTTTAGCCACCATCCTTCTCGCTCCTATCTCCTCCACTGGGTCAAGGCGCTGCCCCAGGACAGATCTAGCTTTCTTGATCAGTTTGTTCAGTCTCTTCCTATCGGCTGCTGTAATGCCAGTGCCCCAGCAGACCACTCCAAAAGTGATGGCTGATGCCACCACCATGTCGTAGAATGTCTTCAGCAGTGCCCCTTGTACACCGAAAGACCTGAGTCTCCTCAGTAGGAACAGCCTGCGCTGTCCCTTCTTGTAGAGTGCGTCAGTATTGTGTGACCAGTCTAGTTTATTGTTCAGATGAACACCCAGGTACTTGTAGGATGTCACCATCTCAATGTCTGTTCCCTGGATGTTTACTGGTGCTGTGAGGGGTTGTCCTTGCCTGCGGCAGTCCACCACCAGCTCCTTAGTTTTCCTTGCGTTGATCTGGAGGCAGTTCCGATGGCACCAGTCCACAAAGTCCTGGATAAGCCCTCTGTACTCAGCTTCATCTCCGTTGGAGATGAGACCAACGATCGCAGAGTCATCAGAGAACTTCTGTAGATGGCAGTGTGTTGCGTTGTGTGAGAAGTCCTCAGTATAAAGGGTGAACAGGAATGGAGCCAAAACCATTCCCTGTGGGGCCCCCGTGCTACCGATGATCGTGTCGGACACACAGTCCCAGGTTCTCACAAACTGTGGCCGGTTTGTGAGGTAGTCCAGGATCCATGATGACAGGTGCTGGTCCACCCCTGCGCACAGCAGCTTGTCCTTCAGGATCATCGGTTGGATGGTGTTGAAAGCACTGGAGAAGTCAAAGAACATGATCCTCACTGTATTCCCGGGCTTCTCCAGGTGGAACAGAGAACGGTGAAGGAGGAAGATCACCGCATCCTCCACCCCAATACCATGCTGGTAGGCGAACTGGAGTGGATCCATTTTGGGGGAGAATTAAACTTACTTTTAACGTTTTCTTTTAAATGTGCAACTTTTTTTTATCATTAAATTTCAACTTTCTTCTCATAAATTTGTAACCTTTTTTTTTTCTTAAATTTGCAGCATTTTCTCTTATATTTGCAACTTTTTGCTTGTAAAATTTGCAACTTTTTTCTGAATAATTTACAACTTTTTCTTGTTAATTTGCAATTTTTTTTTCTCATGTATTAGCAACATTTTTCTCGTACTGTATATTTGCAGCTTTTTTCGAGTATACACTGATAAAAATGATTCTAGGAAGATGTAATTGTAACACAATTACATCTATGATATTAACATTATAGTTATAGTTTACTGGTTTATTTGTCAGGGACCGTGTACAGAAAAAGATTAAACACAGGGTAAAGGTTCTCCGTACCAGATTATAGCATTCTCAATTCAACTCAAATAACTTTCTTATTCCGTGAGGAGCTTCGTTTGTGGAAAAAGCATCAGTGCACACCTATCTCATCCACATACATAAAAATACAGCAAGATACACACACACAAGCCATATGACATACAAACATCCATAGAATATAAAAACGTGCAATAGATGGTATAATGCTAGGTATTAAAAGGAGTTAAAAATAGTGTCGCTCATAGTCGCTCATAGTCCTGCAACTACTGCGGAGCTCCGTCTCCAACCTCCAAACTCCGGTGCCGTATTTTCTTCCGCGCGGACCTCCGCGTGCCGGCTACCGAGTCCAACGGTTTGCGTGGGGATTTTTTCGTGCGTTCTCCCGCTGTCCTTTAGCGCCGATGGAGAAAATGGCCAGACCGCTTCCTATAAACCCAACTTTCCTGCCGCCGACCCACGGTGTCCTGAAGTCCCTGTTGGAAAACCCGCTGAAGCTGCCTTTCCATCATGACGAAGGATTTGGGAAGGACCAAGAGAAGGAGAAGAAGCTGGAGGATGAGAGCAGCACGGCCAGCCACCCCCAGTCAGCCTTCCTTGGGCCCACCCTGTGGGACAAAACTCTGCCCTACGATGGCGACAACTTCCAGCTGGAGTACATGGACCTGGAGGAGTTCCTGTCAGAGAACGGCATTCCCGCCAACACAGCGCAGAGCGAGCAGGCCCCACAGACAGCACAGCCCCCACCCACCCCCCTGCAGCAGGCCCCGCCGACAACCCCACCCACACCCTCTGTGGTGGACCTCAGCAGCCGTGCCACCACATCGGTCCACACTGGCATGGCACCACAGACCTGCCTGCACAGCCCCACTGCCGCAGCTCTGCCCTCGGCCCGTGACACCCCCAGCCCCATCGACCCCGAGTCTATCCAGGTGCCCGTGACCTACGAGCCAGACCCGGCGGATCTGGCTCTGTCCAGCGTGCCCGGCCAGGAGATGTTCGACCCCAGGAAGCGCAAGTTCACCGCCGAGGAGCTGAAGCCACAGCCTATGATCAAAAAAGCTCGGAAGGTCTTCATTCCAGAAGACCTGAAGGACGATAAGTACTGGGCCCGGCGCAGAAAGAACAACGTGGCGGCCAAGAGGTCACGAGATGCCCGCCGGCTGAAAGAGAACCAGATCGCCATCCGGGCCGCATTCCTGGAGAAAGAGAACGCTGCCCTCCGCATGGAGGTGGCAGACTTAAGGAAGGAGCTAGGCCGCTGCAAGAACATTCTGGCTAAATACGAGGCCCGGCATGGGCCCCTGTGAGCCCTCAGATGACCCCCCCCCACACACACACTGCACCGTGAACCTTCCCCTCCAGTGTGAAGGACAATGTGTCCCTTTTGGTGGCACTCCCCCCGCCCCCCTTCTCCTCCACCTCCATCCCCCACCTCCTCCCTCACCAACACATATCTGTATGATTCTGGTATTATTATTATTATTATTACTGTAATTTTGACTTCTATCATAAGCTTTGACTTGTCTGTTCCTCCTTATAGTTTCTGCACATATTGACTAAATCAATATACATAGATGAATGCATATATATTTCCACCTACATACTACCTACTTTAATGTACTGTGAGGAGTTACAAGCCAACCCACCAGCCGAGCCCCCGCCACCTCGGAGAAACCACGCCATGTCTGTTGTTCACTTTGATACCGATTTTATACGTCAGATCAGGACTGAAAGTTCTTCTTCTTCTTGTCCGTGATGCGTCCAGCAGCCTGCTTCAAGTTTTTTTTTTTTTTTTTTTTTTTTTGTCTTTTTAAGCTCTTTTAAAGTTTAGTTGATGTTCCTTTAGCAGTTTTTGGTTGTTGTACTCTAACATCAGCATCAACTCTAAAACTTTCCCCATATTTCTACGAGTGAGTGAGTCAGCTGTTCATGAGTCTGATGGAAGTTGGTACAAAGGTCGACATTGCTCTACTGGTCTTGAAGGTGAGGGATCTGTATCTGTGGCCTGAAGGTAAAAGAGTATGTGAGTGGAGTCTGAAGTGGTTTGTGTTCCTTTTGTTTTAGTCCTTCTGTTGTAAACACTAGTGATTTGTTCCTGTCCCTGTCCGATTATCTTGCTGCTCAGTGTGATGATCTTATGTATTATAGGTTTGCAATGGATGTTGGACGGTGCTCCGAACCAGGCTGTGATGTTGAAAGTGATTATGGATTCAATAAAACATTTATAAAAGGCTGTTAACACTGACTGATGCACCTGGGGCCTCATGTACAAAGGGTACTTAAGTACAAAAACATGGTGTACGTTCTTTTCCACAGAAAATTTCAGATGTATCAAGAATGAAGTGAAATGTGGAAATATGTGCAGCCCCACGCCAACTTCATGGCTGGCGTACGTATGTTTCTACTGTTATTGGTCCATTGGCGACACTTAGAGGTGATATTGGGAGACTGATAATGACGTAAAAATGATTGTACACACCAGAGACACATGATGAACAGAGATCCAAGTGTACACAAAGAGATGAGTGGATATAAAAGCAAGTGCAAAGAAGTGCAGAAAACGCCTCTAAAAACAGAGGATTAGAGGATATTGCAAATCGTGCAGTGAGAAGAGAAAGGGTATTTGGAGACAGAAGATTTTCTGGCTCAGGATGATTGAATGGCTTGTCAACCGGTCTAGATTTCCACGGGCAGTCCCTGTGGAACTAAGCTGAACAGAGCTACGGCCGCTGTTGGAGCGGGACACGGCAAGAAGCCGTGCGCTGCCTGTCCCAGTGCAGGTGCTGACAACACTGGGGTTCCCGGAAACAGGCATTCTAGAGGGAGCTGGAAGACCAATCGGGAATTTCCCAGTCGAACCTGAGCCGAGCTATGCCGCCTGTGTGGGATGGCATTATCCGGCTGTCACCCAGGTACATCATATTCCCATACAGTGCAGTTGAACAGGCCAACATCAGTTTGCAGCGAGAGCTGGTTTTTCCAATGATTCTGATGAACAGCATTGTTGAGAACAAACTACAAGTTGGCACTGAAAACAATGCGATGACACAAGAAAGTGCAGAAATCCAGGAAGAAATCCACACAAGTCTTTGTACATGAGGCCCCAGGTGTGGATTGACATCCATATCTAATTGTTTTTGGCCCATCAGATAGGGTTACACGGCGTTAAAGGTGCTAGAAAAATCTACAAACACTAGCCTGAGATGTGACTTTGGCTTGTCAAGATGGGAGTAGACACCATGCAACAGTATTAGCAGTGCATCATCTACTCCCCTGTGCCTTTGTATGCAAACTGGAGAGGGTTAGCATGCACACAGACCTCCTCTTTGAGCTGGGAAAGAAGGAGCCTCTCAAAACATTTCATGACCAGTGATGTTAGTGCCACCGGTTGATAGTCATTAAAACAGGAGGGGTTGCTTTTTTGGGGTACAGGACATATAATTGAGGATTTCCAAGTTTTAGGGACTGAATGTTCTGCCAGAGAGCGGTTGAAGAGATATTAAAAACACCTGGGATAGCTGACGACAGCAGGCCTTTAGCAGGTGGCCACGCATCTGGTCTGGTCTCGGTGCCTTGTTAGGTTTCATCCTCTTCAGGGTGAGTTCTACCTCTTCTGCTGCAGTTCCCAGTTGGCCCAAGCAGGTGCCATGCGAGTGAGCTTACTTTTTATCTGCTCTCCCTTCTGCGAGAAATTAGAGGTCACGAATTTCCATCTGTAGTCCCTGAGGCAGGCAGGAGGAAATTAAAAGAAAAACAGCTCATAGAGAAAGCAATTCAGGTTGGGTTTCAGAAACTGTTGACCCTGAAACAAGTAGGAAGTAAGTTTAAAAGGTAAAAAGATAAGAGAGACGGCATACACAAAAATAATTTAAGAGTACAATTTCAAATCCCAATTAAGGGGGAGAGTCGATGCTGGTAGGCTTGATTACTTAAAATCCATTTTTTGGTCTCTGTGGACAAGTCTTTGTCATTTGTTCTGGTCTTCAAAGCAGTGGGGATCTTGTTCCATTCTGTTATAGCTTTGTATGAAAAGGCTGATTGTCCAAAAGCAGTTTTACGTAGAGGGATGCAACAATGTCACCTAGACGAAGTCCTTGTTACTCTGGTATTTCGTTCAGAAGTCAACCTTAAACTTAACCTTAAAGTTACCATTAAACAAAATATCCTTCCCCCTGAACTCAATTGGAATTTGTTTAAAAGACAAGAAATTGTGCATTCTTCTTCTTCTTCTTCTTCTTCTGCTTCTTCTTCTGCTTCTTCTTCTTCTGCTTCTTCTCCTCCCCCCAAGGCCCTGGCAAACAGACTGAACACTGTCTTGTGTTTGATCGTGGATAAGGATCAAGCATATTGTATTCCTAACCGGAACATTATGGACAATGTTTTCCTCATACGTGATGTTCTCCAGCTCAGTAAATGTCATGACTTACAGTTTGGAATTGTGTCTTTGGACCAGGAAAAGGCCTTTGATAGGGTTCACCATTCCTATTTGTTTTCTACCCTGAGGGGGTTTGATTTTGGAAATATGTTTTTGAGATGGGTCAATCTGCTATACACTGGAGCTGAGTGTTTGGTGAAGGTGGGGGCGGGCCTGAGTCGGCCAATCCCTGTACACCGGGGAATACGCCAGGGGTGTCCACTCTCGGGTCAGCTGTACAGCTTGGCTATTGAGCCTTTGCTGTGCAGGTTGCACGCTCGGCTGGGTGGTCTGGTTCTGCCGGGGCCATCAAGCTGTGGCCGCCCGATTGTCTTGTCTGCTTATGCGGATGACGTCAGTGTTTTCATCACCTCCTACGGGGATGTGCAGCGTCTGGTGGACACTTTGACAGTTTATGAAAGGGCATCTTCTGCACGGGTTAATTGGGCCAAGAGTGAGGGTCTATTGGTGGGCCACTGGTCGCGTCAAGGCGCCCCTCGCCTACCCGGCGGCCTGCAGTGGGGGACGGCCGGTCTCAAAGTGTTGGGGTTTTTTCTGGGTACGGAGGCTTTTGAACGAAAGAACTGGGAGGGTGTTAAGGACAAGGTGTGTGCTCGCTTTTCTAAATGGAAATGGTTGCTACCGCAGCTGTCATATAGGGGCAGGGTTCTGGTCGCGAATAATCTGGTTGCCTCGGCTCTCTGGCATAGGCTGGTGGCTTTGACACCGCCCAGGAGCCTCGTGGAGGAGATTCAGAAGAGAATCATGGACTTCTTTTGGTCTGGTCGCCACTGGGTCCGTGCGTCAGTTCTCTACCTGCCTGTGGCCGAGGGGGGACAGGGCCTGGTGGACATACATTCCAAGATCGCCAGCTTCAGGCTTCGAACTGCACAACGACTCCTTTACGGATGCAGACCCTGCTGGATGGACACTGCTAAACTGCTCTTGAGGAGAGTTGGTCGCTTGGGCTATGATAAGCAGCTCTTCCTCGTGACATCTGGGGAGGTGGACCTTACTGGACTATCTGCTTTTTACACGTCCGTTTTGCATGCATGGCAACTCTTCAACGTGGCCCGCTTCCGTGACGAGATGCCGGGCATGTGGCTGTTCGAGGAACCACTGTTTTTCAATCGATTCATCGAAGCTGAGGTGCTGCAGTCTGTCAGTCTGCGGAGTTGTTTGCGGGAGGCACGCTGTACCAAGCTGGGTCATCTTATGAGGATGTCGACCACATCGATGGATACACTGAGGCGGAGTGCCAACATTACATTTGTCAGACTGCTGCAAAGGGTGGTGGAGGACGTGTGCGCCACCCTGCCACGACCACTTCGAGCATTTGCGACAAACCGCACTCTTTCCAATCAATGGGATGACACTGCGTCCACCTTTCCTGCAATTTCCATAACTCCAGCTGTGGGGGAGTGGCAGGGAGGAGAGGATCACCTACTGACCTTCAGGATTCCTCGCCTGGGCAAGTTCCAGTTTGTCGGGACAAGGGCGATGTATCACATCTGTGTGAAGGTTCTGAATCTGCGCTCTCTGCAGGATGTCACAGAGTCGAGGTGGGCGGGTTGTTTGGGGCCAGGGGTCTCCCCAAAAGGCAGCTGGCGGTGCATGTACAAACAACCTATTGAGAAACGCACAGCAGATCTCCAGTGGAGGATTGTGCATGGGGCAATAGCCACGAATAAATACAGGGCACACCTTGATCCGATTGTGGGGGGGGGGAATGTTTGTTTTGTTCCCAAGTTGAGACCCTCGACCATTTGTTTGTCCACTGTTTTCGTTTATCTGGACTTTTTGAGATTTTGCACGAGTGGTTTTGGGCTTTGGGTGAACGTTTCTCTTTTGGTCTGTTCATTTACGGTCCGAAGTATAAAGTGGCAAGGAAGGCTGCCCACACTTTGAACTTCCTATCTGGTACTGCTAAGCTTGCCATCTGGCTGACGAGGAAAAATCGGGCAAGCAATGCTGGCAATGTGGATCCTGTGTCTGCTTTCAAGGTCTTGTTGAAAGTCAGACTCCGGGTGGAGTTCTCTTACTATCAAATGGTGGACAATTTGGAGGCATTCATCAGTAGATGGGCTGTAGGGAATGTTTTGTGTTAAGTGGGTCAGGGGGATGAGTTATGTTTGCACTTTTGAGATGTGACACACTTGGACAAGTGATATTGGTCTTTTAGCAATTTGGGAATGTGCAATAAAACCTTTTTTCAAAAGTGAAAATTCTTCTTCTTCTTCTTCTTCTTCTTCTTCTTCTTCTTCTTCTTCTTCTTCTTCTTCTTCTTCTTCTTCTTCTTCTTCTTCTTCTTCTTCTTCTTCTTCTTCTTCTTCTTCTTCTTCTTCCAGCTGCTCCCTTCAGGGGTCTCCACAGCAGATCATCTGTCTCCATGTCTCCCTTCATCTTCCTCTGTAACACCAACCCTCTCCATGTCCTCCTTCACTACATCCATCAATCTTCTCTGTGGTCTTCCTCTTTTCCTCCTGCCTGGCAGCTCCATCTTCAACATCCTTTGTCCAATTTCTCCACTAACCCTCCTCTGCATGTCCAAACCATCTCAGCCTTGCCTCTCTTACTTTGTCTCCAAGCCTCAACCTGAGCTGTCCCTCTAATATACTCATTTCTAATGTCGTCCCTCCTAGTCACTCCCAATGAAAATCTTAGCATCTTCAACTCTGCCACCTCCAGCTCCACCTCCTGTCTTTTTGTCAGCACCACCGTCTCCAAACCATACATCATAGCAAGTCTCACTACCCTCTTGTAAATCTTCTCTTTCACTCTTGCTGCTATCCTTCTGTCACAAATCACCCCTGATGCTCGTCTCCACCCACTCCTCCCTGCCTGCACTCTCTTCTTCACCTCTCTTGTGCATTTTCCATCGCTTTGGATCGTTGACCCCAGGTATTTAAACTCATCTACTTTCACTCCTTCCATCTTCACTGTTGCACCGGCCTCCCTGTCATTCACACTCATGTATTCTGTCTTGCTTCTACTGACTTTCATTCCTGTTCTCTCCAGAGCATAACTCCACCTCTCCAGGTTCTCTTCCACCTGCTCCCTACTCTTACTACAGATCACAATGTCGTCTGCAAACATCATGGTCCACAGAGACTCCTGCCTGACCTCGTCTGTCAGCCTGTCCATCACCATGGCAAACAAGAAGGGGCTCAGAGCCAATCCCTGATGTAACCCCACCCCCACCTTGAACTCATCTGTCACTCCTACAGAACACCTCACCACCGTCTCGCTGTCTTCATACATGTCCTGCACCACCCTCACATACCTCTACCACTCCTGACTTCCTCATACAGTACCACACTTCCTCTCTTGGCACCCTATCATCTGCTTTCTCTAGATCCACAAAGACACAGTGCAACTCCTGCTGACCTTCTCTATACTTCTCCATCAACACTCATAGCAAACACTGCATCTGTAGTACTCTTTCTTGGCATGAAACCATACTGCTGCTCACTGATTGTCACCTCTCTTCTTAACCTGGCTTCAACAACTCTTTCCCATATCTTCATAGTGTGGCTGATCAACTTTATGCCTCTGTAGTTACTACAGCTCTGAGCATCACCTTTGTTCTTGAAAATTGGTACCAAAACACTTCTTCTCCACTCCTCAGGCATCTTCTCACTCTCCAAGATTGTGTTAAACAATGTGGTTAAAAAGTCCACTGCCATCTCTCCTAAACATCTCCATACCTCCACAGGTATGTCATCTGGACCAACAGCCTTTCCATTCTTCATCCTCTTCAAAGCTGCCCTCACTTCTGCCTTGCTAATCCTCGGGACTTCCTTGTTCACCATCTTTCCTTCATCCAGCCTACTCTCTCTCTCATTTTCTTTATTCATCAGTTCTTCAGAGTTCTCCTTCCACCTTCTCAACACACTCTCCTCATTTGTTAGTTCATTACCATTTCTGTCCTTAATCAACCTAACCTGCTGTACATCCTTTCCAGCTCCATCTCTCTGTCTAGCCAGTCGATACAAGTCCTCTTCTCCTTCTTTAGTGTCCAGTCTGTCATACAACTCGCTATGCCTTTTCCTTTTCCTTTGCCACCTCTCTCTTTGCCATGTGACTAGATTCCAAATACTCCTGTCTACTTTCTTCATCTCCCTCACTAGCCCACTTTTTCTTTGCTAACCTGTTCCTCTGAATACTTTCCTGTACCTCCTCATTCCACCACCAAGTCTCCTTGTCTTCCTTCCTCTGTCCACTGGATACACCACATACCTTTCTACCAGTTTCCCTCAATAATTTTGCTGTACTTTCCCAGTCATCTGGTAATTCTTCCCTACCACTCAGAGCCTGGATCAACTCCTTCCTGAACTCTGTGCGACCTTCTTCCTTCTGTAACTTCCCCCACTTAATCTTTGGCTCTACCTTCACTCTCTTCTCCTTCTTGCTCTCCAAAGTCATTCTACAGTCTACCATCTGATGCTGTCTAGCTACATTCTCCTCTGCCACCAACTTGCAGTCTCCTATCTCTTTCAGATTTCTCCTTCTGCATAAGATGTAGTCCACCTGTGTGCACCTTCCTCCACTCTTCTAAGTCACCCTATCTTCCTCTCTCTTCTTGAAGTATGTGTTCACCACAGCCATTTCCATCCTTTTAGCAAAATCCACAACCATTTGTCCTTCCACATTTCTCTCCTTAAGACCATACCTACCCAGGACCTCCTTATCACCTCTGTTCCCTTCACCTACATGTCCATTAAAGTCCGCTCCAATCACCACTCTCTCGCCGCTGGGAACACTCTCTACCACTTCATCCAACTTACTCCAGAATTCCTCTTTCTCTTCTACCTGACATCCATCTTGTGGGGCATACGCACTGACAGCATTCAACATCACACCTTTGACTTCTAGCTTCAAACTCATGATTCTGTCTGACTCCCTCTTTACCTCCTGAACACTCTTCACGTACTCTTCCTTCAAGATTACTCCTACTCCATTTCTCTTCCTATCTACATCATGGTAGAACAGTTTAAATCCACCTCCAATGTTTCTAGCCTTGCTTCCCTTCCATCTGGTTTCTTGAACACACAGTATATCTACCTTTCTTCTCTCCATCATATCAGCCAACTCTCTGCCTTTACCAGTCATAGTCCCTACATTTAACGTCCCTACTCTCACCTCCACATTTCTACCTTTCCTTTTCTCTCTCTCCCTCCTAACACACCTTCCCCCTCTCCTTCTCCTTGATCTTTGACCAACAGTAGCCCAATTTCCACCGACATCCTGTCAACTAACAGCACTGGTGGTGGTTGTTGTTAACCCGGGCCTCGACCGATCTGGTATGAAAGTCTCATTCGTCATGATCCACACGTTTGATTTGGCAAAGGTTTTACATTGGATGCCCTTCCTGACACAACCCTCCCCATTTACCCGGGCTTGGGACCGGCATTAGGAGGACACTGGCTTGTGCCCCCCTGTGGCTGCGCTTTTCCATAACAAGATGTGTTTATGTAATCCCAGCCAATCTTCTTACATACACTCATCCAATAAACATTTTATTGTAGTATTTCCTTTTCAAAGTGGGGGGAGTCATGTGATTTCCTGTCAACTGCAAGGTCTGGAAGTCCACCACCTTATACATGGGTCTGTGCACAGACAGTTGTTGTTGTACAGTTGTTCATTATTACTAAGTCAGAGTTGGGTATCATTGAGGGTCAAGAGTTACAGTATTTGTGTAGTGCTGCAGTTCTTACTTGCACTGCACTTTCTCAGGTTCTCAAAGTACCTTTTCAGGTTTCACTATAAGTACCTTTTGATTTTTGATGCTGGTGTATACAGTACTTTCTGTTATAGTGCTTTACACTTGGAAAGGCTCAGTTTGCCTAAGATGGCTTCTGTTCAGAATCCTTTCAGGTGGAGCCATGGGAGGGTCATGTCCATTTATCTGCAGGTTAAATTCTTGGCTCCATGGCAGCAGCAAATATGGTTTGGTTTTTTTTTTTGTCACCACGTGATATAGCTACTAAAACACAATTTTGGTGGCTGTGGCGCAGGTGTAGTGTGGCTGACTACTGATCGGAGGGTCAGGGGTTCGATTCCCTCTCTGTCTGCATGTCCAAGTGTCCTTGAGCAAGACACTGAACCCCCAGTTGCTCCTGGAGGGTCAGGCCAGCACCTGTGCATGGCAGCTCCACCACTATCAGCGTGTGGATAGCAGGATCTGTAAAGCGCTATATAAGTGAACGCCCTTTATCCTTTTAGCACCACCGTGAAGTGCAGTTTTGTCAAGTACAGATTAGCTCAAAATCTGGGGGACGGATATTAAACCCTGTTAATTCTGATTATTTCATGGCTGAAATGCCAGCTAATTACAAAATCTATAAGATGTTCTATAACACTTAATTGATATGACCTTTTGCTGAAAAATATTATGCTTGATGTACATAGAAAAATTAAGGCAACTTTTTGTATAAAATATTTATTTAAACTGTGCAAGACTGGTCTTTGTATGAACTACTTCATTTTTTGTTTGTGCGAAATACATTTTACAAGTAAAGTTGGTTAAAGAATTGAAGTCAAATCAACCTAATTTTCTGAATTTGCAAACAGTGAATTTAAGTTGACCTTATGTGAGGCACGAAGTTAATTTTACTTGGAAAATTAAGCTGATTTTACTTGAACTGTCTACCTGTCTTTACTAGAAAATGTTTTTTGCTTGTAAAAACAGAAGTAGTTCTTACAAGGAGCAGTCTTGCATAATCTACATAAAAGTCTTATACAAAAAGTTGCCTTCATTTTTTTTTAAGTAAATTGGGCAGAATGTTTTTATGCAAGTTTTTTCTCATACATTTATAATTGTTTTCTCTTAAATTAGCAACATTTTTTTGTAAATGTACAACTTTTGTCATGAAAATTTGCATTTTTTTATTATAAATTTGCAACTTTTTTCTTTTAAATTTATTACTTTTTCTCATAAAATTGCTGCTTTTTTCTTGTATATTTAGTTTTTTTTCTTTTTAATTTGCAATTTTTTCTCACAAATTTGCAGCTTTTTTGTACAGTGGTACCTCTACTTACGAAATTAATTCGTTCCGGAAGAATTCTTGTAACGTAAAAATTCCGTAAGTAGAGGCGCGTTTTACATGTAAATGCCGTAATCCGTTCCAAGCCCCCCAAAATTCGGGCATAAATTTTTTATAAATCGTAAAAATGCATCAAAACATGTTAACAAATACATGTTACAATTAGATTACTGCACAATAAACATAAAATGAGAGTTTAAAATGAGAGAATAATAAAAGAGAATAATAAAAGAGAAAGAATAATAAAAATTATGTTCATTTACCCTTTAACTGCTATCGTCGTCGACGTCGTCACCTTTTGCCTTCTTTGGTTCATGTTCTGATCCAAGGACGTTTGCTTTTGTCGGCTTGTAAGTGCTTCCTTTTGTTTTAATACCGCGCTGATCGTTGATGTATTACGGCCATATTCTTTGGCGAGATCAACCAAACGCATCCCCTTTTCATACCTTTCGATTATCTCCTTCTTTGTTTGTATGGACAAAAAAACTCTCTTCTTTTCTCCTTTTCCACTTATCTCCGTCACTTTCTTGGGGCCCATAGCGAATAAATGTTAATTCTGTACTGTACACACATGTAAAACTTTCACCTTGTTCTTAATAAAGTTTTGGAAAAAAAAAAAACTTCGTGGCCAATGGGATACCAGGAAGATGCTAGGCGATAGCCAATGGCAGAGCAGCTACAGGTATGTTTACGTTCGGTAAACTACGGGAGCTGCGAGGAGCGCGTACTTTTTTGCCTTTCGTATCCTGAAATTTCGTTCGTAACAAGAGGCAATATTTTCCCGTTGAGGCGTGTCGTAACCTGAAAATTCCGTATGTAGAGACGTTCGTAAGTAGAGGTACCACTGTATATTTGTAACTTCTTTCCTGAAAAATTCCAATTTTTTCTCATAAATTTGTAACTTTGTTCTCTTAAATTTGCAGCATATTTCTTATATATTTTCAGCTTATAAAGACGATATATGCAATTACCGCCCAATCTCTATTTTACCAGTCCTGTCTAAGGTTCTTGAAAAAGTTGTAGCTACACAGCTGATAGACTATTTACAAGACAGTCAACTTCTTCATCCACATCAATTTGGTTTTAGACCAGGATACTCAACAGAAACAGCAAATTGTTACCTTATTGAAAATGTCAAACAGTCCTTGGACAGGGGTAATGTGGTAGGGGCTGTTTTTCTAGATCTCAGAAAGGCTTTCGATACTGTAAACCACAGTTTGCTTTTATCCAAAATGGCATCTTTTAACTTCTCTCCAGATACATTAGGATGGTTTGCATCTTATCTCCAGAATAGAGAACAGTGTGTAAAAGTTCACCAGGATAAATCCTCATTTTTAAACAACCGTATGGGTATCCCACAAGGGTCCATTCTTGGTCCTTTACTTTTCAGCATTTTTATTAATGACTTGCCGCTACACTGCTCAGCTGCAACATGTCAACTTTATGCAGATGATGCAGTTATTTACACAGCTGCCAAGACTCCAGCACAGGCTGCAGATGTACTGTCCACAAGTATGGTTGATGTCCAAGAGTGGCTCTTCCAGAACCATCTATTGCTGAACCTTCAGAAAACAGTTTCTATGTGCTTTTCAATCAAAAAATGTAACCTGCAACGTTTTAAAGTTAATATACATGATCAAGACATCGGTTTAGTTACAGAATTCAAATACCTTGGCATTGTACTAGATCCTCAATTCAAATTTAATCTTCATATAAAGAAAATTTCAAAAACAGTAAAAAAAAATCTGAACTGCTTTAAATTAATTAGATATTACATACCATACGAAGCAGCTGCACTGTATATGCATTCTATGGTTTTTCTCATATATCATACTGTTTGACAGTCTGGGCTCAAGCAGCCCCTTCTACAATAAGACATATAGGTTCATTATATAATCAAACTCTAAAAATGTTGGACAAAAAGCCCATTAGGTGGCATCACTGTTATATTTTTAAAAAATACAACCTATTGAGTTTTGAGAGTTTCATTGACCTCTGCTTTCTGAAATTAATTTTCAAATGTTTCCATAAATCAGCGCCTGAGCCACTTGCTGGTTTCATCCAAAGACAGGACAGCAGCAGAGCCACCAGGAGTTCTGTAAACAATAACTGTAAAATATTCCACCGCAGAACCACATTTGGACAAACAGCTTTCTCTATAAAGGGCAGTCACATCTGGAACACAATGCCAAATGAAATTAAAATAATAACGGACTTTAAAACATTCACTAAAAAGGTTAAAAACTGGCTGAAAAATAAACAAGAATGTACCCATGTATGAAATGATTGTCTGCAGGGTGAGTGTGAATGAAGGGAAGGAATGAATGTGTTTGTTTATAGTGAGTGACGAAGGGAGGGAGGCCTGAAATAGGCAAATGTGAGTCAGGTTGTTATATTGTGTATTTATAATATTTGTAATATTTATAATATTTATAATTGTGTATTTATAATGTATTTATAATCTTTTTTGCATTGATGTATGTGGTTATTATTTATTCCTGTTTTCATTTTTTCTTTCCTTATCCTTTTTTCTTTTTACTTGTTTCTCCTTTCTAAAGCCCATCCAGGGACAAGAGTTGCAAATTAGCTAATAGCTATACACTCTTTGTGCAACACATCAGATAGATTGTTTATTTGACAGGGACAGTGCAATAAACATAGACAATTAATCAAATGACAAATAATCTAATCTAATCTAACTTTTTCATAAAAATTTAGAAGTTTTTCTCCATTATTTACATCTTTTTCTTGTTAATTTGCAAGTTTTTTCTCATATATTGCAATTTTTTCTTGAAATTTGCAACTTTCACTCATAAATTTGCATCATTTTTCTGGTAAATTTGCAGTTTTTTCCTTATAAATTTCTTCTCATAAATTTGCACCTCCTCCAGCAGCACGTCTGGCACACGTGCACACACCAGTCCTCCATGCTTTGGGAGCGACAGTTAATGTGCGTAATGGACAGAGATTCGGACCACAGCGCTGGAGCTGAGTCACTCCACGTCTTTCTGTGTGGCGGACTCCACAATCTTCTCATCCCTTTAACTGCTCTGAAATGCTCAGAAAATGAATGAAAGAAAAAGGTGGTTCAGCCCAGAGACGGTCCACAGTAATCTGTATCAAACCTATAACAGCGGTCATAACCCCCCTCCGCACCTCTGCCAGCGTCTACGTCATCCCCCCCCCCCCCCCCGTCCCGTCAGTGGTGTTTTGATTTTGATTTTTTTTTTGATTCCCAAAACAGCGACCTTTGATGCGGCGTGCGTTTGTGGGTAAACACTGGTGCTCTGGTGGACTGTCAACACACTCTCCAGAAAGGACACCATGTCGGCGGGTGCTGCTGCATGGCAGGGTGCACTCATCGTTCCACGCACGTGAACGGCGGCGAATGTCACCACAGCGGCACTGACTCACTTCACCCGATGACGTTTAATTATTATTGTTAAATTGTAATAAAATTCTATTGTTAAATTTCTGAAATTTCCAACGTTTTTCATAAATTTATGACTTTTTTCTTGTAAATTTACCGCTTTTTTATCATAAATTTGTCATTTTTTGTAGCAAAATTCCTACTATTTTCCTTACTAATTTGCAATGTGTTTCTTGTAAATGTAAATTTGTAGTTTTTTCTCATAAATTTACGACATTTTTTTTACTAAATTTCCTACTTTTTTCACATAAATGTATGACTTTTTTTTCTTCTAAATTTACAGCTTTTTCTCATAAATTTGACATTTTTTCTATTAAATTTCCTATTTTTTTGTCATAAATTTTGTCATAAGTTCATTTTTTTTGTTTTTCTTCTTCTTTTCTGACTTTGTGCTGTTTGTGCTGTTCCCCAGTGTGGGATTAATAACGGTTTATCTTATCTTATGATTTTTTCTGTCAAATTTCCTACTTTCTTCTCCTAAATTTGCAGTGTGTTTCTTGTAAATTTGACTTTATGGCAGCTGTTCAGCTGACCTGAGGAACCGGGTGGCAGCGTAGAGATGCAGAAGCTCAGAGAGGTAAGGCGGAGCAAGACCATTCAAGGATTTAAAAACAAATAAAAGCATTTTGAAATGAACTCTCAAATGCACGGGCAGCCAGTGGAGCGAAGCTAAAATGGGTGTGATGTGATCTCTTTTACGTGTACCTGCTAAGAGATGAGCAGCGGTGTTTTGTACCAGCTGCAGCAGTGAAAGAGATGACTGGCTGACACTGATGTGAAGTGTGTTTACAGTAATCCAGCCGAGATTAAATTAAAGCATGGATTACTGTTTCCAGGTGTGGTCTAGAGAGAATTGGCTTAACTTTTGCTAAACGCCCTCATAACAACAAGCCCAATACCCCATACTCCCGAAGCACCCCCCACAAAAAACGAGGGACGCGGTCGAATGCCTTCTCCAAGCCCACAAAACACATGTAAACTGGTTGGGCAAACTCCCACAAGCCCTCAATTATTCTTGAGAGGGTAAAGAGTTGGTCTGATGTGTCACGGCCAGGACGAAAACCACATTGCTCCTCCTGGATCTGAGGTTTGACCAGCAGTTGGACTCTTCTCTCCAGTACTCTGGCATAGACCGTCCCAGGGAGGCTGAGGAGTGTGATCCCTCTAAAGTTGGAGCACACCCTCTGGTCCACTTCCTTGATGAGAGGAACCACCACCCAGGTTTGCCATGCCAAAGGCACTGCCCCCGACCTCCACGCAATGTTGCAGAGGCGTGTCAACTATGACAGCCCAACAACATCCAGGGCCTTGAGGTGCTCAGGGCAAATCTCGTCCACCCCCGGGGCCCGGCCACCAAAGAGCTTTTAATCCACCATGGCAACCTTAGCCTCTGTGATGGGTGAGTTTCCCCCCTCGTACACAAGTCCTGCTTCTTCTGTGGAAGGCGTATCAGTGGGATTGAAGAGATCCTTGAAGTATTCCTTCCACCGCCCGACGATATCCCCAGTCAAAGTCAGCAGCGCCCCATCCGCATCATGCACAGTGGGGACAGGGAGCTGCTTCCCCCTCCTGAGCCACCAGACAGTTTGCCAGAATCTCTTCAAGGCTGACCGAAAGTCTTGTTCCATGGCCTCACCAAACTCCTCCCATACCTGAGTTTTGGCTTCAGCAACCACCCGAGCTGCACTCCGCTTGGCCTCCCGGTACACTTCAGCTGCTTCGGGAGTCCCACAAGCCAACCAAGCTCGATAGGACTCCTTCTTCAGCTTAATGGCCTCCCTCACCACTGGTGTGCACCACTTGGTTCGGGGGTTGCCACCACGAGATGCACCGATGACCTTGCGGCCGCAGCTCTGGGCAGCCGCTTCAACAATGGAGGTGGAGAACATGGCCCATTCAGACTTCATGTCTCCAGACTCCCTCGGAATGTGGTCAAAGTTCTTCCGGAGGTGGGAGTTGAAGACGTCCCAGACTGGGGCCTCAGCCAGACGTTCCCAGCACACCCTCACTATACATTTGGGTCTACCAGGTCTGAATGGCGTCCACCCCTGCCATCGGATCCAACTCACCACCAGGTGGTGATCAGTTGACAGCTGTGCACCTCTTTACTCGAGAGTGAAAGACATACGGTCGAAGGGCTGATGACACGATAACAAAATTGATCATCGACCTGCGACCTAGGGTGTCCTGGTGCCAGGTGCACATATGGACACCCTTATGCCGCAACATGGTGTTTGTTATGGACAAACTGTGATTAGCACAGAAGTCCAATAACTGAACACAAGTTCAGTTTCATTGGATATGCTAAATTAGGCCATGGATCATCACCTTGTCATGGTGGGGGGTTTGCGTGCCCCAGTGATCCCAAGAGCTATGTTGTACGGGGCAATTTACCTCTGATAGGGTCACCCAAGACAAACTGGTCCTGGTTGAAGGGCCAGACTACGAACGACCCAACAGACTCTCATAATGAATCTTTGAACAAGGATTCAGTGTACCCCGCCCGGTATGGGGTTACCGGGGCCCCACCCTGGAGCCAGACCTGGGGGAGGGGCTTGATGGCTGGTGGCCGGGTTTCTTCCCATGGGACACAGCCGGGCTCAGCCTGAAGGAGTGACATGGGTCTGCCCTCCAGTGGGCTCACCACCTGCAGGAGGGACCATGGGGGTCCGGAGCTATGTGGATCAGGTGGCGGTTGAAGGCAGAGACCTTGGCGGTCTTAGCTTCTTAAGTTGCAAATCTAAAAGAAGAAAAATCACCGACTTATGACAGAGAAAGTTGCAAATTTACAAGCAAAAAAATGCACATTTATGAGAAAAACATTACATTTTTTTGGGGGGGGGGAGTCACAAATTTATGAGAAAAAAGTTGCAAATGTAAAAGACAAAGTTGCAGATTTACAAAAACATTGTGAATTTAAGAGAAAAAAAGATGAAAATTTACACAGAAAAACGTTGCAAATTTATGAAAAAGTTGAAAAATTACAGGCAAAATTTTTTGCAAATTTATGAGGAAAAAAATTGCATTTTTTAGGAAGAAAGTCACAAATTCATGAGAAAAAATTTGCAAATGTAAAAGAAAAAATAGTCACAGATTTATGACCAAAACAGTTGCAAATATTCAAGAAAAAAAATGCAATTTTAAGGGAAAAATGTTACAAATTTACGAAAAAGTAGAATTACAGGGAATTTTTTTTTTTTGCAATTTTACAAGAAAAAAAATGCAAATTGATTAAAAAAAAAGTTGCAAATATAAAAGAAAAAAATCACAGATTTATGATGAAAACTTGCAAATTTGTAAGAAAAAATACTAATTTATGAAAAAAAAGCTCCATTTTTTTGAGGAAAAAAGTCATAAATGTATGAGAAAAAGGAGTTTTTCCATGTCAGATTTTAAACAGACATAAAGGATTCTGCAGGAAGAGGCTTGATGAGCAATGAAATCTAAATTGATTCCATTTTGAAGTCTGACTTTTAGGCGGCGCTTAACACTGTACCTTTAATAGAGGCTGTTCCCACCAGAGTTCCCACTGATTATTACAAGTAAAAGCACTTTTGTCTTGATAAATGTAGGATCAGTAGAAAATATCCTGCAGTAAAATCTACTGAAGTAAATGTGGCTACTTCCTGTGACCAGAGCGCGTTGTAAAGGTTCATCGCTATGGTAACCAGACTGAGCAAGAGGACGTCAGAGGACTGGCTGATGATGGCGTCACATATCTGAGGGAGGGTCAGCGGGTGTTTCAGCCGTTTTCCTCCGTGTGTGTACACTGTAATCAGTCTGCCCACAGTCAATATTGATGCTTTAGCTGTTTACACGCCACACAGAGGAGGCGACTGGAGGAGACGAGCGGCTCGTTAACGTCATCATGAGGAGTTCACGTCTGATTTCACTCATCAGCAAGCTGCAAATGTTCTGCTCACACAAAACTACATTAAACTGCTTTTCCTCCTGAAGTTGCAACTGGTTTCTCTTCAACCTACAACTTTTTTCCTAAAATTTTGCAACTCTTTTCTCATGAATTTCCAACTTTTTTCTTTTAAATTTCCAATTTTTTCCTCATAAATTTGCAATGTTTCTTGTAAATTTATGACATTTTTCTCATAAATATCCAACATTTTTCACAAATTTATGACTTTTTTCTTGTAAATTTGCAGCTTTTTTCTCTCATAAATTTACATTTTTTTCTAATAAATTTCTTACTTTTTTCTCATAAATTTATCAAATCAAATCAACCTTTATTGTCGTGTTGCTGTACATACAACTGTAGTGCAGGCAAGATGAAACTGTGTTTCTCTAGGCATCCATATAAGTAAAAAGAACATAATTTAAGACACACCCTCACCCCCCACCCCAACACAGCCTTTCACCCTTCCCTGAGACGTACTTGAAACTAACTAGAACTATATACATATAATATACATAATGTCCATAGGTGCAGTAGTATGTATGAAAGATTCCGGGTCAACTGTTCAGCATCCTAACAGCTTGTGGAAGGAAGCCGTTGATCAGTCTGGTGGTTCTGCCTCTGATGCTCCGGAACCATTTGCCGGATGGCAGAAGTTCAAAGTGTTTATGCGGAGGGTGAGAACAGTCCTTGACAATGTTCAGTGCCCTGCTCCTACAACGGTTCTGGAAAAGTTCTTGAACAGAGGGGAGGGAAACTCCAATTACCCTCTCAGCCCCCTTGACTATCCTCTGCAGGGCTTTTTTGTCTAACATACTGCAGCTGGAGTACCATGTTGCAATGCAGTACGTCAGAACACTCTCCACCACACCTCTGTAGAAGGTCCTGAGGATGCAGATGGGGAGAGAGGCCTGTTTGAGTTTCCTCAAGAAGTGCAGTCTCTGCTGAGCCCGCTTCCTGATCCCCAAGGAATTCTTGCTCCGGGTCAGGTCCTGCGAGATCTGCACTCCGAGGAACTTGATGTTCTCCACTCTCTCCACCAAACGGCTGCTGATGCTGAGAGGGACGTGTTCAGGCTGTGACCACCGGAAGTTGATAATCATCTCCTTTGTTTTGTCCACGTTGAGCACCAGATTGTTCTCCCTGCACCAGCCCTCCAGGTCTCTAACTTTTTCCCTGTACATTGATTCCTCATCCCTCTGAATAAGTCCCATCACTGTGGCGTCATCCGCAAACTTAATAATCTGGTTCCCTTCGTGTCTGGATACACAGTCATGTGTTAGAAGTGTAAACAGCAGTGGACTGAGTGCGCAGCCTTGAGGGGATCCAGTGCTCAGCGTGATGGAGTTGGAGATGTTGTTTCCAGCACGGACAGACTGAGGTCTCTCGGTCAGGAAATCCAGGATCCAGAGACGTGTGGCGGTGTTCAGACCCAGAAGGAGTAATTTCTCCATCAGTCTCTGGGGAATAATGGTGTTAAATGCTGAACTGAAATCAGTGTACAGGAGTATGGCATAAGTGTCTTTCTGATCCAGGTGGGTAATGACGGAGTGCAGGGTGGTGACTATAGCATCCTCCGTGGAGCGATTTGAATGATACGCAAACTGGAGCGGGTCATGTGATGCAGGGAGGCAGGCTGTGATGTGTGGTTTGACAAGCCGTTCAAAACACTTCATCACAATTGGTGTCAGTGCGACAGGACGATAGTCATTCAGACAGGACACAACTGGTTTGTTTGCCACCGGTACTATGGTAGAGGTCTTAAAGCATCTGGGAACGATGGCCTGACTCAGGGAGATGTTGTAAATGTCAGTCAGGACATCCGCCAACTCGCTCGTGCAGACTCGGAGCACACGTCCCGGGATGTTGTCCGGCCCTGCAGCTTTACGTGGGTTGACCCTGATTAGGGTCCTCCGTGTGTCCGCTGCGTTGATGGTGATAGCTGGCCCCACAGATGGTGAAGATGGACCAGCCCTCCCTCTGATTGTCAGGTTTGATGCTTCAAAGCGTGCAAAGAAGTTGTTGAGCCTGTCTGGAAGCGAAGCGTCATCATCATCGACCCCCTGCCTAGACTTACAGTCCGTCAGCGCCTGAACTCCCTGCCACATCCGTTTGGTGTTCCTTGTGTCACAGAGGTGTCCCTGGATTTTCTCCGCATAGGCGCGCTTCGCCGTCTTAATTTCCTTTGAGAGTGCAGACCTGGCTGAGCAGAGGGCGATCTTGTCCTCCGCTCTGAAGGCTGCATCTCTGGCTGTGAGCAGCGAGCGCACCTCTGCAGTCATCCAGGGTTTATAGTTGCCCCGTGCAGTGAAGGTCTTCACTATAGTGACATCCTCTGTGCACTTCGCGATGTAGCTGGTGACTGTTTCAGCGTACTGCTCCATATCTGTCCTGTCTCCCTGGGAGGCTGCTATTTTGAAAACCTCCCAGTCTGTGTGCAGAAAACAGTCCTGAAGTGCCGAGGCTGCACCCTCTGGCCAAGTCCAACATATTCTCTCCTCTGGTCTTAAAGTCCACACATTGTTTGAACTTGGGGAGCACAGTCTTTAAATTGGTGTGATTAAAATCTCCTGCAACCACCACATTTATGACTTTTTTCTTGTAAATTTGCAGCTTTTTTGCATAAATTTATGATTTTTTTTCTAATAAATTTCCTACTTTTTTCTCATAAATTTATATATATTTTTTAAATTTGCAGCATTTTTCTCATAAACTAAAAATCTATAGGAAAAAACTTGCAGAGTTTTAGGGAAAAAATTACGTATTTACAGGAAAAAAGTTGCTTTTTTTTTTTTTTTTTAGAAAAAAGTCACAGTTTAACATATTCTCCTTGGGGGGGGGGGGGTGCATAGCCATTTAATATTTCATAGATTGATCCGGCAAATGTGAGAGTTTTATAATTTTCAAAAGATAGAAAATTGTATTTCTTGTAAATGTTACAGCAATGATATGTGGGATCTTTCTTGTCAAGGATTTTATGACTTTTTTGTATAAAAATTCAGTGGGTTTGATTAGTGACCAGTTGGTAAAACAGTAATCGATGTGTGAGAAGATCATTGCATGCAGAAACATTTTGGCCACATGAACTGTCAGCAGTGGTCTAATTTGTTTAAAATTTCTCAGATTGAATTTGTTTGAGATTTTTTTGATGTGTTTTTTGAAGGTTAAGGAGGAGTCTAAAGTCACGCCGAAGTACTTAGATTCCTCAACTAATTGCAGGTCCTCCCCTTTTAATAAAATGTTTGAGTTTGTAATATTTGATTGTTGTTTGGTAAACATCATGCAAACAGTTTTTTTAGTGTTTAGTAGGTGACGTGAATTATTCAGCCAGTCATGGATTTGGGTCATCGCTGTTGTAAGAATACAGGCGGCTTCTTGTGTGTTTTTTGCAGGTGTGAATATTGCCGTGTCATCTGCATACATTTGTATATGAATGCTTCTGCATGTATTTGGTAGATCATTTATGTATAGTGAGAATAATATTGGTCCAAATATGGAGCCTTGTGGGACACCCATTTGACATTTCAAATATGGTGATTTGACACTGTTGACCATTACACATTGCTGTCTGTCGGTTAAATAGGATTTCATCTATTTGATAGCATGCTGTGAAAAATTAAACTGAGTAAGTTTGGTTAAAAGGACATTGTGGTCAACAGTGTCAAACGCCTTCTTCAGACCTAAAAACACAGCACCTACACAATTTGCACTTATGAAAGAAAAATTTAGTTTTCTCTAGGAACAAGCTTATTACAGACTCTGTTGAGTGGTGGGCACGGAACCCAAACTGTGCGTGATGCAGGGGGGTATTCCCATAATTCAGATGTTCACATAATAGTGTGGCCACCCATTTTTCAATAATTTTGGAGATGACAGGTAAGATGCTGATTGGTCTGTAGTTGTTTATATCAGTTTTTCTCCCATTTTTGAAAATTGGTCTGACCACTCCAACCTTCCAAGCAGTTGGGACAACAGCATGTTTGATTGACAGATTGATTAGATGAGTAATTGGACTAATGAGAGATTCTTTATTTTCTTTAAAAAAAACTTGGTGTTGACACCATGTTCATCTGTTGCCTTTGAGCTATTCAATGAGCTGATGATATTTGCAACTTTATTTTTATTATTTCTAATATATTAAAAACTGGTTGTGAGGGGTTAATAGGACTGGAATTATGATCAGGTGGATTAAATGAGTTGGATATTTCTAACACAGGGTTTATCAAAAAGTTGTTAAGCTCTGCAGCAGTGACCGTGGGATTCTGTACCAGTTTGTTATTAATATTAAGTTCCATGTCTCTGTCATCTTTTTTCTTCTGTTAGTCAATTTGTTAATATTATTCCAGACTTTTTTTTGCCATCTCCTTTTGCATTTTCAATAATGGTTACAAAAAAGTTTGCCTTCGCCATCCTCAGAGTTTGTGTTATCTTATTTCTAGCAGACGTAAATTTTTGTCTGTTGTTAAACCTGATTTTAGAGCTATTTAAGAAGTTGATCTCTGGTCTTCATTAGCTGGAGACATTCAGAGATGAGCCATGGTAAACTGATTCTTCCGTTTCCTGTTTTTGAAAAGGCTGCAATAACCTCTTTAATTGTTGTTATAAAAAATTCATTGCTGTGATTTATGTCATTTGAGGAGGTGATTTCCTTCCATTCCATTTCCTTTTTGCCATTGTTATAGTTTGTTGTTGGTTTTTTGGGATTATCTACTGTGTTACCTGATGACTTCTTAAATGGATTTGAAAGCTGTTTCCCTGGAAGTTTCCTTGTTGCTAATATTATGTTGTGGTCAGACAGTCCCGTTAAAATGTTATAAGTCTGGAAGATTCTTTCAGGTCTGTTTGTAAAAAGTAATCAATTTTGACTTTTAACTGGCTTGTGACTGTGGTTGGTTTATCTATTAATTGAATTAGATTATAGTGAACTGTAATGATTTTTAGATTTTTTCTTTTTTGTCATCCCAGTTTATGTTAAAATCACCCAGTAAGATTAATTTGTTTTTAGAATAGAATAGGCTTTATTGTCATTGTACAGTTGTACAGTGCAACGAAATTGTGGGTTCTCCACCAGGCTGCTGTGCAATAAAGTAAGAGAGAAGGATTAGATAAAACACGGTTACAGAACACACGATTAAACACACGACTGAAATAAAAATAAAGTTGGCCCATAGGTATATACACAGGTACGGTAGTGGCTTCACGGGTGGAACTATGTACATAAGAGTGTGGAGTGCAGAACACACAATAGAGTAAAATGGCCCAAGGATTATGGAAAATATGGACAGTAGTGGTTTAACTGATGGGTCAATATACATGAAAGTAAGGGGTGCAAAGACAGGTGAGTTACAGTGATAATTAAAAGGTCCTCAGTTCTGTGCATGTGAGCGTTCAGAGGGAGGGGGGTGGAGCCTCTGACTGTATGCAGTCTGGATGGCCCAGAGGAAGAAACTGTCAGTCTGGAGGTGTGGGACCTGATGGATCTGAACCGTCGTCCAGAGGGAAGCAGGTCAAACAGGTGGTGGGGGGGATGTGAGGGGTCTCCTGTCATGGCCTTGATCCTTCTGAGACCGGAGGATCTGAAGATGTCTTCCAGAGAGGGCAGAGGGCTGCCAATGATTTTCGAAGGACCGCCGAAATCTTTAATCAAGGATTGCATTGATTAAGAAGCGCTTTAAATTGGTCATAAAAATCTGCTTTAGAGGAGGGTTTGCTGTATAAACAAACAGAGAAGGTCATATTGGCTGACAACTTAATGTTAACTCCTACAACATTCTAGACTTATCTTCTGACCATTCAATCTGATTACATTTTAAGGTGTTTTTAACAGAGTAAAGCTCCTCCACCTTTTCCTTGCTCCCTGTTACATCATAGCCAGGCATGGTAACAGCAGTTTCAGGTGACCAGGATGATAACCAGGTTTCAGACAGATCCATAAAATCAGTATTGGAGTTTATCAGCAGATGTTCCAGTTGGTCACGTTTGGAGATCGTACTCCATACATTTAAGTGCCCCCCAAGCAGACCTTTTTTTTTTTTTTTTTTTTTTTTTTTTTTTTTACTTTGATCGTTGCAAATTAGTTTTGCCTGGTTCAGGATTTGAAAAACTTTGAGGGACTTGTTTTTTTAACACTGGATTTCTCTGACGAGTTTTACACTCACTGATGGCTGGTTGTTGTACTAACTCTGGGCTGCTACAGCAGGGAGCAGCCGCTGGATCGAAAAATGCTTCGGGTAGTGTTGATCAACAGCAGAGTCCATCGATTTATGCTACTTTGTCAAAAACTGCTACTGTTGCTTATCGGTACGATTTGTGTATGTTCTGCAGATCATAGAAATGTTTAATGTGTTTATTCATTCATTCATCTTCTTCCGCTTAATCCTTTTTGGGTCGCGGGGGGGCTGTAGCCTATCCCAGCATCTTTGGGCGAGAGGCAGGGTCCTCCCTGGACAGATCACCAGTCCATCGCAGGGCCAATACAGAGAGACAGACAACCATTTACTCTCACAGTCACACCTAAGGACAATTTAGAATCCCCAGTTTGGTGCCAATTAACCTAACTTGCATGTTTTTGGCATGTGGGAGGAAACCGGAGAAATCCCGGAGTAAACCCACGCAGACACGGGGAGAACATGCAAACTCCACACAGATCACTGTTGGTCGGGGGCTGGGATGGAACCCAGGATCCCCCGGCCAAGGGTGAGTTGCTGTGCTGCCGCAGCGCTAACCACTCCTCCACCGCGCCACCTTTTATTCAGTTTAGTTATTTTATTTTCCTTAATTTCTTTGCTCTGTCTGATTGCCAAATTTATCATAAACTTTAAAAATTCCCATTTAGAATAGAGTAGAATAGGCTTTATTGTCATTTTACAGTAGTACAGTACAACCAAGTTGTGGATGCTCCACCAGGCTACTGTGCAATAAAGTAAGAGAGAAGAATTAGATAAAACACGGTTACAGAACACGATTCACATGCAGAAATTCCCATTTCTGCATGTGAATCATTTTCACAAACTACAAACAATATCATTTATTTACTGTTTAATTTCCAATTCCCACTTATGGTAAATTACTTTCCTGTTGTGTTGAGAGTCACACCTGGCCTCAATTAACCCTAATGGCGATTAACCCTAATGGCGGTCTCAGTCTGCTCATCTAAACAGTTAAGCCTACAAGCTTATATTTCATGAAGAAAAATGTTTTTCTCAATAAATTTGTGTTCAAATGTTTACAAGTCAGAAGAATTCAAAGGCACTGTAGTCTTCATATCTACATGTGTGCAGTCCTTTGTTTTAAAAATTCAATTCAGTTCAATTCAGCTTTATTTATATAGCTCCATTTCACAACAACAGTCATCTCATAGCACTTTCAGCTGTAGGGGGAACCCCCGCAACTGCAGAAAAACCCCAGCAATCAGGCGATCCCCTGTGAGCAGCACTTGGCGACGGTGGAGAGGAACTCACGTACACAATTCTTTACCATAGTTTCAATGTCCTTATCGATGCCTGGCCACCAAACTGAATCCCTGCAACGCTGCTTCACCCTGACCACGCCCAGGTGACCCTCGTGGAGCATCGCCAGGACTCGTGACCTCAGAGACACTGGGATCAATGTGCAGTGCCCCCTTGCCACACACACCCCGTTCCAACAACTCAGTTTGTGTCTGAACTGGTGAAAAGGTGCCAAATCACCCTGTACTTTCATGGGCCAACCCTCCCTGATAACTGAGCACAGTTTTGACAACGTGGGGTCCCAGTCCAACTCTGCCTGGTGCTCCTGGAGGGATACCATGTCCCGGAGGGATCCGTGCAGCGTGTTGACCAGATCCACCTCTGTGTGGATCTGTGTGCATCTGTCCCGCACACAGATCCATGGCCACCAGTCCTGGGTTTATTTCCATGTCGCCAGCCAGGAGCAAGAGTCCAAACCTGTCCACTTGTACAGACGGTGGTGGGTTTTGGTCTGGTGGGGGGTCTTCCTGTCGCCCATCGTCTCTGCTGCTGGTGAAACCTCCAACAATCCGTGGAACAAAAGGCCAGAGAGCGATCAGGAGCTAAATACGTAAATGCTGCTGTGTGTGTGTGTGTGTGGGGGGGGGGGGGGGGGGGGTTCTGATATCATTCTGCCAGTGGGAGCAGTGTAATTACATTTTGTGTTGGGGGAGGGGGTCATATGAGAGCCCCTCCAGATGCTGTCTGCAGCCCTTCTGTTTATTCGGTTAGCCAGTGGTGGTGGTGTTGGGGGGGGGGGGGGGTGCAAAGGGCACCACAAATGTGTTCTGTGAATACTGAGGACCAATAAGCAACAGCCTCTCTGGCTGATCTGACCCCCCTCCCCCCGTCCCCATCCTGGGTAGGGGTCTGCTCCTCCACCATCAAAAGAGCCATTTTAAGATAAATTTGTCCCAGAAAAATCTGCATGGAGCTGCTAAATATATTTTAATCCGTGATGCTGCTGACTTAGAAACCAGTTTTTACTCCTAAATCTGAAAGTTTTTATTACCTCTGCCAAGGGAGGACAGAGGTAACGTTTTTAGTGGCGTTGGTTGGTTGGTTTGTCTCTTGGTTGGCTTGCCGGTTACCAACATAGCTCAAAAAGTTATGAACAGATTTTGATGAAATTTTCAGGAAAGGTGCGTAATGGCACGGGGAACAGATGATTAGATTTTGGTGGTGAATGGGCTCATGATGTGGATTCAGGAATTTTTTGAATATTACTTAATATATTAATCTGGCGCTTTTCATGTACTGCCCCTCTAAGACATGTCCACTCAGTTACATGCGTGGTCACACCATAGGGCCACGCACCTCGGCAACCTGGAAACCAAACACTGCAGAAAAAGTATTAGGGGCATGTCCAAAAAACTTGTTTTTCCTGCTATGGGCGGCTATTTTCTATTCATTCTCTGTGTAGTCCAGCATTTGAGTGGTGGCCGCTTTTTGCCACGGTGCTCAGGGCTGAAAAAAGTTCAACTTGTCAGACTACTGTACAGCTGCGTTCATCAATGTCAGACCTTTCTAAGCAGCCAATCAGAATTAAGGAAGGGTGGGACATAGGACGCCGGTACAGGAAGACAAGAACAGGAGGTGACGAACGGTGGAGGCTGAACTTTGCTGCATCAAACAACCCAGTACTCTTTGATCTGACATTAAAAGGATATCATGATCAAAGTTTGAAAGCAAGCACTTGGAGGAACATGTCCTCATCTGTCGGCGTGCCAGGTGAGTGTTTGTGCCTTTTCATGGTCATATTTCTTGCAAATTTGTTGTGGTAGATACACTACTCACAAAAAGTTAGGGATATTTGGCTTTCGAGTGAAATTTATGGAAAATGTAGAAAGTTCACGCTACAGTGGTATTATATCATGAAAGTAGGGCATTTAAGTAGAAACATGCAATGGTGATTTCTTCATCTCAAACAATCTGTTGAAACAAAAGCCAACAACAGTGGTGGGTATACCACAACAAAAAATGTCAGTGTCTCAATAACTTGTCATGTGCCCTTGAACATCAATTACAGCTTGACAACGACGTCTCCTGCTGTTCACAAGTCGACTTGTTGTCTGCTGAGGCATGGCATTCTGCTCTTCTTGAAGGGCGACCCTCAGGTCATTGAGGTTGTGGGGTGCAGGGTTACGAGCCTCTACACGGTGACTCAGCTGATCCCATAGGTTTTCTATGGGATTCAGGTCTGGAGAAAGTGCAGGCCACTCCATTTGAGCTACCCCAGCCTCCAGCAGCCGTTCCCTAATGATGTGATCTTGATGAGCTGGAGCATTGTCGTCTATGAAGATGAAATTAGGCCTGTGTTGTTCATGCAGGGGCACAATGACTGGATTAATGATGTTATTCAGGTAGTATCAGCTTGTCACTGTGCCAGTCACAAGGTGTAGGGCAGTTCTGTATTGACTAGACACACCTGCCCAGACTGTAACACCACCAACACCAAAGGCTCGTCTGGTGACAACAGTGGCTGATGCATAGTGCTCTCCTTCACGTCTCCAACATCATTGGAGGCCATCATTTCTGCTCGACATGAATCAACTTTCATCAGAGAACAGCACTAAGGCCCACTGGTCCCTTGTCCAGTGTAAATGCTCCCTGACCCATGCAGGACGATGACGCCTGTGCCTGGTGGTGTGTTCAGGTACCCTTGCAGGTCGTCTAACACACAGACCACGCTGATATAAATGGTTTTGAATGGTCTGATGTGACACTTTGGTATCTCTCACCTCCCTTAAATGTGCCTGTAGTTGAGTGACATTCATCATCTGGTTATGCAGGGCACTGTTCACAATGAGGCAGTCATCAGTGTGGGATGTGGCCAAAGGACGTCCACTTCTATGCCTTTCTGTGACTCTTCCAGTCTCTCTGTATCTCTGTTGCAACCTGCTGATGACACTCTGTGACACTCGAAGCTCAGTGGCCACTTCCCTCTGAGAACATCCTGTTTGAAGCCTCGCAATGGCGAGGTACTGTTGATCAACTGTTAGGTGACATTTTGGTCTCATGATGTCAAAATATGAACAGCATGATGAAGAGGACTGTTTAAATACCAATTCTAATTGAAGCAGGAAAATTTATTGGTCGATTCATACATCAAACGTCTGTTGTGAATTTTGCTGTTAAGCACCTTGTTAGAGAACAGCAAGTTATGTAAAAGGTACTGAAACATTGAACAGTTGGACATGTGCATTCAGAAGGTTACAGAAGGTCAAATTAAGTTCACCTGGAAAGGTTATAGTGAATCTTAGGTGCATTCTGAAATTTAACCCGAAAGTCAAATATCCCTAACTTTTTGTGAGCAGTGTAATGTGGATAATATGTGAATTTGTAGTTGATAACTACAAAAAAAATGGTATGATACTGCAGTGTTGTGTAATATTGCTTAATAATTATGAACCTTATCAGTAAACTGTAATGGAGAAGAGAGGAGGGAAAAAATGAAAACTGACCTGAAAGATTCAATAAACCATGATGTTGATTTAAGGTGGAATTACCCAGCCCCAATGTATGGTCAATACAATTATGACAGGCTTGTTATTATTATTAATTAAATTAATTAAATCATCCTTTATTGTCATTCAGCTGTACAACCAATCATGTACAGTAGAACGAGATTGTGTTTTACCTATCTACTGTGTTAATCACACACACCCCAAGTGTAGAATCAGAGGGTCGCTGCCATGCAAGGCGCCGCCACAAATTTCCCTCCTCCATTCCATTATTGCTGAGCACCAAGCTGGACGGCAGGAAGTTCCACTTTTATATGGTCTTCGGCATGACCCGGCCGGGATTTGAACCCCTGCCTCCCGGGTGTGGGGCGGATACTCTACCAACTGAGCCACCACTCCGGTGTTCCGTGGTATTATTATTATTATTATTATTATGATGATGATGTAGTCATGTAGTTTTTGCTGTTGTTTTTCTGTCTGTTGTTAATAATAATAATAATAATAATAATGGGTTGTGTTTATATAGCACCATCCATCCATCCATCCATCTTCTACCGCTTTTCTGGAGGTCTGGGTCGTGGAGGCAGCAGCTCAAGCAGAGAAGCCCAGACTTCCCTCTTCCCGGCCACCTCTTCCAGCACTTCAGAGAGGATACCAAGGTGTTCCCAGGACAGCTGGGAGACATAGTCTCTCCACCGAGTCCTGGGTCTGCCCCGGGGTCTCCTCCCAGTGGGATGTGCCCGAAACACCTCAAGTGGGAGGCGTCCACGAGGCATCCTGATCAGATGCCCATACCACTTCAGCTGGCTTGAATAGCGCCTTTCATTCAGATTTTCAGGAAAGGTGTGTAATGGCACACTGAATACGTGATTAGATTTTGGTGATGATCTCAAAATACATACCTCCACCAAGGCTGATCTTTCACAGAGTGTTAGCAACAATATTCCAAAACTACTGGATGGATTTGGATGAAATTTTCACCAGAAGTGGCTCTGTGCCTACACACAAACCCATCACATTTTGGAGGTGATCCATGAGGGATGGAAGGATCCTTGGCGGAGGTCTGTGCTTTCTGAATTGTTTCTAGTTTACTCATAGAAGTTTGCTGTTTCTCAGAAATGTTTTATTTTTGTCCTCAACTTTATCACATTTTGCGTTTTGGTCACAAGTTTGCTATGACATACTTGAAAATTTCAACTTTTTTCTCAAATTAAAAATCATTTTTATAGATTGTACAGTTCAATTCAATTCAGCTTTATTTATATAGCGCCATTTCACAACAACAGTCATCTCATAGCACTTTCTACTGTAGGGAAAACCCCCACAATTGCAGAAAGACCCCAGCAATCAGGCGATCCCCTGTGAGCAGCGCTTGGCAGTGATGGAGAGGAAAAACTCCCTTTTAACAGGAAGAAACCTCCAGCAGAACCAGGCTCAGGGAGGGGCAGTCATCTGCTGCGACTGGCTGGGGGGTGAGGGGACAGAGACGAAGAAAAGAACAGACATGTAGAGAGCAAACAGCACGATGGGGACTCAATCTATGGGAGAGAACAAACAAATGTTAATGACCAGCAAAAATATTTCATTGAGAGTGAAGAAAGGAGTGAAGCCCAGTGCATTGTTGGAGGTCCCCTGGCTGTCTAAACCTAATAGCAGCATAACTAAGGGAGGGTTCAGAAACACATGATTCCTCCCTAATTGTAGGCTATATCAAAAAGGAAGGTTTTAACCCTGTTCTTAAAAACAGAGATTGAATCTGACTCCCAAATCCAGATTGGCAGTTGGTTCCACAAGAAAGGAGCTTGATAACTGAAGGCTCTGCCCCCCATTGTACTTTTGGAGATTCTAGGTATTACAAGTAGTCCTGCATTTTGGGAGCCTAGTGCTCTGTTAGGATAATAGGGTAATATCAGATCTTTTAAATAAAAAGAAGCCTGATTGTTTAGAGCTTTGTAAGTGAGAAGAAGGATTTTAAACTTAATTCTAAACTCTATGGGAAGCCAATGAAGGGAGGCCAGAACAGGAGAGATATGATCTCTCTTTCTAGTACCTGTTAAAACTCTTGCAGCTGCAATTTGAATCAACTGAAGACTTTTTAGAGAGGTTTTAGGACAACCTGATAATAAAGAGTTACAATAATCTAATCTCGAGCTAACAAAAGCGTGGATCAGTTTCTCAGCATCACTCTGAGACAAGATGCTCCTAATCTTGGAAATATTACGCAAATGATAGAAGGCAGTCTTTCAAACGAATTTAATATGTGAATTGAAAAACAGATCTTGATCAAAAATAACTCCAAGGTTCCTCACAGAGCTATTAAGAGAAAGAGTAACCACATCCAAACTAAAAGTTTAATTTGGAAAGGTATTTCTAAGGTTTTTTGGACCAACAAAAATGACTTCAGTCTCATCTGAATTTAATAGCAGGAAATTACAAGTCATCCAATTTAATGTTGTTGACAATTTAATGTTCGTTGACAATCAACGAACATTGGCCGGGATCATGGGTCCCAAGAAAGCTCAGCAGACTGAGGAGGTGGATGACATCAAAAGAGCGCTGGACTTCTTGGCTGAAGAGATTTCTGCTGTTAAGCTGCAGCAAAGAAACATCCTGGACCTGGTTGAGGAGGTGAAAGCGCCGCGGATCCAGAACGCCGAGAAGGACAAGAGGCTGGCGTATCTGGAGAGCAGGGTGTCGGACCTGGAGAAGAACACCCGGGTGAACAACGTGATCATCACTGGGCTCCACATTAAACCCCGATCGTATGCACGAGCGGTGGCCGCAGACAGCGGAGGGAGGCTCAGTGAGCTGGAAGATGAATCCACGGAGCAACAAGTGGCGGCCTTCATGCAGTCCAAAGGAATCCAGCTGGACTGTAACACCATAGAGACCTGCCACCCTCTGCCCAGGAAAAACGGCGACAAACCTGCTGTGATCATGAGGTTTGTCAACAGAAAACACAAGACTGCGCTGTTAAAACAAGGTAGGAAACTGAAAGGAACGAACATTTACATAAACGAGCACCTCACAAAAGAAAACGCAGAAATAGCCAGAAAAGCAAGATACCTGAGAAAGCAGAAAAAGATTAAAAACACCTGGACATTAAACTGTAAAATATACATAAAATTAAACGGATCACCTGAAGAAGCCAAGGTCATTAGCATCCGTAATATTATGGAACTGGACAAATATCAATGAATGTTATGAACTGGAGTCACAGCAACAAAAGACAATTGTAGGACACTGAAGGATTATACTCATCTGCATCAGGACATTTAACAACATGAAACAAAAGATCAACAAACAGGAACAACAGGAGCTGAAAGTTTTTGAATATATGGATCACAACCCACAGGACGTAGGATATAACATAGACCCTGATAATAATTTATTTAGCTCCATCAATAATAACTGTAGTTACTACACGGATGAACAGTTTAACACAATGGTCACATCTGATTTCAATATTTCTATGATCCACTTCAACAGCAGAAGTCTCTATGCCAACTTTAATAACATTAAAGATTATTTACATCAGTTTAAAGAGCCAGTCAATATTGTGGCAATATCAGAGACGTGGCTCAGTGAAAAGAAAGGAGTGGATTTTACCATGGATGGCTATGAATTAAATTATATAAATAGAAAACTGAAAAAAGGAGGAGGAGTTGCAATTTATGTTGACAAGAGCTTGAAATACAAGGTTGTTGAAAATCTGTCAGTAACTGTGGATGATTTATTTGAATGTATTACAATAGAAATCTGTCTGGACAATGTGAAGAATATAGTAGTGAGCTGTGGATATAGAACACCTGGATCAAACATTGACTTATTTAAGGACTGGATGGAAAAAATGCATGCAAAACTAACTCATAAAGTTATGTTCATCTGTGGGGATTTCAATATAGATCTGATGAATTCAAAACAACATAGTTTGACAGAAGAATTTATCAACACAATGTACAGTATGGGCTTACATCCAACAATTACCGGACCTAGCAGAATCACGTCACACAGTGCCACACTAATAGATAACATATTCACAAACATTATGGAAAATAATATCAGGAGTGGGCTTTTATTGAATGACATCAGTGACCACCTGCCGATTTTTGTTGTCTATCAATGTGATTATAGGAAGAAAAAGTATACCAAAAATATTAAATATAAAAGAATAAGAACCGAAGAATCAATGTATTTACTGACAAAGGAATTATTAATACAAGATTGGAAGATAGTTTATGATGAAAATGATATAAATAAAGCATATGATAAATTTTTACAAATATTTCAATCATTGTACCATAAAAACTGTCCTATAAAACAATACAGTGACAGACAACAACAAAAAAATATTCCTTGGGTCACCAAGGGGTTAATAAATGCATGTAAAAAGAAGAATACATTATATAAACAATTCATTAAGTGCAGAATGGTGGAAGCTGAGATCAAATATAAAAGATTTAAAAATAAGCTTACTAATATAATGAGGACTTGTAAGAAAGAATATTACAACAGAATATTAGAGGATAATAAAAATAACTTAGGAATATGGCAAGTACTCAATGGGATTATTAGTAATCGACCTAAGAATGCTAATTATCCAGAATATTTTATTGAAAATGGCAATTTGATAAATAATATGGAGGATGTGGTCAGTGGTTTCAATACATTTTTTGTAAACGTTGGTCCTGAATTAGCAAAATCAATAGAGACACCAGAAACAAACAACAGTGGTTCTGTAAATGAAATGGAAGATAGAAATCCAAACACAATCTTTTTGGGTGCAGTTACTGAAAAGGAAATTATCGAGACTGTGAGTAAATTTAAGAACAAAAAATCAACGGACTGGAATGAAATTGACATGACAATAGTGAAAAAAGTAATTGAAGGAATTGTTAAGCCACTCACCCACATCTGTAACCTGTCATTTCAAACTGGTAAATTTCCAAACAAAATGAAAATAGCAAAAGTAATGCCTCTATACAAAACAGGAGACAGTCATTGTTTCACAAATTACAGGCCAGTCTCTTTACTCTCACAATTCTCCAAAATACTTGAAAAAATCTTCACTAAGAGACTGGATGATTTCATTGAAAAACATAACCTCCTTACAGACAGCCAGTGTGGTTTTAGAGCAGATAAATCTACATCTTTGGCACTGATCGAACTTATAGAAGAAATTATTAGTTGTATAGATTAAAAAAAAGGTTGCTATAGGAGTATTTATAGATTTAAAGAAAGCTTTTGACGCCATTGACCACAGAATACTACTAAGGAAACTGGAAAGGTATGGGATAAGAGGGGTAGGACTGAGTTGGGTGGAAAGTTATTTAAGTAACAGACAACAATTTGTACAAACTGGTGAGCACAAATCACCCTTCATGGACATCACTTGTGGTGTGCCCCAGGGGTCAGTTTTGGGACCCAAACTCGTTATTTTGTATATAAATGACATATGCCAAGTATCAAAAATTCTGAAATTTATTTTGTTTGCAGATGACACAAATATCCTTTGCACTGGTGAGAATTTGCAGCAGGTTTTAGAGGTGGTCACAACTGAAATGAAAAAGTTAACGCAGTGGTTCAACAAAAATAAATTATCTCTAAATCTAAAAAAAACAAAGATTATGTTGTTTGGAAATTATAAAATAAATCATGAAATAATGGTAACGATAGATGATACCAGAATAGAAACAGTACAGGAAAATAAGTTTCTGGGGGTGACGCTAGACAATAAAATCTGCTGGAAACCTCACATCAGTCACATCCGGGCCAAGTTAGCAAAATGTATAGGCATACTGGGGAAGACAAGACACATCTTGGACTATAAATCATTGGTCTTACTGTACAATTCACTGTTTCTACCTTATCTTAACTACTGTGTAGAAGTCTGGGGAAACACCTACAAGACCAACCTACAGTCAATATGCACATTACAAAAAAGAGCTATAAGGATAATAAATAATGTAGGATATTGAGACCATACCAATTCGTTGTTTTTAAAGTCACATGTCATAAAGTTCATCGATTTAGTTAAATTTAAGACAGCACAAGTAATGTACAGGGCAATTAATAATCAACTCCCAACTAATATACAAAAAATAGTTAAAAAAAAGAGACAATGGTCATAATTTGAGAGGAGACTTAAACTTTACAAAACCCAAGATACGAACAACCAAGAAAAGTATGTGCATATCTGTCTGTGGGGTGGATTTGTGGAATAGTCTGGAGCTGGAACTGAAACTATGTACAAACAGAATTCAATTCAAAAAGAGGTATAAACATTATTTGCTGAAAGGATATATGTTAGAAGGGTAGTATTTATATGTACGATTCACTATGCTCACTCTGGGACACTATGGGACACTATGGAATGGTGGGTGGGACAGCACTGTGTATATTCAATTCAATTCAACTTTATTTATATAGCGCCATTTCACAACAACAGTCATCTCATAGCACTATCAACTGTAGGGGGAACCCCCACAGTTGCAGAAAGACCCCAGCAATCAGGCGATCCCCTGTGAGCAAGCACTTGGCGACGGTGGAGAGGAAAAACTCCCTTTTAACAGGAAGAAACCTCCAGCAGAACCAGGCTCAGGGAGGGGCAGTCATCTGCTGCGACTGGCTGGGGGGTGAGGGGATAGAGAAGATGAAAAGAACAGACATGTAGAGAACAAACAGCACGATGGGGACTCAATCTATGGGAGAGAACAAACAAATGTTAATGACCAGCAAAAAAAATATTTCATTGAGAGTGAGGAAAGGAGTGAAGCCCAGTGCATTACTGGAGGTCCCCCGGCTGACTAAACCTATTAGCAGCATAACTAAGGGAGGGTTCAGAAACACATGATCCCTCCCTAATTGTAGGCTATATCAAAAAGGTAGGTTTTAGCCCTATTCTTAAAAACAGAGATCGAGTCTGACTCCCGAATCCAGATTGGCAGCTGGTTCCACAGGAGAGGAGCTTGATAACTGAAGGCTCTGCCTCCCATTGTACTTTTGGAGATTCTAGGTATTACAAGTAATCCTGCATTTTGGGAGTGTAGTGCTCTGTTAGGATAATACGGTAGTATCAGATCTTTTAAATAAAAAGGAGCCTGATTGTTTAGAGCTTTGTAAGTAAGAAGAAGGGTTTTAAACTTAATTCTAAACTCTATGGGAAGCCAATGAAGGGAGGCCAGAACCGGAGAGATAAGATCTCTCTTTCTAGTACCTGTTAAAACTCTTGCTGCAGCATTTTGGATCAGCTGAAGACTTTTTAAAGATGTTTTAGGACAGTCTAATAATAAAGAATTACAATAATCTAATCTCGAGCTAACAAAAGCGTGGATCAGTTTCTCAGCATCACTCAGGAGACAAGATGCTCCTAATCTTGGCAATATTACGCAAATGATAGAAGGCAGTCTTAGAAACAAATTTAATATGTGATTTGAAGGACAGATCTTGATCAAAAATAATTCAAAAATAATTCCAAGGTTCCTCACAGAGCTATTAAGAGAAAGAGTAACCGCATCCAAACTCAAAAGGTTTGATTTGGAAAGGTATTTCTAAGGTTTTTTGGACCAACAAGAATGACTTCAGTCTTATCTGAATTTAATAGCAGGAAATTACAAGTCATCCAAGCTTTGATTTCCTTAAGACAGGCTTCTAACTTGGCTAATTGATTACTATCATCTGGCTTCATTGACAGTTATAATTGTGTGTCATCAGCATAACAATGAAAATGTATACAGTGCTTTCTAATAATGTTGCCTAATGGAAGCATAAACTAAAAAGAGTAGGGCCTAGCACAGATCCCTGTGGAACTCCATGACTAAGCTTTGAGTTGAAAGAAAACTCATCATTTACATGAACAAACTGGAACCTATCAGATAAATAAGACAGGTATATCTGTGTTGTTTGGGGCTGGTTTTGATGTATGGACTTCAATGTATATTAGGATGGATGGGTGTTAATGTTGATATGTACAAAATACAGTAAATTGTTTACTTGGGGTCTTAAATGTGGTAATTTGTATATAATTCACATGGGTGTATTTATGGAAAAGAGGAGATGGAATTAATAAGTGTTCACTTCTTCCTTCTCCCTTTCGAACACTGTATACTGTTACTTTATTGCATTTGTCATTTGTTTTGTTTTTGTTATACTTTTTTGTTTGAAATAAAGTATCTATCTAAGCTTTGATTTCCTTAAGACAGGCTTCCAACTTGGCTAATTGATTACTATCATCTGGTTTCATTGACAGGTATAATTGTGTGTCATCTGCATAACAATGAAAATGTATACAGTGCTTTCTAATAATGTTGCCTAACGGACGCATATATAAACTTAAAAAAGTAGGTCAAATAGGTTCATTTTGTCTTCTTTTAATTATTTATCTTTTGTTCATATAAAAGACAAAAAATAAAATAGAAAGATGTCTTTACCTCAATTCAGAGGAAAAATTTACAGACAAAAAGAAGGATTTGCAATGGGAAACCCACTATCAGCCATCATGAGCAGCTTTTTTATGGAGGATCTGGAAAAAAAAAGCCATCAACACAGCACCCACAAAATGCAAACCCACCCTTTGGAAGAGATATGTAGATGACATTCTGGAAAAAATAAGGAAAGGACACACACAAGAACTCACTGACCATCTGAACAGTACGGACAGCACTGGGAACATAAAATTCACACACGAAGAGGAGGAAAATGGCACCATAGCCTTTCTGGACATGAAAATCCAACACAACGAGGACGGCAGCATAAAAATCACAGTCTACAGGAAACCAACCCACACAGATCAATACCTACTATGGACATCGGAACACCCCACAGCACACAAGCTATCAGTCATCAGGACATTATATGAACGAGCCACCATCATCACGGAACAAGAAGACAGACAGGAGGAGGAAAACCACATAAAACATGCACTTATACACTGCCAATATCCAGTATGGGCTATACAAAGGAAAACAGCAAGTCAAAAACAAAGAAAATAAACAGGATATAAGACATAGAACAAAAGCCGAAATCAAAAACGACGACACCATAACTATACCATACACACGAGGGATCACGGAACCAATTCAAAGGATCATGAAAAAATACAAAATAAACACAGCAGTCAAACCACACAAAAAATTAAGACAGTTGTTAGTACACCCCAAGGACAGAATAGAACAAGACAATAAATGCAATGTAATATATGAAATATCATGCAGATCATGCAACAAAACCTACATTGGAGAAACTGGAAGATTATTCACCACAAGAAAAAAAGAACACCAGAAGGAATGTGAGAAGGAAACACAAGGACGACTCACAAAATCACAAAAAGAAAAGGCAGAACAAGAAACATTAAAATCAGCAATATCAGATCACTGCAAAAGAAATAATCACATCATGGACTGGGACAACACAAAAATTATTGGATCGGAGAGCAACAGACACAAACGCTGGATCAAGGAGGCCATAGAGATCAGGAAGCGGGGGAAAAGACGCCATGAACCGAGATGAGGGAGCCTTTATGCTTTCCCACACCTGGGACCACATTCTCCAGAGACCATCTGACGGCGGGAGGCGGGGCTGGCTCAGTGGATCCGACAGATCTGCTGAGCTGGCCCCGCCTACGAAAATCAGCTGATAAATGTCACCTGGCAGCAATCAGCTGACTCTTCTGACGAAGGCTGCAGTGCAGTTGAAACATGTAAAGAAGGTAAAGACATCTTTCTATTTTATTTTTTGTCTTTTATATGAACAAAAGATAAATAAAAAGAGTAGGGCCTAGCACAGATCCCTGTGGAACTGCATGACTGAGCTTTTAGTTGAACGAAAACTCATTATTGACATGAACAAACTGGAACCTATCAGATAAATAAGATCTAAACCACTGCAACAAAGTTCCATTAAGTCCAACATAGTGTTCTTATCTATCAAGTAGAATATTATGATCAATAGTATCAAAAGGTGCACTAAGGTCTAAAAGGACTAGTACAGAAACAAGTCCATTATCAGATGCAATCAGGAGGTCATTAGTGACCTTCACTAAGGCTGTTTCAGTACTATGATGGATTCTAAACCCAGATTGAAACTCTTCAAATAAACAATTTCCCTGCAAGTGGTCAAATAATTGCGTAGCAGCAACTCTTTCTAAGATTTTTGAAATGAAAGGGAGATTAGAGATTGGTCTATAGTAAGCTAAAACTCCTGGATCCAACGTTGACTTCTTGAGTAAGGGTTTAATTACAGCAGTTATAAAAGCCTGCGGTACATGGCCTAATGTTAATGAAGAATTGATTATTTGAAGAATAAAGCTACCAATAAATGGGAAGGCTTCTTTAAATAACCTGGTAGGAATAGGGTCTAAAAGACAAGTTGAAGGCTTGGATGAGGAAACTATTTTGTTTAACTCTAAAAGGTCAATTAGAGTAAACTGATCCAAACAGATGTCAATTGAAGGAGTTGTGGTCGTTACTGTATCTACTGTAAGTTAACGGTGGGAAGAATCTGACTGATTTTGTCTCTGATAGATGAAATTTTATTATTGAAAAAGTTCATAAAGTCCTGACTAGTAAGCTCTAAGGGAATGCTAGGATTGACAGAGTCCTGACTCTTTGTCAACCTGGCTACAGTGCTGAAAAGAAACCAGAGATTATTCTTGTTCTCTTCTATAAATGCAGAATAATAACTTGTTCTAGCTTTTCTCAGAGATTTTTTATAAATTAAAAGATGATTTCTCCAAGCTAAATAGATTTCATCTAAATTAGTAGAGCGCCATTTTCTTTCTAATTGACGAGTCTTCTGTTTTAAGGTACGAGTTTCTGTGTTGAACCAAGGAGTTAGAAATCTCTGATAAGACTTTTTCTTTTTTAAGGGGGCCACCAAGTCTAGAATCTGATGCAGAGAAGCTGAAACACCATCCACCATGTTATCAATTACAGAAGGAGCAAGCTGTCTATAGCTTATTTCCGTTGTGTTGACACATGGCATAGAGGAAACAATCTGCATAAATTTGGAAACAGCATCATCTGAGAGGCATCTACTGTAATAATATTTTTCTTTAGGAGCCAAATAGTCAGAAATAGTAAAATCAAAGGTTAACAGACAATGGTCTGACAGTACAGGGTTATGAGGAAACACTACAAGATTTTCTATTTCTATGCCATATGTCAAAACAAGGTCCAATGTATGGTGGAGGTAATGAGTAGAATTTCCTACTTTCTGAGAAAACCCAATCGAATCTAATATTGAATTGAATGCCACATTAAGGCAGTCACTATCTACATCCACATGTATATTAAAGTCCCCTACTATAATTATTCTATCAGATTTCAGCACTAAATCAGCTAAGAAATCAGCAAATTCGGATAAAAATTCTGAGTAGGTTGATGGGGGACGATAAACTATGGCAAATAAAATTGGGTTTAACCTAAAATTGCTAAAGTGCCCAATACTGAGGACCAGGCCCTCAAAGAAATTATAACATGTTTTTTGCTTTACATTAACTAGTAATTTGGAATGGTAAATTGTTGCTACTCCTCCTCCACGACCAGAACTTCTGGGATTTTGACAGTTTAAATAACCAGAGGGAGTTGATTCATTTAAACCAACATAATCCTCTTGTCCTAACCAAGTCTCTGTGAGGGAAATTAAATCAATCTGATGATCAATTAACAAATCATGGACTAACAGAGACTTGGGAGTTAGAGACCTAATATTTAATAAACCACATTTACTTTTTAAATTATGAGGAGGAACAGAGGCCAAATCATTCAATTTAGAGGCTTTATGTTTAATTTGAGTTTTACCAATATTTTGCTTTATCACTTTGGGATGCTTATACATTATATTTTTATTCACTTTGGAGGGAGCAGACAACGATTCTCTGATGGGGAAGTCAGGGGCTAAGCTGAGGGGTGGCGGATGAAGAGGAGCTGCAGAGAGGCGTGTAAGACTGCGACTCTGCTTCCTGGTCCCAACTCTGAGTAGTCATGGTTTTGGAAATTTGGATAAAAAAGATGCCAGATTGTTAGATAAATGAGAAGCACCATCCAAAGTGGGATGAATGCTGTCTCGTCTCATAAGACCAGGTTTTCCCCAAAAAGAGCTCCAATTAGGTCCTTCCTACCAACGGCTGTCAGACTGTACAACCTAAGCAGGGCTGCTCGCAGAGATAGCAAAAAGACGTAACAAACTAATAGTTTTTTGAATGCAAAAGATGCAATAGACTTACACAATGGTCCTCTCCGGCATACAACTAGGAACATACCGGTCGCTATGGAGGGTGAGAATATGTATGGGCACATAATCATACCATGTAGGATAACTAAATAGACGGCTATGCTGTTTCATCCCACCTAGCAACAATGCTCTGCACTGTGTGTGTTTATATATTTACATATTTATTCCATCTAGCTACAATGCTCTGCACTGGGTGTGTTTATATTTATATATCTATATATTTATTCCATCTAGCTACAATGCTCAGCACTGGGTGTGTTTATATTTATATATCTATATATTTATTCCATCTAGCTACAATGCTCCGCACTGTGTTTTTATATATCTACATATTATTCCATCTAGCTACATTGCTCCGCACTGTGTGTGTTTATATACTTGCATATTTATTCCACCTAGCTGCAATGCTCCGTACTGTGGGTGTTTATATATTTACATATTTATTCCATCTAGCTACAATGCTCTGCACTGTGTGTTCATATATTCATATATTTATTCCATCCAGCTACAATGCTGTGCACTGTGTGTCTGTGTGTGTGTGTGTATATATATATTTTATAGTAATATGTACATATGTATATTAGCTGCTCTTGCTTGCTTGTTTTTTTTCTTGCCTTCTGATTGTTGCTCTGAGTGTTGCTATCCCTGTGCTGTTGCAATCCTGGAATTTCCCCGTTGTGGGACTAATAAAGGCTTATCTTATCTTATCTTAATTGTCAATGTAGCCCACGTCATTTTTAGGACACCACACAGACAGCCAGCGGTTCAAGGATGACGAGCGACTAAACATGTCATCACTGGTCAGATTGGGGAGGGGCCCAGAGAACACTACAGTGGCAGACATCGTTTTGGCAAAGTCACACACCCATTCTATATTAAGTTTCGTGACTTCCGACTGCCGGAGACGGATGTCATTAATGCCGGCGTGAATAACAATTGTGGAATATTTACAGTTACTTTTAGCCAGCATTTTCAAATTTGACTCGATGTCGCCTGCTCTGGCCCCAGGAATGCATTGGACTACGACCGCTGGAGTCGTTTCTGACTACAGAGTCGCCAATGATCAGAGTTTTTTCCTCAGCGGGTGTGTCGCTGAGCGGGGAAAAACGATTAGAAACGTGAACAGGTTGGTGGTGTACCGGGGCTTTGCGACTAGGCTTCCTTCTCACCGTCACCCACCCAGTCTCCTCGCTGCTGAGGAGAGCCGAGGGACCGCTGACAGTGGGACCTAAGCTAGCTAGCTCCGCTGCAGCTAATGGGCGTCCGTCAAGATTAACTGGCGCAGACGGTGTTTCAATGCAGCGGAGCCGGGATTCCAAATCAGACAACCTCGCCTCAAGCGCCTCAAAAAGACAACATTTATTACATTTACCGTTATTGCTAAAAGAGGCAGAGGTGTAGCTAAACATCTGACAGAGAGAGCACACCAGAGGAGGGGAGGAAAGAGAGCTAGTAGCCATAGCTAGTGGCTAGAGAGCAAACCACACAGGCAGACAGCAAAACAGGAAGTGACGATACGTTACCACAAGGAAGTGACGATCCCACCATCCAAGAATGGCCAGTTATGAGGAGACACTACCAGATTTTCTATTTCTATGCCATATGTCAGAACAAGGTCCAATGTATGGTGGAGATAATGGGTAGAATTTCCTACTTTCTGACAAAAACCCCATCGAGTCTAAAATTGAATTAAATGTCAAATTAAGACAATCAACTTATAAACTTATAAGGTAGGGAAAGTAGAAAGGGACGATTCGCTCCTGATTGACACTCATGCAGTGACCAAAGCCATTAGAGAGCTATTAGATAACAAAGCAAGTGGTTTAGACTGTATTTCTGTTGAGCATCTTAAATATGCTAGCTCGAGAATTGCTCCTCTTCTTGCAATCTGTTTCACCAGCTTCATGATTCATGGGATGTTACCAGAATCATTATTGTCTGTTGTGTTGGTACCAGTCATTAAAGATAAAGCTGGCAAGCTGTGTAGCCTGGACAATTACAGGCCCATAGCTATAGCCAATATAATATCTAAAGTACTGGAGAGAATCATGTTTGAAAAATTAAATGTATTCATCAAATCTACTGATCATCAATTTGGATTTAAACCCCATCATGGAACAGATCTGTGCATATATGCTTTAAAAGAAATTATAAATAAGTACAGAAATCAAAATTCTTCAGTTTTTCTGTGTTTTATTGACGCCTCCAAGGCGTTTGATCGTGTTAATCACAGGATATTGTTTAGGAAAATGATTGACAGGGGGGTTCCCAAGTACTTAGTACGTATCCTGATTTACTGGTACGCACATCAGAAGATGCTGGTGAAATGGGGGAAGAGTCATTCATCCCCATTTGGTGTGAGCAGTGGTGTCAGACAGGGCAGTATATTGTCCCCTATTCTATTTAATCTTTATATGGATGAGTTGTCAAAACAACTGAATGCCTGTAAAACTGGGTGTTTAATAGGGAATAAGTTAGTGAATCATTTTATGTATGCTGATGATCTAGTTATTCTCAGTCCAAGTAGTGCTGGTCTTCAGGAGTTATTAAGAGTGTGTAGTGCTTATGGAGAGGAAAATGACATAAAATATAATACAAATAAGAGTTGTGTGCTGATTTGCCGCACTAAAGAAGATTTGTTAATGAAATTCCCTGTCTTTGAATTGGCAGACAGGGAATTAATTGTCAGGGATAAAATTAGATATCTGGGACATTTTATTAATGATAGAATGACTGATGATGATGATATTTTCAGACAACGCTGCAAAATCTACATGCAAGCAAATATTTTTGCACGCAGGTTTGGTTTTTGTTCAGATGAGGTGAAACTGATTCTTTTTAAAACCTATTGTACACCTTTATACACTGCTCATTTATGGATAAATTATAGGAAACAAAGTATGCAGAAATTACAGGTTGCTTACAATGATGCTTTAAGAATTTTACTTAAAAAGCCTCGATGGTGCAGTGCTTCCGAGTTATTTGTCTCATCACGTGTAAATACACTGCATGCAGTAATAAGGAATCTTATGTATAAATTCATCTGTCGGCTTGATGTATCTAGAAATGTAATCATTCAAGTCATGTCTAGCATTTAGCTCAGTTCTATTCGCTGTCAGTCACAGTTTAGAAGGCACTGGTACAGTTGTCTTTTTAAAGTCTGTACTGTCTTTGTACTTCTCTTAGTAGTTGTGTCTTATTGTTTTTTTGTAACTTTTTGATTGTTTTTCTTATTAACTGTTTTTCAACTGTCTTGTTTTTATTTTATTTTATTTTATTTTATCTTATTTTTTTTTGATGGACCATGAGTCTGGAATAAAGTCTTTGATTGATTGATTGATTGATTGATTGAATCACTGTCTACATCTACATGTATATTAAAGTCCCCAACTATAATTATTTTATCTGATTTCAGCACTAAATTCGGCAAATTCGGATAACAACTCTGAGTAGGCTGATGGAGGACGATAAACTATGGCAAATAAAATTGGATTTAGCCTAAAATTGCTAAAATGCCCAATACTGAGGACCAGGCCCTCAAAGGAATTATAATGTGTTTTTTGCTTTACATTAACTAGTAAATTTTTTGCTTTACATTAACTAGTAAATGCTGCTGGCTATGCGGCGCATAGCCAGCAGCAGGATGAATGGGGCTTCAGGAGCAGACATGACGTCTTTTGGCAGCCAGTCCAAAATTTAGGATGTCCGTGGCCCACAGGACAGCTAAAGGCTGGAGGAAAAGTGCATTTAGGCAGCTTCACCCACCAACTCCTGGTTTCTTAACGTTGTAATACGTGGGTGAAACAGGAAAAGATTAAAGGTCCAAAAATCTCTATCAGTTCACTTAAAAGGCAGGTAAATTAAAAGTCCATTTTAACGGCAGGAAAAGTCAAAAAGTCCAGGAAAAACGTTTAAATGGAATAAGCACGGCTTTTGAGGTGAAGAAGAAAAGGCTTTTTGGAAGTCTGACTTCCACAGAGAAGGTGAGCTTACTTAAAAAGGGGATGGTTTCTCCTCAGTTACCAGAAAAACAGGCAACAGCTTAACAAAAGACGATTTAAGAAAACTAGCGCAGGACTTGACAAGGTTCAGACATGCACAACGACAAAAACAACTTACAGAAAAAACAGAACACTGCTAGGGTGGCACCCTCTCTATTTTTAAAGGATTGTGCTTCTGATATCATAAAAGTATGACTGGCAGCAAGACGGACCAATTATCTTCCATAAAGAAGAGTTTGAATGGGCTTTTATCCAATGAGGGAACAGTTCTTTGTCTGTGAACAGCCAATCAAATGCAAGGGTGTTATCCAACAGAGAGGCAGCCTTGGGATTGGTTAGAAATAGCTGACTCACAAGTTTTCAGAAAACGTTCATTCAGTTCCTATGAAATTCATCATATAGGGCAGCACGGTGGTGCAGTGGTTAGCACTGTTGCCTTACAGCTAGAAGGTTCCTGGTTCGAATCCCCAGGTTGGCAGGGGTTGGAACCTTTCTGTGTGGAGTTTGCATGTTCTCCCTGTGCTGCGTGGGTTTACTCCGGGGGCTCCGGTTTCCTCCCACAATCCAAAGACATGCATGTTAGGTTAATTGGCTGTTCTAAATTGTCCCTAGATGTCTGTTTCCTATAGGCCCTTAGAATAGAGGGTTAGTATTAGTGAAAGCGCTTTGAGTGGTCTTTGTGACTAGAAAAGCGCTATATAAGTGCAGGTTAGTTAGTTAGTTAGATATACTCAATATAAAATCTAACTAGCTTCAGTGATTCAAAACTAATATTCAGTGAGTAGGTTCTTTTTATAAACGTGTCCTTATATAATTGACAAACATCAGAATAAGATTAATTGGCATTCCAACATGCAATCACAATGAAATCAAGAATTAATGAATTATTGCAAACCACTGCACCACTGCACTAGGGTGGTGCGGTGGCGCAGTGGTTAGCACTGTGGCAGCACAGCAACTCACCGTTGACCATGGGATCCCTGGTTCGATCCCAGACCAACAGTGATCTGTGTGGAGTTTGCATGTTCTCCCCGTGTCTGCGTGGGTTTACTCTGGGAGTTCTCCAGTTTCCTCCCACAGGCCAAAAACATGCAAGTTACAGTAGGTTAATTGGAGACTCTAAAAGTGGCCCTAGGTGTGAATGTGTGTGTGAATGGTAAAGGGATAGCGCCGTACCGTGGCTGCTTCATCCATCCAGATGGATGCCCTCAATTTCCCCTCTGCGGATCAATAAAGTATACAAAATCAAATGAAAAAATTATTGTCCATTACAAGGGCGATTATCTTCACAGTGTCCAGAGTTATCCTGAGGAATGAGAGCTTGAAGAAGAGTTTAATGTTCAATCAGAATTGACAGTTCCAGCTTGTAATGAACATATTCCGTAGATGTCCACTAGGAGGTACTGTTGAGCTGTAGGTAATTTTTAGGTGACCTGAACATGCACCCCCCCCCCCCCCCACCAGGATCTGGCATGCAAAAAGGGAGACAGTTTTGAGTGTTATGGAGCTTCTGGGATATGTCCCAAAAAGCGAGGCTACCATATACGTACCTGTCAGCTTAAGGAGTTTATGACTTTTTAAGAGTATCAGTTCCTGGTACGAAGGCTTCTTATCTGTTTAGAGAGGAAGCTCGAGAGAATTTTATGATGCATACTGATCCTTTAAAAGCAATTCTTATCGGGTTTCTCTACAATGGAAATTATTTCCACTGGGGTTCTGATGATGAAGAAAAACAGCAATTATTGACGAGACCTTGAGTGAGAGTTTCTTTAAGATGAAGAGTGATTTCCTGAATTGGCCTGATGAGAGCTGATGCTACACTGTGATAGCCACTCTAGTATGTTACAGGACTTCTTCTGGAGCCAAGCCTTGGTGGACTTTGAGGTCTGCTTGGGATCATTGTCCTGCTGAAGGTCCGATGACACCCAAGCTTCAGCTTCCTCACAGACAGTGTGACATTTTCTCCCTGGATTTCCTCATACTCGACTGAATCCATCTTGCCTTCCACACGCTGCAGGTTTCCAGGGCCAGAGGAAGTGAAGCAGCGCCAGAGCATCACTGAACCACCAGATCACTGTAGGTGGTCTTTTCAGCGTTACGCTTCACTCTTCCTCCTCCAGACATACGATCGACAGGCCTGAAATGTTGGCTCCAATTTGCTTAAAACTGTATAAATGAGCCATAGAAGTTTTGGGGATTCTGTTCTGTGGAGCAATAAAATAAAACTGGAACTTTTCATTTTATTTTATTTTTCTCTATATAAATCAATGGCAAACAGCAGTGTCCAGAATCAGGTTTTAAGCACAAAAACAACTAGAGGGCAGTCAGAGAGTGCATACCTCTGCCAAGGCTCTGTCCCTCCCTCCCTTTGTCCACCCATATCGCCATCCATCTGTACATTGTGAGATAGGACCTTGACAGAGATATGCACTCAAGGATCACCTCCAACATCTAATGAGTTCATTTTTGGGTCAAGGGCCACCTCTGGTGAAAATGTCATCCAGATCCATCCAAGAGTTTTTATGTGATCCTGCTAACAGAGAAACGGCAGCCAAAACAATATGACTACATTATATGAATTGAGTGAATCCTTCCACAGCACCATGTGGTGTATGGGGCGGCGCCCATCTCCGTTTCTCTGACCCGAGGCCACACAGCTACTGGTAGTAGTGAAAGCTACAGTGGGGGGGGGTCAGTCCTCTGGTAGCTCTGTGCGTTAACTTTCCTTTCCCCATTCTGTTATGCTGAGCACCAAGCTAGAAGGTGGAAAGTGCCATTTTTACATGGTCTTTGGTATGACCTGGCTGGGATTACAGTGGGGGAAAAAAAGTATTTAGTCAGCCACCAATTGTGCAAGTTCTCCCACTTAAAAGATGAGAGAGGTCTCCAATTTTCATCATAGGTATACCTCAACTATGAGAGACAAAATGAGAAAAAAAAAATCCAGAAAATCACATTGAAGGATTTTTAATGAATTAATTGGTAAATTCCTCGGTAAAATAACTATTTGGTCACCTACAAACAAGCAAGATTTCTGGCTCTCACAGACCTGTAACTTCTTCTTTAAGAGGCTCCTCTGTCCTCCACTCGTTACCTGTATTAATGACACCTGTTTGAACTCATTATCAGTATAAAAGACACCTGTCCACAACCTCAAACAGTCAGACTCCAAACTCCACTATGGCCAAGACCAAAGAGCTGTCAAAGGACACCAGAAACAAATTGTGGACCTGCACCAGGCTGGGAAGACTGAATCTGCAATAGGTAAGCAGCTTGGTGTGAAGAAATCAACTGTGGGAGCAATTATTAGAAAATGGAAGACATACAAGACCACTGATAATCTCCCTCGATCTGGGGCTCCACGCAAGATCTCACCCCGTGAGGTCAAAATTATCACGAGAACGGTGAGCAAAAATCCCAGAACCACACGGGGGGACCTAGTGAATGACCTGCAGAGAGCTGGGACCAAAGTAACAAAGGCTACCATCAGTAACACACTATGCCGCCAGGGACTCAAATCCTGCAGTGCCAGACGTGTCCCCCTGCTTAAGCCAGTACATGTCCAGGCCCGTCTGAAGTTTGCTAGAGAGCATCTGGATGATCCAGAAGAGGATTGGGAGAATGTCATATGGTCAGATGAAACCAAAATAGAACTTTTTGGTAAAAACTCAACTTGTTGTGTTTGGAGGAGAAAGAACACCATACCTACTGTGAAGCATGGGGGTGGAAACATTATACTTTGGGGCTGTTTTTCTGCAAAGGGACCAGGACGACTGATCCGTGTAAAGGGAAGAATGAGTGGGGCCATGTATCGTGAGATTTTGAGTGAAAACCTCCTTCCATCAGCAAGGGCATTGAAGATGAAACGTGGCTGGGTCTTTCAGCATGACAATGATCCCAAACACACTGCCCGGGCAATGAAGGAGTGGCTTCGTAAGAAGCATTTCAAGGTCCTGGAGTGGCCTAGCCAGTCTCCAGATCTCAACCCCATAGAAAATCTTTGGAGGGAGTTGAAAGTCCGTGTTGCCCAGCGACAGCCCCAAAACATCACTGCTCTAGAGGAGATCTGCATGGAGGAATGGGCCAAAATACCAGCAACAGTGTGTGAAGACTTACAGAAAACGTTTGACCTCTTTCATTGCCAACAAAAGTTATATAACAAAGTATTGAGATGAACTTTTGTTATTGACCAAATACTTATTTTACCGAGGAATTTACCAATTAATTCATTAAAAATCCTTCAATGTGATTTTCTGGATTTTTTTTTCTCATTTTGTCTCTCATAGTTGAGGTATACCTATGATGAAAATTGGAGACCTCTCTCATCTTTTAAGTGGGAGAACTTGCACAATTGGTGGCTGACTAAATACTTTTTTCCCCACTGTATATGACTACATTATAATAACAAGACTGTCATAATTGTATTGACCATACATTGGGGCTGGGCAATTCCACCTTAAATCAGCATCATGATTTATTGAATCTTTCAGGCTGGTATTTGTTTTTTTTTTCCTCCTCTCTTCTCCCTTACAGTTTACTGACAAGGTTCATAATTATTAAGCAATATTACACAACAGTGTGGTATCCTATCACTGTGGTGCATAGTGAACGAGCAGAATAGAACAGGCCTATTGTGATGTCGCAAACAAAAGAATTAAACATTGTCCAGTGCATAAGTTTACTGTGTTGACATACCGTGTGGGTCATGTGGCTGCAACGACATCCTTGTCTGCCCGCCGCAGTTACGTCCGCATGCACTCCAAACCCCGTCTTAAACAGCACGCTTTGCTTGCTTTTTATTGGTGTCTTCAGATGAAATAATGTCAATCATCACATATTATGTGGATGGAGACCACATTCCTTTTCATTCCAAGCCGTTTTACTTTAGAGTGCACTGCTTCCAGGTTGCGGAGGTGTGTGGCCTTGTCATAACTCAGTGGACACGTCTTAAAGGGGCAGTACATGAAAAGTGCAATATTAATACATAAAATAATATTCAAAAAAATCCTGGATCAAGATCGTGATCGAGATCACCACCAAAATCTAATCATCTGTTCCCCGTGCCATTCAACACCTTTCCTGAAAATTTCATCAAAATCTGTTCAGAACTTTTGGAGTAATGTTGCTAACAGGCAGACAGACAGATGGACGGACAGGCGGACAGATGGATGGACAAAGAGACAGACAGGAGGACAGACAGATGGATGGACAGACGGATGGATGAATGGACGGACAGAGAGACAGGCGGACGGACGGACGGACGGATGGGCGGACAAACAGACAGAGACAGACACAGAGACGGACAGACAGACAAACCAACCAAAATCATTACGTCCTCCCTTGGTTGAGGTAATAACGGTGCACCTGTCAGAAGAAACAAGTTGGCCAATCAGAATGGGTTGTTTCTGCTCAGAAATTAAATCTGCGTAACGAGCAGTTTCAAACGAGTAAAAGTCATCTGGATGGAAGTGAAACAGCCTGATGTAGAAACTGCAGAAGAAGAAGGAGGAAATGTCCCATAAAAACACTGGTGTCCCTGAGTTAGTTCATTTCAGATTTGACTTTTGCCACTGTGAGGGGAAACCAGGGAGTATAAAGGGTTAACGGGGGAGGGGTCAGTTCGATCCATGTTAAACAGGCCGTTTGCTTTTACTGTGCACCTCAGCTGTCAGTTTCTGCCAACAACTGAAAATAAAAGAGAATTTAAGAAGTTAAAAGAGAAGCAACAAACTAAACAACGATTTTGTTCTAAAATCCCTGATTGGTGAAACAAACCAAAGAGCGTCTGGAAGAAGACGTCCACCGCTCCAGAGCTCAGCTCTGATTGGCTCCTGCTGGTGGACTTTAGAAAATAAAGACGGTGGGAATCTGCGTGTCCATCTGGAGCCACAGCCATCATCACAGAGGACGGACACGTGAGGAGACCTGAGAGATGGACACCAGCAGGAACGGAGATGTGCCCCCCCCCCCCCCGAAACATTAACATGGGTGCAGATTAAAGACGTCTCAGTTCGGTCCCACAGATCCTCCTGAGACCACTCTGATCCACTTTCTGCTGTCCTACTGAAGAAGCTTTTTATAGACCCGAGCATCTTCTCTGAGGACTAGACCCAGATCAGGACCAGACCCAGATCTGCCCGTCTGGACCAGAACACGTGCACACTCACAGAAACATGCACACTCAATGGTCACCGTGACTCATGAACTCGGCATCAGACCCTGGATGAGAGGAGTCAGTCAGGAGCTTCTGAGCAGGGCCGCTTCCAGCTTTATGGGGGCCCTGTAAGACCGGGGGGGTCACGGAGAACAGAAAGAGAGAATAAATGTTTAAGAAACATTTACATGAACACCGCAAATTTATAATAAAAAGTTCATCAATTTATGAGAAAAAAGTCATAAATTTGGAAGAAAAAAGGCACTAATTTATGATGGAAAAAAATCTGTGTATTTACATAAAAAAATTAGCAAATTAATGAGGAAAAAGTTGGAAATATACTAGAAAAAACATGAAAATTTACAAGAAAAGGTTGCAAATTTACAGGAAGAAAAGCTGAAAATTTATTAGAAAAAAGTGCAAAATTTCCAAGAAAATACTGTAAATTTACAAGAAGAAAAAGTTGAAAGTTTACTAGGAAAAGAAACACAAGATTTCCCCAAAAGTTTCTGCAAATTTACAAGATAAAAGTTGAAGACTTGAGACAAAAATCCACAAATTTGTGAGACAAAAAGATGCAAATTTACCAGAAAAATGCTACAAATTTCCAAGAAGTGAAAGTTGAAGGTTTATGAGAAAAAAAACTGAAGGATTTACAAGAAAAATGGCTGCAAATGTACAAGAAAAAAGTTGAAAATTTTGGACAAAAACCCACAATTTTTTTTTTTCTGCTGCTGCTGCGGGCGAACACCTGCAGAGCTGCTGCAAGGACCGCAGCAGCTTAGAGGACGTGCTGGTGGACTGTCGGACCACGCAGAAACAGCTGCTGCTATTGTGGAGAGGCTTTAGGGAGATTGAGGCCAGGGCTTCAGAGACGCACGGAGGGATAAAGGCTCGCTGGAGTAATCCCACACGCTTTAACCCGGGGTCACTGCAGATGTGGAAGTCACATATGATGTTATGTAACTCAGACAGTGTGTGTGTGTGTGTGTGGGGGGGGGGGGTATCTGAGGCTGGAAAATTACTAGACCGGCCATGTGTGTTTATGTCACTAAAGCACTACCACCACGGCCGAGTGTGTAAGAGAGGGCCAAAGATGTGAGCGCTGCATCCAGGGCCGCCCCTCCACCACAGGTCCCGCTCAGTCAGAATCAGAATCAGAATCAGAATCAGGTTTATTGCCATTGTTCATGTAGTACACCAAACTAGGAATTTGTCTCGGTACAATGCTTGCAACATTAAACATGATAAGATAAGAGAAATAAACTATACATGAATAAAGTGTAGGATAAGATTAAGTGATACTGGTCAACAGTTAAAATATATATTAGCCAGCAGCAGATACTGTGAGAACTATATAGTGCAATCGGTAATGCAGGAAGAAAACAGTGATGATTGACATGAGTCTGGTTTGAGCTGCTGAACATGGTGCACGAGAGTCAGATAAGTCACTTAGTGTTCAGCAGTCTAATGGCAGAGGGAAGAAGCTGTTCATGTGACGGGAGGTTTTAGTCTGGATGGACGAAGTCTTCTACAGAGGGGAGGGGGCAAACAGTACGTGTCCAGCGGGGTCTGACCAGCAGCAGCTTTGGTGTTTTTCAGCAGCAGGGAGTCTTGGTGTTCACCAGTTTACCACCAGCTGTAAACACATCAGTGGCATTAGCTGCAACAGTAGGATAAAAGAAATTCAGCTTACAACTTAATTATATTGAATCCAAGTTTAACCAGTGTACAGATGAGTGCTGAAAATTTACAGGAGAAAAATCAAAAATGTATGAGAAAAAGGTTGCTAATTTTACAGAAAAAAGTTCAAATCTACAAAAGTTGCAATTTGTCCAGGGTGTACCCTGCCTCTCGCCCAAAGGAAAACGTTTCACATACAGGAAAAAAAAGTTGCCAACCTTTGAGGAAAAAAGCTGCAAATCTACAAGAAAAATGTAAATTTATAAGAAAAAAGTTACAAATTTTGGAGAGAAATTGTTTCCAATTTATAGGAAAAAAGTTGCAAATTTATAGGAAAAAATTGCCAATCTCCAAGAATTTTTTTTGAAAAATTTGTCAAAAAAATGCAAATCTATGAGGAAAAAAATTTAGATTTACAGGAAAAAAATGCAAATTTATGAGAATAAAATTGCAAATTTTTGAGAAGAAAGTTGAAACATTTATAGAAAAAAGGTGCAAATCTACAAGAAAAAAGTGTAAATTTATGGGAAAAAAGTTGTAAATATACAGGAAAATTGGTCATAGACTCATAGGAAAAAGTTGCCAATTTATAAGTAAAAATTTGCAAATTATTGAGAAAAAAACTGGAAATTTATAGGGAAAATCTGCAAATTTTTGAGAGAAAAAGTTGTAAATCTATGTGAAAAAGCAATGTAAATTTATAGGGAAAAAGTTGCAGATTTTCAGGAAAAAAGTTGTAAATTTACAGGAAAAGGAATTGTAGATTTACGCTGATGACTAGCCAACATCTTGCCAATGTGCAAACGACGTCTATAAGATGTATTCCTGACGTAAGCATGCCGACATTGGCCCAACGTACTGTCCTCCGGGGACTGCTCATATCCTCTCGACCAGTGAAACTACACTCCTGTCCACCACTGATGCTTTATTTCACTCATCCTTTTAGACAAACTTACGTTAGTTGGCTCAGGCTCGCCACCCGAGCTAGCAGCTAGCCAGCTAACAGTGACATAAGAGGGAAGGTGGGGCTTAACTGCAGTGCTGGGGCAGTGGTGGTCTCTGGACTGGCGGGATCAGATCTGGGTGGGACAGATAACATAGCAGTTTTTATCCCCCTTCCTTAACCCCACTGTGGTGCCCTTGAGCAAGGACTTGAACCCCAGCTGCTCCAGTGGAGTTGCTCAGTGGCCACAGGTCAGTCTGGGGTTGTACTGGGCAGCTTCCTGGTGTGAATGTGTGAGTGTGAACAGGGTATCCTTGAAAAAGAGAGGTTGCCTCTCAATGGAACTACCCTGTATAAATAAAGGTTAAATGAAATTTAAAGAGACATGCACTGAAATGAGCCGTTCTGAGGAAAGCTGCAAAAGATGATTCACAATGATGCTGCAATAATTAAAGGAAATTTGTCCCAAACATTTCATCCAGACCTGTGGGAGCTGTTCAACATGTGGTGACAGGGCAGGAAATGGACTGTTAAGTGTTAGCATTGTTGCATGTAAACCTGTCAGCTTTCTCTTGTATTTTTTTTTTTGATTATTATTATTTATTATTAATCAAGAAGAATCACATTTAAGTCCCAAAAACTGTCATTACAAGCCAGGGACTGGTACAGGCAGCAGCACCAACAGCAGCATAGGAGAAAAAGCAGACTTCAGCTAACATGTGGCAGTGGGGAAATCCTCCAAGTCATGAAGAAACCAGGCAACAGAAGTTTCAGCAAACATGTCAAATTCTTGCAAATCTGATATGTTTTTATAGCTTTCTGGTTGTTTGAGCCAACAGTAGTTTTAATATAAGTTTTAAAGTCTCAAGTAAACATTTTAAATAAAGGTTTTTTATTGCTAAATTTACATTTATGAATAAAAAATTAGTCCACAAAAGGAGTAAATTCAGAATATAGAAAAAATCTCTGCGTACCAATATTGTCTGTATAAGCAAATAGAACATTTTCAAAACACAAGTTATAATGTAAACTGATTTTGTCATCTACATACCGGCACGGATGTGACCAGAAAGTTCTGACATGAGCACAGCAACAGGCAGAAGTCTCCTGGGTTCCGACCGCAGAATCAACACCTGACATCTAAATCAGAGTGAAATCATGTCAGTACACTTTGGCCGGGTCATATCTGTGAATTATTTTCATGACATTTCTTTAAGGTTGTTTCTTAACCCAAGTTAGTTACCTAAAGCCCAGACGGTGTCCACCTTAACGCCTGATGGACTGGTCCAGGGAAAAGTGCAGAGGCGTCAGATGGAGGAAAGCTTTGATCACGTTGGATCTGTTGTGAAATGTGAAGGGAAGCCAACTTTTCCACCGCAGTGTGAGAGCGGCCCTGTTTTAGCTGGAACTCTCAGTGGGGACATGTGAGCCTTCCTGGGTCCTCCGTCTGTCTCTGATGGTGATGATAACTGGGTGACAGTTACACACACACACACACACACACACACACACACACACACACACACACACACACACGCTGAATGAAGTAAATAGATCATCAGATTATGCTTCCCACTGACCTTAATTATCCCACTCAGTCATCCAACATCCACTCTGGGCTCTCAGCTCTATTTTTATCTCCACCTGGAGCTGAGAGTCACTTCCTGTTTTCTGAGGCCGCCTGTCCTCCATCATCACTCCTGATTGGATGAAATATGACAGTGCTATTAGTTTTCACAGCAGGACAGAGGAAGACGGCAGCATCTGCCCCCCAGCACGTCCATGTGGGCCCCCCAAAGCTTAGCTGGGCTGTTGTATGGGTCCATGTGGGTTCCACGTTGGCCCCGTCTGTGTTTGCCCACATGGACTTTACCTGTGCTGCCACATGGCTGAGCAGGTTTCAGGAAGCTTGGTGCCATCGGCTCAACTGTGCAAGAAAAAGTTTGAAATTCCAAATGGGACCTGTGGACAAACCCACATGGACCCATCGGACAGCCCAGTTGAAGCTGTGGTGGGGCCCACATGGACATGCTGGCTGGGTCGTTAACATTCAGCAGCTGCTATAAGCTGATTGGTGGGATGTTGTTCTTTATGCCTCGCTGAAAATGGAGGCAGACGGGAATCAGTCTGTGTGTGTGTGTGTGTGGCTGTATCTGTCCGTCTGTCTGTTACCAGCTTTCCGGCTCACTCAGTCAAAATTAACTCACCTTTACCATCAGCAGAACGGTGTTGCAATAACTATGCCGGGCCACTAGAGGTGGCAGGACAGCTCCCAATATTCCTTGCCCGCAAATTGTCGCAGTGAGCTGTGCGTGCACCTCCATCTCTTCTGCCATTTAAAACACCTGCCACCGTGCTCTTCTTTGTGTTTGGATTGCAGCTGTTCAAATCAGTTTGGTGGCTCTTGGCTGCCGCCGACAGTACGGACATGAACTGCAGATTATTTTCACGGCACATACAGTACATGTACTTCAAAACTACTGGATGGATTTGGATGAAATTTTTACCAGAGGTGGTCCTTGGGCTAGAGAGGAACCCAGAACAGTTTGGTGATGATCCCAGAATGCATACCTCCACCAAGGCTATGGCACCGAAGCATCAGCACTTTGGTGCTTTCATTTAATGAGGCGTTGCAAGCCAATCACCAGAAATGAGGCATAGCAGAGTAGCACTGTGATTGGAGGGGAACTGCACATTTCTGACATCACAAAAACCAGGAAGTAGAATCCTTCCACCCCACCAGTAGGAAAGTTGTTACAGACAGCAGATGTCATGTCTCAGGCTGGATTTGAGCCCTGAGTTTGACATGAATGCTGTAAAATAACCTTCAAAATGAAACAATAACCCAGTAGATCCTACTTAAAGAGCTCAGACATGAGCCTGGTGGTGGTGTGGGGGTGGCAGCATCATGTGTGAACTACCTCCAGCTGACCTGCAGCGCTGCCAGCAGGTGTTATGCAGCAGGATTCTCAACGCTGTTCCCAGGGGAAAGGCGGAGGAGAACGAGGTGGGGTCAGCGGAAGGATCTGCAGATGTTCCCCGATCATCACTGAGGACGGGCGAGTTTACAAATGACGAGATAATTACATCATCTTGACTGTGTGACACACTGTGGTGATGTGAAGGAGAGGGACCAGCAGGAAGCAGAGGATGGAGATGATGGATGGAGAGAGAGATGCAAGGGAGGCAGGAAGTAGTGTGATGAGATTACAGTGTGCTCCTGGTGTTGTAAACGAGGACAAATCCATGCCTGATCCCTCCACCACGTGGCCCCTCAAGCCTCTGTTTTGGCAACACGCACCTCGCCTCGCCCCACCGCCATGACGCACGCCTCGCCTTAGACGAGGACACAAACACTGCGCTGAGCTCTGTGACGTGGCGCCGTAAACAGCAGCGGGCGGGTCATGTCATGGTCAAGGGTGGCGTCCCCCACAGAGGACACTGACAGGCCAACACTTCACACAGATGCAATGGACCCCCGCAGCCACCGGGGGGGCCAAGGTACAGCTTCACCCTCCACAGCTTTTGGAGGGAGAATTGAAATGACTTTAAACTGTTTTTTCTCATAAATTTGCAACTGTTTCCTCTTAAACTTCCATCCATCCATCTTCTTCCGCTTCATTCTTTTCGGGCTGCGGGGGGGGGCTGGAGCCTATCCCAGCATCTTTGGGCGAGTTGCAGGGTCCACCCTGGACAGATCACCAGTCCACCGCAGGGCCAACACAGAGAGACAGACAACCATTCACTCTCACAGTCACACCTAAGGACAATTTAGAATCCCCAGTTTGATGCCAATTAACCTAACCTGCATGTTTTTGGCATGTGGGAGGAAACCGGAGAAATCCCGGAGTAAACCCACACAGACACAGGGAGAACATGCAAACTCCACACAGATCACTGTTGGTTGGGGGCTGGGCTCGAACCCGGAATCCCCCGGCCAAGAGTGAATTGCTGTGCTGCCACAGTGCTAACCACTCCGCCCAAACTGACATTTTTTCTTCATATACTATTTTCTTCTTTTTTCATTTAAATTTGTTACTTTTTCTCATCAATTTTAAACATTTTTTCATAAATTTGTAATTTTTGTTCTTGTATGTCTGCAGCTTTATTCTTGTAAATTTGTGATATTTGTTTGTGCAAATGTGCATCTTTTTTCTTATATTTTCAACTTTTTTCTCATAAATTTCCTCCTTTTTTCTTTTAACATTGTGGCTTTTTTCCACATAAATTTTTCATCTTTTTTGTACCAAACTTACAATTTTTTCCTCATATACTATTTTCTGCTTTTTTGTGCAAATTTGCAACTTTTTGTCATGAATTTTAAACTTTTCCTCATAAATTTGTCATATTTGTTCTTGGAAAAGTGGGAGTTTTTTTCTTGCAATATTTCAACTTTTCCTCATAAATTCCAGATTTTAATTGTTCTTGTAAATTTACAGCTGTTTTCTCCTGAACCTACAACTAGTTTTTCCCTCATAAAATTGTGATTTTTTTCTTCTACATTTGCAACGTTTTCTCCTAAACTTTCAATTTTTTCCTCATATACTATTTTCTACTTTTTTCATTTAAATTTGTTAGTTTTTCTCATAAATTTTAAACCTTTTTTCATAAATTTGTAATTTTTGTTCTTATACATCTGAAGTTTTAGTCTCATAAATTTGTGACATTTTTCTCATAGATTTGCAGCTGTTTCCTCTTACTTTTTCTTCATAAACTTTTATACTTTTTTCTCATAGAATTACAACTATTTGATTATAGTCAGATAAGATTATGATTTTTTTTCCTTCTAGCTTTATTCCCACGTTCTGGTGGGGTCGCTGCAGCAGACATCGCTATATCTGCCACATCCATAGGTTACAGCTGAGTTTTACACCAGATGCTGGATAAGATTATGATTTTGTTCTTTTGAATTAACTTTTTTTGGTAAATTTCCAACTTTTTCCTCATAAAATTTTAACTTTTTCCTCATAAATTTGTGACTTTTTTCATGTAAATTTGCAGCCTTCTTGTGGATTCTGGTTAAATTTTTATTGTATTTGATGGTTAATTCTTTTCTGTTTATCTAGACAATGACCCAAATTAAATTTTTAATATTTTTGTTGTTTTTCCTCCATTTTAAACAGTTTGAACTCTGTTCCATGACTAAAGAGGGCTCCCCCAACACAACAATCTTCCATAGGAACCCTAAAATAGCTCAAACCGGCCCTGCCCACGTCCTGTATTTGAGCCTCATCTTCTCAGACGGTTTCCAGCTCATTTATGTCTTTATAAAGGCTTCATACATTCAGTCCAGTCCAGTATTGCTCCACTTCAAATTATCATCCAGACCCTACAGGATTTTGCGGGATATTTTTATGATTGTTACGGCCCAAAAAGGCTGAATTCGTGGGAGCTTTTTTAAAAAGTTGCGATAAAAGTTGTGATGTTTTTAGAGTGTTTTCTGCACTAAAAATTGTGGGAAGAATTCCAAATTTTAAAGCAGATGCTTTTTTCCAGTTTACTGCAGTGATATTCTATATAACAATACAAGAAATGCACAGGATTGTCAAAAATGTCCTATTATAGTGATGATTTGTAAATTAAGCAGAAACTTCTACTATACAGAAAAACTCTTTTGTGCAACAGCAAATACAAACATTAACACAATATCACTACAACAGCTAAACTGCAATGAATGCGTGTTAAAGAGTAGAGATTTGGAAATTATTGGCAGCACCTTCATTTGAAAACTCCCTACGGTCCCCAACCACTCGGTACCGAGTGGAGAGGAAAAAATAATTTATTGTGTTGCTCTGTATTGGCTGTTGGAGTCTGTGTTTTTTCTGAAAAAAAAAAAAAAAACTACAGAGAATATTCTCTCTCTTTCCATGTCTACCTACCTGCTGCTTGTCGGTCTTCACACACACATCTTTCATTTACAGCAGGATGTCGAGGGGGGCGTTTGTCCATCCTGACCGGAGATCCACAGCTTTAAAACTCATTGACCAGATGTAGTGATGATTTTACCTCTGAAGATGTATAAATGTTCAATCACTGACTGTAGTGTAGTGTACTCTCCTCACGTGCGCTCCCGCGACGGGGTGCTTTTAGGCAGGCGCATGTTTTTCAACACAAACCCAGCACTTCACACAGGCAGTAAGGACGGAGATGTGGCGAGGCGTCCATGGGCAGGCTGGGGGAGACGGAGGAAGGGACGGTGTTGAAAACCTCGTGGGTGAGTGTTTTGTTAAACCACACACTCTGTTTGCTGATGTGTTCCGTTACTCACTGTAAACTATAAACTCACTACTCACTGCAAACACAGAAGTGAATGCGGTGCAACGATGCATTTGATTGGTTAGACTGAGCGTTTCAGCACCAGTTAGAGACAAATTTGATTGGTGAAATTGGTGGAAGTTGATGAGGGTTGGCCAAAATTGCAGGAAAGTTCCGGTGACTGGACAAAGTTGCAAAGTCATGAAATAGTTGCACTAATTGGCTGACTTTGCATGAATTGGTGCGATCGCAACATCGCGAAATCCTGGAGGGACTGATCATCTCAGCATCAGACTTCCTGTCTTCTCTGTGAAGCAGCCTGACGAAAACACAGTTCAACCTTTCTGAAGGAGAACAGACTGAATCTTAAATTTGAGTTTGTAAGCCTTTTTTAACTGAGGGAAAACGCAGCAAACAGAAAGAAGCACAAAGAACTTTTACGCAAATCTGCACAAAGATATTTTTATAACAATTAACGATTGTTAACGAGCACAAGTAATGTACAGGGCAATTAACAATCAACTCCCAACTAATATACAAGTAATATTTAAAAAAAGAGACAATGATCATAATTTGAGAGGAGACTTAAACTTTACAAAACCCAAGATACGTACAACCAAGAAAAGTATGTGCATATCTGTCTGTGGGGTGGATTTGTGGAACAGTCTGGAGCTGGAACTGAAACTATGTACAAACAGAAATCAATTCAAAAAGAGGTATAAGCACCATTTGCTGAAAGGATATATGTTAGAAGGGTAGTATTTATATGTACGATTCATTATGTTCACTCTGGGACATTATGGGACACTATGGAATGGTGGGTGGGACAGCACTGTGTATATCTGTGTTGTTTGAGACTGGTTTTTGGATGTATGGACTTCATTGTATGTTAGAATGGATGGGTGTTAATGTTGATTTGTAAAAAATACAATAAATTGTTTACTTGGGGTCTTAAAGGTGGTAATTTGTATAAAATTCACATGGGTGTATCTATGGAAAAGAGGAGTTGGAATTAATAAGTGTTCACTTCTTCTCCCTTTCGAACAGTGTATACTGTAACTTTATTGCATTTGCCATTTGCTTGTTTTTTGTTATATTTTTGTGTTCGAAATAAACTATCTATCTATCTATCTATTTACCTACACTACACTACCGTAGTAGAATATACGAGTGTCCGAATATAGAATTGCTGGATTTATTACCACTAATTGTTTACCTAAACTAATTGTTTACCACTATGGAGGTCAGAGCCCTTCTGGCTGCCATTGGCACCACGGGTTGCATCACTGTATATAGACTGTACATAGACTGCTGCTGTCGCTGTTTGTTCTTGTTTTTCTATTTTTAATCCAGCCTAATTTCCTTTCTTTTCTTTCTTTTTATAAAATGCACACCAATGTAGAGAGAGAGAGAAATGCCATTTCAATTCTCCTGTATGTCCTGCACGTATAGACGTAGACGACGATAGACGTATAGTAGTATTGACAATAAAATCTCTGAATCCTTGAATTTAGGATTAATCACAATCTGTTGATTAATTGAGATTAATCCCAATTAATCATGGGTCCCCTCCACCATATCAATGCACCTTTTCCAGGTTTTTCATAGTCTTATTAACACAGAAGCAGACACATGTCTTTATTTCAAACTTTCAACATGTCAGAAATGATAAAAACGATCCAGAAGATTCTCCAGAAAACCTCATAAGTGCATCAGAAACAATAGGTGGGCGGGGCTTACTGCTGACCTCATCATAACAGCGGTTCAGACATCTCTGGCTCTGGTGGCTGTGCAGGAGTCTCCATCTTCCTGAGCCAGGCAGTGATGGAATGCCACACCTCAGCCCTGTCAGGTTTACTCACACACTCACACAGGGTCTTAAACACTGGCCTCTGTCAGCCTCTGTCAACCTCCGTCAGCCTCCGCTGATCTCCATCAGCCTCCGTCAGCCTTCGCTGGCCTCTGTTGGTCTCTGTTGACCTCCATCAACCTCTGTCAGCCTCCGTTGGCTTCCATCGACCCCCCCGCCGTCAAAGAATAGATTTCAGAATACTGCCATTGGTTTATAAAGCTCTGAATGGTTTAGGGCCAGAATCCATCTCAGATATGCTGGTCCTTCATGAACTACCCAGAGCCCTAAGGTCATCAGGGTCAGGCCTACTATCTGTGCACAGAGTTAGAACCAAACATGGTGAGGCAGCATCTAGTTTTGATGCTCTTCGCATGTGGAACAAACTCCCAGAAAGCATCAGGGATGCTGAAACTCTCAGCAGCTTTAAATCCAGGATAAAAACTTTCCTATTTGCCGCGGCATTTCAGTAGAACAATTGTTAATCTCCTAGAATGCACTGGAACTTTATCTGTCTTATTTTATTTTAGCTTGTTTCTGTTTGTCTTTCATTTAATTTCTTTTGCAAATTGCTGTAATGCTTTAATGTTTTATGTAAAGCACTTTGAATTTTGTTCATGAAATGTGCTATACAGATAAACTTGCCTTGCTTCTCTCCTGTCCAGTGTTGAGACCAGGATTGTGCATCGATCTGGTTCGAATGTCCACATAGTATGACAGCAATACTCCAGCAAACTAATATGAATGGAGATTACTAAAACACGGAATGACTGGTACAGTATGGAATGTTCCATCTGTGATTTGTACAGGTGGTGGCTTCCTGTGGTAACGTATCGTCATTTCCTGTGTTGCTGGCTGTGGTGTCGTTGGTCTGTGGTTTGCTCTCCTCAGTCTCCTGAGGATTTTGCCTTTAATTGTATTTTAATCACTTTTTTCCTTCTACCGTCACCTCTCACTTCTGTTTATCAAGCCTCTTGCACCTGTGTGCGCACTCAGTGTCACCTAATCACCCTCTTTAGCGTTCTGTTTACCTTTCATCTGTGTTTTTGTTAGCTTCGGGTTAGCCACTAGCTATGGCTACTAGCTCTCCTTCCTCTCCTCCTCTGGTGTGCTCTCTATGTCAGATGTTTAGTTACACCTCTGCCTCTTTTAGTGATAATGGTCAGTGTAATAAATGTTGTCTTTTTGAGGAGCTCGAGGCCAGGCTGTCTGATTTGGAATCCCGGCTCCGCTGCTTTGAAACACTGTCTGCACCACTTAATAATGACGGACGCCCCTAAGCTGCAGCAGAGCTCCCTAGCATAGGGCGGCCTGCTAGCGGTCCTCTGGTCCTCCTCAGCAGCGACGAGACTGGGTGGGTGACGGTGAGAAGGAAGCCTAGCCGAAAAGCCCCGGTTCACCACCAACCTGTTCATGTTTCTAATCGTTTTTCCCCGCTCAATGACACACCCGCTGAGGAAAAAACTCTGATCATTGGCGACTCTGTAGTCAGAAACGTCAACCTAGAGACTCCAGCGGCCATAGTCAAATGCATTCCAGGGTCCAGAGCAGGCGACATCGAGTCAAATTTGAAAATGCTGGCTAAAAGTAACTGTAAATACTCCTCAATTGTGATCCACGCCGGCATTAATGACGTCCGACTCCGGCAGTCAGAAGTCACAAAACTTAACGTGGAATTGGTGTGTGACTTTGCAAAAACGATGTCTGCCTCTGTAGTATTCTCTGGGCCCCTCCCCAATCTGACCAGTGATGACATGTTTAGCCGCTTGTCATCCTTCAACCGCTGGCTGTCTGTGTGATGTCCTGCAAACAACGTGGGCTACATAGACAATTGGAACTCATTTTGGGGAAAACCTGGTCTTATTAGACGAGACAGCGTCCATCCCACTTTGGATGGTGCGTCTCATTTATCTAACAATCTGGCATCATTTTTATCCAAATTTCCAAAACCTTGACAACTCAAGAGTTGGGACCAGGAAGCAGAGTCGCAGTCTTACACGCCTCTCTGTAGCTCCTCTTCATCCACCACCCCTCAACTTAGCCCCTGTCTTCCCCATCAGAGAATCATTGTCTGCTCCCTCCAAAGTAAATAAAAATATAATGTATAAGCATCCCAAAGTGATTAAACAAAAAGTTGGTAAAACTCAAATTAAACATGAAGCCTCTAAATTGAATGATTTGGCCTCTGTTCCTCCTCATAATTTAAAAATTAAATGTGGTTTGTTAGATATTAGGTCTCTAACTCCTAAGTCTGTTAGTCCATGATCTGTTAATTGATCATCAGATTGATTTAATATCTCTTACAGAGACTTGGTTAGGGCAAGAGGATTATGTTGGTTTAAATGAATCAACTCCCTCTGGTTATTTAAACTGTCAAAATCCCAGAAGTTCTGGTCGTGGAGGAGGAGTAGCAAAAATTTACCATTCCAAATTACTAGTTAATGTAAAGCAAAAAACACGTTTTCATTCCTTTGAGGGCCTGGTCCTCAGTATTGGGCGTTTTAGCAATTTTAGGTTAAACCCAATTTTATTTGCCATAGTTTATCATCCTCCATCAACCTACTCAGAGTTTTTATCCAAATTTGCCGAATTCTTAGCTGATTTAGTGCTGAAATCAGATAGAATAATTATAGTAGGGGACTTAAATATACATGTAGATGGAGATAGTGGTTGCCTTAATATGGCATTTAATTTATTATTAGACTCGATGGGGTTTTCTCAGAAAGTAGGAAATTCTACCCATTATCTCCACCATACGTTGGACCTTGTTCTGACATATGGCATAGAAAATAGAAAATCTGGTAGTATCTCCTCACAACCTTGTACTGTCAGACCATTGTCTGTTAACCTTTGATTTTACTATTTCTGACTATTTGGCTCCTAAAGAAAAATATTACTATAGTAGATGCCTCTCAGATGATGTTGTTACCAAATTTATGCAGATTGTTTCCTCTATGCCATGTGTCAACACAATGGAAATAAGCTATAGACAGCTTACTCCTTCTGTAATTGATAGCATGGTAGATAGTGTTACAGCTTCTCTGCATTAGACTCTAGACATGGTAGCTCCTTTCAAAAAGAGAAAGTCTAATCAGAGATTTCTAACTCCTTGGTTCAACACAGAAACTCGTAGCTTAAAACAGAAGACTCATCAATTAGAAAGAAAATGGCGCTCAACTGACTCCTTTCAATGTGGAGGAGCAGCGGTTCTACTCTGAGCCTATCCCGGATGACTGAGCTCCTCACCCTATCTCTGAGGGTGAGTCCAGAAATCCTACGGAGAAAGCTCATTTCAGCCGCTTGTATCCGCGATCTTGTTCTTTCGGTCATTACCCAAAGCTCGTGACCATAGGTGAGAGTAGGAACGTAGATTGACTGGTAAATCGACAGCTTTGCCTTAGAACTAAGCTCCCTCTTCACCACAACAGACCGGTACAACATCCGCATCACTGCAGATGCTGCTCCAATCTGTCTGTCAATCTCTCGCTCCATTTTCCCCTCACTCGTGAATAAGACCCCAAGATACTTAAACTCCTCCACTTGGGGCAGGAGCCTGTCCCCAACCCAGAGAGGGCAATCCACCTTTTTCCGGCTGAAGACCATGGACTCGGACTTGGAGGTGCTGATTCTCATCCCAGCCGCTTCACAATCAGCGGCAAACTGTCCCAGCAAGAGTTGTAGGTCATTGCTGGATGAAGCCAACAGGACAACATCATCTGCAAACAACAGAGATGAGATCCTGTGGTCACCAAGCATGACACCCTCCATTCCCTGGCTGCGCCTAGAAATCCTGTCCATAAAAATTATGAACTGGATCGGTGACAAAGGGCAGCCCTGGCGGAGTCCTACTCTCACTGGGAATGACTCCGACCAAGTGTTGGTAATACGAACCAAACTCTCACAACGGTCATACAAAGACCGAATAGCTCGTAACAACAAGCCCGATACCCCATACTCCCGAAGCACCCCCCACAAAAAACCACGAGGGACGCGGTCAAATGCCTTCTCCAAGTCCACAAAACACATGTAAACTGGTTGGGCAAACTCCCAAGAACCCTCAAGAATTCTCGAGAGGGTAAAGAGCTGGTCCGATGTGCCACTGCCAGGACGAAAACCACACTGCTCCTCCTGAATCTGAGGTTGGACCAACGGCCGGACTCTCCTCTCCAGTACCTTGGCATAGACCTTCCCAGGGAGGCTGAGGAGTGTGATGCCTCTAAAGTTGGAGCACACCCTCCGGTCCCCTTTTTTGAAGAGAGGAACCACCTCCCCGGTTTGCCATGCCAAAGGCACTGCCCCCCGACCTCCACGCAATGTTGCAGAGGCGTGTCAACCATGACAGCCCAACAACATCCAGGGCCTTGAGGTACTCAGGGCGAATCTCGTCCACCCCCGGGGGCCGGCCACCAAGGAGATTTTTAACCACCTTGACAACCTCAGCCCCTGTGATAGGTGAGTCATCCCCCTCGTCCCCAAACCCTGCTTCCTCTGTGGAAGGCGTATCAGTGGGATTGAGGAGATCCTCGAAGTATTCCTTCCACCGCCCAACGATATCCCCAGTCGAAGTCAACAGTGTCGCATCCGCACCATACACAGCGTGGACAGGGAGCTGCTTTCCCCTCCTGAGGCGCCGGACAGTTTGCCAGAATCTCTTCGAGGCCGACCGAAAGTCTTGTTCCATGGCCTCACCGAACTCCTCCCATACCCGGGTTTTTGCTTCAGCAACCACCCGAGCTGCACTCCGCTTGGTCTGCCGGTACACCTCAGCTGCTTCGGGGGTCCCACAAGCCAACCAAGCCTGATAGGACTCCTTCTTCAGCTTAATGGCCCCCTTCACCACTGGTGTCCACCACTTGGTTCGGGGGTTGCCACCACAAGATGCACCGACCACCTTGCGGCCGCAGCTCTGGGCCGCTGCTTCAACAACAGAGGTGGAGAACATGGCCCATTCAGACTCCATGTCTCCAGACTCCCTCGGAATGTGGTTGAAGTTCTTCCAGAGGTGGGAGTTGAAGACCTCCCGGACAGGGGCCTCAACCAGACGTTCCCAGCACACCCTCACTATACGTTTGGGTCTACCAGGTCTGAATGGCTTCCTCCCCTGCCATCGGAGCCAACTCACCACCAGGTGGTGATCAGATGACAGCTCTGCACCTCTCTTTACCCGGGTGTCCAAGACATACGGTCGCAGGTCTGATGACACAATAACAAAATCGATCATCGACCTGCGACCTAGGGTGTCCTGGTGCCAAGTGCACATATGGACACCCTTATGCTTGAACATGGTGTTCGTTATGGACAAACTGTAGTTAGCACAGAAGTCCAATAACTGAACACCACTCGGGTTCAGATCGGGCAGGCCGTTCCTCCCAATCACCCCCCTCCAGGTTTCACTGTTGTTGCCCACGTGCGCATTGAAGTCCCCCAGTAGGACAATGGAGTCTCCAAGAGGAGCACCCTCCAGCACCCCAGTCACAGACTCCAAAAAGGGTGGGTACTCTGAAACATCATTTGGTGCATAGGCACTGTTTGGATCAGTTTACTCCAATTGACCTTTTAGCGTTAGACAAAATAATTTCCTCATCCAAACCTTCAACTTGTCTTTTAGACCTTATTCCTACCAGGTTTTTTAAAGAAGTCTTGCCATTTATTGGTAGCTCTATTCTTTAAATAATCAATTCTTCATTAACATTAGGCCATGTACCGCAGGCTTTTAAAACTGCTGTAGTTAAACCCTTACTCAAAAAGTCAACGCTGGATGCAGGAGTTTTAGCTAACTATAAACCAATCTCTAATCTCCCTTTCATTTCAAAAATCTTAGAAAGAGTTGTTGCTGCACAATTATTTGACCAGGGAAATTGTTTATTTAAAGAGTTTCAGTCTGGGTTTAGAATCCATCATAGTACTGAAACAGCCTTAGTGAAGGTCACTAATGACCTCCTTATCGCATCTGATAATGGACTTGTTTCTGTACTTGTCCTTTTAGACCTTAGTGCAGCTTTTGATACTACAGTATCAATCATAATATTCTTCTTGATAGATTAGAACACTATGCTGGACTTAATGGAACTTTGTTGCAGTGGTTTAGATCTTATTTATCTGATAGGTTCCAGTTTTTCATGTCAATAATGAGTTTTCTTTCAACTCAAAGCTCAGTCATGCAGTTCCACAGGGATCTGTGCTAGGCCCTACTCTTTTTAGTTTATATATGCTTCCGTTATACAATATTATTAGAAAGCACTGTATACATTTTCATTGTTATGCAGATGACACACAATCATACCTGTCAATGAAGCCACAGATGATAGTAATCAATTAGCCAAGTTGGAAGCCTGTCTTAAGGAAATCAAAGCTTGGATGACTTGTAATTTCCTGCTATTAAATTCAGATAAGACTGAAGTCATTCTTGTTGGTCCAAAAAACCTTAGAAATACCTTTCCAAATCAAACTTTTAGTTTGGATGCAGTTACTCTTTCTCTTAATAGCTCTGTGAGGAACCTTGGAGTTATTTTTGATCAAGATCTGTTTTTCAATTCACATATTAAACATGTTTCTAAGACTGCCTTCTATCATTATTGCCAAGATTAGGAGCATCTTATCTCAGAGTGATGCTGAGAAACTGATCCACACTTTTGTTAGCTCGAGATTAGATTATTGTAACTCTTTATTATCAGATTGTCCTACAACATCTTTAAAAAGTCTTCATTTGATCCAAAATGCTGCATCAAGAGTTTTAACAGGTACTAGAAAGAGAGATCATATCCGGTTCTGTCCTCCCTTCATTGGCTTCCCATAGAGTTTAGAATTAAGTTTAAAATCCTTCTTCTCACTTTCAAAGTGCTCAACAATCAGGCCCCTTTTTATTTACTTCCCTATTATCCTAACAGAGCACTACGCTCCCAAAATGCAGGATTACTTGTAATACCTTGAATCTCCAAAAGTACAATGGGAGGCAGAGCCTTCAGTTATCAAGCTCCTCTCCTGTGGAACCAGCTGCCAATCTGGATTTGGGAGTCAGACTCGATCTCTGTTTTTAAGCATAGGGTTAAAACCTTCCTTTTTGATATAGCCTACAATTAGGGAGGGATCATGTGTTTCTGAACCCTCCCTTAGTTATGCTGCTACTAGGTTTAGACAGCCGGGGGACCTCCAATAATGCACTGGGCTTCACTCCTTTCTTCACTCTTAATTAAATATTTTTTTTTTTTGCTGGTCATTAACATCTGTTTGTTTTCTCCCATAGATTGAGTCCCCATTGTACTGTTTGCTCTCTACATGTCTGTTCTTTTCATCTTCTCTATCCCCTCACCCCCCAGCCAGTCGCAGCAGATACCTGCCCCTCCCTAAGCCTGGTTCTGCTGGAGGTTTCTTCCTGTTAAAAGGGAGATTTTCCTCTCCACCGTCGCCAAGCGCTGCTCACAGGGGATCGCCTGATTGCTGGGGTCTTTCTGCAGTTGTGGGGGTTTCCCCTTCAGTTGAAAGTGCTATGAGATGACTGTTGTTGTGAAATGGCGCTATATAAATAAAGTTGAATTGAATTGAATAACGGTCCGTCCATTCGGTATACTGCCATTCCCAACTGTCGTAAATACAGAATGTTCTAGGGGTCCTGTTAGCTAGCAATCTCAAGTGTTTTATAAACATGTACTTGCAACGTTATATATGGAATGTTCCATATGAAACGCTAACTAGTCCTGCTAGCTCAAGTGTTTTACTAACATGAAAATATAATGTTGTTTACATGTACATGTTCCATAGTGTTCCTGCGAGCTAATGGTCCATATGTGTTCTGTAGATACTGAATGTTCCATACAGAATGCTAGAAAAGCATAAGCATAAGTGACAGTTTGTTTATAAAGTATCTTTTTTATAAAACCAGACCTACCAAAAAAAAAAAAAAATGCTTTTTGTGATTTATGGATTAATGAACAAACACAACTGGGAAGCCTGATAACACAGGGTTACAAAAATATTTTTTTTGTAAGTTGTCTGTGCTTTTTCAACTGATTTAAGACAATTTTGCACCGCTGAATCCGAAAATGGCATCCGTTTCTCTTGATCTGGTGCTTAGTAAAAACCTGTACTTACTTAGTACTGTGGATGTATTTACCTTTATATAAAGGTAAGTACTTGTAAATTGAATGTTTCGTCATCATTGTTCAAAATTCAGAGAATTTCAAGACATAAAAAAGAATTTTGCATCATATAAAGCGAAAATACCCGTACATGTAAGCAAAAACATGTGGCCATAATTCAAAAAGTTGACCTGATCGAGCAAAACCAATGTGATTTTTGGATTCAGCACATCAAAATTGTCCTAAATCAGCTAAATAAACTTAGACAATAAATTTGGTGTTGACCAGTGTAATCCACGAACCTTACGATATGTTCCTTAGTTTCTTACTGCATGTATTTATTTATTGATAACTGCAATTGCATTTATTTACAACCGTCAGGTTGACATAGAACTGACAGGAGGCAAGATTGGCAGATGTCCTGTTTGGAACATGTATGGAACATGTATGGAATGGAACATGTGCAGAACATGTACAGAACATGTACAGTATGGAATGTGTACAGAAGATGTATTGAACATGTACAGAGCATGTATGGAACATGTACAGAAGATGTATGGAACATGTATGGAACAGAAGATGTATTGAACATGGATGGAACATGTACAGAACATGTATGGAATGGAACATATACAAAATATGTACAGAACATGTACGGACCATGTATGGAACAGAAGATATATGGAACGTAGAGGTGGGACAAAAAATCAATTCAGTGATGAATCGCGATACTTGACACTAATGATGATCCACGGCCCCTAAACACATGGATCGATCTTTTATTAATTATATATATTCATGTAAATGTTGCATACTCTCTTGGGTATTCAACCAATTGCGCTTTCAGTCCACTAGATAGTGCAAAGCAAGCACCCAGTAAAGTGAAGTCATAGCTTGTCTCGTAAGATTTGCAGCCAGCTTTGAAAGTTAGAAAGCTCAAAGTTAGCTCAAATGTCAGGCCGTTTTTGGATCTTATAACAAAGATGGAAGGAAAGACCTTGAGCAACAACACAACAAAGCAACAACCAAAAAACAAACCATAATACGTGGACCAGCACACATCTTGGAGCAGCGTTAGCAACAGCTAATCTATAAACACATCATCATGGAGCTTGTGAGCAGCACTCGGAGAAAAAGGTAATTTTATTTATGAAGCGCTTTTAAGATAAGATAAGATAAGCCTTTATTAGTCCCACAACGGGGGAATTCCAGGATTGCAACAGCACAGGGATAGCAACACTCAGAGCAACAATCAGAAGGCAAGAAAAAAAACAAGCAAGCAAGAGCAGCTAATATACATATGTACATATTACTATAAAATATATATATACACACACACAGACACACAGTGCAGAGCATTGTAGCTGGATGGAATAAATATATGAATATGTAAACACACAGTGCGGAGCATTGTAGCTAGATGGAATAAATATGTAAATATATAAACACCCACAGTACGGAGCAATGTAGCTAGATGGAATAATATGTAGATATATAAACACACAGTGCGGAGCATTGTAGCTAGATGGAATAAATATATAGATATATAAATATAAACCCACCCAGTGCGGAGCATTGTAGCTAGATGGAATAAATATGTAAATATATAAACACACACAGTGCAGAGCATTGTAGCTAGATGGAATAAATATGTAAATATATAAACACACACAGTGCAGAGCATTGTTGCTATATGGGATGAAACAGCACAACCGTCTACTTAGTTATCCTACATGGTATGATTATGTGCCCATACATATTCTCACTCTCCAAAGCGACCGGTATTTTCCTAGTTGTATGCCGGAGGGGACCATTGTGTAAGTCTATTGCATCTTTGCATTCAAAAAACTATTAGTTTGTTACGTCTTTTTGCTATCTCTGCGAGCAGCTCTGCTTAGGTTGTACAGTCTGACAGCCGTTGGTAGGAAGGACCTGCGAAACCTCTCGGTTGTGCACCTGGGATGATGTAGTCTGCTGCTAAATGAGCTCCTCAGTGCATCCAGTATGTCCTGCATAGGGTGGAACTCGGACTCCAGCAGAGATGACAGTTTAGCCACCGTCCTTCTCTCTCCTATCTCCTCCACCAGATCAAGGCGCTGCCCCAGGACAGAGCTAGCTTTCTTGATCAGTTTGTTCAGTCTCTTCCTATCGGCTGCAGTAATGCCACTGCCCCAGCAGACCACTCCAAAAGTGATGGCTGATGCCACCACCGTGTCATAGAATGTCTTCAGGAGCACCCCTTGTACACCAAAAGACCTGAGCCTCCTCAGTAGGAACAGCCTGCACTGTCCCTTCTTGTAGAGTTCGTCGGTATTGTGTGACCAGTCTAGTTTATTGTTCAGATGAACACCCAGGTACTTACAGGATGTCACCATCTCGATGTCTGTTCCCTGTATATTTACTGGTGCTGTGAGGGGTTGTCCTTGCCTGCGACAGTCCACCACCAGCTCCTTAGTTTTCCTCGCGTTGATCTGGAGGCAGTTCCGATGGCACCAGTCCACGAAGTCCTGGATAAGCCCTCTGTACTCAGTTTCATCTCCATTGGAGATGAGGCCAACGATCGCAGAGTCATCAGAGAACTTCTGTAGATGGCAGTGTGTTGTGTTGTGTGAGAAGTCCGCAGAATAAAGAGTGAACAGGAAGGGAGCCAGCACCGTTCCCTGGGGGGCCCCCGTGCTACTGATGATCGTGTCGGACACACAGTCCCGGGTTCTCACAAACTGAGGCCGGTTCGTGAGGTAGTCCAGGATCCATGATGACAGGTGCTGGTCCACCCCTGTGCAGAGCAGCTTGTCCTTCAGGATCATCGGTTGGATGGTGTTGAAAGCACTGGAGAAGTCAAAGAACATGATCCTCACCATATTCCCGGGCTTCTCTAGGTGGGACAGAGAACGGTGAAGGAGGAAGATCACCGCATCCTCCACCCCAATGCCATGCTGGTAGGCGAACTGGAGTGGATCCATCGCTGGTTCCACCAGGGGGCGGAGGTGAGCAAGGAGCAGTCTCTCCAGGGTCTTCATCAAGTGGGACGTCAAGGCCACCGGTCTGTAGCTGTTCAGGTCTTTGGGGTGGGAAGTTTTTGGTACAGGTACCACACAAGATGTTTTCCACAGCTGTGGTACCCTCCCCAGTTTCAGGCTTAGGTTGAAGATATACGTCACAATCCCACACAGCTGGTCTTCAGAGACATGTAGTCACAAAGCGCTGTACAAAAGGAATTTGATAGATAAAAATTAAAAAAAATACAAAAACAAGTTAAAACACAATATCAGAATAATTTAAAAATATCAGACTTTCCATTAAAAAACAGTTGACTTGAAACTCAATGGAAAGCCTCCTTAAACAAAACAGTTTTCAGCTGCTTTTTAAAAGAGTCCACGGAGTCAGATAAACGCCGCTGGAGTAGGAGTCTGTTCCAAACACCGCCGTCCACCGCCCTCCATCTGTGCAGAGGTGCAACTCCGTGGAAAATGAAGCCCCAAGAATATTATATGAAAGAGATGTCAACAGTTTTACTTTAGGACATGATTTGAGGTTGAATAAGGTGAAAACAATTTGAAAGCTATGGCATCATGATACTCGACATTGCAATATCGGGAGTGACGTTGAATCATGATAGGATCATATTGTGACACAAGTATTATGATTCAAATCGAATTGCGAGGTCCCTCGCTATTCCCACCCCTAATTGAAGAACATGTTTGGTACAGAACATATACAGAACATGTATGGAACATGTACAGAACATGTCTGGTATGGAACATGTTTGGAACTTTCTGTACCGTACCGTTCATTCCATGTTTCAGTAGGCACCGATATGACCTCCCAGAATTAATAAAATGAGGAATTTGTGCCGCGCTATGGACTGTCCAAAGGAAACAGTACCCACTTTTTTTGTTCCATTTCAGCATGATTACAGACGTGGACAAAATTGTTGGTACCCCTCTGTTAATGAAAGAAAAAAACCACAATGGTCACAGAAATAACTTGAATCTGACAAAAGTGGTAATAAACAAAAATTCTATGAAGATTAACCAATGAAAATCAGACAATGCTTTTGAATTGTGGTTCAACAGAATTACTTTAAAAAACAAACTCATGAAACAGGCCTGGACAAAAATGATGGTACCCCTAGAAAAGATTGAAAATAATGTGACCATAGGGACATGTTCAACCAAGATGTGTCCTCTAATTAGCATCACAGGTGTCTACAAACTTGTAATCAGTCAGTCGGCCTATTTAAAGGGTGACAAGTAGTCACTGTGCTGTTTGGTGACATGGTGTGTACCACACTAAACATGGACCAGAGGTAGCAAAGGAGAGAGTTGTCTCAGGAGATTAGAAAGAAAATTATAGACAAGCATGTTAAAGGTAAAGGCTATAAGACCATCTCCAAGCAGCTTGATGTTCCTGTGACTACAGTTGCACATATTATTCAGAAATTTAAGATCCACGGGACTGTAGCCAACCTCCCTGGACGTGGCCGCAGGAGGAGACGGATAATACGAATGGTAACAAAAGAGCCCAGAACAACCTCTAAACACATTCATGGTGAACTCCAAGGTCAAGGTACATCAATGTCAGATCGCACCATCCGTCGTTGTTTGAGCCAAAGTGGACTTCATGGGAGACAACCAAGGAGGACACCACTGTTGAAAACAAATCATAAAAAAGCCAGCCAGAAATAAATGATGACTCCCATCCTTTGCACTGCCACTTTCAGCTTCTTCCCTCCAGACGGAGGTTTGCTGTCCTAAAAAGTAAAACCCAGTGCTACAAAAACAGCTTTGTTCCTGCTGCTGTCAAAGAGTTGAACAAGTTGTAACAATATATTGCACATAATTTAGGTACCTATTTATTACTATACTACTATTACTATTTATTATTATTTATTACTCACGTGGAATTGTATAGTAGAAGGAGTCTTTGTCTAATTTGACCTTGTTGTTATATTATACAGTTTCTTTTAACCTGTAATGTACTATCCGAAATAAATAAATTCATTCATTCATTCATTCAAAAAAATTCATTCAAATTCATTCATAAATAAATAAAATTCATTCATTCATTCATTCATTAACTCCATTTTATATTTACTTATTTTTGTAGGATTTTATTTGGGTTCTAAATCTTTTATTGGGTTTTAGACCTTTGAGTTTTTAACCTCTTTGATTAGTCTTTAACTTTTTAATATGACCCTTCTCTCTTATCTCTGGTTTTTCCGTCATCTCTTTGTCTTTATATCCTGACTGATGGAGCCTTGAGTATTTTTATCATGTTTATAGTCAGCTTCATGTGTGCCTGTGTTTGTGTTTATGTTGAATGTAATTGTGGCTTGTAAATATGGATGTCACCTGACTGCAAAACAAATCTACCTACGGGTACAAATAAAGTAACCTGAACCTGAACCTGAACCTGAAGACTGGAATTTGCCAAACTGCATGTTGACAAGCCACAAAGCTTCTGGGAGAATATCCTATGGACAGACAAGACAAAACTGGAACTTTTTGGCAAGGCACATCAGCTCTATGTTCACAGACTCAAAAATGAAGCATACCAAGAAAAGAACACTGTCCCTACTGTGAAACATGGAGGAGGTTCTGTTATGTTCTGGGGCTGCTTTGCTGCATCTGGCACAGGGTGTCTTGAATCTGTGCAGGGTACAATGAAATCTCAAGACTATCAAGGTATTCTAGAGAGAAATGTGCTGCCCAGTGTCAGACAGCATGGTCTCAGTCACATGTCATGGGTCTTGCAACAGGATAATGACCCAAAACACACAGTTAAAAACACCCAAGAATGGCTAAGAGCCAAACACTGGACTATTCTAAAGTGGCCTTCTGTGAGCCCTGATCTAAATCCTATTGAACATCTGTGGAAGGAGCTGAAAAATGCCGTCTGGAGAAGGCACCCTTCAAACCTGAGACAACTGGAGCAGTTTGCTCATGAGGAGTGGGCCAAAATACCTGCTGAGAGGTGCAGAAGTCTCATTGACAGTTACAGAAATCATTTGATTGCAGTGATTGCCTCAAAAGGTTGTGCAACAAAATATTAAGTTAAGGGTACCATCATTTTTGTCCAGGCCTGTTTCATGAGTTTGTTTTTTAAACTAATTCTGTTGATCCACAATTCAAAAGCATTGTCTGATTTTCATTGGTTAATTTTCATAGAATTTTTATTTATTACCACTTTTGTCAGATTCAAGTTATTCCTGTGACCATTGTGGGTTTTTCTCTCATTAACAGAGGGGTACCAACAATTTTGTCCACGTCTAATTGCGATTAATAGATTATTTTAATTTTCCTATTTTCTTTTAATCATTTTCTGTTTTTTTTAAATTTGATTTGGTAAGTGACCTCTGGAAGTGTACTGTTTTGACATTTTTCCATCTTGTAAGTTTTCCCATAAATGTGGGACTTGCTTGTGATGAATTTATGACTTTTCAGTTGCTAAATTCCCAAACTGCATACATACGTTGAGCCAGTGTCGACAAGTTTACATCAGGAAAACATCTTATAGAGGTGGTTTGCACATTGACAAGACATAGGCTAGACCTCGGCATAATGCTGAAAAAAAGATGCTTGTAAATTTGGAAAAGACTTCCTGTCCTGTCACACACATGTACGACGGCACTAGGTAAAGTGCAGTGCAGAAGTTGTTGTTCATATATGGACCCCGCCCTCCTACTGATCCAGTTTTGTGGGTCATGTGACTCGCACCGTCTTGCTGGCTGCTAGATAGCTTCACAGCTGCACTGAGGGAGTCCTGGATGAAGGTACCATCACGCAAGTCTTATGGACCTCTGGTCAAGACTCAGTCTGTGATGTTGTGAAATAGTACTATATAAATTGTTAAAATCCCGATTCTTTGATTGAAAGAGCCAAGAATAAGCCAGAGAATTCTTCAAGTCAAAGATGCAACATTTATTCAGAGGTCACATGTAAAGCAAGCAGTGCTGGGTTCAGTGTGACGCAGCCCCCTTGGGAGCGTCGCCAGACTGACCCCGATTTCCGGGTGCAACTTACATTCTGCTACGTATGGCTCTTGCGAGCCATAAATAAGAGCCAAGGGCTGACCGGTGAGTTTGCGTTGTTTATTAATGATAACGGAAAGGAACAAAGGAAAGAGCCTCGTGGGGCAAAACACAAACAATACAAAGGTACACTTACAAATGATGATGATGATGAGAGGGGGACTGGAGCCGGACGTAGGGATTCCAGCCTTACCCACACCGGAGAAGAGCGTGGATAATACGTGCGATGTCACAGCACTGAATAATCAGGACCGCTTCCTTTTATAGTGGTTGACAGCGCCTCAGCTGATGAGAGGTAATCGGCCTCCAGCCGTCCCATAGAGCTTGACAGCTGGAGGCCCGCTGAGATGCTGTCAAAGTAAGAGCTGGGCTGAGGAGGAATATGGTCTGAGCGCCGGTAAAAACGGCGCATGTGACACATTCATCTTCTCGGGTTGGTTGGACCAACCCCGTACAATAGGATGGGCTTGTATGCAACCGTCTGATTGGCCAGTTTAACTCTGATGTGAACAGGCCATCTGCTATTCATGTTAACTATCTCCTAAGATGTACTGTAAAAAGTGTGTGTGTGAGTGTTGGTTTGGGTGTGTAACTAACGTAATAGACCTGACTAAAAGAAGGGAGAGAGAGAGAAAGAGGGCTCTATAGCTCTGCCTGATTCCTGTTTATCAGATTTTGGCTGCGTAATACTTCAGACTGTAGTCTGACACTTAACATATTTGTTCATAAGAATGTAAACAAAATATGTATAGAGTATGTGTAGAGCATAATGGGAGATTACCTACAGAATTATTATTTTGGCACTCTAACTTTTCACAACCCTTTGAAAATAAAGTGGAATTGAATTGGATAACAGTTGGAGGCTAACTGTGGTTTATCTCCAGTCCATTTCCATTTCTCCATCTGCTTCTTGGTATGTTCAGATGAAATAAAGTTTTGGAAAAAAAAAAGCTGCAAATTTTTGAGGAAAAAAAATCACAGATTTATGAGAAAGTTGAAAATTTTTTGATTTATTTTTTCGCATTTCTGCTTAGAACTGGTGAATCAAAGTTGTGTTATTCAGTTTTGTAACATGGCATAAAAGGTTTATGATGATATTTGGTTAACAATTCTCTCTTTTCCTAATTGGGGAGGGAGGGCAGTGTCTCCCGGTTCCCCCTTGATTTCCACCTATGAATGGGGATGGGGTGGCAGGCACTCCCCGCCATGACCAGGTCTCCTGCTTGATCAGCAGGATGTGGTGCTCGTTAATACCCCACTGTTAACGGTCTGACTCTTCATTAATTAATTAACAGCTGCCCTTTATGCTGCCTGTTGACAGATCCGGCGCAGGAGGCCCACCCCCGCCACGCTGTTCAGGGTAGCCGACCAGACATCTCCTGAGGACGACCAGTCCACCCACCAGGTAAAGGTAGAGACAGACCAGTTTGTTTTTTTTTTATCATAAATGTGTCTGTGGTCCTCCTGAACCATTTCACCACCACCCCCATGATAACATGTGAGGACTTCTCCTTGTTTTTCCCATGAGCAGCTGTGATTCATTTACACCCAGACCCAGTAACTCAGGGCTGTTTCTGTGGAGCCTCTTCAGGGTTGTGTGTTGGGACCCCTGCTGTTTTGGAATGGGGGGGAGAGTTCAAACCTTTTAAAAATGGGGCAAAATCTCCAGTGAAAACATAAAAACTCTGGTCATTGTCATGATGAACAGAAACAGAATAATAACTACAGGGCACTCAGAGAGCACATACCTCCACCAAGACTCCGTCCCTTACTTCCTCCCTCTGTCCATCCGTGCATTGTCGGATAGGGCCTTGGCGGAGGTATGCGCTTGTAGATCACCTCCCCAGTCTAACAGGTTCATCCTCAGGCTGAGGGACACCTCTGCTGAAAATTTCATCAGAATCTGTCCAGGAGTTTTTACCTGATCTTGCTAAGGACCTTGTTACACAGACGGAGATCACTGGGTGACCACTGAGAAATCAAAAACTGACCCGATTTCTCAATCTCAATCAACCTTTCCTCCTAGTTTTGTAAATTTGTAACTTTTTCCCATAAATTTTGCCTGTGTTATCATCTGGCTTTTTTCAGTCGTTCAATTAGCACCTTTGATCACATTTGTGCAACGTTACTCTTTCAAACATATACCAACATTCATAAGTCTGTACCTCATTTGTAAAAATTTGTGACCCCCCCCCCCCGTAACCATCACCCCCCCTTATTAAAACATAACTACTGCTGAGCGTGTCTGTTTGTCCACAGTGGGTGGTGGGTGAGAACGGCGTGCTCAAACCAAAACGAGTCAATCCGAACGTCTACCAGCCTCCGTCACTCAAAGGTTGGTGATGAAAGGCTCACTCATTCATGCAGGTGGTGCGTGTGTGTGTGTGCGTGTGTGTGTGTGTGTGTGTGATTTATCCTCTTGTCCCTGTCCCTGATTTTTTCAGTTTTACCGTGCTTCGCTGCAGTCAGCTTCCTTCTGCTCTGAACAAACCTGCGTGTGACAGATGGGTTGGTGTGCATTAATAAAGGGCCGTGCATGTTTTTATGATCTGCATGTGTGATATGCATCGGCACATTTCTGCTTTTAACATAAACACAACAGCAGGGTCCATATATCAGAGATTAAAGCGTGACAGACTGAGTGTGAGTCTAGAAAGTCTGGATCATCCAGGATTACTCTGGGTTGTGTGTACAGCTGTGGGGCGCGCTCACACACACATCCACAGAGGAACCACACTCACATGCACACATGCTCCTCTGATAAAACTCTGGGATCCTGTCAGCAGGTTTTCATTGACCGAGGACTCTGTGTCATGTGAGGAGTGATGATGATGATGATGATGACAGCCTCGGTCCTGCTGCAGAAATCCGTCCTCTGTCAGATTCAGAGAGAGGAGGTTACATAACGCATAATAGTGACCCACCTCAGAGCTGCACCGTGTGTCTGTGAGAGTGAAAGAATGAAGGACAGAGGAGCCAAGGTGACCTGTGCAGCACAGGAAGTGTGAGAGAGAGAGAGAAGGGAGCATGTGTTTGAGCTGAAGAAAGATCCTGGTGGTGCAGATACACAGATGGAGAAACGTCGCTGGAGCTGCCTGACCAGGACAGTCATGGAGGGAATCCTCCGACTTCAGTCGTGGTGTGGTTAACGTAGCAGAGGTGTCATGTGACATGGCTGAACTTCACAGCTGTGGTGGTGATACTGCAGCAGTTCAGACACACTTTATCAAGAATTATTGATAAATGTTGCAAATCCAAACTTACCTCTGTACGTAGCAGAGGAAGAAGAGCACAGAGGGGGCGGTCGTCATCACAACCAGGACCCTGCTGCGGGCGCCTCAGGTTGCTGGACAGTCCATGGTAGTGGCCTTAGCTTGACTGAGGTCAAGACAATGAGGTTCTAAGTCGACTTCAACTTCTTTGGCCTGTGTTTTTTTTTTAGTGCATCATGTTGGATTCTCCAGTTGGTGGGTTATTTCCGCCACAGGGGTTGGTCCAGTAACCAGTCAGTGCTCATTCTGCAGATGTGGCCCAACTACCACGGTTCTGAACTTGTTCTTCAATGGTCATTCACAGATGGCATCCTTGGTAATATGACCATGGAGTGAAACTCCAAGGATTCATTCCAATTCAACTTTATTTATACAGCTCCATTTCACAACAACAGTCATCTCATAGCACTTTCAACTGTAGGAGAAACCCCCACAATTGCAGAAAGACCCCAGCAATCAGGTGATCCCCTGTGAGCAGCACTTGGCAGTGGTGGAGAGGAAAAACTCCCTTTTAACAGGAAGAAACCTCCAGCAGAACCAGGCTCAGAGAGGCGCAGTCATCTGCTGCGACTGGCTGGGGGGTGAGGGATAGAGAAGATGAAGAAAAGAACAGACATGTAGAGAGCAAACAGCACAATGGGGACTCAATCTATGGGAGAGAACAAACAGATGTTAACCCCTTGCACTCCGGTCAATTTCCCTAAAAATGCCAAAAAATAATGTGCCCAAAGTAAATCGAAAGCTGTTCTTCAATCCTTTGCAGCATCTTCATGAGGTTGGTCTCATTTAAAAGAAAACACTTTGAATTTTTTGGCAAAAACAAACATAATCTCTCTAAGTGCTCCGGCCACTGAGTTATAGTCATCTAAACATAGTGAACTTGAAGAAAATAAATTTGGCCTGGGTGTTTTTTCGGATACAAATGCTTGCAAATAACACACAGCTTCAGATCCGGGCTGGAAAATGCAACAGAAATGTAGAACCAAGTGTTATCCAGCTGAGGTCCAAATTTTGTAACAATACCACAAAAAATGAATATATTACACAGCTTTTTCCTCAGGTAGTTCCCAGGCATTTTTGAACTGTGTCAAATTGTGCCAAATGGCACAGTTTGGAAAAACGTCTGTAACTTTTGAATGATTCAATATAGAAGCTTCATCTTGGGCTCTAATGAAAGGTGACACTCAGGGCTGTGTGTGTGTGTGTGTGGGGGGGGGGGGGGGGGGTTGTCCCCACCCCCCGCTACAGAGGACGGACATCACCCGTTGCGCCACGGTCCGTCATGCAGCGATGACGCACAGCTGTAATTTACCAATCGGTCAAAAGTCATTTTGATGACAATTTTCAGGGATAAAGAATAATTTAGCTTAGAACACTTACCTCTTCACAGCAGAAGCGGAGCTGGCGAACTTCTTCCTCATTGTCAGACGAACGCGACGCTGGTCTCGCAACCCGATCAAAACATAATTCCATTATTGCGGTTTTGCGCTTCCATGATGGCGGTTTTTGGCGAACGATTTTTTAAAACAAATAACAGTAGTAATTAAAAATAGACTGGCGAACGCGTGTGTGTCACTCAGCCTTCGTCGTCGGCCTCCGTCGGTCTATGATGACCATGGAAGAAAATCGTAATGTCTACTCTGCTGGGACAAAAACAAAAAAAGCACCGCCTGTGGCCGCACATGCCACATGCACATGCAATGCACATGCACATGCACATGCAATCATCAGCGGGCAGATAGCTAATAAAAGGATAATTGCATTTCCCTCAAGTCTGTCTTTTGTCCCCTGGGTCCAGAATTCTGTCAGTACAGCTCCGTCAGAGCAACCCAGCAGACAGCGTGCTAGCACGCCGCTTTAACACCTTAGAAGCTCGAGTGGAGTAGTTAGCGTACCAACAGAATGTTATCCTCAGTCAGCTAACTCAAATTAACAGCCGGTTGGATCGTCTGGATGGACAGCGGACATTCCCTCCGGCTTCCGGGGTCCCGTCGGCCCCCGTTAGCCCCCCTCCTAGCCAGGCTAGTCAGGTTCCATCGGCCCGGCTCACACCAGTCCCCACGCCAGCTCTCTTCGGTGGTAAGCTCAGGGAGGCCGTGGGTTTATTCTACCATGTGAGACGGTTTTCCAGCGAGTGCCAGGGGATTTTCCCACTGATCACAGCAGGATAGGCTACATAGCTAACTTGCTAGAGGGTAGGGCGCTAGCTTGGGCCTATGCCATTATGGCCAAGCCCAGTTATTCTAGTCTTACATATCAACAGTTCATTGCCAATTTTCACGAGGTGTTTGACCACTCCGACCGGGATAGCGTGCTTACCACCCGGTTGTTAAATCTCCGACAGGGCGGTAGGTCCGTGGCGGACTACGCTGTCGATTTCCGGGTGGTGGCTGCTGAGGTCGGGTGGGAGGATGCCTCGTTGTGCAGCATTTTTTTCCGGAGCCTAAGCCCTAGTCTTAGAGATGAGCTAGCTAGGTTGGATAAACCAGAGAAACTCAGAGTTGATTTCTCTTATCATTAATTTGGATAACAGGCTGAGGGAATGAGCAGCCGAGCGAAGAGCTTCCAGCCACTCAAGCGCGCAGTTTTTTCGCTCTTCACAGTCATCCCAGTTGGCCCTGCCCTCACCGGAAGCACTAGATGGGCAGGAGGATATGGTAGTCGGGCACTCTAAAATTCCGTTAGCTGAGAAGCAGCGCCGCAGGGAGTTAGGGCTGTGTATGTATTGTGGAAGTAGTGAGCACGAGGTAGAGAGTTGCATCATTTGGCCAAAAGAGGGGGTCCGTGCGTCGCAGTAGGGGGACTCACGGATGCGTCTCAGTCTAAACCACTCACCAATTGCCTTGTGCCCATCAGATTCATTTACAAGCACACAGAATACACCACTCATGCACTGATTGACTCGGGGGCTGAGCAAAGTTTTATGTCAGGAGACCTGGCAACCCGGATACGGCTCCCCTGTCATACTCTCCAGCCACCACTTAAACTGATAGCCCTATCTAAAACCCCCTTAGCGACTGTCTCTCAGTAAACCGCCCCGGTGTCCGTGATTGTTTCTGGGAACCATCGGGAGAACCTACACCTGCTGGTGCTGCCCTCCTCCACGTCCCCGGTCATCCTGGGCTACCCCTGGCTGCAGCTCCATAACCCATCATTTGATTGGCGGACAGGGAACATCACGTCTTGGAGCTCGTTCTGCCTCAGCGTGTGTCTGCAGTCCGCAGCATGCGCCCCATCAGTTACTTTGGCCCCCCCGCGCCCCCCCCCCCCAGATCTGTCCAAGGTGCCACCAGAATACCATGATCTGGGGGCGGTGTTCAGTAAGTCGCAGGCGCCACCACCGCCCCTACGACTGTGCTATTAATCTCCGGGCTGGTGCCCCGCTGCCGTTGAGCTGCCTATACAGCCTGTCAGCTCCAGAGTGGGAGGCGATGGGTACATACAGTATATTAAGGAGTCGCTCAGCTCGGGCATTATCCGCCCATCCTCCTCGGCGGTGGGGGCAGGATTCTTCTTCATCGGCAAGAAGGATGGCTCCCTGCGGCCATGTATCGACTTCAGGGGGCTCAACGACATCACGGTAAAGGATAAGTACACTCTGCCCCTTATGAACACGGCTTTCGACTCCCTCCAGGGGGCCTCTTGGTTCACCAAGCTCGACCTCCGCAACGTTTACCATCTCCTGCGGATTAAGGAGGGAGATGAATGGAAGACGGAATTCCGGACCCCAAGCGGCCATTTTGAATATCTCGTTGACCAACGCGCCCGCCGTCTTCCAGCAGCTGATAAATGACATTCTCCGGGACTTCCTGGGCACCTTTGTCTTCGTCGACTTAGATGACATCCTCATCTTCTCCCGGTCGTTTGAGGAGCATCGGGTGCACATGAGACGGGTCCTCCAACGACTCCTGGAGAACAAGCCATTCGTGAAGGCCGAGAAATGTGAGTTCCACACTAACAAGACTTCATTTCTTGGCTTTGTTATCTCCCACAACCAGGTTATCCCCGACCCGGTGAAGGTCAAGGCGGTGGTGGATCCCCCCCCCCCCCATCCAGGAAGCAACTCCAGCAGTTCCTGGGGTTTGCCAACTTTTATCTCCGCTTTGTGCCCAGGTACAGCATGGTTGCCCGTCCCCTGACCTGTCTCACGTCCCCGAAGGTCCCTTTCCGTTGGACAGAGGAGGCTGCAGCAGTGTTCGGCACCCTCAAGAGGGAATTCTCGTCGTCCCGCATCCTCACGCAGGTGGACCCGTCCCTCCAGTGCTTAGTCGAGGTGGTTGCATCAGACTCCAGGGTGGGGGCAGTGCTCTCCCAGCGCTCTCCTATAGACGGGGTGGTCCGCCCCTGCGCCTTCTTCTCGCACCGCCTGTCTCCAGCAGAGAGAAACTACAACATCGGCGACAGGGAGCTCCTGGCGGTGAAGCTAGCGCTGAAAAAGTGGCGCCACTGGTTGGAGGGGGCTGCTCAGCCCATTGTGGTTTGGACCGACCACAAAAACTTGGAATACCTGAGGACCGCCAAGCAGTTGAATTCCCGGCAGGCCCGCTGGTCACCGTTCTTCGGTCGGTTCGATTTTACGATCACCTACCGCCCCGGGGCCAAGAACGCCAAACCGGACGCCCGTCCAGGCAGTTCTCGGCAGAGGTATCAGAGGACCATGAGCAGACCATCCTCCCACCATCCGGTGTCGTTGGCGCCCTCTCGTGGGACACCAGGGAGAAGGTCGTGAAGGCACAGGACGCGGAGCCCGATCCTGGAGGTGGTCCCTCGGAGCGGTTATTCGTCCCCACATCTGTCTGGGGTGAAGTGATTCAGTGGGCCCATGCCTCGAAATTTGCATGCCATCCAGGGGTGTCCCGCATGGTAGAACTCCTCCAGAGGTCGTTTTGGTGGCCGGGGCTGCGAAGGGACGTCACTGCATACATCCGAGCCTGCGCTCAGTGCACCACTGGGAAGTCCTCTTCTTCTCCACCGGCCGGGCTCCTTCATCCCCTGCCGGTCCCCAGCCGTCCCTGGTCCCACATTGCCCTGGATTATGTGACGGGCTTCCTACCGTCCAACCACTTCACTACGGTCCTTACCATCGTCGATCGATTCTCCAAAGCTGCCCACTTTGTTCCCCTCTGGGGGCTGCCTACGGCACGGGAGACAGCGGACCTATTGGTGCAGCATGTCATACGCCTCCACAGGATCCCCACTGATGTTGTCTCTGATCGTGGGCCCCAATTCGTGTCCCAGGTTTGGAGGGCGTTCTGTAACGCACTGGGGTCAACTGTAAGCCTGTCGTCCGGATACCACCCGCAGAGCAATGAGCAGTGCGAACAGGCAAATCAAGAGCTGGAGGCCGCTCTGCGCTGCGTCATTGCCTCCAGTCCATCTTCTTGGAGCAGCCACCTGCCGTGGATTGAGTACGCCCATAATTCTATGGTTTCCTCGGCGATTGGCATGTCCCCCTTCAGGGCCTCCTTAGGATATGACCCCCCACTGTTCCCTGAGGAGGAGAAGGAAGTGGCGGTGCCTTCTGTCCATGCTCACGTGAGGCGCTGCTGCCGGCTCTGGACCACCACCCGCAGAGTCCTCCTTCGGACCACTGAACGTAACACCAGGACGGCTAACCGCAGCAGGAGACCGGCTCCCGAATACAAGGCGGGTCAGCAGGTATGGCTGTCTACACGAAATATTAATTTGAAAGCTGAGAGGCGGAAGTTGGCCCAGCGTTTTATCGGGCCCTTCCCCATTATTCATGTGGTTAACCCTGTGGCTGTTCACCTAGCTCTCCCTCCCTCCCTCCGCATCTGTCCGACCTTCCATGTCTCACAGGTGAAACCTGTTTGCTCCAGCCCCCTCTGCCCTCCTCCCAAGGCTTTACCTCCATCAGTGGTGATAGATGGCGACCCGGCGTGGGGAGTCAATTCCATCCTGGATGTTCGCCGCCGGGGTCGCGGCCTGCAATACTTGGTGGACTGGGAGGGGTATGGCCCCGAGTGGAGGTCCTGGGTACATCTGTCATTCGTGCTCAACAAACAACTCATCAAGGACTTCCACTGGACGCACCCAGGTAAGATAAGGCAGGTGCCAGGAGGCACCTCTAGAGGGGGGAGTACTGTCATGGCGCCCGCAGGGCCATCATCAACCTCAGCTGCATGCACACCTGCTGCCAATCATCAGCGGGCTTTAAAAGCCAGACCTGCCTGTGACTCAGCACGGAGCCGTCTGTCAAACTCCATAGGACACGTCTCTCGTCAGCAGCCACGTCCTGGCTCATCGTGTGTTTCCAGACCAACGCTTCGCCGCACGTAAGCTAACATTGACTCACCTTGTCAAGTTCATCTTCCCCTGTGCACAGGTGGATCTCCCTGGCGGTGGATTCCCTCTCCCCGGCGGTGGTTCAGCTCCACTCCTGCTTCAGGGTAACTCGCACTCTCCCCTGCACAGAGCCAGACGCTGTCTCCCTGGCTGTCGCCCTCAAGGCCAACCTGAGCTCACCACCACCATCTGCAAAGTAAGCTGTCATCATTATTATGCCCTTTTGCCCCGGTGCTGAGCTAATACCTCTGCTTTGTCTCCATAGGGTTGCCAGGCCAAACGGCGTCCTGCTCTTCCCCTGCACGAGTCCTACACTGCACGCACGACACTGTACATACACGCACGCATCCACAAAACACAGTTAGCTAATAAAAGGATAATTGCATTTCCCTCGAGTCTGTCTTTTGTCCCCTGGGTCCAGAATTTTGTCATTGAGTTAGAGCAAAACTCATTCTTGACATGAACACACTGGAACCTATCAGATAAATAAGATTTAAACCACTGCAGTGAAGTTCCATTAAGTCCAACAAGGTGTTCTAAGCTGTCAAATAAAATATTATAATTGATATTATCAAAAGCTGCACTAAGACCTAGAACAGGGGTGTCCAATCATGTGCCATGGAGGGCCAAGACCCTGCAGGTTTTCTCTTCTACCCAGTCTCTTCAGCAGGTGTTTTCACATATCAGCAATCAGTGGGAAGAAATTCAGTGGAATCTGCTGTTGAAGACACTGGTTGGAGGTAATAATAGTAATAATAATAATGATAATGTGGGGGTTTCTCCACCCAGAGAAGGCAGGGGGAAGGGGAGAACAATGGACCGAATTTGGTGTCCTCACCGGGGGATATCAGATGGGACTGTTGGGTCTATGTGCCCCCCGGGGAGAGCAAGGGCTTCCGGAGCCCCTGAGAGAAGAAAGGTGTGGGAGCGATGATTATGTTATGTTAATGTGCCATACATTGCTTTGTTGAAACAACAATGTATTACGGTCGGAAGTTCCAGGTCTCGATGCATGGAAATAAAGATATAAAAGAGGAATGCACAGAGACTCAGGATTCTCTTTTGCTGTACTGTATGTTGGAGAAAGAATAAAGTTCTTGTGTCGTTCAGCTTATTGCCTCGCCTGCATCCTTTCTCCACAATAATAATAATAATAATAATGGATTAGACTGATATGGCGCTTCACATGTTAAGTGACATCTCAAAGGGCTTACAGTGAGTCCATTATTCATTCACTCCAGGCAGACATTGATAGTGGTAAGCTACCTCTGTAGCCACAGATGCCCTGGGGCAGACTGATGGAAACATGGCTGCCAATCCACGCCAACGGCCTCTGACCGTCGTCGTTGGCCTCCGTCGGTCTATGATGACCATGGAAGAGAATCCTAAACGTCTACTCTGCTGGAACAGCACCGCCTGTGGCTGAACAGGCCAATGCGCACCGGTGTTCTACCTTCCAGCGTTGGGCGTTGGTAGGATTCAAGCCTGGGCAGGAAGATATGGAGGACAAGATGTTACCCATGCAGCATGTCTCCCCTCTCCACGTCACTGATGAATCCAAAGGAACAGCAGGGCTGCTATAGTTTGGCACCAGCGCCGTCGCAGGAGCTGCCAGAACAATGTTGAGCACAGCAGAGAACTGCCTTAGGGGCTCCGACTCCGGATTTTTCCTCAGGGTTGACTCCCGAAGCCTTTCCTGTGACCGGGTGTGCCGCAAGGCAGCGGAGGTTTGAAATCAGGGTTTACCTTCCCCTAGATGGGCTACCTTCCCAGGTTGACGAGCCACCATCTACCCGAAGCATCTGGTTTTAAGGCGCCAGAGATCCCCCCTCGCCCCTTCTCCTATTAGTAAAAGCAGTTCCGCCGGGCTTAGAGACTAAACCACACGGGCAGGCTAGGAGTTGGACTTAGTTGTCAGAGGCTTTTCGAGACGCACGCCGTAAGGAGCATTTTATGAGCACTGGGAGCTTAACCCCAGTACCGCTCCTGGCTATGACAACCTTGGAACCGGCCTCTGACCACTGCTGAACATTTATATACATTCATACCCAGTGTCATGGACACTGGAGGCAAGGTGGGTAAAGTGTCTTGCCCAGGGACACAACAGCAGGATAGCTGGGGACAGCAGGATTCAAACCGCCAACCCTCTGGTTACTGGACAACCCGCTCTACCTCCTGAGCCACAGCCACCCACATTTCACTCCTCCGTTCCATTTTTGCTGAGCACCAAGCGGGGAGTTCCATTTTAATATGGGCTTTGGCATGACCCGGCCAAGACTTGAACCCCGACCTCCCAGTTGTGGGGCGGATCCTCTACTTCTACGCTGCCTCTCCGGTAAAGCCTGCAGGGTCTTGGCTCTCCATGGCACATTATCGGACACCCCTGATCTAGAAGGACAAGTACAGAAACAAGTCCATTATCAGATGCGATAAGGAGGTCATTAGTGACCTTCACTAAAGCTTTTCAGTACTATGATGAATTCTAAACCCTTGTTGAAACTCTTCAAATCAACCATTTCCCTGCAAATTTTCAAATAATTGCAGGATCTGACAGAGACACCGCATTTGGAAAACCTGGAGCTTGTTCAGGTTCTCTTTGAGGACAGTCCAGGTCTCAGAACCATAAAGGAGGACAGGCAGGATCAACATGTGACAGAGGCGGATCTTGGTCCTCAGAGAGATGTGGAACCCCTCAACCTCTTTTTATTTGTTGCTGTGATGAAATTTATATGGTATGTTGACCTTGACCTCTGACCCTGTGATCCCAAAAGCATAGTGATAGTTTAGGGTGACAGGGTGGACCTGTGTACCAGGTGTGGGGACCCTAGCTCTACTTGTGTTATACAGTTGTAATAGTGCAAAGGGAATGTTAGCATTGACCTTTGACCTTCTGACCCCAAACCCTTAGTCAAAGGTGTCAGGGTGACCCTGTGTACCAAGTCTTTGCAGGGTCTTGGTGAGGGTGTATTAAGAACATCCTGAGATTACCATGACATGAGACAGAATGTGGACAGCTTAGACCAGGGGACCATGAAGCCCTTTGATACAATTTTGGGAAAAAAGGAGACTGTTTTGTCTTGGTGGAATGAGAAAAGCGGAACTGAAATGCTGTATCATGGCCACCCGGACAGCTTATGGCGTGACACCTCAGGCAATCCTCACAGACTCCTCTCTACACTCGCTGCAAAGACTCTCTGGGTCCGACTGCTCCAGGATATCCACCCGGCAAGACACGCTGTGTTCCCAGTCTGTACCCTCAGAATGAAGCGCTGCTGTGAAATTGACGTATCTACCATGGCACTTCTGCCTCCGACTCTGCTGACAGTAGTCCGTGCTGGGACACAGGGATGAGGTCGCTTTCCCTTGGACCATGATCCCGTTCGGCCCGCACTGGGTATGGAAGTCCTTTTCATGACCCTCATGTAAGAACTCCATAAAAGCTTCATGTGTTACAGAAAAGAGCATCCCGGGGACTTGAAAAATAGCGGGGAGAAAGATTTGCAGCATTGGACAAGGTTTTCCAATTTTTCCATAACCTCACCATATTCTAACAGGTCGTGGCGGGTGTGACAGTGGTCTTAGAAACATCTGTCCCAGACCTGTCCTCATGCACAGACTTTAAATCTTTTTAGAATTTGTGATTCGATCCCAGCCCCCGACCAACAGTGATCTGTGTGAAGTTTGCATGTTCTCCCCGTGTCTGTGTGGGTTTACTCCGGGATTTCTCCAGTTTCCTCCCACATGCCAAAAACATGCAAGTTAGGTTAATTGGCATCAAACTGGGGATTCTAAATTGTCCTTAGGTGTGACTGTGAGAGTAAATGGTTGTCTGTCTCTCTGTGTTGGCCCTGCGATGGACTGGTGATCTGTCCAGGGTGGACCCTGCCTCTCGCCCAAAGATGCTGGGATAGGCTCCAGCCCCTCCGCGACTCGAAAAGGATTAAGTGGAAGAAGATGGATGGATGGAGACTTTGTGATGTCATTGCTATCAGCTGTTGAAGTCCTCAGGATGAGGGCATGTTGCCGGTGCTGCTTCAGCTGCATGTCTCTCTGTCTGTCCGTCCGTGCACGCTTTTGGCTTCCTTTCTGCTTGGCCTGCATTCAAACCTCCTCCGTGACAGTGTAGAAACGTGGTAAAACCAGAACAACTTGACCCTCTATCTGTCCCCGTGTCTGTGTGTCCCATGTTTGTTCTGTGTGTACCGTGTGTAGCTGTGCAGAAGATGGCTGAAGCTCACATGCAGAAACTTGGTGCCTACCCTCCCTTTGAAGACCCTTGTGAGGGGGAGGAGGAGGAGGAGGAGGAGGAGGAGGAGGACCACTGCAAGGGAGAGAAAGGAGTGGAAGGATCTCCCACCAAAGCAGCTGGTGAGGGGGGGCTCTCCACCACCACAGTGACACCACCCAGGAAAATACAGCGGAGCTACAATAGCTCAGGAACACAAATGCATGCTTAATACTGCCTCAGGCTAAGTAGATATGCAAAAAAGGGAAAAAAATACATTTGTAATGTTTTTTGCATAAATTTGCAACTTTTGTCTTGTAAATTTCCAGTGATTTTATTATAAATTTTCCATTTTTTTCTCATTTGCAACTTTTTTCATGTAAATTTGCAACTTTTTCATGTAAATTTGCAGCTTTTTTCTTTTAAATTTGTAGGTTTTCTATAATAAATTTGCAGCTTTTTTCTTGTAAATTTGCAACTTTTGTCTTGTAAATTTGCAGCTTTTTTCACATATGTTGCATTTTCTTGTAAATGTGCAACATTTTTCTTAAAAATTTGCATTTTTTTCCACATAAATTTGCAGGTTTTTTCTTGTCAATTTGCATTTTTTTTCTCATAAATTTGCAGCTTTTTTCTTGTAAATTTGCAACTTCTGTCTTGTAAATTTGCAGCTTTTTTCACATAATATGTTGCATTTTCTTGTAAATATTCAACATTTTTCTTAAAAATTTTCAGTTTTTTCCAGATAAATTTGCAGGTTTTTTCTTGTCAGTTTGCAATTTTTTTCTCATAAATTTGCAACTTTTTCTTGTAAATTTGCAGCATTTTTCTCATAAACTTGCAGCTTTTTTCCCATAAATTTGAAACTTGTTTCTTATAAGTTTCCAGCTTTTTCCTCATTAATTTCCAGCTTTTTTCTCATAAATTTGCAGGGTTTTTTTCTTGTAAATTTGCAGCTTTTCGCTCATAAATTTGCAGATTTTTTTCATGTAACTTTGCAGCATTTTTCTTGTAAATTTGCAAATTCTCTCATAAATTTGCAGCTTTTTTCTTGTAAACTTGCAACTTTTTTGTAAATTTGCAGTTTTTTTCCTCATAAATTTGCAGCTTTTTTCTTGTAAACTTGCAACTTTTTTCTCATAAATTTGCAACTTTTTTCTTGTAACTTTGAAGCTTTTTTCTTGTAAACTTGCAACTTTTTTCTCATAAATTTGCAACTTTTTTCTTGTAACTTTGAAGCTTTTTTCTTGTAAATTTGCAGAATTTTTCTCATAAATTTTGCAGTTTTTTCTTCATAAATTTGCAGCATTTTTCTCATAAATTTGCAGCTTTTTTCTTGTAAAATTGCAGCTTTTTTCCTTGTAAATTTGCAGCCTTTCTCTCATAAATTTGCAGATTTTTTCATGTAAATCTGCAACTTTTTTCTTGTAAATGTACAACTTTTGTCTTGTAAATTTGCATTTTTTTTCACAAAATATGTTGCATTTTCTTGTAAATATGCAACACTTTTCTTATAAATCTGCAGCTTTTTTCTCATAAATTGGCAGCTTTTTTCTTGTCAATTTGCAACTTTTTTCTCATAAATTTGCAACTTTTTTCTTGAAACTTTACAACTTTTTTCTTGTAAATTTGCAGAATGTTTCTCATAAATTTGCAGTTTTTTCCTCATTAATTTGCAGCATTTTTCTCATAAATTTGCAACTTTTTCTCATAAACTTCCAGCTTTTTGTCATAAATTTCCAGTATTTTGCTTGTAAATTTTAAGCTGTTTTCTTGTAAATTTTCAGCTTTTTTTCTCATAAATTTGTACCCTTTTCTCTCGGAAATGTGTAACTTTTTTCTTGTAAATTTGCAGATTTTTTCCTATAAAGTTGCAGCTTTTTTCTCATAAATTTGCAGCATTTTTCTTGTAAATTTACAGCTCTTTTCTTGTACATTTGCATCTTTTTTTCTCATAAATTTGGAGCTTTTCTTCTCATGAATTTGTAACTTTTTTCTTGTAAATTTGCAACATTTTTCTTGTAACTTTGAAACTTTTTTCTTGTAAATTTGCAACTTTTTTGTCATAAATTTCCAGCTCTTTTCTCATTAATTTCCTGCCTTTTCGCTTGTAAATTTGCAGCTTTTTTCTCATAAATTTGCAGCATTTTTTCTTGTAAATTTGCAATGTTCATCTAAATGCTGGTTATTTTTTATTCTATGTTATTAAATTGTAACTTCCAACTTTGTTAATTTTTAAATTGGCATGTTTTTATCATATTTTTGCACCTTCATACATTTGTACCTCATGCTAAATTGGTGAACACCCACACCGCCCTTGTTAAAATAGCAAGTCACCAATGTCGTGTCTATATGACTCAGTCCTTGTGATTAAAGTTCATCTGTCCTTCCAGCCAAGCGGCACAGTTTGGACTCAGCCAGAGCCTTAGCAGACAGAAGACAAACCAAGAAGATGAAGTTATGTAACCAGGTAGACCATGAATCTCCCACTGACATCTGTTGGGTGTAATGTGACCCTTACAGGGAGCAGCAGTTCTTCCTTCCTTCAGTCTCGTCCATGTTTTCGCTTAGAAAGAAACACCAAACTCCTGCATTAAACTGAACATAAAGCAGTCAGAGGTTTCAGTTCACTGATCATTCCAGCTGTATCATCAATATCCACATCTTTCTACCCAGCATGCAACTCTGTGGAGGTCTGATGCGTCCGTATGGTTTCTCTCCATGAACTCACATGAGGAAAAAAAATGAGTGTGGGAATTTCTACTTCTGACAGGTTTTCTTTTCTTTGTCTCCTCAGATCACCAAGAGACAGTGACCACCGAACAATCAGACAAGTTTTCCAGCGTGAAAGAGACAGGCACGCCCATCCAGGCGGCGCAGGAGGAAGAGGAAGAAGAAGACAAGGAGGAAGGGGACAAGAGCCAGGCATCTACAGAGGAGAAGAGTCGGGGGAGTAACTGAGGGGGGGGGGAAGAGAGTGTTGATGGTCAGGGGTTCATATCTAAAGAGAAACGTGCAGTCTTGACATGCGTTGATGAGGCCAAACATTGTGAGTGAACAAAGATTTCTGTACTGCCCCCACCTGTCCAGGGTGGATTAAAAAGAGGACAGAGAGGGAGCTTTGGTGTTAGTCAGCCCTTATGAGCAGGTGAGGAAGGATCTGCTGACAGAGCAGATCTTACTCTGGTCCTGGGGTCCTTAGCCTATAATGAGAGTTAAAGGGCCAAGGTCCCCGCAGGAGCCCGAAGCCCTTAGAGAGGCTCCAAAATGGCCACGAGACAAGCAGACGTACACACATCAAGTTTCCTTTCTTCTTCTGCTGTGACCCTTGTGTAGAAACCAAACACCTGAAGGTCTCATGTGAAGACACCGTTTAACTTCTTCTGATACGCAGCAGGTTCAGTGTTTAGTTCTTTGTGTGTGCTGCCATCTAGTGGCTGACTGGCTGAACATGCTCGATGCTGAGACCGCTTAGAACACCCCTCACGTGGACCTGCTGGGTGGACCACAGGCTCATTCCACGAGCTTCGTTATTTAGTCGTGCCGATCGTACTTTGGACTGCTACCTTTAAAGACCTGAATATTGAGAAAAAGTTATCACTAAAATATGACATAAAAGTGCTGTCAGTGAATTAAAACTCTTAATCACATGATGTCCAGAGTTAACCCTTGATTAATCACACTTTAATCGCACATTTTCTATCTGTTATAATCAGTAGGTGATTTGCTATTTTTCAACAAGGGGGATGGGGAGGGGGTATTCACCAATTTAGCAGGCGGGGCAAATACATAAATGTAAATTAGGTGCAAATTTGCAAGAATAAAGGTGCAAAGATATGATAAAAGATGTCAATTTAAACATTAAAAAGTCACAAATCAAATTTTAACCAGCATCTAGATGAGAGTTGCAAATTTATAAGGAAAAAGATGAAAATTTACAAGAGAAAAATCACAAATTTATGAGGAAAAAAGTCGCAAATTTGCAAGAAAAAAAAGTTTCAAATTACAAGAAAAAATTTTAATTACTGGTAAAAATTTGCAGATTTACAGGGGGAAAAAAAGCTATAAGTCCACAAGAAAAAAAATGTGAATTTATAGGAAAGAAGTTGCAAATTTTTTGAGAAAAAGTTGCAAATTTAGCAGAAAAACATTACAAATTTTCAGGAAAAAGTTGCAATTTATTAGAAAAAATAGCAGATTTTCATGAAAAAAGTTGAAAATTACAACTTTTTTTCATTTCTGCTTAGAATTGGTGCTTCAAATTCCTTTTATTGAGTGATGTAAGATGATTAAAAAAGGTTTCTGATGATCCTGGTGGGACAGTTCTGTCTTTTGTCCAGGTTGGAGGGTGAAATGTCCCCCTTGTCCCCTCCATGATTTATGCCTATGAACGGGGATGGCGGCTTAACAAGACTGACAGCAAATTTATGAGAGGAAAAAAAGTTGCACATTTAAGAAAAAAAGTTGCACATTGAAAAGAAAAAGTTGCAAATTGAAAAGCTAAAGGTTGCGGTTGTTAACTGTATCCACGGCCTGATTTACACCGAGGGCTGTGTGCTGGCAAGAGGATGGCCAGACCACTTCTTTGCAGTCGCTTTGAAAGCAGGCGTACAGTCGGTCTTCATGCTCCAGCCGGTAGGAGGAAGGCCCAGACTCAGCCCCCCCATGGTGCGGGCGTGGGTTTAATTTTCCAGCATCACCACTAATTACCCAGACAGGTATGTATCAAGACAGACAGGAAGTAAGGCAGGGCAAAAGAGAAGAGAGAATAATTTTTCAAAATAAAACACCCAGCAGGCTTTGGTCAACACAGAGGACCAGAATAAATGGGTTTTTTCTCGGCAGCCCGGTCCCCAGTGGTCCATGGACCGCTGTTTGGGGACCACTGGCCTTAATGAAGTTCTCACCTCGTTATCTTTGACAGCACTAATAATGATGATGCTGTTCAGCAGTTGGACGTTTCCATTTTCTAGCACCTTAATTATCCCAGATCATCTATTTCTGATTTTCCTCAGCAATAAAACAAAACTGTTCAAACAAAAATTAAACATTTTGATGTATAGTGAGTATGTTTTTATTTACTTTTCTGAAAATGACAGACAACTTTTTCTCATTATTCAGATTTTTGAGACACACCTACAGTATAGAGGTCCACCTTAAATTCTCCATTAAATACATTTTTGTTCCTTCTGCTGTTTTGTGTAAAAATGACAACGGCTGTTCATGAACGATTCCCCCGACTCATTCCCCATGGACTGAGAGGAACCCGACTGCTCACAGTCATCAGACTTTCTCTACATAGGAACCTCCGAGGCTCGCGCCCTTCTGACATCGCTGTATGCAGCTGGGGAGACCTCACCTGTGGAAGTCTGCAGGTTGAGTCAGAGGCCTTAACCTGACCTCAGAAATCGGTGTTTCGTCGACTTGGAAGTGCTTGTCCTTCAAAAATGACTTCATGGTATGAAAGAGGTGGAAGTCAGATGGTGCGACGTCTGGAGAGTGAGGGGGAGAAAATTAGCAAATTTATAGGAAAAAAGTTGCAGAGTTTTGGAGAAACAAAGGTTGCAGTTTAATGAGAAAAAAGTTGCAACTCAAGAAAAAATTAGCTAATTTATAGAAAACTTTTTTCGAAAAAAGTATGAAATTTATGAGGAAAAAAAATGTAAGTTTATAGGGAAAAAGTTGTAAATTTTTGAGAAAAAGATGGAATTTACAGGAAACAAAAAATGCTATTTTTTAAAATAAAAAAGGTGGAAATCTGAGGAAAAAATGGCAAATTTATAGGCAAAAAGCTGCACATTTTTTGAATAAAAAACTTGCAATTTTATGAGAAAATTTGCAACTCTATGAAAAACATTTGCTAATTTATAGGAAAAAGTTGCATTTTTTTTCAGAAAAAAACTTGCAATTTTATAAGAAAAAATCTGGAATTTTTTGAGAAAAAGTTGCAAATTTATAGCAAAAACGTTGCATATTTTTGAGGAAAAAGTTTAAAATTTACAGGAAACAAGTTGTGAATTTTTTAGAAAAAAGTTGCAAATTTATGAGAAAAAGTTTGAATTTATAGGAAACAAAAAATGCTTATGTTTTAGAAAAAAGTTGGAAATCTATGATATAAAATGGCAAATTTATAGGAAAAATCTGCAAATTTTTGAATAAAAAGTTGCAAATTTATAGCAAAAAAGTTGCATATTTTTAAGAAAGTTGAAAATTTACAGGAAACAAATGAATTTTTTTGAAAAAAGTTGCAAATTTATGAGAAAATGGCAAATTTATTGGCAAAAAGTGGTACATTTTTGAGGAAAAAAAATTGCAAATTTATAAGAAAAAAAAGAGTCAGGAGAGTAAGGGGAGTGAGGAAGGATTTCAGAGTTGTAGGACTGTGCTTCAGTTTGTGCAACATGTGAGTTGTGAACTGGGGTGTTGTCTATCAGGAGGCGGACACCTTTGGTCAGCATGGCACGCCTCTCCATTTTGATGGCCTTCCACAATTTCTGCAGCAGTGAAGCATAGGAAGTCCCAGTAATTGTGGTATCCTTTGCCAGGAACTCCACCATCAATATTCAATCATGGTGTTGCCCACCGAGGGTTGGACACATGCCTTCTTCAGAGGTGGTGAGTCATGATACTTCCATTGCTTCTATTGATCTTCAGTCTCTGGATCGTAGTGATGGACCCATGTTTGGTCCTGATGATCAGTCTGTAGAAGAAGAAGTCCTGCTGGTTTTCTTGGCACATGGCCAGAAGAGCCTTGGAGAACGTGACTTGCTCCTGCTTCTGGAAAGATGTGAGCAACTGTGGAATCCATCGTGCAGACATCTTCCACACGTGACATTTCAACCTCATACACTAACAGGAAGTGGGTCAGGGGAATCTTTAATGAGCCGCCGTCATAATTCTTTTAGCTAACGCTGTGATAGCATTACACCGGAGCCGCAATCAAAAATCTTTTGGTTTAGAACTGTAACAAAAGTTTGAATGATGGCTGTCACCAGAATGTCAGTAAAAACTGAAGGATTGATTGATTGATTTTAATGAAGCTCGTTAGTTTTCTTTGTGATTGTTTCTTCTTTACTCTTGATCTTTATGCTAAAATCAAACAGTTAGTGTACGTACGGCCAGGGGACAATATGAGGGCGATGCTGTCCCCCTTTTTGTATCATGTTACAGAAGTGAAGGAAATGATTTTGACGGAAGCACCAGTTCTGTGCACGAATGCAAAAAAGGAAAAAAATGCCACAAAGCTCCAACTTCTTTCTGATAAATTTTACACTTTTTCCTCATAAATTTGTTATTCTCAAAAATTTGCAACTTTCCCCCATAAATTTAAATGTTTTTAAATTTATGAGGAAAATAAATTTTCCTCATTAAACTAAAAAAATATGCAACTTTTTTGCAATTTTTTTTCTCACGTATCTCCAACTTTTTTCTCAAAAATTAGGTTAGTTTATTGGTTTATTTGTCAGGGACCATGTAGAGAAAAAACCTTAAACCCAGGGTAAAGATGCTGTGTACCAGATTATAGCGTTCTCACTAATTTCCATCTGTAGTCCCTGAGGCAGGCAGGAAGATATTAAAAGAAAAACAGCACATATAGAAAACAATTCAGGCAGGAATTCAGGGAGGAAGTTTACTGTAAAAGGTAAAAAGACGAGAGAGACGGCACACATAAAAACAATTTAAGAGGACAATTTTAAATCCCATTTAAGGGAGAGAGTCGATGCTGGCAGGCTTGATTACTTAAATCCATTTTTAGTCTCCGTGGAAAAGTCTCTGTAATCAGTTCTGGTCTTCACAGCAGTGGGGAGCTTGTTCTGTTCCCTTATAGCTTTGTATGAGAAGGCTGATTGTCCAAAAGCAGTTTGACATAGGGGGATGCGACAACACCACCTAGAGGAAGTCCTTGTTATTCTGGTATTTTATATTTGCAGCTTTTTTCTCAATTTTTTTTTTATTTTTTTCTCATAAATTTGTGACTTTTTTCCTCAACAAATTGCAACTTTTTTATAACTTTTTTCTCAAAAATTTGTGCTTTTTCTCTTGTAAATTTTCAACTTTTTTCATGAATCTGCAACTTTTTTTCTCAAAAAATTGTGACTTTTTTTTGCAAATTTTCAAATTTTTTCCTCAAAAATTTGCAACTTTTTTTGTATAAATTTTCATTCAGATGCTGGTTAAATTTTTTATTCTGTGTAATTAAGTTGCAATTTGGAATTTTTTGAATTTCTAATTTGGCAACTTTAATTATGGTCTTGCACTTTTTTTTTTTTTTTTGTTACTTATTTGTACCCGTAGGTAGACTTGGTTTGCAGTCTGGTGACAAGCCACCGGCTGCTGGTCGCTGCGTGCGCGAGCGCCCTAAACCTACATGTTTTTGGTATGCGGGAGGAAACCGGAGAAATCCCGGAGTAAACCCACGCAACACGGGGAGAACATGCAAACTCCACACAGCTCACTGTTGGTCGGGGGCTGGAATCGAACCCACGATCTCATGATCCCCGCGATCCCCCGGCCAAGGGTAAAACTGTGCTGCCACAGTGCTAAACCACTGCGCCACCGTGCAGCCCAAATTCTTGCAGATTTGTATCTAATTTATACATTTGTACCTCATGCTATATCTGTGCCCCCCCCCCACCCAGTCCCCCTATGTGCAGCTCGATGTTGGCACTAAAATATTTCTGTATTTTATAAATCACTGAGTGCTGCGTCTTCTTTTCTTTTAGACTTCTATGATGAATGAATATGATTTGAATCTAATTTTAAATTAAAGCTACCTCTAACCAACCCACTGCCTCTGTACACAGGTCTGAGCTGGGAAAAAAAGCAGCAAAACTTTTCCAGTTTTATTTGGGATTTCCTCCTTTTGTATATCAACGCTTTTTATATAATCAATCAATTAATGAATCCCCTCTAATTTATCATCTGTTGTAACTGATCTTTTTCTGCCTGAAGAGTCTCTCGCCTGCAGCAGAATTTCACTGAATGACTGACATTTCTAACACAAAACACCACTCTTCCTTTTTCTTTTTTGAATATTTCTGTGAGTTCACGTCAGTTTTAAATGTCTCTTCTGACTTGGTGACCAGTTTAAATTAAAACTATTGTGATAATAACGTGACTGAGAAGGTTTCCATTGGTGCCACGGGGTGACTGAGTCAAGAAAACCAAACCTGTGAGACTTTTGTTAACCTTCGACCTGCCTGAGTCCTGGGGGGACTGTGAGGTTAGCTGCAGCTGAAACTGTCCTCACCTCCTGTCCCCCCAGGTCAGATCTGTATGAGCTCTTCAGCTTCTTCTCTTTTTATTTGTCATTTATTTTTCATTCTGTATTTTCCTGCTGTGACGTGGTTGTTTTAAAGTGAGAAACTGTATGATATCACAAATAAAACAGTTCCCATTTCTCCTTTAACTCAACAGTGTCTTTGTGATTTTCTTCAAAGAGCTTTGAATACCTCATGCATCCACACGAGGTTGAGAGATGCCGGCTAGATATAGTCGGACTCACCTCAACACACAACTCTGGTTCTGGAACCAGTCTCCTGGAGAGGGGCTGGAGCTTGGCCGACTCTAGAGTTGCCCCGGTCGAGAGGCAACAAGCAGGGATGGGTGTTCTTGTACCCCCCCCCCCCCCAGTCTCCTCTATGTTGGAGTTCTCCCTGGTGGATGAAAGGGTTGTTTTCCTGCACCTTCGGGTTGGGAAACGGGTCCTGACCATCATTTGTGCCTATGCACCAAATGATGGCTCAGAGTACCCACCCTTTTTGGAGTCTCTGACTGGGGTGCTGGAGGGTGCTCCTCTTGGAGACTCCATTGTCCTACTGGGGGACTCCAATGCGCACGTGGGCAACAATAGTGAAATCTGGATGGGGGTGATTGGGAGGAACAGCCTGCCCGATCTGAACCAGAGTGCTGTTCAGTTATTGGACTTCTGTGCTAACCACAGTTTGTCCATAACAAGCACCACGTTCAAACATAAGGGTGTTCATATGTGCACCTGGCACCAGGGCACCCTAGGTCGCAGGTTGATGATCGATTTTGTTATTGTGTCATCAGACCTGCGACTGTACAGTATCTCACAAAAGTGAGTACACCCCTCACATTTTTGTAAATATTTTATTATATCTTTTCATGGGACAACACTGAAGATCTGACACTTTGATCCAATGTAGTCAGTGTACAGCTTGTATAACAGTGTAAATTTGCTGTCCCCTCAAAATAACTCAACACACAGCCATTAATATCTAAACTGCTGGCAACAAAAGTGAGTACACCTCTAAGTGAAAATGTCCAAATTGTGCCCAATTAGCCATTTTCCCTTTTTGGTGTCATGGGACTCGTTAGTGTTACAAGGTCTCAGGTGTGAATGGGGAGCAGGTGTGTTAAATTTGGTGTTATCACTCTCACATTCTCTTATACTGGTCACTGGAAGTTCAACATGGCACCTCATGGCAAAGAACTCTCTGAGGATCTGAAAAAAAAGAACTGTTGCTCTACATAAAGATGGCCTAGGCTATAAGAAGATTGCCAACACCCTGAAACTGAGCTGCAGCACGGTGGCCAAGACCATACAGCAGTTTAACAGGACAGGTTCCACTCAGAACAGGCCTCGCCATGGTCGACCAAAGAAGTTGAGTGCACGTGCTCAGCGTCATATCCAGAGGTTGTCTTTTGAAAATAGATGTATGAGTGCTGCCAGCATTGCTGCAGAGGTTGAAGGGGTGGGGAGTCAGCCTGTCAGTGCTCAGACCATACACTGCACACTGCATCAAATTGGTCTGCATGGCTGTCGTCCCAGAAGGAAGCCCCTTTTAAAGATGATGCACAAGAAAGCCCGCAAACAGTGTGCTGAAGACAAACAGACTAAGGACATGGATTACTGGAACCATGTCCTGTGGTCTGATGAGACCAAGATAAACTTATTTGATTCAGATGGTTTCAAGCGTGTGTGGTGGCAACCAGGTGAGGAGGACAAAGACAAGTGTGTCTTGTCTACAGTCAAGCATGGTAGTGGGAGTGTCATGGTTTGGGGCTGCATGAGTGCTGCCAGCACTGGGGAGCTACAGTTCATTGAGGGAACCATGAATGCCAACATGTACTGTGACATACTGAAGCAGAGCATAATCCCCTCCTTCAGAAACTGGGCTGCAGGGCAGTATTCCAACATAGTAACCACCCCAAACACACCTTCAAGATAACCATGGCCTTGCTAAAAGAAACTGAGGGTAAAGGTGATGGACTGGCCAAGCATGTCTCCAGACCTAAACCTGAGCATCTGTGGGGCATCATCAAACAGAAGGTGGAGGAACACAAGGTCTCTAACATCCACCAGCTCCGTGGTGTCATCATGGAGGAGTGGAAGAGGATCCCAGTGGCAACCTGTGAAGCTCTAGTGAACTCCATGCCCAAGAGAGTTAAGGCAGTGCTGGAAAATAATGGTGGCCACACAAAATATTGACACTTTGGGCACAATTTGGACATTTTCAATTAGGGGTGTACTCACTTTTGTTGCCAGCGGTTTAGACATTAATGGCTGTGTGAGTTATTTTGAGGGGACAGCAAATTTACACTGTTACACTACACTGACTACTTTACATTGTATCAAAGTGTCATATCTTCAGTGTTGTTCCATGAAAAGATATGATAAAGTATTTATGAAAATGTGAGGGGTGTACTCACTTTTGTGAGATACCGTATGTCTTGAACACTCAGGTAAAGAGAGGTGCAGAGCTGTCAACTGATCACCACCTGGTGGTGAGTTGGATCCAGTGGCTGGGGAGAATGTTATTCAGACCCGGTAGACCTAAACATATAGTGAGAGTGTGCTGGGAACGTATGGCTGAGGCCCCTGTCCGAGAGGTCTTCAACTCCCACTTCCAGAAGAACTTCGACCACATTCCAAGGGAGTCTGGAGACATGGAGTCCGAATGGGCCATGTTCTCCACCTCCATTGTTGAAGCAGCTGCTCAGAGCTGTGGCCGCAAGGTCATCAGTGCATCTCATGATGGCAACCCCCAAACCAAGTGGTGGACACCAGTGGTGAGGGGGGCCATCAAGCTGAAGAAGGAGTCCTATCGAGCTTGGTTGGCTTGTAGGACTCCTGAAGAAACTGAGGTGTACTGGCAGGCCAAGCAGAGTGCAGCTCGGATGCTTGCTGAAGCAAAAACTCGGGTGTGGGAGGAGTTTGGTGAGGCCATGGAACAAGACTTTCAGTTGGCCTTGAATAAATTCTGGCAAACTGTCCGTCGGCTCAGGAAGGGGAAGCACCTCCTTGTTCCCACTGTGTATGGTGCGGATGGTGCACTGCTGACTTTGCCTGGGGATATCATTGTGCAGTGGAAGGAATACTTGGAGGATCTCCTCAATCCTACTGACAGGCCTTCCTCAGAGGAAGCAGGGCTTGAGAACGAGGGGGACAACTCACCCATCACAGGGAATGAGGTTGCAAAAGTGGTTAAAAAACTCTTTGGTGGCCGGGTCCCAGGGGTGGACGAGATTCGCCCTGAGTACCTCAGTGCTCCTGATGTTGTAGGGCTGTCATGGTTTGGGGACAGTACCTATGGCATGATAAACAAGGGCGGTGGTTCCTCTCTTTAAGAAGAGGGACCAGATGGTGTGTTTCAACTTCAGGGGGATCACACTTCTCAGCCTCTCTACTCAGCCACAGGTGGTCCACAAGCCAGTGTACTCCTAGTGCCGGTCCTAAGCTCAGGTAAACGGGGAGGGTTGTGTCAGGAAGGGCATCCGACATAAAACCTTTGCCAAATCAAACATGCAGATCATGATGAATGGATAAAGGCTCTGGGTGGTAGGGAAGAATTACCAGATGACTTTGAAAGTACAGCAAAAGTATTGAGGGAAACGGGTAGAAAGGTATGTGGTGTATCTAGTGGACAGAGGAAGGAAGACAAGGAGACTTGGTGGTGGAATAAGGAGGTACAGGAAAGTATTCAAAGGAAGAGGTTAGCAAAGAAAAAGTGGGCTAGTGAGGGAGATGAAGAAAGTAGACAGGAGTATTTGGAATATCAGCGCATGGCAAAGAGAGAGTTGGCAAAGGAAAAGATGCAGTGGTGTGGAAAAAGTGTTTGCCCCCTTGCTGATTTCTCCTTTTTTTGCATGTATGTCACACTTAAATGTTTCAGATCATCAAACAAATTTAAATATTCAATTCAATTCATTCATTCATTCATTCATCTTCTTCCGCTTAATCCTTTTTGGGTTGTGGGGGGGCTGGATCCTATCCCAGCATCTTTGGGCGAGAGGCAGGGTCCTCCCTGGACAGATCGCCAGTCCATTGCAGGGCCAACACAGAGAGCCAGACAACCATTCACTCTCACAGTCATACCTAAGGACATTTTAGAATCCCCAGTTTGATGCCAATTAACCTAACTTGCATGTTTTTGGCATGTGGGAGGAAACCGGAGAAATCCCGGAGTAAACCCACGCAGACACGGGGAGAACATGCAAACTCCACACAGATCGCTGTTGGTCGGGGGCTGGGATCAAACCCAGGATCCCCCGGCCAAGGGTGAGTTGCTGTGCTGCCGCAGTGCTAACCACTCCACCACCGCGCCACCCTCAATTCAACTCATCCATCCATCCATCCATCTTCTACCACTTTTCCGGAGGTCCGGGTCACGGAGGCAGCAGTTCAAGCAGAGAAGCCCAGACTTCCCTCTCCCCAGCCACCTGCTCCAGCTCTTCAGAGAGGATACCAAGGCGTTCCCTGACCAGCTGGGAGACAAAGTCTCTCCACCGAGTCCTGGGTCTGCCTCGGGGTCTCCTCCCAGTGGGACGTGCCTGAAACACCTCAAGTGGGAGGCGTCAATTCAACTTTATTTATATAACGCCATTTCACAACAACGGATTAGACAAAGATAACACAAGTAAATACAAAATGCAGTTTTTAAATGAAGGTGTTTAACCTTAAGGGGATAAAAATCCAAATCTACATGGCCCTGTGTGAAAAAGTGATTGTCACCCCCCCCCCCATTAAAACATAAATTAACTGTGGTTTATCACATCTTTGGAAAGCTGAGTTCAATTTCTCTAGCCACACCCAGGCCTGATTACTGCCACACCTGTTCTCAATCAAGAAATCACTTAAATAGGACCTGCCTGACAAAGTGAAGTAGACCAAAAAAATCCTCAAAAGCTAGACATCATGCTGCAATCCAAAGAAATTCAGGAACAAATAAGAAACAAAGTAATTGAGATCCATCAGTCTGGAAAAGGTTATAAAGCCATTTCTAAAGCTTTGGAACTCCAGCAAACCCCAGTGAGAGCCATTATCCACAAATGGTGAAAACATGGAACAGTGGTGAACGTAACCAGGAGTGGCCGGCCAACTAAAATTACACCAAGAGCGCAGCGACGACTCATCCAAAAGGTCACAAAAGACCCCACAACAACATCCAAAGAACTGCAGGCCTCACTTGCCTCAGTTAAGGTCAGTGTTCATGACTCCACCACAAGAAAGAGACTGGGCAAAAATGGCCTGCATGGCAGAGTTCCAAGACAAAAACCACTGCCGAGCAAAAAGAACATAAAGGCTCATCTCAGTTTTGCCAGAAAACATCTTGATGATCCCCAAGACTTTTGGGAAAATACTCTGTGGACTGATGAGACAAAAGTTGAACTTTTTGGAAAGTGTGTGTCCCATTACATCCATCGTAAAAGTGACACAGCATTTCAGAAAAGGAACATCATACCAACAGTAAAATATGGTGGTGGTAGTGTGATGGTCTGGGTCTGTTTTGCTGCTTCAGGACCTAGAAGACTTGCTGTGGTAAATGGAACCATGAATTCTGCTGTCTATGAAAAATTTCTGAGGGAGAATGTCCAATCATCTGTTCATGACCTTAAGCTGAAGCACACTTGGGTTCCGCAGCAGGACAATAATCCAAAACACACCAGCAAGTCCACCTCTGAATGGTTTAAGAAAAACACAATGAAGACTTTGGAGTGGCCTAGTCAAAGTCCTGACCTGAATCCGATTGAGATGCTGTGGTATTGTGGTGAACACTCAATGGACCTGTTGGACCGGTTCTGTGACTTGCATTTTAGGTCAGAACAAAGGCAGGAAGCTTAGCCTTGTTATGCAAGGCTGGAGATTGTGGGGGGTCGATTAAAGGATGTGTGGGAGACAGTGGAAGTGATATCATGGAGGGAAATGCATTGTGACTGTCTTTATTATGCAAGGTGGTGAAATGCATTGTGACTGTCTTTATTATGCAAGGTGGTCTGTGGGACATGTGATCTATGAGGTGTGAAGTCCCTGATATTTAAGGATGAGAGTTTACTGTTCATTCTCTCTTTTTTCTGCTTTGAAGTGATGGAGATGTGAATAAAGCTGACTCTGAGAAAGAACGCTGCCTCGTCATTTTCACATCTTCCACACTGGTGACCCCGAGACGTATCATGGAAGAAAGAAATTCCCCCGGGCCAGCCACGTCAGGAGCCCCCAGCCAAGCGAACGCCACTACAGTCCAGCTACCGGACTTCTGGCAGAACAATCCGCACTCCTGGTTCAACGCAGTTGAGGCGCAGTTCAACCTCCAGGGGATATCGGTAGATGTCACAAAATTCTACCACATAGTCGCAAAGCTGGACAACAACACGGCCCAGCATGTTGAGAGCCTGATCGACCAGCCGACGGAGAGCGACAAATACGGCGCGTTGAAGGCTGCACTCATCCAGCAATTCACCCCCTCGGCGGAGGAGCGAGCAGAGAGGCCCCTGGCGCTGACGGAGGGGGAAAACGACATGCCCGCGAGCCTGATGGAGAAGTTGTTGAGGTTGAAAGACTCTGACGATGATCACTTCATTTTCACCCACCTCTTCCTCAGGACTCTACTGTCAGCAGCAAGAGCGGTTCTGGCCAGTTCGCCACTGTTGGTCCTACGGGACTACCGCGCGCTGGGCCGAGAGGCGCAGCGGATTGTCAACGCCACCAAGCGGCGCGCAGCCACGGCCGCTGCAGCGGAACTCGGCGCGACGACCGCAGACGACAGGAGGCCAGAGACAGCGGTGCCAGACTCACCGACGATGGCGGCGGCAAGGGCCAGGGAGTGTGGACCGGACGTCTTTTGTTTCTACCATCGCCGCTTCGCAGAGAGGGCACGCAAGTGTGTACCGCCGTGCCAGTTCGGGCAACGCCAAGACCGGGGGTTGGTAGCAGCCGCGGCCCTCGGGGAAGAGAACAAGCTGCTCTACTTGTCGGACGCACGCTCCGGGAGGCAGTTCCTCGTCGACACAGGCTCCCAGTTGAGTTTCATCACTCCTTCCTACACGGACAGACTGGCGGGTTCCGGAGGTCCCCTGGTGACAGCGGCGAACGGCTCGGAGATTAAGACCTTTGGTGAGAAGACTCTGCTTCTGTCTCTACACGGCCGTGCATATGAGTGGACTTTTGTTGTAGCAACAATAAATTTCAATATGCTGGGGGCTGATTTTTTGTGCTCACATGGGTTGTTGGTTGATCTCGCTAACAGGCGCCTGGTTAATGCACTTTCTTTTGATTCTGTCCCCTGTGCAGCGCCAGTGGCCCCGCCTACAGCACAAGCCAACGTCACAACAGCAGGCGGTAAGCTCCACACACTGCTCACTCAGTTCCCAGCACTCACGGTCCCCACATTTTCAGCAACAGTCGCTAAGCACGGGGTGGAGCATTTTATTACCACTACCGGACCGCCCGTTTTTGCAAAAGCTCGGCGCTTGGACGCAGTTAAACTAGCCATAGCGCGCAAGGAGTTCGCCAACCTGGAGAGGTTGTGTATTATCCGATGTTCAAACAGTCCGTGGGCTTCCCCCCTACATATGGTCCCGAAAGCTGACAGATCATGGCGCCCTTGAGGGGATTTTCGCAGGTTAAACAACGCTACAGCGCACGACCGCTACCCAATCCCACATATCCAAGATTTCTCGGTTCATTTGGCAGGGGCGCGCATTTTTTCTAAAATAGACTTGGTCCGCGGTTACCACCAAGTCCCAGTGCACGCTGAAGACATACCCAAAACAGCGGTAATAACTCCGTTTGGTTTATTTGAGTTTTTACACATGCCATTCGGACTTAAAGGGGCTGCTCAGACGTTCCAACGCATGATGGACGCGGTGCTTCGCGATCTCCCTTTCGTGTTCGTCTACCTGGACGATATTTTAGTAGCCAGCGCGTCCGAAGACGAACACGAAAAACACCTGGCCACAGTTTTCCGAAGGTTGGGAGATCACGGGTTAATAATCAACCCAGCGAAGTGTCAGTTCGGGGTGGCGCAGATCAATTTTTTAGGACACCACGTCTCCCCCGAAGGAGCAGTCCCGCTGCCTGACAAAGTGCGCGCTGTGGCAGATTTTCCCCGGCTGCAGACAGTCAGGGCGTTGCAGGAGTTTTTGGGAATGGTGAATTTTTATAACCGTTTTCTCCCCCGCGCGGCGCAGCTCATGCAGCCGCTGTATGCCGCGCTCAAAAGAAAGAACCCCGCGGATAAGATCGAGTGGTCCCCAGAGCGGGACCAAGCGTTCTCGGAGGTGAAAGCAGCCTTGGCAAAGGCTGCGTTGTTGGCACACCCAGACCCAACGGCCCGCATAGCGCTCGCCACTGACACGTCAGATGTGGCCATAGGGGCGGTCGTGGAGCAACACGTAGCCGGGGTTTGGCAGCCCTTCGCCTTTTTCAGCAGGACCTTGCGCGATAGCGAACGTAAATACAGCGCGTTCGACAGGGAGCTGCTCGCTCTCCATTTGGCCATCTGCCACTTTCAGTTCTGGCTGGAAGGACGCGCTTTCACCGCGTTCGTTGATCACAAACCGCTAACATTCGTGATGGCCAAGGTCTCGGAACCGTGGTCAGGCCGGCAGCAGAGACAGCTGGCCGCGATATCAGAGTTTACCACTGATATTCACATTGTGGCGGGCAAACTCAATGTAGTGGCGGATTGCCTCTCGCGCGCTGTGGCGGCCCCAGTCAGCGTAGGGTTAGATTATGCAGCCATGGCCGCAGAGCAGGTTAATGACGCGGACGTGCGCGCGCTCCAGTCTGGACCAACAGGGTTAAGGCTGGAGGGCAGGGTGCTGCAAGACGGTATGCCCCCCCTAATCTGCGATGTCTCCACTGGACGGCCGCGTCCAGTAGTACCGGCCGCGTGGTGCCGCCGCGTTTTTGACTCGGTTCATTCTTTGGTGCACCCTGGAGTGCGCGCGTCGGTCAAAATGGTGGGAGAGAAATTTGTTTGGCCGAGCCTCCGCAAACAGGTCAAAGAGTGGGCAGCAGCCTGCACGGCGTGTCAACAAGCCAAAGTACACAGGCACACGAGAGCTCCTTTGGAACCGTTTCACATTCCGGCCAAGAGGTTCGATCACGTTCATGTGGACCTCGTTGGACCCCTCCCGCTGTCACAGGGGTGCACACATCTTCTGACAATGGTGGACCGCACCACGCGCTGGCCTGAAGTGGTCCCGCTGGCATCAACCACGGCCGAGGAAGTGGCGCGTGCGTTTTTAACAGCTTGGGTGGCGCGCTTCAGCGTTCTGTCGGACATTACGTCCGACAGAGGCCCTCAATTTGTTTCCGAGCTTTGGTCGACAATGGCCCGCAGCCTGGGTGTCACAATTCACCGCACAACCGCGTACAATCCGCAGGCTAACAGGTTATGCGAACGTTTTCATAGGTCATTGAAAGCGGCTCTCAGAGCGTCACTGATGGATACAAATTGGGTTGACAAGTTACCATGGATGTTATTGGGGTTGCGTTCTGCACCTAAAGAGGATCTAGAAGCCTCCCCAGTGGAGCTCGTGTTTGCGCAGCCACTCCGGCTGCCCGGGGAGTTTCTCCCAGATAACCCTGCGCCAAACTCCTCCCCGTCTCAGCTGTTGTGGAGTAACATAGAATCAAGCACGCTGCCCGGCCCCGCGCACCACAGTTTTCCGCACGTTTTTGTGTCTAAAACTTTGAAGAACGCAGAGTTTGTTTTTGTTAGACACGATGCGCATCGAACCCCGCTGCGACCGCCTTATGACGGACCATTCAGAGTGCTAGAAACAGGGGACAAGCAGTTTTTGCTAGATTTGGGGGGTAGGAAAGAGAAAATTGGCATAGACAGACTTAAACCCGCTTTTGTGGTGGCAGAGGAGGAAGTGCTGCTGGCAAAGGCCCCGCGGCGAGGTAGACCACCACGGAGGGTTTCACACAGTAATGTTTCTCAAAGTAATGTTTCCCCAGAACACCCGCAGAGACTGACAAAGGGTTTCCGCCCCCAGACGGCAAATCCCCAGCGGGACAGCGCCGCAGAGACGGTGAACCCCAGCTACAGCAGATTCGGCAGGATGCTGAAGCCTATCCAGCATGTGGACTGATGTGTATGGATGCTATCACGGCATGCATGTGGTTATTTTCTTGTTGTTCTGTTTTTCTAAAATGCTGGGGGGGGGGGGGGGGGGGCTTGTGTGGTGAACACTAGTGATGGGTCTGGCAACACCGATGCGTCGGCGCATGCGTCGAGCTCATAGAGCGAAACCCTGTGTCGGTGCGTATCGCTTTAAGAAAGTCACGTGACCGATACGTGACGCTAGCGCGTCGAAACACTGACACGCCAGCGTTTAGAAGGAAGCGCATCTGTCAACGGGATGCATTTGCCCAAAGACTGTCGTATGTGTTGTGGACGGTCCTTGTGCAAATTTATCACAAATTATGGAGCACGAGCAGCCTCAAGGAAAAAGAAAGGTTTCCGCCGTGTGGGACCATTTTGATCTGATATCGGAAAATAAGGTATTTAAAAATAGTATTTTTAAAATACTATTTTCTTTGTTTTAATTTCCTTGTTGTTTCATCCTGTTCCTCTCAGAGTTTCCACTTGATTATCTGAATTCAAATTCATTTGAAAGTGACTTAGTTTACTCTTCATATTTTCTGCAGGCTAAATGTCGCATTTGTTCAGCAGAGCTGTTGTATTTAAACAAAAGCACCTCCTCAATGCTGAGACATTATAGGGCCAGGCATGAGAATGAAGTCCCGGATACACCCAGGATAGATTCAGGTATACAGCCATTCTACAACTTGCTCACAGTTTCTTTATTGATAATTAATTCCTATTAATTTATTCTTTACTTTATTTTTAACCATCAAGCTTCCAGGAAGCAGATGCTGGATGAGGCTCAGCTCAATTTCATGGTGAAGGACTGCCAGCCCCTCAGCATTGTGAAGAGTGAAGGGTTCAGGGAACTGGTTCAGGCCCTTCAGCCCTTATATGTTTTGCCAACCAGAAAGGTTTGTGGAAATTATCTAAAGTAGTAGTTGATATATCCAATTTATTTAATCTTTAATTTAAATATATGAATTTGCTTTTGGTTTGACTTGGTGTAATTTTCAGACCATCAAACAAATGGTGGCCAAAAAGTACGAGGAGGAACGGGAACGAGTGAAAAAGGAAGTACAGCAAGCTGTGGCAGTGAGTATAACAGCTGACATGTGGACATCTGTGAACATGGAGGCTTACTTGGCTCTTACCTGTCACTACATTAATGAGAATTTGCAGTTGTGTACGTCTGTGTTGGGAGTGCAGTACTTTCCACAAAGTCACACTGCTGACAATTTGGCCCAAGTCAAAAGGGGCATGATGGAGGACTGGGCCATAACCAATAAAGTAAAGTGTCTTGTGACCGACGCAGCACCAAACATGATTGCATCCACTCGACAGCTCCAAATTCGGCACTCAATTTACATTGTACATAGTCTCAATTTAGACGGGACCGTCTTCACAACAGCTGTCTGCACCCACTTCAGCCATGTTATTCAGCATTATTTGTTTGTTGTTGCTTGGAAATCATGTACTAAAATGCCATTTTGTTGTTTTTTAGCTAACCTTTGGCAACATCTCAACATCGAAGTGGGCAGGCAGACCAAAAGTGCCACAGCTGATGCCATCCAGGAGGTGCAGAGATACCTGGCAGAAGGCAATATTGCCAGGTCCCAGGATCCTATGAGATACTGGGACAACCAAAAGACCATCTATCCAAACCTCTTTCAGCTTTCCTTACAATTTCTCTGCACTCCAGCCTCATCTGTGCCGTGTGAGCGGGTGTTTTCTACAGCTGGAGAAGTTGTATCAAAAAAGCGTAACAGACTCAATTTCAAAACGTTGGAAAAGCTTTTTTGTTTTTTGTTTTTTCCACAATATCTTTATTGAACCTTTTTTTTTTTTAACAAACATGATACAAACAATCAAACACTAACACTAAAGTACTACAAAAAAAAAAAAATGCACTAAAAACACCAACAACCACCAACAAAATCAAGTCTTCAACAATGCTCCTCTGTTTAGTCTAGACAATCCAATACATAAGTATACATATTATGTTCACCAGTTTGGAATTTACAAGGTCCACACACATCATTCACCTTCTTCTTCAAGAGTTATGTTTAAATTTTTTACATAATCAATAAAAGGTCTCCATATATTCTCAAACACAATTTCCTTTGATTTCAGTATATATGTTATTCTTTCTAATGGAAGGTTTGTTAACATCTGTCTTAACCACTGAGTCACATCTGGTCTATGAGTCTTTTTAGCTTTTTTGTTTTTAATAAAAATTTGTAAAAAAAAAAAATCCCAGTCCACAAGCATCCTCATTCACAACATGTTCACTTAGATTTTCACGTTATGATACATGTTCACGTTATTTATTGACTGTATCTAAAAATATCAACGATATTTGAAATTAAAACGAAGATATGAAATAATACAATATAAAATACAATGACTTAAATTATATACTGCTCAAAAAAAATAAAGGGAACACTAAACATCCTGGGTCTGCCCCGGGGTCAAGTTTTTCTCCCAGCTGGTCTGGGAACGCCTTGGTATCCCCTCTGAAGAGCTGGAGCAGGTGGCTGGGGAGAGGGAAGTCTGGGCTTCTCTGCTTGAACTGCTGCCTCCGTGACCCGGACCTCCGGAAAAGCGGTAGAAGATGGATGGACTAAACATCCTAGATTTGAATGAAATATTCTTATTAAATACTTTGTTCTTTACATAGTTGAATGTGCTGACAACAAAATCACACAACAGCAGGTGAAATTGATTGTCGGTGTTGCTTCCTAAGTGGACACTTTGAGGGACAGTGTTCCCTTTATTTTTTGGAGCAGTATATTATTGTATATACTAGGTCATCAAATCAGTGTCAGTTGAGTCAGTCAACTAGGTTGCCTGTAGGGATTTTTAAGGTCCAGCAGGTGTCAGTATTCATTATTATAGTGACACAATATCAACACAGTATCAATACAGTTTTGCAATGTGTTGAAACGCATCATGACGCCTCATGGACCCATCACTACTAGTGATGGGTCCGGCAACACCGATGCGTCGGCGCATGCGTCGGGCTCATAGAGCGAAACCCAGTTTCGGTGCGTGTCGGTGCATCTTGCATTAAGAAAGTCACGTGACCAATACAGGGACTGTATCGGTCACGTGACGCTAGGGCGTCGAAACACTGACGCGCCCGCGTTTATAAGGAAGCGCATCTGTCAACAGGGATGCATTTGCCCAAAGACTCGTATGTGTTGCGGACAGTCCTTGTACAAATTTATCACGAATTATGGAGCACGAGCAGCAGAGTCAAGGCAAAAGAAAGGTTTCCACCGTGTGGGACCATTTTGATCCGATATCGGAAAATAAGGTATTTCCAAAAAAATATAGTATTTTTAAAATACTATTTTCTTTGTTTTAATTTCCTTGTTGTTTCATCCTGTTCCTCTCAGAGTTTCCACTTGATTTATCTGAATTCAAATTCATTTGAAAGTGACTCTTAGTTTACTCTTCATATTTTCTGCAGGCTAAATGTCGCATTTGTTCAACAGAGCTGTCATATTTCAACAAAAGCACCTCCTCAATGCTGAGACATTATAGGGCCAGGCATGAAAATGAAGTCCCGGATACACCCAGGATAGACGCAGGTATACAGCCCTACTACTACTTACTCACAGTTGTTTTATTGATAATTAATTCCTATTAATTTATTTTTGACTTCATTTTTAACCATCAAGCTTCCAGGAAGCAGATGCTGGATGAAGCTGTGCTCAGTTTCATGGTGAAGGACTGCCAGCCCCTCAGCATTGTGGAGAGTGAAGAGTTCAGGGAACTGATTCAGGCCCTTCAGCCCTCATGTTTTGCCAACCAGAAAGGTTTGTGGAAATTATCTAAAGTAGTAGTTGATATATCCAATTTATTTAATCTTTAATTTAAATATATGGATTTGCTTTTGGTTTGACTTGGTGTAATTTTCAGACCATCAAACAAATGCTGGCGAAAAAGTACGAGGAGGAACGGGAACGAGTGAAAAAGGAAGTACAGCATGCTGTGGCAGTGAGTATAACAGCTGACATGTGGACATCTGTGAACATGGAGGCTTACTTGGCTCTTACCTGTTACTACATTAATGAGAATTTGCAGTTGTGTACGTCTGTGTTGGGAGTGCAATACTTTCCACAAAGTCACACTGCTGACAATTTGGCCCAAGTCAAAAGGGGCATGATGGAGGACTGGGCCATAACCAATAAAGTAAAGTGTCTTGTGACCGACGCAGCACCCAACATGATTGCATCCACTCGACAGCTTCAAATTCGGCACTCAATTTGCATTGCACATAGTCTCAATTTATTAGTTAGTAAATCATTTGATCAGATCCCCACACTTACATCCATCAGACACAAAGCTAGGCACATTGTTACATACTTCAGATCAAGCACTACAGCCAAGGAGAAGCTCGCTCAAGTGCAGCAACAGATGGGACGACCAAGCCTGAAACTTATCAATGAGGTGCCAACACGCTGGAACAGCACATATGAAATGTTGTCAAGGCTACATGATGAGAGGGAACCAGTGTGGGTATCTCTGGCCTCTCTAAAAAGCGATTTGACTCCACTTACAGCTGATGAGTATACCATCATAGGAGAAACACTTCTTGTGCTTGCTCCTTTCCATCAAGCTACAGTGGAGTTCTCTGAAGAGAGGCGAGTGTCAGGGTCAAAGGTCATCCTGATGATGAAAATGCTCCATCTTACACTAGAGCGTAATGCTTCAACCTTGCACACACAGGCAGCCATACACCTACAAGAACACCTGAAGCGTCGAGTCAGACACTGCTTCCAACCTGGAGTCATTAAGTGTGTTGACCCTAGCCACACTTCTAGACCCCAGATTTAAATCACTTGGGTTCCGCAGTTCCTCCAAGTGCAATGACGCCATCAGTAGACTGCAGGCAGAATGTGCGTCTGTAATCGGACGCACAAATGAGCCCCAGCCGGGACCGTCTTCACAACAGCTGTCTGCACCCACTTCAGGCATGTTATTCAGCATAATTTGTTGTTTGGAAATCATGTACTAAAATGCCAATTTGTTGTGTGTGTTTTTTTTTTTTAGATAACCTTTGGCAACCTTTGGACATTGAAGTGGGCAGGCAGACCAAAAACGCCACAGCTGATGCCATCCAGGAGGTGCAGAGGTACCTGGCAGAGGGCAATATTGCCAGGTCCCAGGATCCTCTGAGATACTGGGACAATCAAAAGGCCAGCTATCCCAACCTCTTCCAGCTGGCGTTAGAATTTCTCTGCACTCCAGCCTCATCTGTGCCATGTGAGCGTGTATTTTCAACAGCTGGAGAAGTTGTGTCCAAAAAGTGCAACCACCTGAATTTTAAAACTTTGGAAGAACTTATTTTTTTGAATAAAAATTTGTAAAAAGAACTTTTTGTTAAAAAATAAATCAATAAAAAAAAAATCAGTCCACAAGCATCCTCATTCACATGTTCACTTAGATTTTCACGTTATGATACATGTTCACATTATTTAAGATAAGCCTTTATTAGTCCCACAATGGGGAAATTCCAGGATTGCAACAGCACAGGGATAGCAACACTCAGAGCAACAGTCAGAAGGCAAGAGAAAAACAAGAACAGCTAGTATACATATTGCTATAAATATATAAAGACACACAGTGCGGAGCATTGTGGTTGGTGAATGTGCAGCAGAAAGTCTAAGCTCTCTCCGCGGATGCGGCAGGCCAGCTGGATATCTTTGGGCATGATGGTGACCCTCTTGGCATGGATGGCGCACAGGATGGTGTCCTCGAAGAGACTCACCAGGTAGGCCTCGCTGGCCTCCTGCAGAGCCATGACGGCGGAGCTCTGGAAGCACAGGTCGGTCTTGAAGTCCTGAGCGATCTCCCTCACCAGGCGCTGGAAGGGCAGCTTACGGATGAGCAGCTCCATGGATTTCTGGTAGCAACGGATCTCTCTGAGCCACAGTACTGGGCCTGTAACGGTGATACAAATTTGACTGTATCTAAAAATATCAATGATATTTGAAATTAAAATGAAGATATGAAATAATACAATATAAAATACAATGACTTAAATTATATACTGGTCCAAAAAATAAAGGGAACACTAAATAACACTGTTCCGGCCCCGGATTATGAGCTGCATTTTGGTGTGCAATAACTGATGTTTGACACATCTTTAATGTCCTTGCTTTTGACTTTATTGCATCAAACACCGTAAAGACTGAAACATATCAAACACAAGAAACATTATTTTAGCTGTGGACACAAAATTCTAGTATTACAGAAATTAAATCATACTGCATACACACAAATGTAAACATTTATGATCTCAATTGGTAGATATTTTAGGTTTACTGCGTTGTTGCAAGAAAGCTACCAGCAAAAATTATGCAGCATTTACTGTAAACAAATACAACAGATTATCAAATCCACATTTAAAATTGTATGGTTTGTGCACATCAGATTTTCATATTAGAAACACACAAAAAGTTCCTATTCTTTGAACATGTGCATATTCAAACAACCATCATTAAACTTCAACAGAGTTAAACATTTCACTAACCACTTTGCCGGACTGCAGCCTTCCGAGGGCAGAAATTCCTTGCAGGCTCTCACATTTGTCTGCAATTAATAGCCCGGAATAAATACCTTGTAAATTGGTATTTCAGCTAATTTAAAGTCAAGATGTCAATTCAAAAACATAACAATAAAATTGACTAGAACTAGGCATCCAGTAAATAAGGACTGCCAGATTTGCACTTCTATACTACCAAAGGCCATACAGGCCGGGAATTGCAGCAGTGATCGACCAGAATAATACTGCATTTACTTCAAGTCAAAAATACATCCCTATTCACAAAATGAAGCTTCAAAAATTACTTTTTCACAACTATTACAGTTTTTTGCACATGCATGGAGACTAGGTGAAAAGTTACATAGGCAATGGATTATTACTGACAGTCACATGGTCTAGTCACACTCCAACAAACTTCAAAAATATCATCATCTCTCAAACAATCCACAAAATATCGGGTAGATAATTGGCTATGAGGGATTATTTCATCATTATTACAGTTTTACCCTACCTGGGCTGAGGTAAGCAACTGGATGGCTTTGGATTTCTGTCTTAGCCAGCCATGCTGAAATCCGTCCGTTGTCCTTTTCTGCTGGGCAGGAAGTCTCAAATCGTCTACTTCCTGTTGTGAATAATCTTATACCTCATGCATTTTTGATCGCAAATTATTTCAATAATTTTTAAATCTCAAAGGACAAATTTCCAAACCTAGGTTTTTAAAAGAAAATATGGAGGGAATAAAATAAAAAAAAAAAGGTAGGGAATTCACAAGGGATTCCCCAGAGGTCAAAGGTCATTTCCGGGTTGGGGGTTCCCCCAGACACAAAGTAAACAACTTTTGCCTGGCACACAGAGCCAGGCTGTGAATATATATACCTGCCAAAACAAATCTTTGGGAGGCATTGCTGTACAACCAGAGGTCAAATACTAGAAAGGATGTCACTGTTGACTTATATAGCGGGGAAATTGTAACAGTCACAAGAATTGCCATGTTTCTCACATGGATCAAACAAACACAGCTGCTGCCGTTACACTCCCACCAAAATCTTTATGATGGAAGACTATAAAGTCATGCCAACATAAAGATTTTCACAATGTCACCTAATCTTTAACCGCCAGCAAGAGCACAACCTTTTGCACTGGTCTTTCCAGTTCTCCCACCGTTCAATTATGACAGGCTCGACGGGTTCGTCCCAGGATTTCTTTTGCTTGCACAGTTCTTGCAGGATCTTTCTCCCTTGCAACACCACAGGGCTAATAAATCTATTTGGGTCATAGACTGACATGACTGTAGAGAGGATGCCTCTTCTTGTGTTGGGTTTATCCTGTAGTGTTATCTTGAACCTGAAGCAGTCATTTTGGACATCCCATCTTGTTCCAAGTGTGCGCTCAACCGGGAGAGGTTCCAGTTCCAAGTTTGTTTCGGAGACGGTAGTGGCTCTTTCTGAAGGTGGTATAGATTCCAGGACGTCTATGCTGTTCGACAGGAACTTATGGAGTCTAACTTTGCCCTTTTTGCATATTTCAGTGGCCTGGCAGATTAGCTCCTTCGCTTCATCTTTGGTGTCGCTGAAATCTTGGTCGAGAACCTTCAGGATCTCACAGGGTGGTGGCACTATCAACTCTTTGGCGACAATCCTATGGCATACGCCATTGTTGCCTTGTTCATAACAAGGGTCTCCAATGATGCTCCATCCCAAGTCTGTTTTCACAGCAAAGGCTTCTTCGGGATTTCCGGAGACTATCTCCACCGGTCTGAGTGCTTGTGGGCAGGAGTATCCAATGAGCAGTCCCACTTCACAGTGTTGAATAGGAGGAATGAAGGGGGCTATTCGAGCCAAATGAGGCATCATACTTGCCGCTACCTTTGAAGGAATGTGCTCCCTGTTGTGAGGGATGTGGTCTCTCGTGTAGCACGACTTGACTCGGACTTCGACAGTCGAGTCGTATCCTCTCAGTTTGATGTCTGAGAACTTCTTACAATAGACCACCGATGAAGATGTCATAGTTGTTATCTTCATTCTTGTTATTTCATGTGGCATGCACAGCTTGGCTGCCAGATCCTCTGTGATATAGGAGCTGTCGCTTTGGGTATCAATCAGTGCATAAACCAATACTTCTTGCGAGCCAGCTTGGCCTGTCTTGATCCAAACAGGTACGATCATTGAAGTATAACTCTTCATGTAATCTTGGTTGGTTTTGTTTGAAATAGATTCAAATGTGTTTTCATCTTTGTCGGCTTCTGACTCTGTAAGCTTTGTGTCTGCCTTCTTCTTGTCTAAGTGCAGCAGAGTTTGGTGTTTGCCTTCGCACGTGTTGCAGGACACTTTAACTAGACACTTCTTTGATGTGTGGCCACGTCTGAGACATTTGAAGCAAAGGGCCTTGCTTCGAATGCTTTGTATTTTGTCATCATAAGGCAACTCTTTGAAAGCATTGCACTTGTAGATGAGGTGATCTTTGTCGCAGTAGGTGCAAACTGGAGAATTTTTGGCTCCACTTTTAGGGGTTTCTTTTTCAGCATTGGTGTTGGTGGCATGAGTAATGCCAGGTGCTCGTTTTGTCTTTGCCCTAGACTCGTTTCCTCTATTTGTGGTTGGCAACTTGTCTTGGTTTTGAGCGACCACGCATATAGGGTTGTTAGCCACTCTGGCTTCTCTGGCTACGAAGTCGACAAATTCTTGAAACGAAGGGTAGCCCTTTCCAACATCTATGTCTTCTGTAACACGCCGTGTCCACCTAGTGTTGCAATACCCGGGTAACTTGGTTGCTGTTTCCTGGATTTGGACGCAATCGTTCAAAACTTCAAGACCTTTCACGTAGGGGATAGCTTCTTTGAGGGTGCTCAGGAAATCGCTGAAATCTTGAAGACCTTTCTTATCTTTGCCTGTTACTTTGGGCCAGTCTCTCAACTTGTTTCTCAAGGAGAGTTGAATGGTGAAGGGGTGTCCGAACCGCTCTTCCAACGTGGCCCATGCACGGTTGTAGGCAGCTTCATCACTTCGGAAAAAACAACCTTCTACTGCCGCTCTGGCTTCTCCTGCAAGGTACTGCTGCAGACAATACAGCTTGTCTGATGGTGGAATTCCCTTGTTCTCAACAAGTGTCACAAAACTTTTGCGAAAGTTGATGAACTTGAGTGGGTCACCATCAAACACAGGAGGTGTGGGGACAGGCAGCCTTGATTTGCTGACGCTATCTGCGAATGTTTGGGCGATGAAGGCCAACTGTGACTCTACTTGGCTCGCGCAATCTTCAGCTTTTGGTGATCTGGCCTCAGGAGAAAAAGCAGGTGCCTCTGGATTCAGATAACCTTTACTAGGCTTGTCACTGCAATAAGAGATGTCATCTGACCTTTGGACTCTTTCCTCTTCTTCTGCTATTTCTAATTGTTCATGACAACTTTCCAAGGCCACCTTGTATTTCCTTACCTTCGCGTGAAGTTCTGCACACTTTCGCTTAGCGCTCAATTCAGCCAGCTTCCTGGCCTTTTCTGAGGCATTACTTGATCCTGTTGAAGATTCTGAAATCTGTGCACTTACAGATACCTTTGACTGAATGGAGACTTTAGACTTGGCAGAAATATCAGACTCATAGTCTAACTTGCTTCCAAAGAGAGACCTGGAATAATTCATTCCCCAAGTAGTCTTGAGAAGGCTTTTTCTCTCCTTGTCTGCCATCATTGGATTCTCTCCAATTTGTTTCAGGGCTTTCACCATGTCTGAGCACATTTGCTTAGCGCTGTCGACTCTGCGCAGCATCTCTTTGTCTGGCGGGCACAAATCTCGACAGGCTTCATATGTAGCTGTCATTTCTTTGTCCAGGCGAATCAGGTCTTCCAAGTCATCTTCAGTTGTGTCCAAGACCTCATCTTTGTATGCATAAAAAAGAGCGAACACAGCCTTCTTTACTTTACTGTATGTTCGCATAAACTTTTTGTTTGCTCTGTCTACCTGTGCTTCTTGTTCTTCTTTTTTACTGATGACAGCATCTAAAGTTGCAACTTTGTCATGGAGGCTGTCGTATTCAGCAGAAATCTCTGGTGAGACAGACTTATCCTCTCTCTTTGTTTTCACTAACAGCCTGACTTCTTTCAGTCTCTTCATGCATGTCTCTCGTCTTTGCTTCAGCTCATGAAGTGGGACATGCCTGAGTTTTGTTTGTGCAGTGTTCTGGTTAGTCTTGCCAGTGGCGCCATCTTCTGGATCACTTGCATCTTCTTTTTCTTGGATTCCAGCCACCGCATTCTCTCCTTCTGGTTGCTTCTTGTCACCATTATTCTTTTCTTGTTCACTGATTGTAGCCAACTCCATTTCAAGAGTTTCTATTGCACCATGTACTGTTTCTGCATCAGTGTTGAGTTGAGCTCGCTCTTCCTCAGACAAGGTTTCAACTGCCAAGTCAGCATTTATGGCTTGTAATTGCTCTTTGGCAGCTGTGATCTGCTCTCGCAATTCTTGCTCAGTTGCATTTTTGGTAGCTGCAGCCATTTTGTTGCAGTACAGTGTTTATGGAAAATAGTGAGGAAATGGGACAAAAAATGAAATGGTAATTTATATTACCTCTTTGAATAAGGTGAGTTTCGATTGCCGGCAGTATTACATACACTGTCAACTGTGTCAGTGAGTTGGTGAACTCTTTGTGACAGCATATGCCACCCAACAGTCGTTTTGGCAATCTAATGACCGTAAAAAAAAATGTTTAGTAAATCTGGATGGTCTGACAGACAATGCTACCCAGGCTTAGTAATTGGGATTTTCACCAACCAGATTTCTTGAGTGAAAACCTGGAGATAAAAAATATTATGCAAACCTGAAACACAATGTGTTTTTTATGTTTACCTTGAAATTTCCACACAAAATAACTGAATGGAAACTATACTTGAATTAGGGAATTCTTATCTTTGGGGTATATGATTCCCTAAATACTTTAAGCTTGTACTTGATTTGATTAATTCAAAATTGAATTAAATTTGAGGAATCTTGAAATATACTTATATCATTGGATTGAAGCTCAACCAGCCCTTACCTCAGCCCTTGATCTTACTTGATCTTACTAGCCTGATTTAAATTGATGTTCAAAAATACTGATTGAAATACGCTAGCAACAGGATGTGCACAAGCAGTACATGTACAATGAAAACAGAATAATGCAAACACTTCTCTCAACATCAGCACAAAATAAACACAGTATTCAGTGACTAATAAACTTGACTTTGCACTTGAGAAACACAAACTTGACTTGACTTAAAATGTGTCCTCAAGGTTCAATCACTGGATACATGTCCTTCACTTACAGGCTGTAGCAGAAAAGTGAATGTCTCTTACTTAATTGTCATATACTAGCACACTGGTGAGTGGTACCGACAGGATGTCACCATCACGATCTCGATGACACGGCACGACCCAACCTCTTGAATCTGCAGCGTTCCTTGCTTGCACACCCACGCTCATCCACGATGACTTGGTACAGACGAGTATGAGGTAGTGTCTTTACTAGTGTCTTTACTGTTCCGGCCCCGGATTATGAGCTGCATTTTGGTGTGCAATAACTGATGTTTGACACATCTTTAATGTCCTTGCTTTTGACTTTATTGCATCAAACACCGTAAAGACTGAAACATATCAAACACAAGAAACATTATTTTAGCTGTGGACACAAAATTCTAGTATTACAGAAATTAAATCATACTGCATACACACAAATGTAAACATTTATGATCTCAATTGGTAGATATTTTAGGTTTACTGCGTTGTTGCAAGAAAGCTACCAGCAAAAATTATGCAGCATTTACTGTAAACAAATACAACAGATTATCAAATCCACATTTAAAATTGTATGGTTTGTGCACATCAGATTTTCATATTAGAAACACACAAAAAGTTCCTATTCTTTGAACATGTGCATATTCAAACAACCATCATTAAACTTCAACAGAGTTAAACATTTCACTAACCACTTTGCCAGACTGCAGCCTTCCGAGGGCAAAAATTCCTTGCAGGCTCTCACATTTGTCTGCAATTAATAGCCCGGAATAAATACCTTGTAAATTGGTATTTCAGCTAATTTAAAGTCAAGATGTCAATTCAAAAACATAACAATAAAATTGACTAGAACTAGGCATCCAGTAAATAAGGACTGCCAGATTTGCACTTCTATACTACCAAAGGCCATACAGGCCGGGAATTGCAGCAGTGATCGACCAGAATAATACTGCATTTACTTCAAGTCAAAAATACATCCCTATTCACAAAATGAAGCTTCAAAAATTACTTTTTCACAACTATTACAGTTTTTTGCACATGCATGGAGACTAGGTGAAAAGTTACATAGGCAATGGATTATTACTGACAGTCACATGGTCTAGTCACACTCCAACAAACTTCAAAAATATCATCATCTCTCAAACAATCCACAAAATATCAGGTAGATAATTGGCTATGAGGGATTATTTCATCATTATTACAGTTTTACCCTACCTGGGCTGAGGTAAGCAACTGGATGGCTTTGGATTTCTGTCTTAGCCAGCCATGCTGAAATCCGTCCGTTGTCCTATTCTGCTGGGCAGGAAGTCTCAAATCGTCTACTTCCTGTTGTGAATAATCTTATACCTCATGCATTTTTGATCGCAAATTATTTCAATAATTTTTAAATCTCAAAGGACAAATTTCCAAACCTAGGTTTTTAAAAGAAAATATGGAGGGAATAAAATAAAAAAAAAAAGGTAGGGAATTCACAAGGGATTCCCCAGAGGTCAAAGGTCATTTCCGGGTTGGGGGTTCCCCCAGACACAAAGTAAACAACTTTTGCCTGGCACACAGAGCCAGGCTGTGAATATATATACCTGCCAAAACAAATCTTTGGGAGGCATTGCTGTACAACCAGAGGTCAAATACTAGAAAGGATGTCACTGTTGACTTATATAGCGGGGAAATTGTAACAGTCACAAGAATTGCCATGTTTCTCACATGGATCAAACAAACACAGCTGCTGCCGTTACAAACACATCCTTGATTTAAATGAAATATTATTAAAATACTTTGTTCTTTACATAGTTGAATGTGCTGACAACAAAATCACACAACAGCAGGTGAAACTGATTGTCAGTGTTGCTTCCTAAGTGGACAGTTTTATTTTTTTTTTAGCAGTATATTATTGTATATACTAGGTCATAAAATCAGTGTCAGTTGAGTCTGTCAACTAGGTTGCCTGTAGGGATTTTTAAGGTCCAGCAGGTGACAGTATTCAGCAACACAGTTTCAACACAGTATCAATACAGTTTTGCAATGTGTCGAAACGTATCATGACGCCTCATGGACCCATCACTACTAACAACGTTAACTTTGGTTGTTTGTGGCACCAATACCCAATGGTCCAGCGGAGAAGCATTCACAAACTGGCTTTTTTATGTGCTGGTAAATCAGGAAGCAGCAGGTGTGTCCAATCACGCAGGTGCGCTGATGAGCTCCGGAGCCGGGAAACAGGCAAAAGGAAAACACACAGGAGGGGAGGGGGAGCACGCTCACCTGATCATCACACGTATAAAACCTGAGGTCAGTCTGACGAACGCTTTGAGAAATATCTGAGGAACACACACACACACACACACACACACACAGAGACATACTGCATTTATAGATAGATATGTGAAAACCGGTGAAAAACCAGCCCAGGCATGTTTTAGAGATGGTCTGCCACATCACATGATTATGGCAGCCGATCAGATGTCAGAGCCGAAGACTCACTGCCACTGCGCAGCCAAGCACTCACTCCCGTGCAGAGTGAGCTCAGCAGTGTCAGGGCGGCAGAAGAAGTTTTATTTCGGAAATGTTACATCATTAATCCAAATTCTATGGTGATCCCAAGCAGCATAAAATTTGAAAAATAATCAAAATAAGCACTATTTGTTTGTAAAATAATAGTGTAAAAATAAAATAAATGAATAATACTTAAATAAAAACTGTTCCATTGTGAAAAAAAATTACACATATATGCTGCCTGGTACTACCATAGAATTTGGATGAATGGTGAAACATTTCAGAAGTAAAAAATATTTGAATCCACTTGAGAATCTTCACCAAATTAAGAAATTGAATTTATTTTGCATTCATTTTAAGTCTTAATTATTTTTATTACAATTGAAAATAATTGTTTTTATTTTTATTTACTTTGCTCATTGTTCTATGTTATCATTTTATAAGCATTTCTTTGAAGTGTTTATTGCAAGGGCAATATAAAATTTGAATAAAACTCATGAAGAGTTTTATTCATATTTCATATTGCCCTTGCAATAAAGTTGTTAATGAAACTGCAATCATGTGAAATTGGGCAAAAAGTATCTGTATCGGTATCGAAGAAAAAGTCCCATAAATTAATGGGATGATATGGAAAGGAAAAATGCTGTTATCTGTTATGTATGGAAAAGTAATAGTAAGATGGTGGTCGGGGCTCCCGGGGAACAGTGAGGGGTGGTAGCACGCCTTTCCAGTGGTGGCGTCCCCCAGGGTATAAAAGGCACAGCAGGAGGCAGCCATGTCTCTTCTGCGCCATTGAACCCTAGACACAGAGCGCTGTAAGTCTGCTATTTGTTTCATAGAGTTGTAATAAAGCTACGTTCACTGTACCTCTGCCCTGCTCGTTATTACAAGAATTATGGACACAACAGTATCGCCCATCCCTAATATTTAGTTTTTGTGTGAAACCGTTTAGTGGACATCTGCCATCATCCCACATCACCAAACACGATCAAGGCGGATTCTCTCTCAAACCTCACCTCCTGTTTCCTGACCAATGAAAAAAGGATCCAAAGAGGAGAAGAACAACACAAAGTTTTTGTTTTGTATTGTGAGAGCTGCAGCTAATCCAGAGGACTGTTAGTTACTTCAACCTGGGTGCAAGTTGAAAACATGACGTAGCTTAACATGTCTGTTTGCAGTTTTTTCATTTGCATATTTTCGCAACCTTATACCTTAACAGTTAGACAACAACCGACACTGTTATTTATGTGGAAAATTATCTTTTAAATTGACAAACATCATATGCGTAACTCAGGGCAAAATTTCATTGGGATCAAAAGATAATTTCTCTCTTGCCATTCATTATGCCTCGGTGAAACGGAGAGGCATACGGTAATTGCTCAATGCGTCTGTGTGTGTTGTAACATTCACTTTATACTGTTGTACTGTAATACCAGAGGACGCCACAGGGGGGTGCTACTCCCCTTTGGTGTTGGCAGTGTAATAGCATAGCTCTAAGTCACACAGTAGGAGAACTTTTTAGTAACTAATACTACTTCCAGCGCCACACGGGTAGGCTGCCTTTTTACAACAGCGGATCAATTTCTTCCTATTTCTATATACTATCTCGCTTCTCTTGCTAACCTTTCTGATCCAGTGACACCTTATACATCGGACGGACACACAGATCGCCTAAATGTCTACTGAGCCGGCAGACGGAGCCACTGTTTTTAGCAGGATACGTTACAGCAGAGACCAGCTGTTGGCACTTAACCGGACCAAGATGCTAGCGCAAGACTTCGACATACCGGGTGAAATAAGACAGAAACGACGTGGATGCCGTGCTGGAGCAAGATGGTGGGCGAGAAATATAAGGTACAGACCCGTCCTTCCATCTGTTATTATGGGGAACGTTCGATCGCTACTCAATAAGACCGATGAGCTAGCGGCCATCTCCCGCTACGAGAGCGTCTTCAGAGAGATTAGCTTGATGTTGTTTACTGAGACGTGGCTAACAGAACTAGCAACAGATGCTAACATCGAACTGGAGGGTTTCCACGCAATACGGACAGACCGGACACCAGACAGTGGGAAGGCAAGGGGCGGATGAGTGATAATGTTTGTCAATAACAGCTGGTGCAGACCGGGACATATCACGGTTAAACAACATCACTGCAGCAAAGACATTGAGTTGCTAGCTGTTAGCATGCGGCCTACCTATCTCCCAAGGGAATACTCACACGTGATCTGCATTGTTATTTATGCAAATCCGACGGCGAACGCGGGGACAGCGCGTGACGTCATTCACTCAGTAACTGGCAGGCTGCTGACAGAACACCCAGATGCTCTTCTCCTCATCTCCGGTGATTTCAACCATATTTCACTGTCCCCCATTCTGCCCACATTCACCCAGTATGTCACATGACACACTAGAGAAAATAAAACACTGGACTTATTCTATGCTAACACTAAGGAGGCGTACACCTCATCACCACTCCCCCCACTCGGGAGATCAGATCACAACTTGGTTCATCTCCTGCCGGTGTACAAACCCCTAGTACACAGACAACCTCCGGTCATGCGCACGGTGAAGACATGGTTGGAGGAGGCAATGGACGCTTTAAAGGACTGTCTTGAAACCACTGCCTGGGAGCAGCTCTGCAATCCACATGGTGAGGACATCGATGGCCTCACTCACACCATCACGGACTACATCGGCTTCTGTGTGGACAACACCGTACCCACCAACCATATGGTGTTGCTTGAACAGCAAACCCTGGATCAACCCTGAGATAAAAACACTTCTGAGAGAGAAGAAGAGGATCTTCAGGTCGGGAACAGGGAGATGCTGAAGTCCGTACAGAGGGAGCTGAGGAGGAAGATCAGAGAAGGCAAGGACAGCTTCAGGAAGAAGATGGAGGACAAGCTGCAACAGAGCGACATCAGCGGGGTCTGGAGAAACCTTAAAACCATCTCTGGGCTCCAGAATACCTCCTCCCAGGTCACGGGGGGCAGGGAGTGGGCAAACAATCTGAACCTGTTTTTTAATAGGTTTGACCAACCGCCCTCCCCCCTGACTGCACACCAACCACTGCTGCCTCTAAAGTCATCGAGACCTGCTGTCCACACCCCACTCCAACAACACCCCCCCACTCCCAGCACACAGCCCCCCAACCTGACCCTCACTAAGACCCAGGTGAGGAGGGAGCTGAGGAAGATCAAGGCGAGGAAGGCCTTGGGACTGGACGGCATCAGCGCAAAGCTCCTCAAGTTCTGCGAAGCCAGCTGTGTGAGATTGTGGAGCACATCTTCAACCTGAGCCTGAAGCTGGGGAGGGTACCACAGTTGTGGAAAACATCTTGTGTGGTACCTGTACCAAAGACTTCCCACCCCAAAGACCTGAACAGCTACAGACCAGTGGCCCTGACGTTTCACATGATGAAGACCCTGAAGAGACTGCTCCTTGCTCACTTCATTGGGCTGCACGGTGGCGCAGTGGTTAGCACTGCGGCAGCACAGTTTACCCTTGGCCGGGGGATCGTGGGGATTGTGGGATCGTGGGTTCGATCCCAGCTCCCAACCAACAGTGATCTGTGTGGAGTTTGCATGTTCTCCCCGTGTTTGCGTGGGTTTACTCTGGGATTTCTCCGGTTTCCTCCCACATGCCAAAAACATGCAGGTTAGGTTAATTGGAGACTCTAAAGTGGCCCTAGGTGTGAATGTGTGTGTGAATGGTTAAGGGATAAGATAAGATAAGATAAGATAAGATAAGATAAGCCTTTATTAGTCCCACAATGGGGAAATTCCAGGATTGCAACAGCACAGGGATAGCAACACTCAGAGCAACAATCAGAAGGCAAGAAAAAACAACATCTAGTAAACATATGTCCATATTACTATAAATGTATATATATAGACACACAGTGCAGAGCATTATGGCTGGTGGATGTGCAGCAGAAAGTCTAAGCTCTCTCTCCGCGGATGCAGCGGGCCAGCTGGAAGTCTTTGGGCATGATGGTGACCCCCTTAGCGAAGAAGAGACCACCAGGTGGGCCTCGCTGGTCTCCTGCAGAGCCATGACGGCGAAACTCAGGAAACGCAGGATGGTCTTGAAGTCCTGAGCGATCTCCCTCACCAGGCGCTGGACGGGCAGCTTACGGATGAGCAGCTCCGTGGATTTCTGGTAGCGACGGATCTCTCTCAGAGCCACGGACCTGTGACGGCGAGGCCTCTTCACTCTGCCGGTGGCCAGAGCGCCTCTCCGAGCAGCCCTGTGGCTAGCTGTCTCCTGGGGGGCTTCTTCCTCCAGTAGATTTTACGGGCGGTCTGCTTGGTTCTTGCCATCGCTCTTTATTATTCTGTCTTATATTTCTTTCACGCCGCCTAAACTCCAGCCCGGCACCCGCTTCGTTTTCGCTACAGCTCCCGGTATGTCGAGTTTCCCATTAGCACCGGGCGGCGGCCAAGTGCTAGCTAGCACTAGCTCCTCCCCGCTGTAATGTCTCCCGCTGCAAACCGTGGCTCCGTCCGCCGACCCGGGAGACCCCCGGGGCGATCCGTGCGTCCGTGATATATATACAGAGTGAAAGGTGTAGAAAGAAGAAGGAAGATAAAAAAAAAAAAAAAAGGCTGTTGCAACAGGCAGCCGACTCGTGTGGCGCCGCCGGTCCGGCAGAGCCAGAACCGGAAAAAAAAAAAAAAAAGCACCGTATCGTGGCTGCTTCATCCATCCAGGTGGTGGATGACCCTCAATTTCCCCTCTGGGGATCAATAAAGTATACTAAAATACTACCTCCGCCCCCTGGTGGGGCCAGCGATGGATCCACTCCAGTTCACCTACCAGCATGGCATTGGGGTGGAGGACGCAGTGATCTTCCTCCTTCACCGTTCCCTGTCCCACCTGGAGAAGCCCGGAAATGTGGTGAGGATCATGTTCTTTGACTTCTCCAGTGCTTTCAACACCATCCAACCGATGATCCTGAAGGTCAAGCTGCTGTGCGCAGGGGTGGACCAACACCTGTCATCATGGATCCTGGACTACCTCACAAACCGGCCACAGTTTGTGATAACCCGGGATTGTGTGTCGGACATGATCATCGGCAGCACGGGGGCCCCTCAGGGGAACGGTTTTAGCTCCCTTCCTGTTCACCCTTTATACTGCGGACTTCTCACACAACACAACACACTGCCATCTACAGAAGTTCTCTGACGATTCTGCGATCTTCGGCCTCATCTCCAACGGAGATGAAGCTGAGTACAGAGGACTTATCCAGGACTTTGTGGACTGGTGCCATCAGAACTGCCTCCAGATCAATGCGAGGAAAACTAAGGAGCTGGTGGTGGACTGCCGCAGGCAAGGACAACCCCTCACAGCACCAGTGAACATCTAGGGAACAGACATTGAGATGGTGACATCCTACAAGTACCTGGGTGTTCATCTGAACAATAAACTAGACTGGTCACACAATACCGACGAACTCTACAAGAAGGGACAGTGCAGGCTGTTCCTACTGAGGAGGCTCAGGTCTTTTGGTGTACAAGGGGTGCTCCTGAAGACATTCTATGACACGGTGGTGGCATCAGCCATCACTTTTGGAGTGGTCTGCTGGGGCAGTGGCATTACAGCAGCCGATAGGAAGTGACTGAACAAACTAATCAAGAAAGCTAGCTCTGTCCTGGGGCAACGCCTTGACCCAGTGGAGGAGATAGGAGAGAGAAGGATGGTGGCTAAACTGTCATCTCTGCTGGAGTCCGAGTCCCACCCTATGCAAGACATACTGGACGCACTGAGGAGCTCATTTAGCAGTAGACTACATCATCCTAGATGCGCAACCGAGAGGTTTCGCAGGTCCTTCCTACCTACGGCTGTCAGACTGTGCAACCTAAGCAGGGCTGCTCGCAGAGATAGCAAAAAAACGTGACGACCCAATAGTATTGAATGCAAAAGACGCAACAGACTTACACAATGGTCCCCTCCAGTATACAACTAGGACAATATCAGTCGCTATGGAGGGTGACAATATGTATGGGTACATATTCATACCATGTAGGGTAACTAAATAGACGGTTATGCTGTTTAGTCCATCTAGCTACAATGCTCCGCACTGTGTGTATATATATATTTATATATATATATGTACATACAGTATGTACACTACCGTTCAAAAGTTTCGGGTCACTTAGAAATTTCCTTATTTTTGAAAGAAAAGCACTGCTTTTTTCAATGAAGATAACTTTAAACTAATCAGAAATACACTCTAATATCTAATATACATTGCTAATGTGGTAAATGACTATTCTAGCTGCAAATGTCTGGTTTTTGGTGCAATATCTACATAGGTGTATAGAGGCCCATTTCCAGCAACTATCACTCCAGTGTTCTAATGGTACAATGTGTTTGCTCATTGCGTCAGAAGGCTAATGGATAATTAGAAAACCCTTGTGCAATCATGTTAGCACAGCTGAAAACAGTTTAGCTGGTTAGAGAAGCTATAAAACTGACCTTCCTTTGAGCAGGTTGAGTATCTGGAAAAAATTATTATTTCAAATACAAATCATTATTTCTAACCTTGTCAATGTCTTGACTATATTTTCTATTCATTTTACAGCTCATGGTGGTAAATAAGTGTGACTTTTCATGGAAAACACAAAATAATTGGGCTGCACGGTGGCGCAGTGGTTAGCACTGTGGCAGCACAGTTTACCCTTGGCCGGGGGATCGTGGGTTCGATCCCAGCCCCCGACCAACAGTGATCTGTGTGGAGTTTGCATGTTCTCCCGTGTATGCGTGGGTTTACCCCGGGATTTCTCTGGTTTCCTCCCACATGCCAAAAACATGCAGGTTAGGTTAATTGGAGACTCTAAAGTGGCCCTAGGTGTGAATGTGTGTGTGAATGGTTAAGGGATAGCGCCGTATTGTGGCTGCTTCATCCATCCAGGTGGTGGATGACCCTCAATTTCCCCTCTGGGGATCAATAAAGTATACTAAATCTAAAAAAAAAAAATAATAATAATTGTCTGGGTGACCCCAAACTTTTGAACGGTAGTGTATATTCACTGCTCTTATTTTCTTATCTTCTAAATCATTGCTCTGAGTGTTGCTATCCCTGTGCTGTTGCAATCCTGGAATTTCCCCATTGTGGGACTAATAAAGGCTTATCTTATCTTATCTTATCTTAACTGGTAGGTGTCGGTCATGTTGCACATGTCCTGCTAATTCATGTATGAATTAGGGTATGTAGCACCGTGGAGACCTGGCTTAATATGGTCTTGTTTAGAATATAGAATAAAGCACCGAGTGGAAGTATATATTCTGTGTCTGATGACTCTTTGTGCCGTCAGCTACTCTGGAGGTCACGCTAATGTGTTAGCCTTGGCCTGCTGGCTCTCCGCCGACACCTCACCACCTGTTACAGTGTGTGGTTGTATCTGTCCACCTGTTTCAGCTCACCCGGTCAAAATTAAGTGGAACTAATGGCTTGTATCATTGTATCGCCATAATCTCTCGACTTTTAATTTGCCAGAATTTCAAGATAAGGCTTTGTTTTCAAAATAAACACAAATTTAACTTACCATTGCAGTGTAATGGAGCCGCACAAAAAAGGTATTGTAATAACTATGTCGAGCCACTAGAAGCGGATGTGCGACTTTTTTTTACAGCCCATGCTCAGAGGTCTGCATTATCTACTGTGGAGAGTTTTTACACCAGGTTAATGGATGATTATTAGACCAAAACCAAAAACAGATGTAAGGGCAGTCATTATTATATTGTAAGACAGTTCAAATAGTTAATGTCCCCCTCTCACCTTCTCTCTTAACATAGTTCAAGGAGTGCTTAACATAACTGTTGAATGGCCAGTGCACATAGCTGGATCTCGCAGGAGAGTAGAGTACGCTTTATTTCATTTCAGTGAACCTGTAACCACATGACTATGATCCTCGGGACAGGAGCATTATACCAAATTAGTCACACCTGTGGATGCACACCTTATATATACCCCTTGCATCCACCCTTTCTTCCTCTTTCTATCCTCCTGGTTGGCAAGAGCTTATACCAGTCTGTTTAACATTGTGTCTTTGTGCTGTTTGGGCTGCCTTACCCTGGGTACCCCATCGCTGTGTCATAAAATTGTTGTGTTTTCTGCTGAATGAGAGAAGGTTTGCAGCGGCTGTGCAGCGTGACGTGCACTGTCCATGCCTGCTTAGAAGTATGTAATATACATTTGCCTTCTTTTTAGCCGCAACTGTTCACAGTTTAGCAGTGTGTGGTATGTACTACCCTTACCTGCTTAAGGTTTGTGATGTATTTTTCTGCCTTCTCTTCAAGCAGAACTGTTTAACAGCTTAACAGCACGCAATATGCATTATCTGCTTGGGATATGTGATATATTTTGCCTTCATCAAGCAGGGATTGCTTAACAATTTAACAGCACTGAACAATTTGCCGTTAATTCTGTATTTCTTTCTTTTTCTCGACGGACAGTCGTCTTCTTAAAAAAAAGGGAGACATCTTCTTGTCTGGGTACTGAGCATTCCTGTGCTTGGTGCACTCTCGCCACATTTTGTGGGGGAGTGATACTGCATACAGGTGGGAACTGAAATCTGATATTGCTATGTTGTCTTCTGACTAGTGCGCTTGTACCTCATGGAACAACCCTTTGGTCTGTAAACAACAATAAAAACAATAATAATAACTGTCTTGTTTTCTCTCCTATTGTTCTCCTGGAGGAATAATGGCTTCTGCGGGCAGTGAAGGAGGAGGAAATAGCCCGGACACTGGTATGCCACCAGCCCAGGGCTCCATCCCTCCAGGTGCAAGTGCTCTAGCTGGAACTGGGAAAGCCAGCAGGAAGCAGAAGCAGATTGAAGGATTGAAGGACCCCCTCCAGCGGGTGGATTTCATGCAGAGCCAATTGGAGGAAGTGAGTAAGACCATTGAACATATGGCTGCAAATCACCGTCGCCTTTGGGTATGCCACACCAGGGTCCCATATGTGTCCTGAGACCACATCCTGATGCAGTATTTCTCATGGCCTCTGATAACTTGAGTAAGACCATCAGCTCTGGCTGTGGAGCCATTGGAAGAGTGGATGTCTCTCTGAGGATGATGATGAAGTCAACGGTGACTCTCCAGTCAAGAAGACCTTCCTGAGCACTATGATATATCTGTCAGGGCATGGCTCTCTGGATGCAGCATCAGCTGCTGGGCTTCCTCCCCCATCTTCTCCGTCTAGGGCTTCGGCTTTGGACAGAGGTCCTGCAACCCAGAGGCAGATTCCCTTGTCAGTTTATCCTGACTTTGGGGAACATCTGCAGAAGTAGTGGGCACATCTAAGGAGGCCGTTGCCCCTCGTTCTAGACTCAGTATTTTGAGTGGTGCTGTGGAGCACGGCTTGGATGGTACATTGAAGATGACTCTACCTTTGCACCGCTGGCTGGAGCTCCCCCCACAGGCAGCAAGTCTATACGCCACCCTAATGGCAAGTGTTGTGCCACTGATGGGTGAGTGGCTAGTACCTACCACTCTGTGGCTATGGCCTCTAGGCTGGCAAATGCTAATAAACTTCTTTAAGTGTGTTTAGGGGTCTGATAAGGGACTTAGAGTCAAAAGCAGAACTGACCTTTTACCAGAGTTAGTAAAGGTGGTGGACGCTGTGATTCAAGGAGCTAGCTCACAGGCTACAGCACTTGGGAACTCCCTGGCCAGCTGTCCATGGCCTGGTGGCATGTGTGGTTGAGTCAGTCTGGTTTGGCGGATATGGACAAGGCTGCTGTTTTGGAGGCTGCGGTGAGGTCTTTGGGACTGCAGCAGAGGCGGAGTTGGAAGAGGTGCAGAAGGTGAGACTGTGCACGCAGTCCTTTTGTCAGCCAGAACCATCCAGGTCGAGTGTCCGGAGACCTCTTGAGGGGGTGAGAACCAATAATGGCTTTGTTTCACAGAGCCAGGTTCCTTTCAGAGCTCGGGTCACCTGAGGCAGAGGAACTCTCGGCAGCGGGTGCAGGTTCAGCAGTACCTCACGTTCACGATCTCGGGAGCGTGTAGGCCATGGTCCTGCCAAGCCCCGCCAGCGTCTCTCATGGTATGCTTCCCCTGATGTCAACCTTCTCCGCAGTGCACTTCATGAGTTAGCATCAGTGCACCTCATGTCCATGGGTGATCGATGCACTGGAGTGTGGATACCGCCTACAATTCAGATCTCATTCCCCAACTTCAAAGTGTTGTGTAAGCAAAAGTAAGGAGGATACTCTTTCCATGGTTCTGGGCAGCGAGGTCTCTGCCCTGCTGGGAAAGAATGTAATATGGTCTCTGTCTCCAGGAAAAGAGAGGCGAGGCTTTTTACACTGCCTATTCCTTGTCTCCAACCAAATTGGGGCGTGACGCACAGAGCTACCAGAGGACTGACCCCCCGACTGTAGCTTTCGCTACTTACAGTGGCCGTGTGGCCTAAGGTCGGAGAAACGGAGATACAGTAGGTGCTGCCCTATACACTGTATGGTGTCCCACGTGCTGTGGGAGGGAATTAACTAACTAACTAAGCAAACCAGGGGTCTCCGTCCAGTTTTGGACCTGATGCGGTTGAGCAGTTATCTCAAGGTGCTCCCTCATCCGGTGCTTATAATTCAGGCCATAGGGGCAGGCAGTTGGTTCACAGTAATGGACCTCCGCGATGCTGATTTCCATATTCCCATAAATCCGGCCACAGCATAGCCTTTGGTTATGACATCATGCCTTTTGGTCTGTCCCTGTCCTCGGACATTCACCAAGTGCATGGGCGCTGCACTCGCTCCACTCCTGCAGAGGGCATTCGAGTTCACTTATCTGGACGATTGGCTGGTTTGTGTGCCATCAGAAGCCGTAGTGAGCAGCAATATGGAGACCATATTGGCTCACCTGGTGGCACTTGGGTTGCATTTGAATGCGGTGAAAGGTTGCCTGGTTCCAACCAGGGTTGTCAAGTACTGGGGGCTCACCCTGGATTCAGTTGCCATGAGGGAATCCCTGACTCCAAAGGGAGAACATACTATCAGGGAATGCACTGAGAACTGTATTTCACAAAGGACTGTATCAGTGCAGCAGTACCAAAGGATCTTAGGCCTCTTTGCTCCAGCTGCCCTGGTGGTGCCACTGGGTCTTTTATGCTCTTGTCCCCTTCAACGGTAGTTCGCGCTTCAGAAGGTGGTTTTGCTCAGAGACAAAAGGAGGAGGCTAGTTCTTCCAAAGGAGCCGCATGGTTCTCAGGCAGCGGACACACTCATCAGCAGTCCGAGATGGTGTTCACCTGGGCCAAGAGGGCTGCAGGGTGACCATTACAACCGAAGCCTCCCAAGCAGGCTGGGATGCAGTCTAGGAGGACAGGTTTGTTCGGGGACACTGGGCTCCAGCACAGCAGTCTTGGCATATAAACCATCCCAAGATGGAAGTGATGTGTTTGGCTCTGGGTCTTTTTCTTAAGATAAGATAAGATAAGATAAGATAAGCCTTTATTAGTCCCACAACGGGGAAATTCCAGGATTGCAACAGCACAGGGATAGCAACACTCAGAGCAACAATCAGAAGGCAAGAAAAAACAAGCAAGCAAGAGCAGCTAATATACATATGTACATATTACTATAAAATATATATATACACACACACACACACAGACACACAGTGCAGAGCATTGTAGCTGGATGGAATAAATATATGAATATATGAACACACAGTGCAGAGCATTGTAGCTAGATGGAATAAATATGTAAATATATAAACACCCACAGTATGGAGCATTGCAGCTAGGTGGAATAAATATGCAAGTATATAAACACACACAGTGCGGAGCAATGTAGCTAGATGGAATAATATGTAGATATATAAAAACACAGTGCGGAGCATTGTAGCTAGATGGAATAAATATATAGATATATAAATATAAACACACCCAGTGCAGAGCATTGTAGCTAGATGGAATAAATATGTAAATATATAAACACACACAGTGCAGAGCATTGTTGCTAGGTGGGATGAAACAGCATAACCGTCTATTTAGTTATCCTACATGGTATGATTATGTGCCCATACATATTCTCACCCTCCATAGCGACCGGTATGTTCCTAGTTGTATGCCGGAGAGGACCATTGTGTAAGTCTATTGCATCTTTTGCATTCAAAAAAAAAAAAAAAACTATTAGTTTGTTACGTCTTTTTGCTATCTCTGCGAGCAGCCCTGCTTAGGTTGTACAGTCTGACAGCCGTTGGTAGGAAGGACCTACGAAACCTCTCGGTTGTGCACCTGGGATGATGTAGTCTGCTGCTAAATGAGCTCCTCAGTGCATCCAGTATGTCCTGCATAGGGTGGAACTCGGACTCCAGCAGAGATGACAGTTTAGCCACCGTCCTTCTCTCTCCTATCTCCTCCATCGGATCAAGGCGTTGCCCCAGGACAGAGCTAGCTTTCTTAATCAGTTTGTTCAGTCTCTTCCTATCGGCTGCAGTAATGCCACTGCCCCAGCAGACCACTCCAAAAGTGATGGCTGATGCCACCACCGTGTCATAGAATGACTTCAGCAGCGCCCCTTGTACACCAAAAGACCTGAGTCTCCTCAGCAGGAACAGCCTGCGCTGTCCCTTCTTGTAGAGTGCGTCAGTATTGTGTGACCAGTCTAGTTTATTGTTCAGATGAATACCCAGGTACTTGTAGGATGTCACCATCTCGATGTCTGTTCCCTGTATATTTACTGGTGCTGTGAGGGGCTGCCCATGCCTGCGGCAGTCCACCACCAGCTCCTTAGTTTTCCTCGCGTTGATCTGGAGGCAGTTCCGATGGCACCAGTCCACAAAGTCCTGGATAAGCCCTCTGTACTCAGCTTCATCTCCGCTGGAGATGAGACCAACGATCGCAGAGTCATCAGAGAACTTCTGTAGATGGCAATGTGTTGTGTTGTGTGAGAAGTCCGCAGTATAAAGAGTGAACAAGAAGGGAGCCAGCACCGTTCCCTGGGGGGCCCCCGTGCTACTGATGATCGTGTCGGAAACACAGTCCCGGGTTCTCACAAACTGAGGCCGGTTCGTGAGGTAGTCCAGGATCCATGATGACAGGTGCTGGTCCACCCCTGCGCGCAGCAGCTTGTCCTTCAGGATCATCGGTTGGATGGTGTTGAAAGCACTGGAGAAGTCAAAGAACATGATCCTCACCATATTCCCGGGCTTCTCCAGGTGGGACAGAGAACGGTGAAGGAGGAAGATCACCGCATCCTCCACCCCAATGCCATGCTGGTAGGCGAACTGGAGTGGATCCATCGCTGGTTCCACCAGGGGGCGGAGATGAGCAAGGAGCAGTCTCTCCAGGGTCTTCATCAAGTGGGACGTCAAGGCCACCGGTCTGAAGCTGTTCAGGTCTTTGGGGTGGGAAGTTTTTGGTACAGGTACCACACAAGATGTTTTCCACAGCTGTGGTACCCTCCCCAGTTTCAGGCTCATGTTGAAGATATACGTCACAATCCCACACAGCTGGTCTGCACAGGACTTGAGGAGCTTTGCGCTGATGCCGTCCGGTCCCGACGCCTTCCTCGCCTTGATCTTCCTCAGCTCCGTTCTCACCTGGGTCTTGGTCAGGGTCAGGATGGGGGGCTGTGTGTTGGGAGTGATTCCAGTCATTCAGGGCAGAAAAATTCTGATATGGATGGACAGTGCGGCTGTGGTGTCATACATCAACCAGCAGGACGAACTGAGGTCTCCCTCTCTCCATGCGAGGGTGCGTCATCTGCTCTTGTGGGCTCAAGCCTGCCAGGTCCACTAAGTACAGATGCTCTGAGCGTGCCTGGCCTCCAGTGAAACTGTTTGCATTTCCACTACTGCCTCTTCTGCCAGCTTTCCTCACGAAGGTGAGACTACTGTCTGTTCAAGTAATTTTGATGGCCCCGAATTGGCCACAAAGACCATGGATGGCAGAGATCCATGAGATGTTGGAGGGCTGTCCTTGGCCTCTCCCAATCAGGCAGGATATGCTTTCACAGGCACAGGGTGGAAGTTGGTATCCAAATCCCCAGCTCCTGTGGCTTCATGTATGACCCCCGCATGGGAGCAATTGTGGAAACTTGGTTTAGAGAAGGAGGTTCTCGACACCGTGCAGGCTTCCTGGGCCCTGTCTACCCAGCTGCAATGCATTGTGAAGTGGAGAGTGTTTTTGAACTGGTGTCGGACCAAGAGTGAGAATCCCTTGACATGTCACATCTCTGTCATCTTGTTTTTTTCCTCCAGTACCTCTTCACCTGAGGTTGAGTGGAGTCAACTATCAGGGGCTACCTGGCAGCAGTGTCAGCTACCCATGGAAAATGTGATGACTTGTCGCCTGAGGCACATTCCTTGGCTAGGCAATTTTTGAGAGGTGTGAGATGGAGCTGCCATTCCTGGGGTCCTTTGCTGTCCACTTGGAATCTCCAGATAGGTCTCGGGGCTCTATGCTTGCCCCCTTTTGAGCCACTCTCCATTGCTGACCTTTGTCTGATCTCTTCGAAGACTGCTTTTCTGTTGGCAACTGTCTCAGCCAAGAGGGTCAGTGAACTGAATGTGGTCTCTGTGGATACAGCATGTCTTAGGTTTGATGGTGATCGGTCGGTCCACCTGCAGCCCAACCCAGCTTTTCAACCCAAAGTGCTATTAGTGGGATTTTTTTTTTCCTGCCCTCTTGTGCTTCAAGCCTTCTATCCTCCCCCACACACTTCTTCGGAATCTGAGAGGCTCTTGAGTTTGTGCCAGTCAGGGCCCTTACAGTTTATGTTGACCGTACAAGGTCTGTCCGCTCTTCAGACAAGCTTTTGTGTTCTATGGGGAGTCCACAATGAGCAGGCCTATCTTAAGCAGCACCTGTCCCATTGGATAATTGACCTGATTGCCTTCGCGTATGTACAGGTTGGAGCGGAACCATCAGATAGGCTGGTGGCCCGCTCGACACGGGGATTGGCCACTATGTGGGTGTTGTTAGGGGTGCACCCTAGAGGATGTAGGCACAGCCGCTGGCTGGGCTTCTTCCTCAGCGTGTTCCATTCTATAGGCTCAACCTGGCCTCATCAGTTGTCCCCTGTTCTAGGGGTCACAGCAGGTTCTTAAGTTGCATCTTAGTTTTCCTTCATGTGACCTGGCATGTGTGCCTTGTGCTCGAAAGGTTTTGTTTCAGCTTCGGTTACCTGCAGGAACTGGCTTAACTTGTACGCACTCAGTTAAGTACAATAAAGGAGCCTGGTTGTGTGTGTGCTTAATGCTGTGATTGGGACATTGTGCTCCTTCGACCTGTGGATGATGCCACCTCCATTCTCCTCAGGACTCATTTGGTATATGGTTGCCACATGGTCACAGGTTCACTGAAATGAAATAAAATGTACGTTTAAGGATATAAACGCGGTTTTATGAATAAAAGTGAACCTGTAACCATTCATTGCCCTTCGTCAGTGGAGGCAGGCTCCTCCTAGTTGTTAGAAAAGGAAGAATGGGTGGATGCAGGGGTATATACATAAGGTGTGCATCCACAGGTGTGATTAATTTGGTATAATGCTGCTGTCCCGAGGATCATAGTCACGTAGTTACAGGTTCACATTCATTCATAAAACCATGTTTACATCCATAAACATGCGTTCTTCCTTGGGAGTTCAGTTAGTTTTTTGCAGTACGGTTGATTGGTATTTAGCTATTAGCACAGACACTTTGCTAGCTGTTCTGTACTGAGCTAGAAATGGCAACCCTGCTAAAAGGCGATTACTGACATGACTATGATGGTATGTTGTCCTGTACTCACCTGCTGAAGCTGAGTAAAGTTCAAAAGAAGAAGCCTCCAGTCATGTGAGTCATTGAACCCACGCATATCCATTGCTAGCGGAGGAGCTAGCTTCAAAGAGTTCCAAACACGACAACTGGCGTCAGAAGAGGAGATTTCCAAAAAGCATCCCATCTGTGAGTACATCCACCTGACAAATGGAAAAGAGTAAAAATACATCCTAGCAAACGTGCTGATCAGCTGGAATCAGGAGTTAATGCATTAGCAGCCGTTTATCCCTGGTGTAAAAAAAACTCTGTTGACCCACCCGTCTGTGGAACAGCACAGTTAAATTACTGTAATACTAGTTCCCAAACTACAGAGCAGAGGAGCTGCTGTGGTTTAAAAATGTTTGTTGAAACCTCACACGCAGATAGAAGATACAATAAGTGAAGCAACTGGCTGCAGTGCTTTATAAAAAAGAAGAAGGGAGAGAAAACCACATAAAAGAGAAAGTGAAAAATAAATATAACTGACAATGCACAAGGTGCCACAGGGAGTTGTCCTGATCCAGACAGAGCCCCAAGATGGTTGCAGGCTTTATTGGAAAATCAAACTCAACAGACAAAACAACTGCAAATGATGCTGGCACCCGCCCCATCACATATATCAGGAGAAAGCACAGTGGTACAGCAAACCCCATCACTTCTTGGTACTTCTAGTGGGTATAGAATTTGTCAGCACCCCACCCCAGACATAACATTGCCTGAGCCGGGTGGTATGCCTTCAGCCTCATTTGAAATACCAGTGAGACCTAGAGAACGAAGTTATGGCCCTTTTGCAGCTGAGCTTAAGATAAGAGATAAGCCTTTATTAGTCCCACAACGGGGAAATTCCAGGATTGCAACAGCACAGGGATAGCAACACTCAGAGCAACAATCAGAAGGCAAGAAAAAAAAACAAGCAAGCGAGAGCAGCTAATATACATATGTACATATTACTATAAAATATATATACACACACACACAGACACACAGTGCAGAGCATTGTAGCTGGATGGAATAAATATATGAATATATGAACACACAGTGCAGAGCATTGTAGCTAGGTGGAATAAATATGTAAATATATAAACACCCACAGTACGGAGCATTGCAGCTAGGTGGAATAAATATGCAAGTATATAAACACACACAGTGCGGAGCAATGTAGCTAGATGGAATAATATGTAGATATATAAAAACACAGTGCGGAGCATTGTAGCTAGATGGAATAAATATATAGATATATAAATATAAACACACCCAGTGCTGAGCATTGTAGCTAGATGGAATAAATATATAGATATATAAATATAAACACACCCAGTGCTGAGCATTGTAGCTAGATGGAATAAATATATAGATATATAAATATAAACACACCCAGTGCTGAGCATTGTAGCTAGATGGAATAAATATGTAAATATATAAACACACACAGTGCAGAGCATTGTTGCTAGGTGGGATGAAACAGCATAACTGTCTATTTAGTTATCCTACATGGTATGATTATGTGCCCATACATATTCTCACCCTCCATAGCGACCGGTATGTTCCTAGTTGTATGCCGGAGGGGACCATTGTGTAAGTCTATTGCATCTTTTGCATTCAAAAAAAACTATTAGTTTGTTACGTCTTTTTGCTATCTCTGCGAGCAGCCCTGCTTAGGTTGTACAGTCTGACAGCCGTTGGTAGGAAGGACCTACGAAACCTCTCGGTTGTGCACCTGGGATGATGTAGTCTGCTGCTAAATGAGCTCCTCAGTGCATCCAGTATGTCCTGCATAGGGTGGAACTCGGACTCCAGCAGAGATGACAGTTTAGCCACCGTCCTTCTCTCTCCTATCTCCTCCATCGGATCAAGGCGTTGCCCCAGGACAGAGCTAGCTTTCTTAATCAGTTTGTTCAGTCTCTTCCTATCGGCTGCAGTAATGCCACTGCCCCAGCAGACCACTCCAAAAGTGATGGCTGATGCCACCACCGTGTCATAGAATGACTTCAGCATTAATGTCATAAATCAGCGGGCCCGCAATGCTGGACCTACTAGGAGAGCCTCCAGCACTGATCCTGAGAGTAGACAAAGAGATTCTGAGCGTGAAGCCCAACGCCTGTTTCCTCATCATAATGAGCAAAGACTGAATAGCTCTGGTTACAGTGCTCTCCACACACTTCAGGAAATGTACAAACCTAAACTTGCTACATTTGATGGAAGTGATAACTGGGACTCTTTCCTGTTGCCATTTGAGCGCCAAGCCAGAAAATTTGGATGAAATGCTGCAGAGAGAGTGAACAAGGTGCATGAATGCTAAAGAGGAGCTGCAATGTGTTATGTTTGCTCACTGCACAGACGCACAAGAGAAGATTATGTTAGTGGAGCAGCTCACTCAGTGTTTCGGGAAGAAAGATCCACCTACCATTCTAAGGAGAAAATTGGGAGAGCTTAGACAAGGGAGAGAGACATTGGCTGAATTTGCAGAGGTGCATCGTCTCATCAACCAGCATATCCAGGTGTTTATCTCCAGTTGCAGGATCAGCTGGAAACCGATGCCTTCCTTAAAGGTCTAAGGAATCAAAGAGTGGCCTATGAGGTTATGAACAGAGATTCTTGCTCCCTCACCGAAGCCCAAAAGTGGACAGAAGCTCATGAACACAACTTTAAAGCTACTGTTGGATGTGACACTGAGATAAAGAGCAGGGCGAGATGGGTTTCTTGGGCTGATGATGACACTGATGATGACTTCACTGCTGTCTCTAGGAGGGTGCAGACTCCCCAGTATGTGACTGCTTGTGGCTTATATTAATCATATATTCCATACCTACATATGTATAGACATATTAGAATGTTTAGTGATTACATATGTGGAATGACCTCATGCCTCAGAACAGGACAAGAGGTCTCAACCACCAGCGAGGATCAAAGAACAGATGGAGTCGCAGCGGTGGAGACCGGATCGAACTTCCTGACCACCCAGGGTCAGGTGGAGGAGACGGAGGACAATGGAGGGGGATTATGTTAATGCGGGATGTCGGCTTTGATATGCAATGTCTTTTGTTGAGTGTGGGTATAAGTATGAAGGTCTGACTGCGCTCGACCTCTTATTCTGCTTCTGCACCGAGATGAGACATGTTAGGGAGGTGAAGCTGATATTAAACTTTGATTTATAAAATCACATCGCTTCTTCATTTCAAGCTCCCTACACTGGTGACCAGACGTGAGGATGGAACAGAGACGTTCTCCCGCGATGAACTCATCGGAGGCGACCCAGGCAAGCGCCGGCGCCCATGCAGACAGGGGAACGGATGGAAGACATTCCCCCACGGCAGAATCCACAGAGAGGGCTCAATCGAGCACCATCCCCAGCTCCGCCGTGAGGACAGAAGAAAGGCGTTCTCACCCGGCGGACACATCAGGGACGGCCCACACAAGCGCCGTCACCGTCAAGCTGCCAGAGTTCTGGCAAAACGACCCAAGCTCGTGGTTCCAGCAAGCTGAGGCTCAGTTTGCACTGGTGGGCATAACGGCGGACGAGATGAAATTTTATCACATCGTCGCCAAACTCGACGCTGCCACGTCAAGATGCGCGCGGAGCATAATTCGACAACCGCCCGCCCACGACAAATACAGAGAACTTAAGGCGACCATTATTGAGAACTTCGTCCCCTCAGCCGAGGAGAGAGCAGAGAAGATCCTGGCGATCTACGGCCACAGAGGATGCAGACCCAAGGCCCTCATGGAGGGCATGCTGCAGCTTAAGGAAGGGGACAACGACAACTTCCTCTTCCAACATATCTTCCTCAGCACTCTGCCGCCACACATGAGAGGGACACTGGTCAACATGCGGTGCAGCACCCAGCAGGACTTCCGCGCGCTGGCCCGAGAAGCGCAGCGGCTCATCAACGCCTGCGGCGAACAGATGGCCACAGCAGCATCTGCAGATCTCAGCGCGGAAGCCCAGAGCAGCGGAGAACCACAGACAACGGAGCAGAGCCCGCCCACCATGGCAGCGACACGACCAAGGCGCAGCAGGCGGAACGACCTCTGCTATTACCACCACCGTTTCGCCGAAAGGGCATACAAATGCGTGCCCCCCTGCAAATTCAAAAAATTCGGGAAACGCCAAAGCCGAGAACTGTTAACAGCTGCGGCCCTCGGCGAGACGAATAAGCTGCTTTATGTGACTGACGGACACACCGGGAAACAGTTCCTCATCGACACCGGAGCTCAGCTGAGCTTCATCACCCCTTCCCACGCAGACCGGGCCATGGGTCCCCGGGGAAATGGAGCGATGGCAGCCAACGGCTCGATCATCGACACTTTCGGTGAAAGGAACCTGCCTCTTTGCATCCACGGCCGCAACTATAGATGGACATTTATTATAGCGGCGGTGAGTTTTAACTTGTTGGCGCTGATTTTTTGTGTGCACATGGGTTGTTAGTCGATCTAGCAAATAGACGCTTGGTTAATGCATTTTCTTCTATCCCCTGCTCAGCTCGAGTTTCTCCACCACCCGTGCATGCCAGCGTCACAGCAGCAGGAGGTAAGTTTGACCAACTCCTCACCCAATTTCCAGCACTCACAGTTCCCAAAATTTTCAGCAACAGTAGCGAAACACAGGGTTGAACACTTCATCCCCACAGCAGGCCCACCCGTGTTTGCCAAAGCTTGGCGCTTAGACGCGACCAAGCTCGCCATAGCACGTGACGAGTTTACCACCCTGGGAAAATTAGGCATTATTAGGCGCTCGAAAAGCCCTTGGGCATCACCACTACACATGGTCCCAAAAACCGACGGTTCTTGGAGACCTTGCGGCGATTACCGCAGATTAAACAATGCGACAGCACATGACCACTACCCAATTCCTCACATCCAAGATTTTTCACTACATCTGGCGGGTGCGTGCATTTTTTCTAAAATAGACCTGGTCCGCGGCTATCACCAAGTCCCTGTTCGAGCGGAAGACATTCCTAAAATCGCTGTAATAACCCCTTTCAGTCTTTTTGAATTTTTGCGAATGCCGTTCGGCCTCAAAGGCGCTGCTCAAACCTTTCAGCGTATGATGGACGCGGTATTACACGACCTCCCCTTTGTGTTCGTCTACCTCGACGATATGCTGGTAGCCAGCCCGTCAGAGGAAGAACACGAACAACACCTCACTACAGTTTTTCAGAGACTAGAAGAGCACGGGTTAATAATCAACCCAGCCAAATGCCGAGTCGGCGTGTCACAAATTGATTTTTTGGGACACAGAGTTTCACCAAAGGGGGCAGTCCCATTGCCAGACAAAGTCCGCGCGGTAAAAAATTTTCCACGACCACAAACGGTCAGATCACTGCAAGAATTTTTGGGAATGGTGAATTTTTACAACCGTTTCCTCCCCCGCGCAGCTCAACTCATGCAACCCCTGTATGCCGCGCTCAGAAAACAAAAGCCTTCCAACGCGGTCGAATGGACCCCGGAGCGCGAAAGCGCCTTCGCGGAAGTAAAGAGTGCTCTAGCGAATGCCACATTGTTGGTTCACCCTGATCCCTCGGCCCGCATAGCGCTAACCACAGACGCTTCAGTCGTGGCCATAGGGGCAGTTGTGGAACAACACGTTGGCAGAACCTGGCAACCGTTAGCATTCTTTAGCAAATCCTTAAACCAAACCGAGCGCAAATACAGCACTTTTGACAGAGAGCTGCTAGCGCTTCATTTGTCCATCCGCCACTTCCAGTTCTGGCTGGAAGGGCGGCGTTTCACAGCTTTTGTAGACCACAAACCACTCACTTTTGCGATGGCTAAAATTTCAGAACCATGGTCAGGCAGGCAACAAAGACAGCTAGCTGCAATTTCAGAGTTCACCACAGACATTCGACATGTGGCAGGCAAACTTAACATAGTAGCAGACTGCCTCTCTCGCACTGTGACATCGCCAGAGCACGAGGAGGCAGATTATACTACCTCAGCCGCAGAACTCTTCGCCAACACGGACGCGTACGCGGCCCCAATTCACGTAGGGATAGATTACGCAGCCATGGCAGAGGAACAAAGCAGTGACGCGGATGTGCGCGCGCTCCTGTCTGGACCAACAGGGTTAAGACTGGAGGAAAGGGGTTTACGTGACGGTGTACCCCCCCTAATCTGCGACGTGTCAACCGGCCGACCTCGCCCGGTAGTCCCAGCTGCATGGCGCCGCCGCATTTTTGACTCGGTTCACTCCCTCGCGCACCCAGGGGTGCGCGCCTCGGTTAAAATGGTCGCGGAAAAGTTTGTTTGGCCGGGCCTGCGCAAAAATGTAAAGGAATGGGCAAAGACTTGCATGTCTTGCCAACGCGCCAAAATACACAAACACACAAAAGCTCCTCTAGAGCCTTTTTGAATCCCAGCCAGGAGGTTTGACCATGTTCATGTCGACCTTGTGGGACCACTACCTTCGTCTCAAGGGTTCACACACCTGTTAACAATGATAGACCGTACTACGCGCTGGCTGGAAGCGGTCCCTTTGGTGTCATCCACAGCCGCGGAAGTCGCTCGCGTTTTTTTAACGAACTGGGTGGCACGTTTCGGCATCCCATCGGACATCACGTCCGATAGGGGGCCTCAATTTGTCTCAGAACTGTGGTCAGCCATGGCCAGCAGCTTGGGAGCGACAATTCACCGCACCACCGCGTATCACCCTCAGGCTAATGGGTTATGCGAGCGTTTTCACAGATCTTTAAAGGCCGCCCTCAGGGCCTCACTAACGGATACAGATTGGGTGAATAAACTTCCCTGGGTTTTATTAGGGTTGCGTTCTGCGCCTAAAGAGGATCTAGACGCCTCCCCAGCAGAATTAGTTTTTGCGCAACCTCTCAGACTCCCAGGTGAGTTTTTACCAGAGCATCCAGAGCCTGGGCATCTTCCAGCCCTGAGGCCCTTAGGCAGCACCGGACCGGACACGCTCCCTGGACCGGCACATCACTCTTTTCCACGGGTTTTTGTCCCCCAAGCTTTAAAAAACGCCGAGTTCGTTTTTGTTAGACACGAAGCTTTAAAATCAACCCTCTGTCCACCATACGACGGACCGTTCAGAGCGCTGGAACCTGGTGATAAGCATTTTGTGCTTGATTTAGGGGACAGAAAAGAAACAGTCAGCATTGACAGACTTAAACCTGCCTTCTTGTTGAGTGACGAGCCTGCATGGGTGGCGAGAGCACCTCGGCGGGGTAGACCCCCCAAGAAAAAAAACTCAGCCCCCCTGCAGGGAACAAATAACCACTCTCCTCCCCAAGCTGCAGATTCCTTACAGGAGGGTCCCACCAGGACGCCAAAGCGGACCTACAGCAGATTCGGGAGAAGATTAAAACCCAGACAGCACAGGGACTGATGCAAATTGACAAAGAGTTGTTAACTATGTTATCAGATTGTGCCGTGACAGTTTTAAGGCTGATTTGTGATATTACTATACTGTTGTTGTTACCACTGAATTTTCTACAGGATCATGACTGCTGGAAAGATTTTTTCCTTGTTTTCCCTGTCAAGATGTTTAACAGTATATGTCATAGAGATTATCTTAAACTGTAAACTTAATTTGATTGTCCTTTTCTTAGTCTTTTGGGGGGGGCTGTGGCTTATATTAATCATATATTCCATACCTACATATGTATAGACATATTAGAATGTTTAGTGATTACATATGTGGAATGACCTCACGCCTCAGAACAGGACAAGAGGTCTCAACCGCCAGCGAGGATCAAAGAACAGACGGAGTCGCAGCGGTGGAGACCGGATCGAACTTCCTGACCACCCAGGGTCAGGTGGAGGAGACGGAGGACAATGGAGGGGGATTATGTTAATGTGGGATGTCGGCTTTGATATGCAATGTCTTTTGTTGAGTGTGGGTATAAGTATGAAGGTCTGACTGCGCTCGACCTCTTATTCTGCTTCTGCACCGAGATGAGACATGTTAGGGAGGTGAAGCTGATATTAAACTTTGATTTTATAAAATCACATTCGCTTCTTCATTTCAAGCTCCCTACATGCTGACCATTTTGCTGTGTTGACAGATCAAATCAAAAACCTTGTTCATACAATGGGAAATCTACAGTTACAGTTTGAATGGTTTCAGTCAACATTTGCAAGACCATTGCAGACAAGAGCAGCAGTAAAGATTCCTCTGCCTCTGGAGAGGAAGCAAGATGATAATCAGGCTCCACCAAGTAGAGTGTGCTCCCAGACAGCAAGTCCAAACCGTGGTCAGGCTGGTTCATGCTTCAGATGTGGAGAATCGGGACATTTCCAGAGGGACTGCATGAGACCACCAAGCCCAACTGGTGCATGTTATCAAGGTGGCAAGGACTAAGGTCAACAGTTACAGTCAGAAGGCACATTTAATCCAAGTCAGCAAACCCAGCAACTACAAATAGGTTGCACCAAAAACAAGGGTGAGAGTCTACAAATCCCGGTAACTGTAAATGGCATCCCAATACAGGCAGTAGTTGACACTGGAGCTCAGACTACGGTTATCTCTGAGGAGCTGTATCAGAGTTTTGTCAATAAGGAAGAAACCAGCCTACACAAGACCTACCTCCTGAATGCAGGAGTGAAAGAAGGCATAACAGCAAAATGTGGGCTGAACGTCACATTTAAGATTGCATCCAAAACAATAGACTGGGATGTGCATGTAGCCCACATACGTGACTCTGTCCTCCTGGGATTAGACCTGATGAAATCCCATGATGTTGTCATCCACAACCATGGCAGAGTCTTCGTTGGCAATGAACTTGTCCCCTTCAAAATAGTATGAGGAGATGGATTAGATGATTTTGCTGCCCAAGTCACTCTAATAGAAACCACCACAATACCAGCAACTTCTGAATGTGTGGTTTGGGGTGAAATGGAGGATCCAAGAGCAGGTGTTGCAGCTGTACTAGAGCCGTTGAGCATCACAGAAACTGTAGTCTTGGGCAGCATTGCAACCACTATGGAGAAGTGGGTACCACTGGCTGTGAGGAGTATCCAGTCTGACAGCAGAAACAGTGTGATTAAAACTTACCCAACCTCCCAGACACGAAGTCACTGTACTAAAAGGCCAGACCACTGAATGTGTACAATCCTACAAATATCTTGGGATGATTATTGATAGTAATTTAAATTTTGAAGAGAACTGTGAAAGGGTGTGCAAAAAGGGTCAGCAACATTTGCATTGTTTAAGGAAACTTGCACGCTTCCAAATTGACCGAACCATAATGATAATGTTTTATCGGGCTTTTATTGAATCTGTTTTATCCTTTTCTTTAATGTCATGGTTTGGTCGGATGAAACTGAAACAGAGGAAATCCTTGGATCAGGTAGTTAGATGGTCCATTCGTTTGCTTGGTGAGTCACAGGTTGAGCCTGACATTCCTGTACAACAGACAGGTACAGAGGATTGCTACCTCCATTTTAAATGATGACTCTCACGCTTTGCACTGCCACTTTCAGCTTCTTCCCTCCAGACGGAGGTTTGCTGTCCCAAAAAGTAAAACCCAGCGCTGCAAAAACAGCTTTGTTCCTGCTGCTGTCAAAGAGTTGAACAGGTTGTAACAATATATTGCACATAATTTACCTATTTATTAATTTTCATTTTATATTTACTTATTTTTGTAGGGCTTTTTTTATTTGAGTTCTAAATCTTTTATTGGGTTTTAGACTTTTGAGTTTTTAACCTCTTTGACTAGTCTTTAACTTTTTAATATGACCCTTCTCTCTTATCTCTTTGGTTTTTTTTCCTCTTATCTCTTTGTCTTATGTCCTGATTGATGGAGCCTTGAGTACTTTTATCATGTTTATAGTCAGCTTCATGTGTGCCTGTGTTTTGTGTTTATGTTGAATGTAATTGTGGTTTGTAAATATGGATGTCACCTGACTGCAAAACAAATCTACCTATGGGTACAAATAAAATAACCTGAACCTGAACCTGAACCAACCGAAGCAGACCAACAACCTGTACATGCACCAGAGACTCCAGTAGCTAACTGGTTAGAGACCATTAACCCTGAAGAGCTTGCTAATCTCCAGAAAGCTGACCCTGTACTTTCCAAACTCCACATGTGGAAAGAATGTGGTGTGCTCCCTACAAGAGATCAGGTGACGCTCGAGAGCCCTGTTGTGAGGAAATTCTGGCTCTGCTAACCCCAGGTCACACTGTGGCAAGGAGTTCTCTATTATTCCTGGAAAGAGTCAGAGCCCAACACCCATCTTTGCTGCATCTAGTTCCATCATCCATGCAAAAAGAGGTGCTACAAGCTTCCCATGACCCTCTCCAATCTGGCCACCTTGGCAAGGCAAAAACCCTGGAGCGCCTATGCCAGAACTATCACTGGTATGGAATGAACGAGGATGCCCATCTGTTTGTGCAGAGATGCAAACACTGTAATGCATGTAAATTGACAGGGACAGCGAAAAGATCTAAGCTGCAGAGTGGTCAAGCTGGGGCTCCCTTGGACCCACTTCATCTAGAAATTCTTGGCCCATTCCCTATGTTTAATTCTGGAAACAAGTACATCCTAATCATAATTGACCAGTTTACCTGGTGGGTTGAAACCTTCCCCATTCCTGATCAAGGTGCTGAAACTACAGCCAGAAAGCTTGTGTACAACTTTATTGCCCGATTTGGCTCCCCCCTTCAACTGCATACTGATCAAGGTCATAATTTTGAAAGTTCCCTGATCCAGAATGTATGCAAGCTTCTACAGATTACCAAAATGAGGACCACCCCCCTACCACCCTGCCTCTAACGGACAGGTGGAACAGTTCAACAAAACCCTTGTTCAAATGATTAGATGCCACGTGGACCAAAACCAAAAGAACTGGGATGAACATTTGCCACTACTCACCTCAGCCTACCGTAGTTCACGTCAGTCTGCCACTGGGTTTATACCAAATAAGCTCATGTTTGGTATAGAACTCCACCAACCCCTAGATATACAGTCTGGAACTGCAGAACTCAAGTCTGACAGAATGAAAGCAGCTGATTTTGTCTACAACTTGGAAGGAGGCACAAGATTCGGCCAGAGAACATCTTTGCACTGCACAAGAGTGTCAGAAGAAGGTCTATGATGCTCAAGAAAATGAGCACCCCTATAATGTTGGTGAGTTGGTGTTTGTCAAAGATGTTACCAAGAAGAAAGGACTACGCCCCAAGCTTCAAACACCTTGGAAAGGTCTGCTGATTGTGTCAGCTTGCTGTGGTCCAGTACTTTAAAAAATTCAAGGCACAAAGCATAGCAAAATAGGCTGCACGGTGGCGCAGTGGTTTAGCACTGTGGCAGCACAGTTTTACCCTCGGCCGGGGGATCGCGGGGATCGTGGGTTCGATTCCAGCCCCCGACCAACAGTGAGCTGTGTGGAGTTTGCATGTTCTCCCCGTGTTGCGCGGGTTTACTCCGGGATTTCTCCGGTTTCCTCCCGCATACCAAAAACATGTAGGTTTAGGGCGCTCGCGCACGCAGCGACCAGCAGCCGGTGGCTTGTCACCAGACTGCAAACCGAATCTACCTACGGGTACAAATAAGTAACAAAAAAAAATAAATAAATAAATAAAATAATAATACACCATGAAACCTTAAACAGTGAAGTGATTCCTGTTTGGGTAAAACACCAGTGGAGCAAAGTACTGCAGCATTACCAAGATTCTGCAATACTGCAGTCCGAAGAGGAACTACCACTGATACCTGAGTTACCACTACAGGGAGATGATGATTACCATTCAACTGAGAGCAGAGTTTCAGGACTGTCTTGCTGTCAAGAAGACACACCTCAATCCAAAGTCTTGATGTGTCACCAGAGGAGAGGACGGGCAGCGGAGAAAGTTCCAGAAGAGACTGTGAAAACACATAGTGGCCACATAGTTAATAAGCCACAGAGGTTCAGATATTAGTAATGCAGTAATAGCTCATAAGCTAACTGCTAATTGCTTACTTTATCTTTTGTTGAGTTCATGCTAAAATATAGAACACAAGAAAGTCGTTATGAGTATCTCAGTACTGGAAGTAAGTTTTTGATGCTTCAAGTTAATCTTATTGGTATATACTGTAGCTGTTGTACCTTTTTATTTCTGTATGCATTTTTATTGAGTCAACTGTACTGAAGGGACTCAATACTCTGGGGAGGGGGGGGCGGTAAAGTAAGACAGTTCAAATAGTTAACGTCCCCTTTGACATGTTTTGAGACCCAGAGAGCAGACCCAGAAATGAACTCAATTATCTTTATTATGTAATGTGTGTAAGGTTGTGTGCGTGTGTGTACGAATGCAGCAGCCGGAGCGAGCAGAGCACCGTACAGCCTGGCAACCCTATGAAGGAGTGGAGACAGGGGAATTAGTGACAACACTCTGGTGGAACTGTGCTGTAATGTTAGTCTTACTGTTGGTGAGTTGGAGAATAGCTCAGGCTTGGTCCTGAAGGCTCTGGCCAGGAAGACAGCGTTTTCAGCTCCGGTTGCAGGGGGAATGGTAGGAGGAGTGAAGAGGTGCAGGGAGTACTCGGTCCGCCGCCACAGATTTCCACCTGTGCACAGGGGAGCAGAGTGTAGAGAGGTAATAGCAATGAGAGGAGCTTACTTGGCGTCGGGGAGTGGACACTCCCGGGAGAATGATGAAATGGAGGAGGATGTCTTGGGAGACAACAAGGTAGAGGAGTAGCCTCCAGAGAATGATGGGGTAGAGAATAATCTCAGGCAATTGACGAAGTGGCTGAGCGGTCTCATCAGAGCAGGGAGAAAGACGACTCCGTATAGACCTGCTGGCAGCACAGCTTAAATAGTTCAGCTGATGAGGAGAGCAGGTGTGCACACAGCTGTGGAGAATCAGGTAACAGGCAGGCAGAACGAATCACCACAGTACTCCCCCCTAGGTGGCGCCTCTTGGCGACCGATCTAACCTACCCGGGTGCGTCTGGTGGAAGTCCCTGATGAGCTGAGGATCCAACACGAAGGAGGATCGCACCCAGGACCTCCACTCAGGGCCATAGCCCTCCCAGTCCACCGGGTGCTGTAGGCCGTGACCCTGGCGACGGACGTCCAGGATGGCATTGACCTTCCACACCGGGTCGCCATCGATCACAACTGGTGGAGGTGGCATCTTGGGAGGAGAGCACAGAGGGCTGGAACAGAACGGCTTCACCTGAGAGATGTGAAAGGTGGGACAGAAGCGGAGGGAGGGGGGAAGAGCTAGGTGCACAGTCACAGGATTCACAATATGAGTGATAGCGAATGGCCCAATAAAATGCTGAGAGAGCTTCCTCGACTCAGCCTTGAGTTTGATATTTTTTGTGGAGAGCCATACCTGCTGACCAACCCGGTAGGGTGGGGCCGATGTCCTGCAACGATTGGTGATGGTGGTGTTGCGCTCTGCCGTGCACCGCAGCGCGGTCTGGGTAGCCTTCCACAACCGGTGGCAGCATCTCAGGTGGGCTCGTACAGAAGGTACGGAAATGTCTCCCTCCTCCTCAGGGAACAGTGGGGGATTGTAGCCCAGGGAGGCCTCGATCTGAGACATGCCTATGGCAGACAACACGGTGGTGTTGTGAGTGTACTCAATCCATGGCAGGTAGGTGCTCCAGGAAGCTGGGTTGGCAGTGGTGACGCACCGTAGCGCTGCCTCCAGTTCCTTGATTGGCACGCTTGCATTGGCCGTTGCTCTGCGGGTGATACCCCAATGACAGGCTCACCGTAGCTCCGATGGCATTGCAGAAGGCCTTCCAAACCTGTGAAACAAACTGGGGCCCACGGTCAGATTCGATGTCCAGAGGAATGCCGTGCAGCCTCACCACATGGAGGACCAGCAGATCCGCTGTCTCCTTTGCCGTGGGCAGGCCCAGCAGGGGGACGAAATGGGGTGCCTTAGAGAACCTGTCCACAATGGTGAGGATGACGGTGTAGTTGTTAGAGGATGGCAGGCCGGTGACGAAGTCCAAGGCCATGTGGGACCAGGGCCTGCCAGGGATAGGGAGAGGATGAAGCAGGCCGGCCGGAGGAGAGGAAGATATCTTGCCGGTGGTGCCCTGGGGACAGGCGCGGATATATTCCCTGACGTCCTTCCGGAGCGATGGCCACCAAAAGGTCCCCTGCAGAAGAGCCACAGTGCGTGCCATCCCCAGGTGGCACAAAAGCTTGGAGGAGTGGGCACAATTAATCACCTCGCCACGGATGGCAGATGGAACAAACAGCCTCCCCACTGGTCCCCTGCCCGGGTCCGCCTCAGTCTCCTGTGCTCTCAGGACCCTCTCCTTGATACCCCATGAGAGGGCGCCAATGATGCACGATGGGGAAATGATAGGGTGCGCCGATACCTCCGCAGCATCTAAGGCAGATTGCCTAGATAAGGCGTCAGGCTTAGTGTTCTTGGACCAGGGGCGGTAGGTGAAGTCAAAACGGCCAAAAAACAGGGACTAATGGACCTGGCACGCATTCAGCCATTTAGCCGTCCTGAGTTATTCCAAGTTCTTATGATCCGTCCGGATGATGAATGGCTGTGAGGCCCCCTCCAGCCAATAGCACCACTCCTCCAGTGCCAGCTTGACCGCCAGAAGCTCCCTGTCCCCGATGTCATAGTTCCTTTCTGCCAGGGAGAGGCGGCGGGAGAAGAACGTGCAGGGGCGAATCTTGTCGTCTACCGGGGAGCGTTGAGATAGCACGGCACCAATGCCAGAGTCCGAAGCGTCCACTTCAACCAGGCACTGTAGAGCGGGATCCACCTGCGCCAAGATCGGAGGAGAGGAGAATTGAAATTTTAAGTTTACAAAGGTCGTCTCAGCCTCCTCTGTCCACTGAAAGGGCACCTTGGAGGAGGTGAGACAAGTCAGAGGAGGGGCAATTAGGCTGTAGTTTTTAATGAAACGGCGGTAGAAGTTGGCAAAACCCAGAAACTTGTAGCTGCTTCCGGGAGGAAGGAGTCAGCCACTCTACAACCGCTTTTACCTTGCCCGGGTCCGCGATGATTTCATTATGTGAAATGATGAAGCCCAGGAATGACGTGGCTGAAGAGTGGAATTCACATTTCTCCGCCTTCACAAACAGCTTGTTCTCTAGCAGCCATTGCAAGACTCGCCTCACATGCACCTGGTGTTCATCAGGGGGCTGTGAAAAAATCAGGATATCGTCAAGGTACACAAAGACAAATGAGCCCAAAAAGTCCCTCAACACGTCGTTGATAAGCCGTTGGAATACAGCAGGGGTGTTGGTCAGCCCAAACGGCATGACGAGGTATTCAAAATAACTGCTAGGGGTCCTGAACCCTGTCTTCCATTCATCACCCTCCCAAATCCACACCAGATGGTAGGCATTGCGGAGGTCTAGCTTGGTAAACCAGGAGGCCCCCTGGAGGGAGTCAAACGCTGTGTTGATGAGTGGGAGAGTGTATTTATCCTTGATGGTGGTATTATTGAGGTCTCGGAAATCAATGTACGGTCTCAGCAAGCCGTCCTTTTTGCCCATGAAGAAGAATCCTGCCCCCACCGCCGAGGACAAAGGCCGAATTATGCCCGAGTTCAGGGACTCCTTGATATACTATGTTTCCATCCCCTCCTGCTCCGGAGCTGACAGGCTGTATAGCCGACTAGATGGTAGCGGGGCTCCGGACCAGAGGTTGATGGCACAGTTGTATGGGCGTTGGGGGGGAAGAGATGGGTCTTGGGTCTTACTAAAGGTGGCCCCCAGGTCATGGTATTCCAGGGGAACTTACTTATGGGAAGATACTGCACAGAGAGGCATCCTCCCACCCCACCTCCGTGGGTACCACCCGGAAGTTAACAGCGTTATCGGCTACTGATTTGCTACCTTGCCTTAAGTTGAGTAGCCGGCAGGTAAGCACGCTATCACGGTCGGAGTGGTCAAATACCTCATTAAACTCACTCACAAACTGGTCATACGTTAATGTCACGTAGTCAGCCCTGGCAATGACTGCATAAGCCCAAGCTAGCGCCCGCCCCTCCAGGAGATTAACTACGTAGCCTATGTGGCTGTGACTGGTCAGGAAATCCCCTGGGACCCGCTGGAAAACCCCCTAGCCTCCCCTAGCTTACCATTGAAGCATGTGGGCATGAGGACTGGTGTCAGCTGGGACGGTGGAGACATAGCAAGGATGGAGCTAGCTGGAGCGGCTGAGCTACCTGAAGCCGGAGGAAAGGGCTGAGGGCCTGACAGCTGATCCAAGCGGGAGTTTATCTGGACCAAATGGGTGCGTATGACCTGTTGCTGATGCGATAATTGGTCAACTCGAGCCTCTAAGATGTTAACCTTGTGCGCAAGCGCACTGTCTGCTGGGTCGTTCTGACGGAGTCGTACTGACATGTTTCGAGACCCAGAGAGCAGACACAGACCCAGAAATTAACTCAATTATCTTTATTATATAATGTGTGTAAGGGCGTGTGCGTGTGTGTATGAATGCAGCAGCCGGAGCGAGCAGAGCACCGTACAGCCTGACAACGCTATGGAGGAGCGGAGACAGGGGAATTAGTGACAACACTCTGGTGGAACTATGCTGTAATGTTAGTTTTACTGTTGGTGAGTTGGAGAATAGCTCAGGCTTGGTCCCGAAGGCTACGGCCAGGAAGACAGCGTCTGTAGCCCCGGTTACAGGGGGAATAGTAGGAGGAGTGAAGAGGTGCAGGGAGTACTCGGTCCGCCGCCACGGATTTCCACCTGTGCACAGGGGAGCAGAGTGTAGAGAGGTAATAGCGATGAGAGGAGCTTACTTGGCGTTGGGGAGTGGACACTCCCGGGAGAACGATGAAATGGAGGAGGATGTCTTGGGAGACGACGAGGTAGAGGAGTAGCCTCCAGAGAACGATGGGGTAGAGAATAATCTAAGGCGACTGACGAAGTGGTTGAGTGGTCTCATCAGACCAGGGAGAAAGACGACTCTGTGCAGACCTGCCGGCAGCACGGCTTAAATAGCTCAGCTGATGAGGAGAGCAGGTATGCGTGCAGCTGTGAAGAATCAGGTAACAGGCAGGCAGAGCGAATCACCACACCCCTCTCACATTTTCTCTTAACATAGTTCAAGGAGTGCTTAACGCAACTGTTGATTGGCCAGTGCACGTAGCGGCATCTCGCACGAGAGTAGAGTACATTCTTCCTAGAGAGTTCAGTTACTTTTTTGCAGTACGGTTGACTGGTATTTAGCTGTTAGCATGGACACTTTGCCAGCTGTTCTGTGCCGAGCTAGAAATGGCAACCCTGTAAAAGGCAATTACTATTCAATTCAATTCAATTCAACTTTATTTATATAGCACCATTTTACAACAAACAGTCATCTCATAGCACTTTCAATTGTAGGGGAAACCCCCACAATTGCAGAAAGACCCAGCAATCAGGTGATCCCCTGTGAGCAAGCACTTGGCGACGGTGGAGAGGAAAAACCCCCTTTTAGCAGGAAGAAACTTCCAGCAGAACCAGGCTCAGGGAGGGGCAGTCATCTGCTGCGACTGGCTGGGGGGTGAGGGGATAGAGAAGATGAAAAAAACAGACATGTAGAGAGCAAACAGCACGATGGGGACTCAATCTATGAGAGAGAACAAACAGATGTTAATGACCAGCAAAAATATTTCATTGAGAGTAAAGAAAGGAGTGAAGCCCAGTGCATTGTTGGAGGTCCCCCCGCTGTCTAAACCTATTAAATTAAATCACCCCTTTATTGTCATTCAACTGTACAACCAATCATGTACAGTAGAACGAGATTGTGTTTTACCTATCTACTGTGTTAATCACACACACACCCCAAGTGTAGAATCAGAGGGCCACTGCCATGCAAGGTGCCGCCACAAATTTCCCTCCTCCATTCCATTATTGCTGAGCACCAAACTGGACGGCAGGAAGTTCCACTTTTATATGGTCTTCGGCATGACCCGGCCGAGATTTGAACCCCTGCCTCCTGGGTGTGGGGCGGATGCTCTACCAACTGAGCCACCACTCCGGTATTAGCAGCATAACTAAGGGAGGGTTCAGAGGCACATGATCCCTCCCTAATTATAGACTATATCAAAAAGGAAGGTTTTAACACTATTCTTAAAAACAGAGATTGAGTCTGACTCCCAAATCCAGATTGGAAGCTGGCTCCGCAGGAGAGGAGCTTGATAGCTGAAGGCTCTGCCTCCCATTGCACTTTTGGAGATTCTAGGTATTACAAGTAATCCTGCATTTTGGGAGCGTAGTGCTCTGTTAGGATAATAGGGTAAAATCAGATCTTTTAAAACAGACAGCTGCAGCTGTCTGTTTCACCCCGACATTAAAATACTCATGCTGCTGTCATGCCATTGATCAGAATTTTATTGACCTATATTTTGTGATAATTTAAAAATTAATGAATGCTGAAGCTGCTAGTCCATATCGTTCCAAGGCAGTGCAATGAATGCAAAAAAAAAAACTAGTTAAAAAACTATTTGACATCTTTCTTAAATTGTTAAGCCTTAGAAAGCAAACTTTAACTATTTTTTATTTATTATTTTATTTATTATTTATTATTTTACTTCATGCAGCCTTCATTCTGGTGACATAATATAAGATAAGATAAGATAAGATAAGATAAGATAAGATAAGATAAGATAAACTTTATTGTCCCTCAAGGGGAAATTTGTCTTGGGCTTGTCACCCGTGCTGCAACCACACAATCCACACATACACAATGGATGTTAATAAATGAAATAAAACCCAATAAATAATACAAGTACATACATACATAAATATTTAACAGCAGTCATTAAGAACAGGAGTTCTAAGTGTCCCTGACCTATTTATCTGAGTTTAAAAGTTTTACTGACGTTGGGATAAATGAGTTCTTGTATCTATTGAAGCTGCACTTGGGGACTCTGTATCTCCTCCCTGAGGGCAGCCGCACATATTCATTGTTTAGTACATGGCTCATGTCACTCATTATTTTTTGAGCTTGTCTACAGGCTGCCTGGTCGTGTAAGATCTGCATGGGTAAATACTCTTTAACTCCAATAATTTTCATGCTGTATGAATTAAACGCAACACGTTGTTCTTTAGTTTCACAGAGAGGTTGCCAAACCAAGCTGTAATGCTGTATCTAATACAGCTCTCCAACACAGCCTGGTAAAATATTAGCATAATCCTTTTATCAACGCCATGTATTCTTAATCTACGCAAGAAATGCAGCCGCTGTTGTAGTCTACTACAGAGGTAATCAATATGTGTGCTCCAGGTTAATGAATTGTCAATAAATACTCCCAAATATTTATAGGAACTAACCTGTGTTATAGTGTGGTTGTGGATGACCACAGGCCTTTGGTCACCAACTCCCCGAGGGTCAAACACCATCTCCTTTGTTTTATCAGTATTCAAAATGAGATGACTGTCATCACACCAATTGACAAACCTCTGAATTTCTATAAAATAGCTTGACAGATCATGAGTCTTTTGAAGTAGTGATAAAATAGCAGTGTCATCAGAAAATTTAATAATTTGATTGCCTGGATAGACACTTCTGCACTCATCAGTGTACAAGGTGAGCAAAAATGGTGAACTAACACAGCCTTGGGGAGCTCCTGCGCTGAGGGTTCTGGATTTAGATAAAGTTCCATTTACACTAACTTGCTGTTTACGATAAGTTAAAAATGAGTGGTACCATTTAATAATGACAGGATGCACTTTAAAATCATTTAACCTCTTAATTAAAAGGTGTGGCTGCAGTGTGTTAAAAGCTGAACTAAAATCACCCAGTAAAAGACGTGCATATGAGGTTGTCTCCTCCAAATGTTCAAACACAGAATGAGTTAAGGTTAAAATGGCATCCTCTGTACTTCTATTATTTTTATAAGCAAACTGCAGAGGATCCAAAAGTCCTCCAAAATCAGTTTTCAGAATGTCAATGACAATCTTCTCGAGGCACTTCATTACCAGTGAGGTCAGTGCAACAGGATGATAGTCATTATTCTCTTTGCAGCTTGCTTTTTTTGGTACAGGTGTAGAGGAGCTTGGAAATGAAGAGGCGATTTGGTTTATAAGCAAAGTTTAATATTCAGCTCTTCTAACAAGTCTCATCTGGTGCAGAGAGTGGCAGAAGGGAAAAGAGACAGAATGTCTCCAGCTCACTGACTTTATACTGGCACACAACAAAAGACATGCATAATAAAGGCTGACATCCCTCATTATCTTAATCCCCCCATTGTCTTGGTATTTCCTCTCCTCGCCTTAGGGGGTGAGGGTGGCTCCTCCGGTCTCCTCCGGCCTCCTCCGCCGCGTCCGGGAACGTCTTTGTTCTTCACTCGGCGGGTGAGAGCCCTTTGTCCTTTCAGAGGTGTGAAGTCCTTTACATATGTAATTACCAAACATTTCCACATGCTTCAACATATGTAGGTTATGGAATATATGGTTAATATAGACCACAGGCCCCCCAAACAACTAAGAAAGGACAACAGAAAGGTTCACAGTCTAAGATAGTTATTATGACATACTAAGTGTTACGTCTGTTGCCACGGAAGAAACTTTCCAGCAGCCATGCTCCTAAGAGAGTTCAGTGGTAATTATAACAGCATAGTAAAATCATAAGTCAGTCCTAAACTGTTGTAGCACAATTAGTGAACAATTGTGGAGTGGTTTGTATCAGTCCCTGCGCTGTCTGGGTTTTAATCTTCTCCCAAAACTGCTGTAGGTTGGTTTAGGCGCCCTGCTGGGACCTTCTTGAGAGGAATTGAGATTGAGATTCAACTTTATTGTCATTACACATGTATGAATACAAGGTAACGAAACGTGACTTGGCATTTGGGCACGCTCTGCAGAGCGCATCCAAGGCCGGGGCAGCCGCTAGGCGCCAGTCATAAAGAAGAAAGGAAAAAAAAGAAAAGAAAGGATATGACACAATAGGCGAGAGAAAAAAACATGTTTTATCAAATTGACGCTTAATGAGTAAGCAAAATTTTGATTGCAGGCAAAAAAAAACCCTCAATGCATATTTAGCAGACATTTAGTAGACAAATCACACGCAGAAGGAGAGCAGTGTGTGTATATCGTATGCATGTAGTGTTGTATGCATTGTGTAGTGTAAATGTAACAGTTGTTAGTGAGCAGCAGAGGGCGCCTCCTGGCAGTGGATAGATGTTATAATCATGTGACTTATAAACAAGTCCAGAGTCCAGAGTCTATCTCTCTCTCTCTCTTGCTTGCAGAAGGCACATGGGCATTGTCTTAGAGGGTCCAATCCGCTGACGACAAACAACTGATTGTTGATTGTTTGGGAAGACATGAGCCGATCCTTCTGCTTATCTCAGTCAGGAGGAATGTAAACACGGGGCAAACAAGGTCAAATCAAATCAAATCAAATCAGCACAGTGCACTCAGAGAATAGAATTTGTCCTCATCCGTGTAGTTCTGTGCTTCCATTATATATGCAGGCTTAAACTGTTTTTCCATAGAGAGCACAGGGCTTCAGATGTATTCCTTCACTGAATCACTGTCATTCAGTTCACCGTTTGCTGCTACTCGTGCCCTCCCCAACTGGTCGAATTTGATGAAGGAGCTTGCCGGGTCCGCTTGATCAGCTCTCTCACTTTCCTTCAATTTCTGATGCATCAGGGAACTCCACAGCCAAAAATAGAAGTCCTGAGATCATAACCAATAATGTTTCCATAGACGCATGAATTCCAATGTCCATGAGTCTCCTCGTAGGTTCCAATTCTTGGGCTCCCCCTTGGCCCAATTCTTGTTGAAAAATAGTGACAATAGCACATTTAAGCCGCTTCCAAATCCATAATTTCCGTTTAGATTAAGATTCAGCAGAAGAAGAGCGACTAAACACAGACAAAAACGCAACATTGCGAAAGCTGGGAATAGATCAGGAAGGCAGGGGAGGAGGGAAGAAAAATGCGACTGCTCTCTCTCAAGGCAAGATGGAACTTGCCTTGAGAGTGTGGGAAGGAGAATCTGCAGTGTGGGAAGGAGAGAGGTTATTTGTTCCCTGCCTGGGGGCTGAGTCTTTTCTCTTGGGGGGTCTACCCCGCCGAGGTGCTCTCGCCAACTGTGCAGGCTCGTCTTTCAACAAGAAGGCAGGTTTAAGTCTGTCAATGCTGACTGTTTCTTTTCTGTCCCCAAAATCAAGCACAAAGTGTTTATCACCATGTTCCAGCACTCTGTATGGCCCATCGTATGCTGGGCGAAAGGTAGGTTTTAAAGCTTCATGCTTAACAAAAACGAACTCAGCGTTTTTTAAAGCCTGAGGAACAAAAACCCGTGGGAAGGAGTGATGAGCTGGACCGGGGAGAGAGTTCGGTCCGTTGTTGCCTAAAAACCTTGGGACTGGAAGGCGCCCTGGCTCTGGGTTCTCTGGTAAAAATTCACCTGGGAGCCTGAGAGGTTGTGCAAAAACTAATTCTGCGGGAGAGGCGTCTAGATCCTCTTTAGGTGCAGCACGCAACCCCAATAAAACCCAGGGAAGTTTATTTACCCAATTTGTGTCCGTTAGTGAGGCTCTGAGGGCGGCCTTTAAAGACCTGTGAAAACGCTCGCATAACCCATTAGCCTGAGGGTGATAAGCGGTGGTGCGATGAATTGTTGCCCCTAAGCTGTTGGACATGGCTGACCAGAGCTCTGAGACAAATTGAGGTCCCCTATCGGACGTGATGTCCGATGGGACGCCGAAACGTGCCACCCAGTTTGTCAAAAAAACGCGAGCGACTTCCTCCGCTGTGGTTGCTGCTAGAGGGACTGCCTCTGGCCAGCGTGTGGTGCGGTCTATCATTGTTAACAGGTGTGTGAAACCTTGGGAGGAAGGTAGTGGCCTCACGAGGTCGACATGAACGTGGTCGAACCTTCTAGCAGGAATTGGAAAAGGCTCCAGAGGGGCTTTTGTGTGTCTGTGTATTTTGGCGCGTTGACAAGAAATGCAAGTTTTTGCCCATTCTTTTACGTTTTTGCGCAGGCCTGGCCACACAAACTTTTCGGCGACCATTTTAACCGAGGCGCGCACACCTGGGTACGCGAGGGAGTGAATTGCGTCGAAAATACGGCGGCGCCATGTAGCTGGTACTAACGGGCGAGGTTGGCCGGTTGAAACATCGCATATTAGGGGGGGCACGCCGTCGCGTAAACCCTTTTTCTCCAGCCTTAACCCTGTTGGTCCAGACAGGAGTGCGTGCACGTCCGCGTCACTGCTTTGTTCTTCCGCCATGGCTGCATAATCTATCCCTGCATGGATAGGTGCTGCGTATGTGTCTGCGTTAGTGAAGAGTTCTGCTGCTGAGGCAGTATAATCTGTCTCCCCGCGCTCTGGTGGTGTCACAGCGTGAGAGAGACAGTCCGCTACTACGTTAAGTTTGCCTGCCACGTGTCGAATGTCTGTGGTGAACTCTGAAATCGCAGCTAGCTGTCTTTGTTGCCTGCCTGACCATGGTTCTGAAATTTTAGCCATAGGAAAGGTGAGCGGTTTCTGGTCTACAAAAGCCGTGAAACTCTGCCCTTCTAACCAGAACTGGAAGTGGCGGATGGATAAATGAAGCGCCAGCAGCTCTCTGTCAAAAGTGCTGTATTTATGTTCAGTTTGGTTTAGCGATTTGCTAAAGAATGCTAAAGGTTGCCAGACCCCGCTGACAAGTTGTTCTACAACTGCCCCTATAGCTAGGTCTGAAGCATCTGTGGTTAGTGCGATGCGGGCCAAGGGATCTGGGTGAACTAACAATGTGGCGTTAGCTAGGGCGCTTTTTACTTCCACGAAAGCGCGTTCGCGCTCCGGGGTCCATTCAACCACGTTGGAAGCTTTCTTTTTTTTGAGCGCGTCATATAGGGGCTGCATGAGCTGAGCTGCGTGGGGGAGGAAGCGGTTGTAAAAATTGACCATCCCTAAAAATTCCTGTAGCGATTTGACCGTTTGTGGCCGTGGGAAACTTTCTATCGCGTGAACTTTGTCTGGAAGTGGAACTGCCCCCTTCGGAGAGACTTTGTGTCCTAAAAAATCAATTTGTGACACGCCGAATTTGCATTTGGCTGGGTTGATTATTAGCCCGTGCTCTTCCAGCCTCTGAAAAACCGTAGTGAGGTGCTGCTCGTGTTCTTCCTCAGACGAGCTGGCTACCAGCATGTCGTCGAGGTAGACGAAAACAAAAGGAAGATCGCGTAGGACCGCGTCCATCATTCGTTGAAAAGTTTGAGCAGCGCCTTTGAGGCCGAAAGGCATTCGCAGGAATTCAAAAAGGCCGAAAGGGGTTATTACCGCTGTTTTAGGAACGTCTTCTGCTCGGACTGGGACTTGGTGATAACCGCGGACTAAGTCTATTTTTGAAAAAATGCGCGCACCCGCTAGATATAGTGAAAAATCTTGAATGTGAGGAATTGGGTAACGGTCATACGCTGTAGCGTTGTTTAATCTGTGGTAATCTCCGCACGGTCTCCAAGAACCGCCGGATTTCGGAACCATGTGAAGTGGTGAGGCCCAGGGGCTCTTCGAGCGTCTAACAATGCCCAATTTTTCAAGAGTTGTAAACTCGTCCCGTGCTATGTTGAGCTTGGCCGCGTCTAAGCGGCGCGCTTTGGCAAAAACGGGAGGTCCCGTTGTGGGAATGAAGTGTTCGACCCCGTGTTTAGCCACAGTGGCTGAGAATTTGGGAATTGTGAGTGCTGGAAATTGGGTGAGGAGTTGCTCAAACTTACCTCCTGCTGTGGTGACGTTGGCCTGCACAGGTGGTGGAGAAACTCGGGCTGAGCATGGAATAGAAGCAAAGGACAGTGCATTAACCAGGCGCCTATTTGCTAGATCCACTAATAACCCATGTGCACACAAAAAATCTGCGCCTAATAAGTTAAAACTCACCACTGCTACAACAAATGTCCATCTGTAGCTGTGGCCGTGGATGAGGAGGTGCAGGCTCTTTTCGCCGAACGTGTCGATGCTAGAGCCGTTGGCTGCCACGGCTCCGTTGCCCCGGGTGCCCGTGGCTCGATCTGCGTGGGAGGGCATGACGAAACTCAGCTGGGCTCCTGTGTCGATGAGGAACTGCTTGCCTGTGTGTCCATCCGTCACGTACAACAGCTTGTTTTTCTCGCCGAGAACCGCTGCTGTTAATGGCTCTCGGCTTTGGCGTTTCCCGAAATCGCAAATTTGCAGGGGGGAACGCATTTGCGGGCCTTCTCAGTGAAGCGGTGGTGATAATAACAGACGTCGCTCTGTCTGTTACGTCTTGGCCGTGTCACTGTCACCGTGGGCTGGGTCTGCTCCGTGGGTTGTGGCTCCTCGTGGCTCGGGGCGTCAGCTTTGAGGTCTGCGGATGCTGCTGTGGGTGTCAGCTCCTTGCAGGCGTTGACGAGCCGATGAGCTTCATTGGCCAGCACGCGGAAGTCTTGGTGGTTGTTGCACTTCATGCTGGCGAGTGTCCCTCTCATGTGTGGCGGCAGCGTGCTGAGGAAAATAAACTGGAAGAGGAAGTTGTCATTGTCCTCTTCTTTGAGCTGTAGCAAATCCTCCATGAGGGCCTTCGGTTTGCACCCTCTGTGGCCATAGACCGCCAGGATCTTCTCGGCTCTCTGTTCCGCTGATGGGACGTAGTTCGCCACGATGGTTGCTTTGAGCGTCTCGTATTTGTCCCGGGCCGGTGGTCGCCGGATCATGCTCCGCACACACTTCGAAGTGGCGGCATCGAGTTTGGAGACGATATGATAAAATTTGGTGTCAACAGCCGTGATGCCCGCCAGTGTAAACTGGGCTTCAGCCTGCTGGAACCAAGAGGCGGGGTCTTCTTGCCAGAAGTCTGGCAGCTTGACAGCGACGGCATTCGTACACACCATCACTGCTGTGCCCGCCGGGTGAGAGTGCCCTGCCTCGGCTCTCACGGCGGTGCTGGTGCTCGGCTGAGCTCTCTCAATCTCTTCTGCCGGGGGGAACAGTTGTCCATCTGTTCCCTCGTCTGCGTGGTCGCTGGCGTCTGCCTGGGTCGCCACGGATGAGTCGATTGCGGGGGAACGCCTCCGGTCCATACTCGCGTCAAGGTCACCAGTGTAGAGGAGCTTGGAAATGAAGAGGCGATTTGGTTTATAAGCAAAGTTTAATATTCAGCTCTTCTAACAAGTCTCATCTGGTGCAGAGAGTGGCAGAAGGGAAAAGAGACAGAATGTCTCCAGCTCACTGACTTTATACTGGCACACAACAAAAGACATGCATAATAAAGGCTGACATCCCTCATTATCTTAATCCCCCCATTGTCTTGGTATTTCCTCTCCTCGCCTTAGGGGGTGAGGGTGGCTCCTCCGGTCTCCTCCGGCCTCCTCCGCCGCGTCCGGGAACGTCTTTGTTCTTTACTCGGCGGGTGAGAGCCCTTTGTCCTTTCAGAGGTGTGAAGTCCTTTACATATGTAATTACCAAACATTTCCACATGCTTCAACATATGTAGGTTATGGAATATATGGTTAATATAGACCACACAGGAATTATAATAGAGCTTTTCCAAATTACTGGGACAGAACACGTATCTAAAGACTTCTGGTAGATGGGACTCCAGGCTTCTGCTAGCTCCTCACTACATGACTTCAGAAGCGCCCAGAGATCCCATCTGGTCCAGATGCCTTCCTGGGGCACATACGTGAGAAAAATCTTTCCACAACATGCTGGTCAACTATAATTTTTGCAGAGCCTGAAACTGATATAGCGTCCAGAGCAGCTTTTTGTTCATGAGAAAAATCTCTACTCTCAAATCTGCAAAAGAAATTATTCAACTCGTTTGCCTTTTCTTCCTCATTCATTACATTAATGCAGCTTTTGGATGGAGTCATCTTTGTCATAACTTTAACTGAGTCCCACAATTTCCTAGAACTTTTTCCTAGGCATTCAGATTCAAATTTCTTCCTCGTTTCATCTCTAGCTGTTCTTAGTTTGTAATTAATTTCTTTCTGTATATTTTTCATACTTAACATGTCCCCATTCTTAAAAGCAATCTTTTTCTGTATTATGCGCCGTTTTAATTCCTTGGAAATATAAGACTTATTACTGGGGTACATAGTGATTACTTTCTGAGGTAAAACATTTTCTTTACAGAATTTTATGTACTCAGTTATGGTATCTGTGGCCTCCTCCAACTCCAAGTTATGGAAAAGTCCCCAGTCGGTACAAGAAAAACAACCTCTCAAAGTTTCTATGCCTTCATTGTCCCATATGAAGATGGTCTTTGTCTGTGGTTTGCTGCTTTTAAGCAAGGACTTGTAAGTAGGAATCAGATGAACAGCATTATGGTCTGAGGACCCCAAGAGAGGCTTAACCCTTGCTATATAAGCATTTTTGATGTTCCCATAGCATTTGTCCAAAATATTTTTCCCCCTTGTACTGCAGTTCAAGGACAAGACATACTGTGAAGTTGCAAGTGTTCACACAATAAGGAGAGATGACTGTGACCAAACAGTCTTTATTCTACACACACTCATGACACAGAACGGAGGGGAGGTCATTTACACAGCCCCTCATCTCACTCATGGTGACATACATGATTTGTCACATATAGGGAAAACAACGCTATCACAACTGGTCTTATTACAGTTATAATGGCACAGTAGAACACACAGATAACACTTAGTAAACACGGATAACAGTGTTTGAATCCTCCACAGCGCAACACATGCTGGGAGAATCCCCGCCCCCCTATCACAGCCCCGACGTTACACTGTCCCCCCCGGACTGGTTTCTGTCCCCAGAATATTAAAGTCCAACTCAAAAGTTCATTACAAACCCATCCACATTGTCGTTGTTGGCCGTTGTCGGCGACCAGCACACACGGGCCCGTTAGTGTCCATTCGCATCTTGACCGGGGTATCCGGTCAGGGTGAAGCCTCTGGCTCAGCCACCCGTGGGGCAGCTGGTTGGTATGGGGCGAGGCGGTCACGGTGGAGCACCTTGACCCGGTTCCTCCTCTGCAGCCTCACCCTGTACACTCCATCTGACAGTCTCTGTAGGACCACACACGGTCCTGACCAATGGCTCGCCAGCTTTGGCGACAGTCCCGTTTTGAGCTCCGGACAGAAAACCCAGACTCGATCCCCGAGTGCAAAGTCCCTCCCCTGGCAGTGGGAGTCGTATGCTCGCTTCTGCCAAGTTCCCGCTGCTGCCAGGGCCTCCCGAGCCAGTTTGTACACCATGTGGAGACGTTCTCTCAAGCAATACAAATAATCCCACCCCGGTTGACCCTCCACCTCCAGCTCTGGGGACGGGGGAATGAACACCAAATCCACCGGTGTGCGCAGCTTGCATCCAAACATCAGCGCTGCAGGGGTGCACTGGGTGGATTCCTGAGCTGCCGTCCAGTACGCCCACAGAACTAAGGGCAGATGCAGGTCCCAATCTCACTGTCGCTGGTCCACTAGGACGGTGAGCTGAGTGGTCACTCTGTGGATGCAGCAGTGTGGTCCGGATCTTCCAGATGCCCAGCCGCCTGCAGACCTCCCCAAAGACCTCTGCCTCAAAGTTCCGTCCCTGATTGTCCACCAGCTTTGATGCTGTGGTGGTGGCGTTCTGATCAGGGACCACATACGCCTCTGGCCATTTGGTGAAGTAATTCACTGTGACCAGCATGTAGTGGTTCGTCCACTCCCACCCGTTCCATTGGTGCCCCTACCCAGTACTGCTTCAAGGGGGCATGGGATTGCTGAGTAGGCCCTTTCTGAGCCGTGCAGGTGTCACAGCGGTGGACATGGAATCTGCGTCCTGACGACGCTGCAGAGTCTTCGTCGCCCCACCTACCCGTGGACCAACTGGAGCACCTTTGGGTGGAGTCGTCGGGGAACCAGCAGCTGCCAGACGTGACACTGCCCAGCTAGAGCCTGCCACTGCCAACACACAACACCCTCGTGACAGCGGAGATCGGCGCACTGGGAATGTAGGGCCTTGGGCTCTGAGTCCAGCGTAGACACAGCCTCCCAGGCAGGAAGATGGCCCGCATCCAACCACTGCCGAACTTGGAAGATGACTGGATTTCCATCCTGCTCGCTCCGAAGCTTCTGCACGCCAAAGGCCTCTTTGACGTCATCACTAGGGAGAGCTGCCTGATTATCTGAGGAGGAGCTGTGCGCCACTGCGTTATTCCTGCTCACAGCGGTCTGGAGAGCAGCAGCCCGTGAGACGGCTTGGTCATGGCAGGCTCCATCACCTTGAACTGCCACAGTCCCTGTCCAATAGAGAAGGCTGTTTTCTGGTGGGCATCCGGTGACAGCTCTACCTGCCAATAGCTGCAGCAGAGGTCCAGTGAGCTGAACTAGCTGGAGCCAGTGATGTAATCCAGCGCGTCATTGATGCTGGGCAGAGGGTAGGAGTCCTTAGGGGTGATGTCATTCAGGCGCCTGTAATCCACTCAGAACCGTCCTTCTTAACCAGAACCACCGGCACAGCCCAGGGGCTGCTAGAGGGCTCAATAACATCCGCCTCCAACATATCCTGTATTTTTTGCTCTGCTGCTGCCCGCCTTGAAAAAGGCAGATGGCCCCCCACACCCACTTGCTCTGTCCCTGTTGTCTCCAGCAGCGATGCGCTTCCTCTGCTCACACTGGTGGCACTGCTGTGTTCAGTTCTGGCGGCAATCTGCCCAGTTTGGTCTGTTCTGGCGGCCCCTCGATCATCCAGGCCCCCGGGTTCCTCGTCTGGCTCCTGCTGCAGAACGTGATGGTCCGAGCCCCCAGCAGGAGAGACGAGCTTGAGGTGTTGATCGTTGCACCCCATGCTGCAAGCAGATCTAGTCCAATGATGCAGGGGTCTTGGATGTCAGCCAGAATGGGTGGTTTGTGTTCTGACCGGCTACCCCCATTGCAAGAACTCGCCGCCCTCCCAGTCCGGCGCGCTCACCGGTGGCTGTGGTGATGCAGCACCCGGTGGGTTCCCACCCCTGCGGTCCGGCTACATCCAGACCGGACAGCACTCTGGGTCGGACCAGGGAGATGGTGGAACCGGTGTTGATGAGGGCCCAGACTGGCGTGTTGTCCAAGCTGCACTACAGGTACGTCTCTAGTGAGTGTCCAGTTCGGTCCAAACGTGGTGATAGTCCATCACGGAAAATGTATGTGGGAGGCGGCAGGTCCCTGTCCATACCACATCACTCTAGTTTAATGCCGGCGAGGGGGTGGTTCATCGCGGGGTGGGTGCCGGGCAGTAATGCGCAATGTGTCCTGGCTCCCTGCAGCAGAAGCATCCTTCCTTGCGCCGCCATCATCGTCCTCTCGCTGGCACCAGGCACTGTGGTCTGGTGCAGTTCCTCCTCCTCCTCACTCTCAGCTGTGGCCTGGAAAAATCTCTGCCTTGATGATGATACATCAGCTGCATAATCCATCATTGGCCCCACCCGCTCCTACTTCTGCCATGGCCATCTCCCAGCTGCTCGCGGTGTGAATCCAGATGTGTTCCTGGAGCCGGGCAAGGCAGAGCCCCCGGATGAAGTTCTGTAGGTCAAGCTTCTCCATCACTCCCAGCTTCAAATCCGGGTAGCCATGCTGTGTCAGCAGCCGTATGTCCACTGCATGGGCTCCCAGGCTCTCTTGGCTGCCTCGCCGATGGTTGGCCAGCTGTTCCCGGGCGTGATCAGTGTTGGGCGCTCTTCCAAACCATCTCTGGAGTGCTCCTTGTAGTGCTGGCCAGCTGTGATGTTCCTCAGGCCAGCGGTCAGACAGCGTGCAGAGAGCCCCATTCTCACGGGCCAGCGCGACCTGCATGGTAGTCTCTTCAGGTGTCCAGCCATTCAGGGCATCAGCCAGTCGTTCAGCAGGGTTTCACCACCAAAGAGCGGGAGTTTGGCCCATTGGTGGGTTAGTGGGACAGTCGCCTCTTGGTTGATCACTGTCCCCGGTCGCAGTGGAATCGCTGGCCCGTCCTGCCCTGAAAAGGACACGAAGTGGGGTGGGTTTGCTCTGTTCGGCCCGCTCTGCCTTGAGAAAGGCAGAAGGCGAGGAATGCTGGCCCCGTCTAGTCCGCTGCTCCATTCATCACAGCGAGCAGCTCTGGGGATCGGCATGTCGGCTCTGTCGTTCATCTCCAGCTGAGCAATGAGCTGCTCAAACTGCTGAATCCCCATCCTGATTCTTGCTTCCATCTCTTTGTTATCTCACTTCTGACACGTGTGACGTTGCAAGGGTTCACACAATAAGGAGAGATGACTGTGACGAAACAGGCTTTATTCCACACACACTCATGACACAGAACGGAGGGGAGGTCATTTACACAGCCTCTCGTCTCACTCATGGTGACACAGACATATGATTTGTCACATATAGGGAAAACAACGCTATCACAACTGGTCTTATTACACAGTTATAATGGCACAGCAGAACACACGGCTAACACTTAGAAAACACGGATAACAGCGTTTGAATCCTCCACGGTGCAAAGCATGCCGGGAGAATCCCCGCCCCCTTATCACAGCCCCAACGTTGCAATATATAACACATAAACGTCAGATCTATGACATTAATACAAGTGAAAACGTACCTGGTGTGTTGTTGTGTCTGCCCTGTGTCTGTACCACCGATCACACCAACAGTCCTTCATCGTTTTCAGTGCATGATCTTCGCATTGCCGGTGCGAAGCCTCCATTTATCCAGTCTATGGCACAACCACGACCACCAGCAACAAGTACCAGAACTACGCCAAAAAATACAAAAACTACAAGTGCTGAAATTAGCTGCCACTTGAGTGCAAAACACGTATGTGGACTATACATTAAAATGAATTTGAAAAACTTTTACAAATGCTATTTTAAATGCCCCACTGCTCCACTCTTGCTGACTGATTTAACACAACTTCAGCCAAAACCGGAAATTTCCCCATAATTGTTCCTACAGCGGCGCCCCCCGGAATAAGGTGGATTTCAAGCTGCGTTCTGCTTCCATGGAATACAAAACCAGAAGTATACACCTCATAGAGGTGTGTGGAACACCAATTCGTCCATTCCTGGAGCTCCCGGGGGAGCCGCCTGTGCCGTGGCCTCGTTGGTATGAGGCTTTCCAGACGTACATGGTAGCGCTGGACCTGGGAAGAATGGAGAAGCTGCAAGCTCATGCATTATTAGTACACAACCTGGAAATGGAGGAACAAAGAATTTTGGGCACACTTGGAGATGCGGATACGTATGAAGAAGTGGTTGAGTTAATGGCCAGCCATTTCAGAGTGCCGGACAATGTCATCGTTAGGCGGATTAAGTTCACACAGCACCACCAATCCAGCGCTTCGTGTCAGACGTAAGGCAGTTGGCCGTTGAGTGCCGGTTTGGCCATTGAAAGAAGAAATGGTGCGCGACCAGTTGGTGGAACACACCAACTGTGCTGCAGTCCACTCCAAGCTGCTCACGTTCCCGGGGGAGCTGATGCTGCCTAAGGCTGTCGAGTTAGTGCTACAGCTGGAAGCAGCAGATAAGCTAACTCTGGAGCTAAGTGAGCGCCTTTCACCGGGAGGCTCAAGATCCCCCATGGCCACACAGGTAGTGGACCCGGACAGCGACGGGAGCGTCGTGGATGACATGGAAGAGGCCAACGCTGCACGGATGAGGTCTGCCCCAGGGAAGCCCAGGTGTATGGGTTGTGGGGCCATGAAGCACCGCCACAAGGCCAGAGAGTGTGCAGCAAGAGGGAAGCACTGTGGAAATTGCGGCTGTCTCCATATTTTGTCAGGATGTGCCAGTCAGTTGGACAAGAGAGCCCACATAAGACTTCAACATCTCCCGCTCCAACGGTGGTACACACGGTGTCCCCGAGTACCGATGGGCACACGCGCTGCACGGTGATTCTGGATGCAGTTCTGGTAACGATGTTGGTCGACACGGGAGCGGAGAGTTCTCTGCTGAATTGGGCTACAGTCAGTGTTTTCCACACTACAGGATTGGAAGTTTCTCAGCACCGCTTTGCGGCTATGGAGGAGGATGGCTGGCCACAGTGGGTACCATCACGTTGACGGCTCGGTACAAGTTGACTATGATGGCCACTGTGGAGTTCATCGTGACGGTCTACAGCTCTAACATCATGGGCTGCAACTTATTTTATTGCCTTGGATTTTCCATCAGGAGCGGTGCTGGGGAAGAGTGGTCAGGTGGCGGACTGTGGGACCGACTGGTTCCAAGGGTTCAGGACGATGCAGTGTGTGGGATGAATCGTTGCTGGGCACTCCAGAAAGTGGACAGGCTGCATCACCCTCAGGGTCGCCGCGAGAGGGCCTCGGTGCCAGTGTCCAAGCTGCCCTGGATGTGAGCATAGGGGAGGACCTGCGGTGACGAGCGGGGCCCAAACGATGATCTCAGATGTTCCCAGAGCACGGCCATGGAGGACTGGTGAACACGGGACCACAGGGGTGGGGTCAGGACTGAGTGGCATTGGCAGAGCGAGTGCCACGCGGAAAAACTGCAGGCCATGCAAGGCCCCACTTGGAGCCGTAGACTGGGTTCGGGCTCGGGTGGAGGCGAGGTTCAGGTGGGTGAGACAGAAGTGGAGCCTGGAGTGGTGCCAGGGTTGGCTGCAGGTGATGGGTGAGTGGCACGATCAATACCTGCTGCTGTTGAACTGCTCGTGGCGCCATCCCAATGAGTCACAGCATGCTCAGAAGAAGACGGGTGGGCACTGCCCCAGATGGTTGGAGCACTTGGAGGTGTGGAGGAGAAGATGCTCCGAGCTGTGGCCCGGGAAGCGGACTGCCGCCAGGGGTGGACTGATAGAGAAGGGTCTGGGGGGGGAGGGGCACGGGTCATCCTCACCGAGTCATGTGTGTGTTTCAACTGTTCAGTTGTTTTCTGTGTTAATAGTCTTGGGGATTTTTTTCATTTGGTATCTTGTATATGACCTCGTGCCGCCAGGTTGCTGCCAACACGAGGAGAAAAGCAAACATGACTTACGGCTGGAACGATCCGGGGCAGTCCGTGTAGTCCGGTGGATGAGGGTAAGCAGGAACAGCCGCTGACGCCAAAGAGGAAACCAATCTTGTGGCACCAGAGAAGACAATAACGTCAGGCTGAAAGTAAACGCAGGCAATTCAATTCAATTCAATTCAACTTTATTTATATAGCGCCATTTCACAACAACAGTCATCTCATAGCACTATCAACTGTAGGGGGGAACCCCCACAGTTGCAGAAAGACCCCAGCAATCAGGCGATCCCCTGTGAGCAAGCACTTGGCGACGGTGGAGAGGAAAAACTCCCTTTTAACAGGAAGAAACCTCCAGCAGAACCAGGCTCAGGGAGGGACAGTCATCTGCTGCGACTGGCTGGGGGGTGAGGGGATAGAGAAGAAGAAAAGAACAGACATGTAGAGAGCAAACAGCACGATGGGGACTCAATCTATGGGAGAGAACAAACAGATGTTAATGACCAGCAAAAAAAAATATTTCATAGAGAGTGAGGAAAGGAGTGAGGCCCAGTGCATTACTGGAGGTCCCCCGGCTGACTAAACCTATTAGCAGCATAACTAAGGGAGGGTTCAGAAACACATGATCCCTCCCTAATTGTAGGCTATATCAAAAAGGTAGGTTTTAGCACTATTCTTAAAAACAGAGATCGAGTCTGACTCCCGAATCCAGATTGGCAGCTGATTCCACAGGAGAGGAGCTTGATAACTGAAGGCTCTGCCTCCCATTGTACTTTTGGAGATTCTAGGTATTACGAGTAATCCTGCATTTTGGGAGCGTAGTGCTCTGTTAGGATAATACGGTAGTATCAGATCTTTTAAATAAAAAGGAGCCTGATTGTTTAGAGCTTTGTAAGTAAGAAGAAGGATTTTAAACTTAATTCTAAACTCTATAGGAAGCCAATGAAGGGAGGCCAGAACCAGAGAGATATGATCTCTCTTTCTAGTACCTGTTAAAACTCTTGCTGCAGCATTTTGGATCAGCTGAAGACTTTTTAAAGATGTTTTAGGACAGCCTGATAATAAAGAATTACAATAATCTAATCTCGAGCTAACAAAAGCGTGGATCAGTTTCTCAGCATCACTCTGAGACAAGATGCTCCTAATCTTGGCAATATTACGCAAATGATAGAAGGCAGTCTTAGAAACAAATTTAATATGTGAATTGAAGGACAAATCCTGATCAAAAATAATGAAGATATGAAGCAATGAAGACATACATGGAGGAACATGCTGCCATGAATGAAACTCAGTGCTCCGACAGTCTCTTCCTACTAACACAGCGTATAAGTAATAATACAACTAACGAGGGAAGAGACTGCCGGTGTGAGGAATCGTGGGCTGAACATAATTAACACCTTGTGTGCGTGAGTGAGTGCATGAGCATGTGAATGAGAATGAATGAAGTGTGTGCGTCTATGTGTGTGAACACTCAATAATGAGACGCAGCTTATGGCACTGACAGGAGGAGGGGGCGTGCTCGAGCTGTCAGGGAGCGAAGGACCCAAAGAGCTCCCTGAAGCGCCTGATGGAAAATAAATAGGGACACGGGCCAAAATAGCCACGGGTCAGAACTGGGTTTGGGACCACCAAACCCAGGTTCATGACAGATGGGAGCACCTGTACTGTAATAGTGAGTCAACAATAAAGTTGTGTTAAGTTCAACATCCAGCCTCATCCTTGGTTCTCGTTTACCGACATAACAGGTGGCAGAATAACTCGCCTTTCCATGTGGGGGGTACGACGGCAGTCTACCTGTCCCCCCTAATTTTAGTTTTTAGTGTGAATGTCATAGGCTGCGGCGGCATGAAATAAAGCGGCGTTGTTGAGGGTTTTAAGTAGAGTTTATTATCATACCGCCGTCACGGGATCCCGGTTCCAGCCCAAGTGTGTGCAGGCTGGAGCGGGATCCTCAGGCTCTCAGAGAAGAAGGCACAGAGTGCGTGTCTGCAGCAGCAGTTGAAGTGAGAGAGAGAGAGAATGTGTTACAGAACCTGTGCAGTATTTATACCCAACTCAAACAATACATCAAAGCAGATTCACAGCAGTTGGTCTGATCAAGGGATAACAGAACAGGCGTAAGACATTTGCATTTGAGAGACATATTGATCTCAGTCCCTAGGTCACAGTGAGGACAGGACGCATGAACACAATGCATGGATGACACTTTAACCCAGGGGTGGGCAATCATGTGCCATGGAGGGCCATTCTACTGCAGGTTTTCTGTTCCACCCAGTCTCTTCAGCAGGTGTTGTCAGTGATTAGCAATCCTTGAAGCTGATCAGAGCAAACACCTGCTGAAGAGACTGAGTGGAACAGAAAACCTGCAGTGGAATGGCCCTCACTGCCCACCCCTGCTTTAACCTCACGGCTGTAAACGCAGCATGCAGCGGAAAAAAACCAGGAGTGCGAGCTGACTGTCTCTGTGTTCTGTCTGTGTGTTGTGGGGGTTGAATCAAACCGCTACACTGCTCCCCCCCAGAGGGAACGGTAGGGGACCGTGACCTCAATGTTGCAGTCTGGGCAGCGAGCAGGGAAAAGCTCTGTGCAGGAGGGGGGGGGGGGTAGTACATGCTGACCGGGCGCGGGAAAATCGTTCGAGTCGCGCCAAAAGTGTTTGCTGCTCCGCGATGTCGAGGGGCTGTCCCGTTGAACTTGTGGAGATTACCAGAAGAAAAATTAGTCTCTGACTCCTCTCGTGGCCATGAAGAAAAGCAGGAGCAGCGGCAAGAAAAAAATAAAAGCAGAGGGACTGGCGTGTTGACTTTAGGGCAGACGTAACCCTACAGCCTCGGGAACCGCAGACAGCTGAATTCCCCTTGTGTGCCGTGGCTAAGACCATAAAATCCCGTGAGCAAGCTGCGGGCCTCAGGTGTATCAGCAAGCCTGAAGGGCCAGTGTGCAGCAGAAGGAAGGCGGTCGGAAAAGCCGTATTTGTCCCGTGCATGGTGCGCCGTCCTCGTCACCCCCGGTGCGCGTGCCGGGGCTCCGTGCGTGGATGGGCCCGCTGGAGAGGAAATCAGGGTCGGAAACTTGGTGTAGATCGGCGCAGTCTGCGCCGAAAAACATCTCTGACGAGCCGTGGCTGCAGATTAGTCATGGTGCGTTCAGGTCCACGTGTGCTCCGTCGGCCATGGGAGTCGCCGTCGCGGAGAAAGGACGAGGTACATGCGCTCTCGATGTGGAGGAGCTGCGAGCGCGGCTGGTCCAGCGTGGATGTGCCGATCTAGGCGTGCGGATCTCACCATGAAGTTTGCTGCGGCTTTCCCGGTCGTGGGTGGTCTCCGGAGAGTTTCACCTGGAAACTCTGCGTCGAAGTCTCCCTGAAGCAGAAGGGAGCTGCTGCGTTCGCTTGTTGTCGGAGAATCCCGGCCAGGTGCTGCGTTCGCCAGCAGCATGTTCGTTTCAGCGTTGGGTCACCAGTGCGGCGGCATGAAATAAAGCGGCGTTGTTGAAGGTTTTAAGTAGAGTTTATTATCATACCGCCGTCACGGGATCCCGGTTCCAGCCCAAGTGTGTGCAGGCTGGAGCGGGATCCTCAGGCTCTCAGAGAAGAAGGCACAGAGTGCGTGTCTGTAGCAGCAGTTGAAGTGAGAGAGAGAGAGAATGTGTTACAGAACCTGTGCAGTATTTATACCCAACTCAAACAATACATCAAAGCAGATTCACAGCAGTTGGTCTGATCAAGGGATAACAGAACAGGCATAAGACATTTGCATTTGAGAGACATATTGATCTCAGTCCCTAGGTCACAGTGAGGACAGGACACATGAACACAATGCATGGATGACACTTTAACCTCACGGCTGTAAACGCAGCATGCAGCGGAAAAAAAACAGGAGTGCGAGCTGACTGTCTCCGTGTTCTGTCTGTGTGTTGTGGGGGTTGAATCAAACCTCTACAAGGCCCCTTTTTGGTGGTTTTAGTTTGCTTATGTCTAGCGGATGATTCGGGTTGCAAATTGGGGTGGGTTGTTTTGGATTTTCTATGGGGGGGTATTATGTATTTGTTTGGTGTTCATATTGGAGCTCTTATTCATGTGGAACGGGATGGCGGCCCCGGTTTCCGGTTCTGCCATCTCCGGTGGTATAAGAGGGGCTGCAGGTAGGAGGGCGGTGTGGCGGAGACACTTGGTGGCTGGCTGGCACAGCTATTGACGCCGCCGAGAACACAGTCCGTGGACGGATAATTTTTTTCACACATAAGGAGTTGTTCCGAACTCCTTATAAGAACTCCTTATACAAAGATATAGCGTGATGACAGTCAGTGGCGGTAATGCACCTGTAAGCTGGTTGCCAACCGCCAATTCTAGAAGAAGAAGAAGCCGAAGAAGAAGAAGGGGCGGTCTCTGTCGCTTTTCCTCTGCCAAGCAGCTACGTGTGCGGTCGGGTGTACGGAGCCCAGCTTGGTTTAATAAAGCAGTGCTCAGCTCCATTCCTGGCCTCATCTTTGTCTACTAGTTACGACATAACAGATTTCTCTATATTTTATTTTCGCATTGTCTTAATTTTACTTTTAAAATAACCTTTCCCAATGAAAAGATGAGAGTCCGTTTTGTGGACCGAAATGAGTTGAATCATGTGACTGTCTAGGAGTGAGTCATCTTGCCTTGTTTAGTACTCTTTGGTCATCCCGGAAGACGTGTCGGATAACGTTGATGCTGCTGCTGCTGCTGCTGCCGCTGCCGCTGGAAATCAAGTGAGTTCACTGCCTTATATTTGGTTTTATTCACTAATTAAAGGTGTTTTTCTTCTGACCGATTTCTTCGCTTCTGGTATCACTTCTTGCCCTTTTTACTTCGGATTTTTATTGCGTTTATTTCTCTTCTTCAGTGTAGCGAGTGAAACCGACTTGTTTAGCTAACCAGCAGAGCTAACAAGTGCAGCTTTTAATGAGCTCCAGATTTTTGAGTTATTATTATTATGTGAGTTTTGTTTATTTAGGGTAGTGATGCGAGTTTAAAGTGAATGACGGTTATTGTTTTGTCCATGCCACTTCCTCTGTCGTGGGTGTCAGCGCATGTTTCTCCTGCTAGTAATCGGAGCTCCGTGTTCTGGGAAGTGAAAGAGAACCACCGGCTCCAAAATAAGTTTAGTGATCTGGGATACGTGGTCAAAACAAGGTGGCCGTCGGTCCTTCAGCGTTTAAATCCACACTTGCTGATAGAAGGAAGAATTACAATTGTCTGTAAGTCCAGCTGGGTTGCTTCCTAAACATAAAGACCGGTGGTGAACTTAAACGTTCCTCATGTTGTTCCACTTTCTCTGCTTTTTCTCTCCGAGGGCTACAGTGATTTAAAAACACAAAGGATCAAGACTGAATAACTGCCAGTTGTGCGTGTAGAACCCAGCATGGTGAATTCAGCTTAGCTTTTTCATTGGTGTTGCGGCTGTTAAAGCAGCACTATGTAAGATTTTCACTTTAAAATGGACTGGCGATCTGTCCAGGGTGGACCCTGCCTCTCGCCCAAAGATGCTGGGATAGGCTCCAGCCCCACCACGACCCGAAAAGGATTAAGCAGAAGAAGATGGATGGATGAATGAATAATGTTTGTGAAATAATTTTGATGGAACAAGTGGTCTGCATTACCTGCAACAGCTCTGTTCCAGGTAGGAACACTGAAAGGACTACAACTATGGCGGCTATGACCTGACTCTCAACAGCCAGTGACAAGGCACAGCTGTAGCCACCAGTGAGTTAAGCACCCTGTGATTGGCTGTTGGGACTGAGGTCACAGTCACCATAGTTGTAGTCCTTTCAGTGTTCCTACCCAGAACATCAAAGTTACTTGTGTAGTGTTGCTTTAACTGGTAAATGCTCAGAGAGCTCATACCTCTGCCAACACGAAAGTGCTAGTTTTGAATTTTTGATCATTTGGATTCACAGCCTGTTTTTCACACTCGTAGTTACCCGTGCGTCACATGTACCGGACCTTTGGCCACCAAGTTCCATGCATAATTCTCTGTAACATGTCCCAGTGCTGAGAAATACTCCTAGTGATGTAATTCTTAGAAAATTCTCAGAATTATGACCTTTACTATGATTCCCCCCCCCCCCCCCAAGTTTAGGAGAAACTCAGTAAAAACAAAAGTTATTTGGTTAAAAAAATACTTGGCCCTTAAAGGTGCTGCTAAGCCAAAAACATGTTGGGAGGAGTGAAGAGAACTTTCAAGGGTCTCAGGAGTTTCTGAAGAGGAGGAGAACATGGAAGAAAAAGCTGCTGAAGCCATGAATGACGAAACGCTCATTACAGGGGACAGGATAGATCATGTTGGGATGATGTGAAACACTTGATAATACAGCCCCAAGTTGCACAGGACTTTGTGCTTTCCATCTACTTTACTGGAAGTACGTGGAAAGCACCCTTCAGTTACAGCTGTGGACAAAATTGTTGGTACCCCTCTGTTAATGAAAGAAAAACCCACAATGGTCACAGAAATAACTTGAATCTGACAAAAGTGGTAATAAATAAAAATTCTATGAGAATTAACCAATGAAAATCAGACAATTCTTTTGAATTGTGGTTCAACAGAATTATTTCAAAAAACAAACTCATGAAACAGGCCTGGACAAAAATGATGGCACCCTTAACGTAATACTTTGTTGCACAACCTTTTGAGGCAATCACTGCAATCAAACCATTTCTGTAACTGTCAGTGAGACTTCTGCCCCTCTCAGCAGGTATTTTGGCATTGAGGAAGGTTAACCTTCCTCTTGTGTTGGGGACGGCACCGACCCGTTTTAGTTTTTAAATGCATAAAAGAATCACTTAAAATTTGTTTATTGCATCAAGGCTTTTTGACTTTGTCAGGAACCTTGATTTCAACAAAATTAAACAATTTTTTTTTCACTACATTATAAAATGCTCTGGTTGAAATTATGTCCTTTGTGGTGTTCAGGTCGGTTTCGACCCAGTTATAAAAATAAGATTATAAAGCAATAATTAGAGCCAAAATTGAAATCATAAATGCACTGTCAGCCTAACAAGGTAACCAAGAGATGACAAAAAAATTGGATGATAGGTTATTGTTTTTAGTGTATTTTAAAGCTGATTTAAGACACGGGTCAAAACCGACCCGTTAACACCGGGGATGGTAACAGAAAGCTAACACAGTAGGAAGGTTAAATAGGCCGACTGACTGATTACAAGTTTGCAGACACCTGTGATGTTAATTAGAGGACACATCTTGGTTGAACGTGTCCCTATGGTCACATTATTTTCAGTCTTTTCTAGGGGTACCATCATTTTTGTCCAGGCCTGTTTCATGAGTTTGTTTTTTAAAATAATTTTGTTGAACCACAATTCAAAAGCATTGTCTGATTTTCATTGGTTAATTTTCATAGAATTTTTATTTATTACCACTTTTGTCAGATTCAAGTTATTTCTGTGACCACTGTGGGTTTTTCTTTCATTAACAGAGGGGTACCAACAATTTTGTCCACATGTGTACATAAAAAAACAGCTTGTTAGCCCAATGTTTAATATTTCACCGTTCTTGCCGATTTACACCTGTAATTTCACTCACTAACGCAGCGCGGTGGTGGAGTGGTTAGTACTGCAGCAGCACAGCAACTCCCCCTTGGTCGGGGGATCCTGGGTTCGATCCCAGCCCCCAACCAACAGTGATCTGTGTGGAGTTTGCATGTTCTCCCCGTGTCTGCGTGGGTTTACTCCGGGATTTCTCCGGTTTCCTCCCACATGCCAAAAACATACAAGTTGGGTTAACTGGCATCAAACTGGGGATTCTAAATTGTCCTTAGGTGTGATTGTGTGAGAGTGAATGGTTGTCTGTCTCTCTGTGTTGCCCTGCCATGGACTGGCGATCTGTCCAGGGTGGACCCTGCCTCTCCCCCATAGATGCTGGGATAGGCTCCAGCCCCCCCACGACCTGAAAAGGATTAAGCGGAAGATGGATGGAACACAGCTTGTCACCCCAATATTTAATATTTCACCGTTCTTGCCGATTTACACCTGTAATTTCACTCACTAACACACCATAACTTCGGGTGGTATTATAACGCGCATCAAGTCTGTTTAAGGTCGATCTCACCAGAGGTGCGCTAACATCTCCCACCCAGCGAAACGACTCTGTATCACCAGTGGTTCCTTCCCAAATCTGTCCATGTCCATAGTCACACTTAGGGCTGTGTGGTATGACCAGAAATTCATTTCACGGTATAAGTCATCTTATATCACGATAATGGTATATATCACCATATACATTTTCTGTAAATTCTACAGTTTAATCACATCAAAAGGACCATCTTTTTTTTTTTCACGCGTACCTTTTTCATTCAAAATTTTGCAGTGTTTCAGATGCACATTAAAAACTATTTGACCTGATTCTCATACATTTCAGGTTTTTCTTCTAAGTCATATAAATAAAAAGTAAACATCAATAAGTTAAATATTTCTTGAGCCAGAGGAGAATCGCTAAAAAACAAAACACATAACGTAAAACTAGAAAAGCACTCAGAGAGCGTATACCTTCACCAAGGCTCCTTCCGTCCCTCATGGATCACCTCCAGAATGTGATGGGTTGGTGTTAAGGCCACGAGCCACTTCTGGTGAAAATTGCATCAAAGTCGATCCAGCAGTTTTGGAGGATTCTTGCTAACACACCGTGAGAAGATAAGAGCCTTGGCTGAGGTATGCATTCTCAGATCATCACCAAAATGTAATGGGTTCCTCTCGAGCCCAAGGGCCACCTCTGGTGAAAGTTTTATCCCAATCCATCCAGTAGTTTTTGCGTAACCCTGCTAACAGATGAGCAGACAAAGCATCCCGATCACATTACCTCCTTGGCGGAGGTAAAAAAATGTCTGAAAATGAGCCGTGGCTGCCATCTACACACATAAATGAGCTATTAGTTTAAATCAGTGAAAATTTTCAGTGTAGATCCACAGTCTGAAGACGCCATTCTGGCCGGATTTAACCCTTCTGCTTCTGAGTAAAAATATTTCAGGTTGGTCATGATGTGAAAATCAAAGACACCAAAGGTGACTTCCGGTTATGGCTGCCACGTAGGACGGACGTGTCTCGCTCTGCTCTGCTCCTGGAAAAAAAAAAATCGGCAAATAACTCTCTCATTTGGGACAGAACGTATCCCAGCATTTGGGCGAGGATATGTCGGCGAAGCCTAAGGCTGGAAAACCAGGAAAAGGAAAAAGCGAGCCGCCGAAACAGTCCAAATTAACGGACTTTCAGGTCTGTGACGCAGTAAACAAAACTCCATATATGGCGGAGGAGGCTGGCAACGGTGCGATGTCTGCGCGGGGAGGCGCAGATGCGCTGATGGCTGCCATGAGTTCAATGAGAGCGGACTTTTCCTCTAGATTTGATGGGATTATGACAGCGTTGGAAGGAATAAGAAAGGAATTGGGTGACTGTGTAGAACGAACGGCGCAGATGGAGCTCCGTCTCGCTAGTGCTGAAGATGACGTCACCCGTCTTCAATTAAAGGTGCGCACTTTGGAAAAAAAAAATAAATCTCTGGAAGATAATATTTTGGATTTGGAATCTCGGTCGAGACAGAATAATTTGAGGCTGGTGGGTCTTCCAGAGGAATCAGAAGGTCGGGACGTATGTTCCTTTCTGGAAAAGTGGATTCCGGAGGTGCTGGGCAGCGAGGAGTTGCAATCAGCAGTGGTTCTGGAAAAAGCACATCGTATTGGCCCACGGAGAGATAAGGGACCGCCGAGGACCTTAATTATGAAGTTTCTTAGCAACAGAGACAGGATGAAGATCTTCAACGCTGCACGAGCTAAAAAAGGAGAGATTAAACACCAGGACCAGCAGGTGCGGTTCTACCCAGATTTGGCCACAGGAATCCAGCAATTGAGGAAGCAGTTTGATCCCGTACGTAAGGAGCTGCGCAACCTTGGGATTCGTCATGGTGTAATCTATCCTGCGAGACTGCTGACCACGTATGAGGGCAGAACCCACATCTTCAAGACCCCAGAGGAGGCGCAGGAGTTCATCAAGAAGATCAAAGAAGAAGAAGAGACTGGTGGGAGCTAAGCATGAACAAAATATAAGGTAGAATAATTAAGCATTTGCACAGGCATCTGACCGACTTGAAGTAAATAGTAAGTTTACAAAATATAGATTGTATTATATATTAAAAAAACAAAACAAAAACAAAACAAACAAAAAAAAACTATGATGTACAAAGTTGTTAAAAATTTTGGAGTTAAGTTGGAAAACTACAGAGGAGAGTTAATGTTACGTCATTAAAAGCAGTAGAGTTAGGGTGATTGGGAGGATGAAGAAGGAGTGGCTTAGGCTGTTCCCCGTGGGTGTGGAACGGTCGATGGCTATATCGGGAGACAGAATTTTTCTTTTGATTTTGGGGGGTTTGCCACAAGTGTGGGAAGGGGAAATTTGTTTGTGTGTAGTTTGTAGGATGAATGTTCAACCACTCATGTTTTTGCTTCTCTGTATGAGCATGTTTACACTGCAAGGTAATCCCAAACTCTCTATTGATCATGGACCAAAGTGTTAATCTTAATTTAACTTCATGGAATTGCAGAGGTCTACAAAATTTAAAAAAACTTAAACAAGTTATGAATAAAATAAAGGACATGGGTTCAAGAATTGTGTTTTTACAAGAAACTCATCTGATAGAGGAGGATGTTAAAAGAATTAGGAGTAGATGGCAGGGAAGTGTATTCACCTCTTCATTTTCATCCCGAGCCAGGGGAGTTATGACTCTCATACATAAATCAGTTCCTTTTCAAGTGAAAAATGTAATTGGAGACAAATTTGGAAGATATGTAATCATTCAAGGTTCTTTGCTATTAGAAAATATAAATCTTGTGAACTTATATGGTCCCAATATAGATGATCAGAAGTTCTTTGCTAATTTATTTCTCATCTTATCATCACTTACAGGGCAACATATAATAGCAGGGGATTTTAATTGTACATTGAATCCAGGTGTGGATAGATCAACAGGACTGGATTGTACGCACATTGGATGTAGGATGACTATTAATCATTTTATGAAAGAATTGAGATTGTTAGATATATGGAGAGAAATGAAACCACAAGTTAAAGCCTATTCTTGTTATTCCAGTACCTACAAGACATTCTCACGTATTGATTATTTTTTGATTTCCACAGAATTAAGGTCCAAGATTCAAAACTGCTTTTATGATAACATCGTGATCTCTGATCATGCACCCTGTTGTCTAATATATGTAGATAAAAAATTGACAAAGGAATCAGGTAGATGGCAATTTCAGCATAAATGGCTTCAGGATGAGGAATTTGTCAAGTATATAGAAAAACAGATAGACGAGTTCTTTGACATCAATACTACACAAACATCAGCATGTGTAAAGTGGGAGGCTTTCAAAGCTTTTATTAGGGGACATATTATTAGTTATACAGGATCAAAATCTAAGAAGACTCGAGAGGAGAGAGCTAAATTGGAACATAAAATAAAAAGTCTTCAGGAAAAAGTGTATGCAGGAAGTGACCCAAGGTTGGAGAATGAATTACTGATTTTGAGAGCTGAATACGACAAAAAATCAGCGAATAGAGCTGCCTCGAGTCTTCTAAGATTGAAACAATCTTTTTATGAACAAGGTGAAAAATCAGGAAAATTATTAGCATGGCAGATTAAACAATTGGAAATTAAAACACCAATTACCAGTATTATAAGTAATGGACAGGTAGTTATAGATCCTTTAGAAATTAATAGAGCCTTTAGAGATTACTATGAAAAATTATATGATACCAAAAATGAACCTGATTTAACAAAACTAAATGGGTTTTTGAACGAACTATCTATACCGTGTATACCAAATGAAAACAGGGAGATATTGGAGTCTAAAATTAGTCAAGAAGAAGTTGGGCTAGCCATTGATAATATGAAATCAGGAAAAAGTGCAGGACCAGATGGTCTTCCAGTTGACCTTTATAAAAAATTTAAGAATAAATTAATAAAACCTTTTTTGGAAATGGTTTTAGAAGCATTTCAAAATAATAATTTACCATCATACATAAATAATGCCTTAATTATACTGCTGCCAAAACCAGGTAAGCCCTCTAATAAATGTGAAAATATGAGACCAATAAGCCTATTAAACGCCGACCTTAAGATAATCTGTAAAATTTTAGCAAGACGAATACAAGAAATTTTACCAAATATTATTAATCGAGATCAGAATGGCTTTATAAAGGGTAGACAAGGCTTCCATAATGTAAGAAGACTATTTAATATTATTTATTTTAATAAAGAAGCACCGGATACAGCTCTCCTATCATTGGACGCCGAAAAGGCCTTTGATAGAGTTGAATGGCCCTTTCTTTTTGAAGTCCTACAAAGGTTTGGACTTGGAAATAATTTCATAAAATGGGTTCAAATAATATACAATAATGCTACAGCAGAAATCCTAACAAATAACAATATTTCAAAACCAATAAAAATCAATAGAGGATGTCGACAAGGCTGTCCACTTTCACCTTTACTGTTTACTATGGCAATTGAACCTTTAGCGATAGCGATACGTTTACATTCACAAATATATGGAATTAAAGTTGGGCCAACAGAACATAAAATCTCCCTGTACGCCGATGATATAATTTTGTTTATGTCGAATCTAAAAAAATCAATTCCAACCTTGTTGAATTTAATAAAGAATTTTGGGGAAATATCAGGATATAAAATAAATAAAACTAAATCTTCAATATTAATGCTAAATGAGACCCAGAGAAATTACCCAGCCCCTGAGGCAAATCAATTCAATGTTGTAAATCAGTTTAAATATTTAGGAATCCAAATTATGCCTAAGCTAGAATCAGTCGCCAGCGTCAACTATGAAGCCTTAATGTCAGATATCAATGAGTTAACTCAGAGATGGATGTCACTACCAATGTCGATGATCGGGAGAATCAATATACTTAAAAGTAATATTTTACCTAAAATACTTTATTTATTTCAATACATTCCCTTATCACCACCTTTAGATCTATTCTCAATAATAAAAAAAAAGTTAGTGGAATTTATATGGAACAACAGGAGGGCTAGATTACGTTTGTCTTTATTATATTTACCATTTGATCGTGGAGGTCTGAAATGTCCAAATTTTATGTTGTATTATTGGTCGGCACAACTGAGGTCTATGACATATTATTTTTCATCAAATGATCTCCCTCACTGGACTGAAATGGAATCATACAATTTACCTTTACCTCTTCCCATATTCATATACTCAGATTCGGCAAAAAAATTACAAAAACAAGTTAAAAATCCATTGTAAAGCATATGATCAAAATATGGTGTGAAGCTAAAAACTATTTAAAAGAACCACAGTTATTGTCACAATTTAGTCCAATATGGGGTAATCAATATTTTAAACCAGGGAGAGCGGACGCTGTATTTAAAGTATGGAATTTAAAAGGGATACAAAAGATTCAGGATTTATATTTGCCATGTGCAGACAACATAATGTCTTTTGAAGAGCTGAGGATCAAATTTAATCTCAATAGAACACATTTTTTTAAATATCTTCAACTTAGAAACTTTATTCGATCAAATCAAAATAAAGCTCTCACTCGACCTATTTATTCATCCTTGGAAAAAATGATGATGAAAGATAGTAAAAGAAAGGGTATTATTTCCGAGTTTTATAACTCATTGACACTATCTTCAAGTGAAAATTCACTGAAAAGATTAAACTACTGGAAAGAAGATCTGCAAATTGAAATTTCGGAGGAACAATGGGAATTGGCTTGTACAGAAGCTCAAACCAAATCAATAAATGCACGCCTTAAATTGATACATTTCAAATGGTTAATGCGGATGTATGTTACACCGGAGGAGTTAAATAGATATAACAAAAATATACCAGATACATGCACAAAATGCATGGAAAGTAAAGGAACCCTATTTCATTGTTTATGGGAATGTAGATTAATAAGAATGTTTTGGGAAGAGGTGAGGGTAACAATTGAAAAAATAATCTCAAAACAAATCATACTGAATCCTAAACTGTTTTTGTTGGGCCTGTACCCAGAAAAGCATAATTTTAATAAAAGTGAAAGAACATCATAGACCTCAGTTTGCTTAATGCCAAAAAATGTATTGCACTATTATGGAAAAAGACTCATAGACCAGATGTGACTCAGTGGTTAAGACAGATGTTAACAAACCTTCCATTAGAAAGAATAACATATATACTGAAATCAAAGGAAATTGTGTTTGAGAATATATGGAGACCTTTTATTGATTATGTAAAAAATTTAAACATAACTCTTGAAGAATGATGTGTGTGGACCTTGTAAATTCCAAACTGGTGAACATAATATGTATACTTATGTATTGGATTGTCTAGACTAAACAGAGGAGCATTGTTGAAGACTTGATTTTGTTGGTGATTGTTGGTGTTTTTAGTGCATTTTTTTTTTTTTGGTAATACTTTAGCGTTAGTGTTTGATTGTTTGTATCATGTTTGTTAAAAAAAAAAAAGGTTCAATAAAGATATTGTGGAAAAAAAAAAGACACCAAAGGTTATGTAACGAAACACATGTGATGACTTTATTCATTATCACTACTTGACTGATTAAAATGATTAGAAGTCAAATAAATTAAATTAAGAGCCAACTTGCTCCTCTGACCCATTTTAATTTATTTAGCATGTTTGTGCCGCCATCGTGCACTTTTGCAGCTTTAATACAAAAACTTTTCAGACAAAACTAAGAAACTCAGCCGTAATTTAACCCAAAGAAACGACTGTCTGCTACACTCCGTTTCCAATTAGCACAACTTAGCATCATTTAGCATTTGCTGTTTTATAATTACCTCCGCCAAAGAAGGACAGAGGTAATGTTTTTAATGGTGTTGGTTGGTTGGTTTGTCTGTTACCAACATAACTTGCAGGGTTTCCTCTCGTAACATTTCCAGGTGGTGGCCCGCCACGCTTGAATTTATGCCGCCACTCTATGAGGAAATATAAATTTAAGACAAAAAAATGAAGGAATGATGGTCCGCAAGCACACGCGTGACCATCATCCACGCGGAGGTCCGAAGCGCCCCGTCCACGTGACTGCTCCAGTCGGCAGGCAGAGTTTCAAGCATCACTGTCCAAGAGAAACACAAGCTTATTAAAGGACTTTAAACACTGGAAAAAAAGCAGAAGAGGTATGTAAGCAGTGAAGGCATTTACGGTGGTTTTAACCCGCTGGTAACGGGGACAATAATGAAAGAGTCACTTAGCTAACAGGTGTGGTTAGGAGCTCAAGCTGATTCATTTTCTCTTCTTTTTAATTATTAGATTTTTGTTTTTCTTATTTCAGATAAGAATAAAAAGGAGCTGTTTTTACCTTTACCTTAGTTAATATTAATTAATTAATTTATGTTCATTATTATGTACCTGGCAAGTTAAGATGACTGAAATTCACCAAGTCAATGACTTTAATCATTGTACAGCGGGTACGATTCATGTATCTAGACGGGTCACCATCTATTCATCTATGATGTATATAAGTTTTTTTTTTAGCAGTTTTACTTTCCCTGGGTAATCCCTTTGTCTGTTATGCTGTGTGTGTTTCTGTCGTTTGGTTGTCTACTGTCATGCTGCTGTTGCACGGTAATTTCCCAGTTTGGGATCAGTAAAGTACATCTGTCTTTCTGTCCCGTCAGCAGCCTTCAGACAAGCTAAACGTTCCAACATTTGGATTTCAAAATAAGGGAGATTTCTTTAAAAAACTACAAATATATAGAAATATTACAACAGAATTAACTGCATCTTTGTGCATTTAAGTTAATTTATTTTATTAATATTTTTTTCTTTGAAATCAGAGTTAAATTATTGCTCTGTTCTGGCTCTGCAAAATTATGGTCAAAAATGTAAATTGTTATACGGAAAAAGTGAACAAAAAAACCCCACAGTCTATTTCAAATTTATAAAAAAAACAGTAATTTTGATTTAAAAATAGACAAAAATTAGCCATAAAATAATCCACAAATTTATAATAGTCTCAAATGTACAAGAAAAGTCAATTTTACCAGAGGAAATTACAAATTTGTCCCAAAAGCCAGTTTAGGAAGCCTGGGATCAGACCACCAAGGTCTCTGCCTTCAACCGCCACCTGATCCACATAGCACCGGACCCCCATGGTCCCTCCTGCAGGTGGTGAGCCCACTGGAGGGTGGACCCATGTAACTCCTTTGGACTGAGCCCGGCCGGGTCCCATGGGCGGAAACCCGGCCACCAGACGTTAGCCATTGAGCCCCTCCCCCAGGCCTGGCTCCAGAGTGGGGCCCCGGTAACCCCATACCGGGCGGGGTACATTGAATCCTTGTTCTAACTAACTAACTAACCTGCACTTATATAGCGCTTTTCTAGTCACAAAGACCACTCAAAGCGCTTTCACTAGTACTAACCCTCTATTCTAAGGGCGTATAGGAGACGGATATCTAGGGACAATTTAGAACAACCAATTAACCTAACATAAGATAAGATAAGATAAGCCTTTATTAGTCCCACAACGGGGAAATTCCAGGATTGCAACAGCACAGGGATAGCAACACTCAGAGCAACAATCAGAAGGCAAGAAAAAAAACAAGCAAGCAAGAGCAGCTAATAAACATATGTACGTATTACTATAAAATATATATATATACACACACACACAGACACACAGTGCAGAGCATTGTAGCTGGATGGAATAAATATATGAATATATGAACACACAGTGCAGAGCATTGTAGCTAGATGGAATAAATATGTAAATATATAAACACCCACAGTACGGAGCATTGCAGCTAGGTGGAATAAATATGCAAGTATATAAACACACACAGTGCGGAGCAATGTAGCTAGATGGAATAATATGTAGATATATAAATATATAAACACCCACAGTACGGAGCATTGTAGCTAGATGGAATAAATATGCAAATGCATGCAATATGCAAATATGCAAATGCATGCAATATAACATGCATGTCTTTGGGTTGTGGGAGGAAACCGGAGCCCCAGAGTAAACCCACGCAGCACAGGGTGAACATGCAAACTCCATACAGAAAGGTTCCAACACCTGCCAGCCTGGGGATTCGAACCTGGAACCTTCTAGCTGTAAGGCAACAGTGCTAACCACTGCACAACCGTGCTGTTCTGGTATTTATCATGAGAGTCTGTTGAATCCTTCTTAGTCTGGCCCTTCAACCAGGACCAGTTTGTCTTGGGTGACCCTATCAGAGGCAAATTGCCCCAGACAACATAGCTCCTGGGATCACTGGGGCACACAAACCACCCACCACGATAAGGTGACGATCCATGAGGGGTGGTCCTCGGCCGGGGAGAGGTGGGTTGTCTTCTCCGGGTTGGGGACAGGATCCAGCCCCAAGTGGAGGAGTTCAAGTATCTTGGGGTCTTATTCATGAGTGAGGGGAGAATGGAGCGAGAGATTGACAGACAGATCGGCGCAGCATCTGCAGTGATGCGAACGTTGTACCGGTATGTTGTGGTGAAGAGGGAGCTGAGCTCTAAGGCAAAGCTGTCGATTTACCAGTCAATCTATGTTCTTACCCTCACCTATGGTCTCAAGCTTTGGGTAATGACCGAAAGAACAAGATCGCGGATACAAGCAGCTGAAATGCGCTTTCTCCGTAGGATTGCTGGACTCGCCCTCAGAGATAGGGTGAGGAGCTCAGTCATCCAGGAGAGGCTCAGAGTAAAACCGCTGCTCCTCCACATTGAAAGGAGTCAGTTGAGGTGGTTTGGGCATCTGATCAGGATGCCTCCTGGACGCCTCCCACTTGAGGTGTTTTGGGCACGTCCCACTGGGAGGAGACCCCGGGGCAGACCCAGGACTCACTGGAGAGACTATGTCTCCCAGCTGGTCTGGGAACGCCTTGGTATCCTCTCTGAAGAGCTGGAGCAGGTGTCTGGGGAGAGGGAAGTCTGGGCTTCTCTGCTTGAACTGCTTCCTCCGCGACCCGGTCCTCCGGAAAAGCGGTAGAAGATGGATGGATGGAAGTTACAAATTTGACGAAAATGGTTTCAAATTTAGATAAATTTACAGAGAAAAGTAGAAAACTAAGAAAATTGCTATAAATTTTGGAGAAAAACCTCAAATCTTCAAGACTGCAGTCATTATTCAAGTTTTTAAGTGGCTGCTCTTTGTACCCTTAACTAAAAATTTTTGGTTGTCTACTTTTAATTACCATGACACTTGATATTTTCTAACCTGTTTGTATACCACCATCAACAGAGAGAGAAGCTGAATTAGACAGAGCTCAGAGAGGAAAAGATGAGACAGAAGAGAGGAGCCAAGGAGAGGAAAGTGTTCAGGCAGAGGGTCCAGGAGAGGTGAGAGCAGAGGAGGGAGAGAAGGATGACACCAGTAAAAAGTCCAAGTACAGGTTGTCTGGGTGGGACCCCAACTGGCCCAATATTCCAACATTCAAGCCTCGGTTGTACAATACTTCAAATGGTAAGTTCCATATGCAAAGTTACTGTGCAAAAAAAAAAAAAAGTAGTATAAAATTAACATATTCGGGTAACAATAGTGTCATGTGTTTTCTGCACCCGCCCCCCCCCCCCCCCCCCCCGGAAAATATGTTGTCACCACACCAAGGTCTTAAAGCCAGAGGAAACACTGGGTGTGTAATGGCACAGGGAACAGATGATTAGATTTTGGTGGTGATTCAAATCACTATGTGGATGCAGGAATTTTTTTGATTATTATTTTATATATTAATCTGGCAATTTTCATGTACTGCCCCCATAAGATGTATCCACTCAGTTATGTGCGTGGTCATGCCATAGGGCCACGCACTTCGGCAACCTGGAAGCCAAACACTGCAGAAAAAGTATTAGTGGGCGTGTCCACAAACTCATTTTTCCTGCTGTGGGTGACTATTTTCTATCCATTGTCTATGTAGTCCAGTGTTTACAGGGAAACATTTAGAGCAGCAGCCGCTTTTTGTCACAGTGCTCAGGGCTGAAAAAAGTTCAACTTGTCAAACTACTGTACAGCTGCGCTCATCAATGTCAGACCTTTCTAAGCAGCCAGTCAGAATTGAGGAAGGGTGGGACATAGGATGCCAGTACAGGAAGACGAGAATGGGAGGTGATGGTGTAGGAGGTGGAGGCTGAACTTTGCTGCATCAAACAATGTAGCCCTGGGGAGGTGGACGAGTGCTGGCAGAGAGGGCCTGCTTGGCCGGTGTCCCGTCTTGCAGCACACACATGGCAAGATAATTTAACCCCTTGCACTCCGGTCAATTTCCCTAAAAACGCCAAAAAATAATGTGCCCAAATTAAATCCAAAGCTGTTCTTCAACCCTTTGCAGCATCTTCATGGGGTTGGTCTCATTTAATTCAATTCAATTCAATTCAACTTTATTTATATAGTGCGGCGGCATGAAATAAAGCGGCGTTGTAGAAGGTTTTAAGGAAGTTTTATTATCATACCGCCGTCACGAGCTCCGCTCCCGGCGCCGTGCATGCGCGCCGAGAGCGAGCCCACGACTCTCAGAGAAGGAGGACACAATGTCTGTGTCCAGCAGCAGCAGATGCAGAAGTGAGATTGAGAGGCAGATTTACAGCACAGTGCAGCTTATATACTCAACTCAAACAATAGATCAAAGACATTCATAGCAGTCAATGTGGGCATTTGCATATCAGAGGTACAGACAGGATGCATGAACACAATGCATGGATGACACTTTAACCTCACGGCTGTAAACGCAGCATGCAGCGGAAAAAACCCAGGAGTGCGAGCTGACTGTCTCTGTGTTCTGTCTGTGTGTTGTGGGGGTTGAATCAAACCGCTACAATAGCGCCATTTCACAACAACAGTCATCTCATAGCACTATCAACTGTAGGGGGAACCCCCACAGTTGCAGAAAGACCCCAGCAATCAGGCGATCCCCTGTGAGCAAGCACTTGGCGACGGTGGAGAGGAAAAACTCCCTTTTAACAGGAAGAAACCTCCAGCAGAACCAGGCTCAGGGAGGGGCAGTCATCTGCTGCGACTGGCTGGGGGGTGAGGGGATAGAGAAGAAGAAAAGAACAGACATGTAGAGAGCAAACAGCACGATGGGGACTCAATCTATGGGAGAGAACAAACAAATGTTAATGACCAGCAAAAAAAATATTTCATTGAGAGTGAGGAAAGGAGTGAGGCCCAGTGCATTACTGGAGGTCCCCCGGCTGACTAAACCTATTAGCAGCATAACTAAGGGAGGGTTCAGAAACACATGATCCCTCCCTAATTGTAGGCTATATCAAAAAGGTAGGTTTTAGCCCTATTCTTAAAAACAGAGATCGAGTCTGACTCCCGAATCCAGATTGGCAGCTGGTTCCACAGGAGAGGAGCTTGATAACTGAAGGCTCTGCCTCCCATTGTACTTTTGGCGATTCTAGGTATTACAAGTAATCCTGCATTTTGGGAGCGTAGTGCTCTGTTAGGATAATACGGTAGTATCAGATCTTTTAAATAAAAAGGAGCCTGATTGTTTAGAGCTTTGTAAGTAAGAAGAAGGATTTTAAACTTAATTCTAAGCTCTATGGGAAGCCAATGAAGGGAGGCCAGAACCGGAGAGATATGATCTCTCTTTCTAGTACCTGTTAAAACTCTTGCTGCAGCATTTTGGATCAGCTGAAGACTTTTTAAAGATGTTTTAGGACAGCCTGATAATAAAGAATTACAGTAATCTAATCTCAAGCTAACAAAAGCATGGATCAGTTTCTCAGCATCACTCTGAGACAAGATGCTCCTAATCTTGGCAATATTACGCAAATGATAGAAGGCAGTCTTAGAAACAAATTTAATATGTGAATTGAAGGACAGATCCTTATCAAAAATAATTCCAAGGTTCCTCACAGAGCTATTAAGAGAAAGAGTAACCGCATCCAAACTGAAAGTTTGATTTGGAAAGGAATTTCTAAGGTTTTTTGGACCAACAAGAATGACTTCAGTCTTATCTGAATTTAACAGCAGGAAATTACAAGTCATCCAAGCTTTGATTTCCTTAAGACAGGCTTCTAACTTGGCTAATTGATTACTATCATCTGGCTTCTTTGACAGGTATAATTGTGTGTCATCTGCATAACAATGAAAATGTATACAGTGCTTTCTAATAATGTTGCCTAACGGAAGCATATATAAACTAAAAAGAGTAGGACCTAGCACAGATCCCTGTGGAACTTCATGACTAAGCTTTGAGTTGAAAGAAAACTCATTATTTACATGAACAAACTGGAACCTATCAGATAAATAAGATCTAAACCACTGCAACGAAGTTCCATTAAGTCCAACATAGTGTTCTAATCTATCAAGTAGAATATTATGATCGATAGTATCAAAAGCTGCACTAAGGTCTAAAAGGACAAGTACAGAAACCAGTCCATTATCAGATGCGATGAGGAGGTCGTTAGTGACCTTCGCTAAGGCTGTTTCAGTACTACGATGGATTCTAAACCCAGATTGAAACTCTTCAAGTAAACCATTTCCCTGCAGGTGGTCAAATAATTGCGTAGCAACAACTCTTTCTAAGATTTTTGAAATGAAAGGGAGATTAGAGATTGGTCTATAGTTAGCTAAATCTCCTGGATCTAGCATTGGCTTTTTGAGTAAGGGTTTAATTACAGCCGTTTTAAAAGCCTGCGGTACATGGCCTAAAGTTAATGAAGAATTGATTATATGAAGAATAAAGCTACCAATAAGTGGGAAGACTTCTTTAAATAACCTGGTAGGAATAGGGTCTAAAAGACAAGTTGAAGGTTTGGATGAGGAAACTATTTTGTCTAACTCACAAAGGTCGATTGGAGTAAACTCATCAAGACAGACATCAATAGAAGGAGTTGTAGTTGTTACAGTATTTAAGTTAACTGTGGGAAGAATCTGATTGATTTTATCTCTGATGGATGAAATTTTATTATTGAAAAAGTTCATAAAGTCCTGACTAGTAAGCTCTAAGGGAATGCTAGGATTGACAGTCCTGACTCTTTGTCAACCTGGCTACAGTACTGAAAAGAAACCTGGGATTCTTCTTGTTCTCTTCTATTAATGCAGAGTAATAACTTGTTCTAGCTTTTCTAAGAGATTTTATAAATTAAAAGATGATTTGCCAAGCTAAATAGATTTCATCTAAATTAGTGGAGCGCCATTTTCTTTCTAACTGATGAGTCTTCTGTTTTAAGCTACGAGTTTCTGTGTTGAACCAAGGAGTTAGAAATCTCTGATTAGACTTTTTCTTTTTTACGGGGGCCACCAAGTCTAGAGTCTGATGCAGAGAAGCTGTAACACTATCCACCATGTTATCATGGTGGATAGTGTTTTTAAAAGAAAACACTTTGAATTTTTTGGCAAAACAGTCATAATCTCTCTAAGTGCTCCGGCCACTGAGTTACAGTCATCTAAACATAGTGAACTTGAAGAAAATAAATTTGGCCTGGGGTTTTTTTTGGATACAAATGCTTGCAAATAACACACAGCTTCAGATCCGGGCTGGAAAATGCAACAGAAATGTAGAACCAAGTGTTATCCAGCTGAGGTCCAAATTTTGTAACAATGCCACAAAAAATGAATATATTACACAGCTTTTTCCTCAGGCTGTTCCCAGGCGTTTTGGAACTGTGCCAAATTGTGCCAAATGGCACAGTTTGGAAAAACGTCTGTAACTTTTGAATGCTTTAATGTAGAAGCTTCATTTTGGGCTCTAATGAAAGGTCACACTCAGGGCTGTGTCTGTGTGTGTGTGGGGGGGGGGGGAGGGTTGTCCCCCACCCTCGCTACAGAGGATGGACATCGGCCATCGCTACATGACGGATTAGTCTCATGTGGGATGTGGGACAGCAGCTCAGTCACCGCGGCTCCCCCCCCCCCCTCGCTACAGAAGAATAGCGGGGGGGGGGGGGGCGTTCACGGTCTGGATGCGACGAACGAACCGTGTACTGCAGCGCACGAACTTCAGACTTCGTGCGCCGCACAGTTGTAATTTACCAATCGGTCAAAAGTCATTTTGGATTACAATTTTCAGGAATAAAGAATAATTTAGCTTATAACACCTTACCTCTTCACAGCAGTGTCCTGGTGAACTTCTCTTCCCCATTGTCAGACGAACGCGACGCTGGTCCGCTCGTGGTTCTGGTCTCGCGACCTGATCAAAGCATAATTCCATTATTGCGGTTTTGTGCTTCCATGGTTGCAGTTTTTGGCAAACGATTTTTCAAAACAAATAACAGTAGTAATTAAAAAAAGACTGGCGAAGGCATGTGTGTCACTCAGCCTTTGTCGTCAGCCTCCGTCGGTCTATGACCATGGAAGAAATCATAACGTCTACTCTGCTGGAACAAAAACAAAATAAGCACCGCCTGTGGCCGAACATGCCGATGCGCGAATGGCACTCCCTGTCACACAGGTTGCATTTGTGGATGGTCTCCGTGCTGCTGGGTCTGTGGGGTTCTTCCTGCGGGTCCTTTTTTGATCCGCTGCAGCAGTCAGTCTTCACCCAGCCTTAAAAAAACAGCTCGCGAACTTCTCTGCTTCAATTGGCTCACTGCATTCACAGCGTTGGTAGGCGGGTCCTTCTTGCTAGGTTTTCAGTCATTGGTTCTTCAAGGTTTCAGAAACCCAATTCAAAGCTCTTATTAGTCGAATGAGAGGTCAATCAGATGAACTAATCTGTTCGCGGCTGTGTCTGCAGCTTTTATTTTCAGTGCGCGCTTGGACGCCATCACCACCTGCATTACCATCTCCATCATGTGTCCTAGAGCGCACGAGGGCGCACGAGAGCGCCCTCGTGCGCTCTAGGACGCAGAGACTTGCCCGTCCACGGCACAACGGAGTGCAAAAAGTTAATTAATGGATTACATTAGGGGCTCATTAATGTCAGGCTGAAAACAGACCGTTTCAGACAGAGCTGTTAGAACATGTTCAGTCTGCTTTATCCTTCCTTGAGAGCTCTGATTGTGGAAAAAATAGTAGAAAATCAACACGAAATTGCCAGTAATTTCCTCATTTTGGAGCGAGAAATGGAGGTTGTGGAGTGAGAGAGAGGCCAAAAGAGTGAAACTCGCTCCAAAAGAGTGAGTTGGCAACACTGCATAAAGCTGTCCATGTTTAGCTTACCTTTATATTATGGATTTAATCTGATGTGCAGTGATCCAAACAAAATGTCCTTTATCCACAGTCCAAATGTCTGCTGTGACAGAGACATGGTCCAGTCTCTTAAATTCCTTTTGGAGATCAAAATCCATTTTTGAATAATCTTTATCCAGGTAGCAGGTAAATGTGTTTTAATTTCAGTGGATCACAGTCTCAGCTGTCTGATGGGAAATGTTATCAGATCTTCAGTCTGTAACGACGTATCTGGCAATCAGTTGTTTTAATTCTTGCTGGGTCACAAACTGTCCAGATGCATACCTGTGTTTGAAATCCAGCATGACTGTTCAGAATGTGTAAATCCACTAATAACACGGTGCTAGCATAGCATAGCACTAATTTTGATCTTCTTGCTGTTCAGGCGCTTCTGAAGATTGCAGTCGGTCTCACACGGCACTTAGCTTCCAACCCACTAATGTGCCTTTGTCCTTAACCGCGGCAAAGGAAAAATAATCTGTCTATTTCCACAAAAACAAAGTGGCTTCATCTTTTCCCAGCAGGAGCAAGCTCCATTTGTGGCTGCTGGCTGCAGCAGTGAAGAGGTTCTTTGCAACACATTGACTGACGGCTGCGTTAGCTATGTAGGGTCAGTTTGTATTATTTGCGCTGAAAATATCTATCCATATTAATAAAACGAGTAAGGCCTCTGATCAAATTTCAGTAACTATAACGCATTACTGAATTTTTAAACAGTAATTTTGTGACACAGCACGTTACTACAAAAGTAGTGGCGTTACAGTAATGTGTTACTCCCAACACTGCCCACCACACACTTGTTCCGCTATACACGCTGTGGGGGAGAGGCGGGGCGCTGACAAGTAGTGGGAGTATGTGTATTTTAAATCATGGTATAAATGATATTCTATGAAACAATAGACGTTTTTATATCATCATCTGATATATATTGTCATATCGCACAGCCCTACTCACACTGTCTTCAGTGGAGTGCATCTATTTAACTGTATTCCTTCCTATGATGGAAGTGTTCCTGTCTTAAGAGGGAGATGGTCAGATGAGCTCCAGCCCCCCCACAGCGCTGAAAAGGATTAAGCACTTGTAGATGAATGAATGGCCAGATCAACCGTACTGGGTGTCCGCGGATCCTTAAAAAGTCTTAAAGTCTTAAATGTGTTTGTACAAAATTAAGGCCTTAATTATCCTTAAAATGACAATTAATCCTTAAATCCGCCTTTCAAAGGTCTTAAAAATGCCACAAACACAATGAACAAAATGGCAATATTTTCTTACGTTGTACAGTGAAATCTCTGTAAAGAATTTGGCGAATTTACAAATCACATGTGCACACATTTTTCCTCTCAGTTGATCAGTGGCAAATCACACAGGATTTATGACAATGGTTTAGTCACATAACCACCAAAGACAGTGCAGCAGCAAAGGGATAGCAGCACTCAGAGCAATAGTAAATACAGTGGTGTGATAAAAGTGTTTGCCCCCTTCCTGATTTTTCATTTTTTGTATGTTTGTCACACTTAAATGTTTAAGATCATAAAACAAATTTAAATATTAGACAAAGATAATTGTCCTGTTGGCTTCATCCAGCAATGACCTACAGCTCTTGCTGGGACGGTTTGTGGGATGAGAATCAGCACCTCCAAGTCCGAGTCCATGGTCCTCAGGCGGAAAAAGGTGGATTGTCCTCTCCGGGTTGGGGACAGGCTCCTGCCCCAAGTGGAGGAGTTTAAGTATCTTGGGGTCTTGTTCACGAGTGAGGGGAGAATGGAACGAGAGATCGACAGACGGATTGGAGCAGCATCTGCAGTGATGCGGACGTTGTACCGGTCTGTTGTGGTGAAGAGGGAGCTGAGTTCTAAGGCAAAGCTGTCGATTTATCAGTCAATCTACGTTCCTACTCTCACCTATGGTCACGAGCTTTGGGTAATGACCGAAAGAACGAGATCGCGGATACAAGCGGCTGAAATGAGCTTTCTCCGTAGGATTGCTGGACTCACCCTCAGAGATAGGGTGAGGAGCTCAGTCATCCGGGAGAGGCTCAGAGTAGAACCGCTGCTCCTCCACATTGAAAGGAGTCAGTTGAGGTGGTAAGGGCATCTGATTAGGATGCCTCCTGGACGCCTCCCACATGAGGTGTTTTGGGCACGTCCCACTGGGAGGAGACCCCGGGGCAGACCCAGGACTCGGTGGAGAGATTATGTCTCCCAGCTGGTCTGGGAACGCCTTGGTATCCCCTCTGAAGAGCTGGAGCAGGTGGCTGGGGAGAGGGAAGTCTGGGCTTCTCTGCTTGAACTGCTGCCTCCGCGACCCGGACCTCCGGAGAAGCGGTAGAAGATGGATGGATGGATGGACGGACAAAGATAACACAAGTAAACGCAAAATGCAGTTTTTAAATGAAAGTGTTTATTATTAAGGGTAAAAAATATCCAAACCTACATGACCCTGTGTGAAAAAGTGATTGCCCCCCCCAACCCATTAAAACACTAGAAAAGCACTCGGAGAGCGCAGACCTCCGCCAAGCGCCACAGTTCCCCCCATACAGTGTTTGTGTGTACGTTTTCAGATTCCTTGACCAGGAAAACATGACTAGCAATTGGATTGACAATGATAGGATTTGTGGTTCAGTAGTAAAAGCATTACCTCCTTGGCGGAGGTAATAAACTGAAGTGTTGCTGTTGTGTCCATCTCCTCCATCTGCAAACTCCCAGGCTGCGGCCATTGCAATTCATCGCACAACCGCGTACAATCCACAGGCCAATGGGTTATGCAAGCGTTTTCATAGATCACTGAAAGCAGCACTCGGGTTCACTGACGGATGCAAATTGGGTAGACAGGTTGGCGTGGGTTTTATATTGGGGTTGCGCTCCGCGGCAAAAGAGGATTTGGAAGCTTCCCCGGCAGAGAGCTCGTTTTTGCGCAGCCCCTATGGCTGCCCAGGGAATTTCTGCCAAATAATCCCGCGCCGGACAACTGCCCGTCTCAGCTTTTGCAGCGTAGCGCAAACACAGGCACGCTGCCGGCCCTGCCCACCACTGTTTTCCGCGTGCTTTTGTGCCTAAAACTTTGAAGAAGGCGGAGTTCGTGTTCGTCAGACACGACGAGCAGCGCCCTCCAATGCGCCTGCAGACATGTTGAAAATGGCTGTATCTCACAATGTTAAAGAATCCTTTAAAAAATTCCTGTATCCAGATGGTGATCCGGATCATCCCCAAAATTTAATCAGTTCTTCCCTGTACCATTTCCAACAACGCCTGAAAGTTTCATAGAAATCCATCCAAAACTTTTTGAGTTATCTTGCTAACCAACAGACAGACAAACAGACAAACGCTGGCAAAAACATTACCTCCTCCGGCCTGCGGCCTGGCGGAGGTAATAAAGTAACTGTGGTTTATCACATCTTTTGGAAAGCTGAGTTCAATTTCTCTAGCCACACCCAGGCCTGATTACTGCCACGCCTGTTCTCAGCCAAGAAATCACTTAAATAGGACCTGCCTGACAAAGTGAAGTAGACCAAAAGATCCTCAAAAGCTAGAAATCATCCAGAGGAATTCAGGAACAAATGAGAAACAAAGTAATTGAGATCTATCAGTCTGGAAAAGGTTATAAAGCCATTTCTAAAGCTTTGGGACTCCAGTGAACCACAGAGAGAGCCATTATTCACATATGGTGAAAACATGGAACAGTGGTGAACCTTCCAAGGAGTGGCCGGCCAACCAAAATTACCCCTAGAGCACAGCAACAACTCATCCAAGAGGTCACAAAAGTCCCCACAACAACATCCAAAGAACTGCAGGCCTCACTTGCCCCAGTTAAGGTCAGTGTTCATGACTCCACCATAAGAAACTGGGCGAAAATGGCCTGCATGGCAGAGTTCCAAGACGAAAATCACTGCTGAGCAAAAAGAACATAAAGGCTCATCTCAGTTTTGCCAGATAACATCTTGATGATCCCCAAGACTTGAGAAAGTACTCTGTGGACTGATGAGACAAAGTTGAACTTTTTGGAAGGTCTGTGTCTCATTACATCTGCTGTAAAAGTAGCACAGCATTTCAGAAAAAGAAACCTCATACCAACAGTAAAATATGGTGGTGGTAGTGTGATGGTCTGGGGCTGTTTTGCTGCTTCAGGACCTGGAAGACTTGCTTTGGTAAATGGAACCATGAATTCTGCTGTCTGCCAAAAAATCCTGAAGGAGAATGTCTGGCCAGCTGTTCGTGACCTCAAGCTGAAGCATACTTGGGTTCTGCAGCAGGACAATGATCCAAAACACACCAGTAAGTCCACCTCTGAATGGTTTAAGAAAAACAAAATGAAGACTTTGGAGTGGCCTAGTCAAAGTTCTGACCTGAATCCGATTGAGATACTGTGGCATGACCTTAAAAAGGCGTTTCATGCTCGAAAACCCTCCAATGTGGCTGAATTACAACAATTCTGCAAAGATGAGTGGGCCAAAATTCCTCCACAGTGCTGTAAAAGACTCCTTGCCAGTTATTGTAAATGCTTGATTGTAGTTGTTGCTACTAAGGGTGGCCCAACCAGTTATTAGGTTTAGGGGGCAATCACTTTTTCACACAGGGCCATGTAGGTTTGGATCCCCCCCCCCCCCCCAATAATAAACACCTTCATTTAAAAACTGTTTTTGTGCTTACTTATCTTTGTCTAATATTTAAATTTGTTTGATGATCTGAAACACTTAAGTGTGACCAACATACAAAAAAAAGAGAAATCAGGAAGGGGGCAAACACTTTTTCACACCACTATAAGGTGTAGACTCTTACGGTACATAGGTGCCAGGCAGGGCTGTTTCAGCTTCCCTTTTCCCAGTAGCCCTTGCAGCTGACGGCACATGTAAAATATTGGAAAATAAACCTTCTCTCCTTGGTTAGACTGTGAGTTTACTGTGGTACATGTGTTGAAGGTTTGGTTGCTGTAACGTTTTGAGTTTGTGCACCATTAAAAGTGTTGTACATTGGCACTGCTACCTGTGAAGCATTGGTGGAGAGCACTAGTCACAATCAAGGAAGGTTTCAGGAAGCATGAACTGCATTTGAGTTTGATCCAGGACAGAACCTGAAGCACAATTGCCCCTTTTATTTCCTTGAGTGCCCAGATTGTTAATGTGTTCATTGTGCACTATTTTGTGTTTTTGACTTGTTTTACAGTGAAAATTAATACAAATTTGAACTACTAAAAAAGCTTTGTGCACCATAAGTTTTAACTGCTGAAAACTGAAAGTCCTTCAGTGCTGCCAGTGATTCATTCCAGACCAGCAGGGACAATACAGTATTAGTTTTTGTTTTTCAAGGAAAAACTTGTATTGTTAGTCATCCGGCCAAAACCTGAAAAACCTGACATCGCAGAGCAGCCATCCGTCCTGAGACCAGGAGGCTCCACATGGTTATTAGAATTTGTTTAACTTCTGGACAAAATAGCCAGATTGTTTTTGTTTAGTAAAAAAGGGAGTCATGAGGTGTTTGTCTTGACCACGGTGAGAGGAGTCATGAGATGGCTGCAGGGCAGAGGAGAACATTGGTCCTTATCTGTTCACCACTTGGGTGCCACATCGTTAAGGCTCCTGTTGCTTTAAGTGTCCAGTCATGTGAAACTACATCCCATAACACACCTGCAGTTTATGATTGTTCAGATGCTTCAACAGCAGCTGCAGACCTCCACCCGGACATAAAACAGGTTTAAGACACAATCCTTCACTGTACTGACCGCGTTGCTTCCTGAAACTGAACTGTTTACATAGGAGCAGGGATGGAATTGTTATTTTTTATGTTTGAGGCAAGGTAAGTTTATTTGTGCAGCACATTTCATGTACAAGACAATTCAAAGTTCTTTACATAAAACATTAAAGCATTACAGGAAGTCACAAAGAGAATGCATAAGAATTTAAAAGCAAACTAAAAAGTAAATTTAAGAGAAACGAAAACAAGCTAAAATAGAATAAGACAGAAAGAGTGCAAGAAATTAAAGTTCCAGTGCATTGTAGGAGATTAACAATTGTTCTACTGAAAGGCTGCGGCAAAAAGGAGAGTTTTTAACCTGGATTTAAATCAGCTGAGAGTTTCAGCAGCCCTGATGCTTTCTGGGAGTTTGTTCCACATGGAAGGAGCATAAAAACTGAATGCTGCCTCACCATGTTTGGTTCTAACTTGGGGCACAGACAGTAGGCCTGACCCTGATGACCTTAGGGCTCTGGGTGGTTCATAATGGACCAGCAGATCTGAAATGTGTTCTGGCCCTAAACCATTCAGAGCTTAAAAACCAATGGCAGTATTTTTAAATCTATTCTTTGACAGACAGGAAGCCAGTGTAAAGATCCGAGGACTGGAGTTATATGATCTACTTTCTTGGGCTTAGTGAGGACTTGAGCTACAGCGTTCTGAACCAACTACAGCTGTCTGATGGACTTTTTAGGGAGACCTGTGAGGACAGTGTTACAGTAGTCCAGTTTACTGAAGATAAATGCATGGACAAGTTTTTCTTGATCCTGCTGAGACATCAGACCTTTAATCCTCACCATCTTCTTTAAGTTGTCATAGGCTGACTTCACTGCCGTCTTAATGTGGCTGCTAAAATTTCAGGTCTGAGTCCAGAACCACACCCAGATTTCTGGCTTGGCTGTTGGTTTTTAGCATCATTGATTGAAGTGGAGTCCTAACTTGAAGTCTTTCTTTTTTGGCTCCGAAAACTATTATTTCGGTTTTGTCTTTGTTTTACTGAACAAAATTCTGGCACATCCGCTCTTTAAACTGACCAATACATTTGGTCAGGGTTTTAATTGGACCATACTGTAGTCTCCTGGTGAGACGGTTATGTAGATTTGTGTACCATTTACATAATTATGGTAATATATTTTGTTGTTTTTTATGATTTGAGCTAGTGGGAGCATATAGATGTTGAAAAGCAAAGGTCCCAAAATGGAACCTTGGGGAACTCCACAGGCTATTTTTATTCACTCAGATTTGTAGTTATCTATAGACACAAAATAGTCCCTGTCTTTTAAATAGGACTCAGACCAGCTAAGTGCTGTACCAGAAAGTCCCACCCAGTTTTTCAGCTGGTCTAGTAAGATGTTATGGTCGACCGTGTTGAATGCAGCACTGAGGTCCAATAGAACCAAGAGTGAAATGTTGCCATTATCTGTATTGGAGCAGATGTCTTAACTAGAGCTGTCTCAGTGCTGTGGTGTAGCCGAAAACCTGACTGGAAGACATCAAAACAGTTATTTAATGTCAGGAAGTTGTGCAGTTGTTGAAAGACAGCTTTTTCTATTATTTTACTAAGAAAGGGGAGGTTTGATATGGGCCTAGGGCTGTGCGATATGACCAGAATTTCATAACGCAATATAAGTAATCTTATTTGATGATAACGATATATATCACAATGTACATTTCCGGTAAAATCTATAGTTTATATACAATAACCAATAAAAGGACCATCTCTTTTTCTACATTTTAAATTACATACTGAAAAAAAAAATCAATTGTACAAATTAATCTGTCATTAATTTTGTGCACTTTTTTCCCTTTTAATTTTGCAGTGTTGTTATGAAATTGTTTTTTTTAATGTGCTTTTGAGATTCATCTTTATTCATTATTTCTACTTGACTAATTAAAAATGATTAGAAATCAAGTTAAATTAAGAGCAAGTTTGTTCCTGTGACACATTTTAATTAATTAATTTGTATATTTATTTAAGTTTAATGTTTATTTGAAAGGGACAATACATACTAATGAACATTAATACAAATGTAAGTATGCCAGATTTACCAATACTGCTAATTTGCATCTGTCACAAAAACAAGTCATTTAATGTGTATGTGGCCACTGTCACGCACTTTTGCAGCTTTAGTAATATTTTTTTCAGACAAAATTAAGAAACTCGGCAGTGATTTAAACCAGAACGATAGTCTGATACACACGTTTCCTATTAGCAACAAGTTAGCATCATCATTTAGCATTAGCCGTTTTATAATTAGAGAGAGATGGTGTTAATGTTACTTACCTCCAATTAAAATGAGGTTAGAGGACTATCCTCTCTGACACAGCACGGTGGGGAAAAAGTCCCACTTCCCTGACACAGAAGTAGCGGCAGAACATTAGCTTGCTGTTGTGGCACTAACCACTGGAACCCACCTGGTGCTCTGCGGGGGAGAAGCGGGGCATTGACAAGTAGAAACAGGTTGTGTGTCCCGATCTAAACAATAAAGTTTCATATGAAACGGTAGACGCTTTTTTATTGTCACTGATATGTGACCCGTGCTGGCAAAGTGAGTCGGAATGCGCACCGGGTAATTACGAGCTACAGGCAGGAGAAATCATAAATCATGACTCTTTCTTTGTTTGCTGGCGGCAAATCCCGTCAAATCCCCTATCAGTGCCTGGTATCATCGTAAAGCTTGGAACGCCTACTTTCTAAAAATAAACATTTTTGCGGAATACTTAACTCAGGACCGATGGAACGCGAGTTTTCAAACCAGCCAAAATATTAACAAAATTGGCTTGTTGCTGGTCCGTTTTTGCGCAATTCCTACAAATTAAGTAACATTTTGAAGGTCTATCAAGACAGAACATGAAAATAACGTTACCGCAGCTTTGAAAATTTCTCTCAGTGAGACTCATTTTGCCAGCATGGGTCACATATTGTCATATTGCACAGCCCTATATGGGCCTATCGCTGTTCATGAGTGAGGTGTCTAGATTGTTCTTTTTTGGAAGTGGCTTGATAACAGCTGTTTTTAAGCACTGAGGGAAGGCCTCAGCCTCACTGCGGCCTTGGATGCGCTCTGCAGAGCGTGCCCAAATGCCAAGTCACGTTTCGTTACCTTGTATTCATACATGTGTAATGACAATAAAGTTGAATCTCAATCTCAATCTCAAGACACCTGAATGCTGAGACATACAGTGGTGTGAAAAAATGTTTTCCCCCTTCCTGATTTCTCATTTTTTTGTACAGTATGTTTGTCACACTTAAATGTTTAAGATCATCAAACAAATTTAAATATTAGACAAAGATAACACAAGTAAACACAAAATGCAGTTTTTAAATGAAGGTGTTTATTATTAAGGGGGAAAAAAAATCCAAACCTACATGGCCCTGTGTGAAAAAGTTGTTGCCCCTCCTTGTTAAAACATAAAGTAACTGTGGTTTATCACATCTTTGGAAAGCTGAGTTCAATTTCTCTAGCCACACCCAGGCCTGATTACTGCCACACCTGTTCACAATCAAGAAATCCCTTAAATAGGACCTGCCTGACAAAGTGAAGTAGACCAAAAGATCCTCAAAAGCTAGACATCATGCTACAATCCAAAGAAATTTAGGAACAGGCAACGAACAAGAAATTCAGCACCCGGCAGCGCGGTGGTGGAGTGGTTAGCACTGCGGCAGCACAGCAACTCACCCTTGGCCGGGGGATCCTGGGTTCGATCCCAGCCCCTGACCAACAGCGATCTGTGTGGAGTTTACATGTTCTCCCCGTGTCTGCGTGGGTTTACTCCGGGATTTCTCCGGTTTCCTCCCACATGCCAAGAACATGCAAGGTTGGGTTAATTGGCATCAAACTGGGGATTCTAAATTGTCCTTAGGTATGACTGTGAGAGTGAATGGTTGTCTGTCTCTCTGTGTTGGCCCTGCGATGGACTGGCAGTCTGTCCAGGGTGTACCCTGCCTCTCGCCCAGAGATGCTGGGATAGGCTCCAGCCCCCCGCGACCCAAAAAGGATTAAGCGGAAGAAGATGGATGGATGGAAAGCTAAGTTCAGTCACCCAGGCCTGATTACTGCCACACCTGTTCTCAGTCAAGAAATCACTTAAATAGGACCTGCCTGACAAAGTGAAGTCGACCAAAAGTTCCTCAGAAGCTAGACATCTTGCTGCGATTCAGAGAAATTCAAGAACAAATAAGAAACAAATTAACTGAGATCTGTCAATCTGGAAAAGGTTACAAAGCCATTTCTAAAGCTTTGGGACTCCAGCGAAGCACAGTGAGAGCCATTATCCACAAATGGCAAAAACGTGTAACAGTGGTGAACCTTCCCAGGAGTGGCCGGCCGACCAAAATTACCCCAAGAGCACAGCAACAACTCATCCAAGAGGTCACAAAAAAAACCCCACAACACCACCAAAGAACTGCAGGCCTCACTTGCCTCAGTTAAGGTTACCGTATTTTTGGGACTATAAGGCGCACTTAAAATCCTTTAATTTTCTCAAAAATCGACAGTGCACTTTATAATCCGGTGCGCCTTATGCATTTTATTCTGGTTGTGCTTACTGACCTCGAACCGATTTTATGTGGTACACGGCGCTCAAAAATCTGTCAAAAATGTTTTAGTACGACTTTGGTAAGCTACGAAGCCGAACCGCTTGATGGATTGTCGGAGCATTACGGTAGTCAGGAGCCTCGCGGAGTAATATGTGCTTCAACATAATGGCCGGATGGCTTTTTCCACAAATCTCCATCCCTATTGATCTGCCACTCCATGCACGGCCATCTCACCAATACTGTTAAAACCCAAGTGAAGCAAACTAATTCGGAGCTTGCCATCATTCCGGGTGGATTAACCAAAGAACTCCAACCGCTATATTGGTGTCAACAGGTCGTTCAAAGTTAAATTGCTAGTGAGTCACGCCACTATCTGCCAATGGATCGTGGATCGAAACTGCTCCTGTTTAGCTGTAATTAATATTCAAAAAGGATATTTTCGGGACGAAAGAATTCAAGCGTCCCGGCATTTGTTTGCATTGTTTACTTCTCGGGGCTGCCGCCGGAGAGCGAGCCATACCGAGCGAGTACCAAGCGAGTATCCTGGCCAATATGGCGATGTAAACAGCCACAGACCAAAAAAACGTACATTTGCTCGTGGAACAGGTCATTCACACTCGCAGACAATCGTGCTATATGTGTCTATAATGACTATAGATAGGATTTTCTTTCCATGCACGCAAAAAAAAAAAAAAAAAAAAAAAAAAATCCCAGATCCGACTACCTCGCGAGATAGTCGATACCCAAAAGCCGATGGTGTATAGAACACGTATATTAGGATTTGTATGTGAAATTTCGGCATTGAAACTGCTCCCGTTTAGCTGTAATTAAATATTCAAAAATAATATTTTTGGGACGAAAGAATTCAAGCGTCCCGGCATATGTTTATTTATCAGGGCCGCCGCCGGAGAGCGAGCCGTATCGAGTACCGAGCGAGTACTGAGCGAGTATCCTGGCCAATATGGCGATGTAAACAGCCACGGACTAAAAACGTTCCGCCTGCTCGTGGAACAGGTCATTCACACTTGCAGACAATCGCGCTATATGTGTCTATAATAACTATAAATAGGATTTTCTTTCCATGCACACAAAAAAAAATTTTTTCCCGGATCCGACTACCTCACTTTAATGCGCCTTATAATCCAGTGCGCCTTATGTATGAAAATAGACCATCAAATAGACCGTTCACTGATATTGCACCTTATAATCCGGTGCGCCTTATAGTCCCAAAAATACGGTAGTGTTCATGACTCCACCATAAGAAAGAGACTGGGCAAAAATGGCCTGCATGGCAGAGTTCCAAGATGAAAACCACTGCTGAGCAAAAAGAACATAAAAGCTTGTCTCACTTTTGCCAGAAAACATCTTGATGATCCCCAAGGCTTTTGGGAAAATACTCTGTGGACTAGGCAAAAGTTGAACTTTTTGGAAGGTGTGTATCCCATTGCATCCGATGTAAAAGTAATACAGCATTTCAGAAAAGGAACATCATACCAACAGTAAAATATGGTGGTGGTAGTGTGATGGTCTGGGGCTGTTTTGCTGCTTCAGGACCTGGAAGACTTGCTTTGGTAAATGGAACCATGAATTCTGCTGTCTGCCAAAAAATCCTGAAGGAGAATGTCTGGCCATCTGTTGGTGACCTCAAGCTGAAGCTCACTTGGGTTCTGCAGCAGGACAATGATCCAAAACACACCAGCAAGTCCACCTCTGAATGGTTTAAGAAAAACAAAATGAAGACTTTGGAGTGGCCTAGTCAAAGTCCTGACCTGAATCCAATTGAAATACTGTGGCATGACCTTAGAAAGGCGTTTCATGCTCGAAAACTCTCCAACGTGGCTGAATTACAACAATTCTGCAAAGATGAGTGAGCCAAAATTCCTCTACAGCGCTGTAAAAGACTCATTGCCAGTTATCACAAACACTTGATTGCAGTTGTTGCTACTAAGGGTGGCCCAACCAGTTATTAGGTTTAGGGGGCAATCACTTTTTCACACAGGGCCATGTAGGTTTGGATTTTTTTTCCTTATTAATGAACACCTTCATTTAAAAACTGCATTTTGTGTTTACTTGTGTTATCTTTGTCTAATGTTGAAATTTGTTTGATGATCTGAAACATTTAAGTGTGACAAACATACAAAAAAAATGAGAAATCAGGAGGGGGCAAACACGTTTTCACATCACTGTATATATGATCTGTAGTAGATCTGAGGTCACTCATCTTCTTGGGCTTAATCCTTTTCGGGTTGCGGGGGGGCTGCAGCCTATCCCAGCATCTTTGGGCGAGAGGCAGGGTACACACTGGACAGATCGCCAGTCCATCGCAGGGCCAACACAGAGAGACAGATAACCATTCACTCTCACAGTCATACTTAAGGACAATTTAGAATCCCCAGTTTGATGCCAATTAACCTAACTTCCATGTTTTTGGCATGTGGGAGGAAACCAGAGAAATCCCGGAGTAAACCCACGCAGACACGGGGAGAACATACAAACTCCACACAGATCGCTGTTGGTCAGGGGCTGGGATCGAACCCAGGATCCCCCGGCCAAGGGTGAGTTGCTGTGCTGCCGCAGCGCTAACCACTCCACCACCGTGCCGCCCAGATCTGAGTTCATATGATATAAAACGTTTTTAAAAAAACCTTGTTGGCAGAGTATAAGATAAGCCTTTATTAGTCCCACAATGGAGAAATTCCAGAGTATCCAGTATCAAGGCAGCAGATAGTGGATTTCAGGTGTCATATGTCATCTAAGATTTTTTGATTGATTGGGGAAAATTTCACCATGGTGTTTACGTCTTCTCTACGTTGACACAGAGGAAGCACATGTCCAGCACTTGGCATAGGAGCACTGACTGACTGTCTAATTTTCTGAATTTTTTCAGTAAAGAAAAAGGGAAAGTCATTGCAGACACAGTTGGATAGAAGTTCAGGAGCTACTGACACAGGGGGATTTGTTAGCCTGTCAACAGTGGTGAACAAGGTGCGTGCATTACTGTTGTTTTTAGCAATGATGTCAGGAAAATATGCTTGCCTTGCATTTCTCAGCTCCAAATTATAAATGCTCAACCTCTCATTATACATAGATTTCATAATGAACCTGTAGTTTAGTTTTTCACCACCTGCGTTCAGCTTTTCAACACTTTTTTTTTTTTTTCAGCTTTTACTAGTTTGGCATTTCTCAATGGAGGTTTCCTTTTAATAAGGATCACCTTCACCTTGATGGGAGTGATGGCATTGATGATATTTGTAATTTTACAATTGAAATTTTGACTGAGGTGGGGGGGGTGAGGAAGAGAAAGCTTGGATGAATGTTTCACTGGTATTATCGCTGATGTACCATTTTTTGATGACCTCTGTCTGGATATTTCTGTTGACATTAATAGCACTCTCAAAGAAAACACAAGAATGGTCGGACAGAACAACATCCACCATCATAACCTTAGAGATGTTCAGACCTTTGGAGATGACCAAGTCCAGACTGTGTCCTTTGTTGTGTGTTTTTCCATTACATGCTGAGCCAGTCCAACGTTATCAAGGACACAACACAAGTCTTTGGTCCCTCTGTCCTGAGAGTTGTCAACATGGAGGTTAAAATCTGTACTGTACATGATTGGTTGTACGGTTGAATGACAAAAAGGGTGAAAAGAAAAATCACCAACAATAACGACACAAAGTCAACACAGATGATAGACAGCAGCTTTGTAAAATCATCAAAAAATGTTGCATGGTATTCATGTGGTCTGTAAACATTAAAAAACAACACACGGAGGAATTCAGCTAAAGAGCCACATATTCAAATGAAGTAAACTTATGATAAGACATCTTCTTGCATTGGAGGGAATCATTAAACAAAACAGCTACCCCTCCTCCTTTCTTATGCAGCCTGGGTTCACTTATAAAGCTGTAGTTGGGAGGGGCTGCTCTCTGTTAAAACATAAAATCCAGTTTGTGTTTTATAATGAGATCATTAAAAGTTTTTTCTGCCAAAGACCTCATCATTATAGCGGTCTGTTGTGGGCGACAATGACTGTTTCATTTAGGTCTGATCAGATTCCTCCACACAGCTCTGTCCTTAGCCTTTTGCTGCCAGGAACTCCTGTCGATGTCCAACTTCTTCAGGTTTCTTTTTACAGTGTCTTTAAATCTGAGCCTTGGTCTACCCTGATTGCGTTTGCCCTCGCATAACTGTGAGTAGAGTAACTGCCGAGGGAGACGCTGGTGGTCCATCCTCTCAACATGTCCGAGCCATCTCAGGTTCATCTGTATTAGCATGTCCTCCATTGATGGTAGACCAGCTCGTTTCAACACTTCTATGTTGGTTATCTTGTCTTTCCATGAGATGTTCATTATGGCTCGAAGGTGTCTCATCATGTACGCGTGGAGCTTCTTCACCTGCACTCTGTAGACAATCCAAGTTTCAGCACCATTCAATGGAGTAGCCAGTACTGTCGCTCTGTACACTTTGCATTTCACGCGGATAGACACATGTCAATTGTTCCACAGTCTCTCCCTCAAGTTTCCAAACACAGCACTCGCTCTTCCCATTCTGAGAGATAGTTCATCCTCCAGCCTAGCATTCTCTGAAACAGTACTCCCTAGGTACTTGAAAGTCTTGCACTTGACGAGTGGCTCTGTACCAATCCTGATCTCTTCTGGTAGTGATGTTGATAACTGGAACTTTGGTGGTTGATAAAGGTACTCTGTCTTCTTGATGTTGATTTGGAGGCTGAATTGGCTAGCTGCTCTTGCAAATTTCTCCACTAAAGATTGCATATCTTCCACACTGTGTGCAACTAGAACACTGTCGTCGGCAAAGAGCATTTCTCTTACCTTTATCGAAGTCTTGCTCTTGGCTTTAAACTGTGTCACATTGAACAAGTCTGCTTCTTTCCTTGTTTGAATGTATACTCCTTCTGAAGTGTCTTTGAAGGCCACCTCAAGCATGGCTGCCAGATATAGCGAGAAGAGTGTAGGTGCCAGCACACACCCTTGTTTCACCCCGTTGCTTACTGAAAAGTCTTTAGATACTGAACCACTCATTGCCACATTTGCTTGCATACCTGTATGGAGTGCTTCGATCAGGCTGACAAACTTCTCTGTACAACCATATTTCTTGAGTACCTGCCAAAGTCCTTGTCGCGAAACAGTATCGAAGGCTTTACTGAAGTCTATGAAGACTACATAAAGCGGCATGTTCTGTTCGATACACTTTTCTTGAACCTGTTTCAAGCAGAAAATCATGTCCATTGTGCTGCTTCAATTTCTAAAGCCGCACTGGGTTTCCGGTAGTACATTCTGCGAGATGTGTTCACTGAGTCTGTTAAGTAGTACACGTGAGAGAATCTTACCAACAGTGGCTAGCAGTGATATATCTCGGTAATTTCCACAATCCTTCCTGTCACCTTTCTTGAACAAAGGCACAATACTTGCATCCTTCCAGTCTTGAGGTACTTTCTGGGCATCCCATATCTCTTGGATGAGCTTGTGCAGGCAGTTGGTCAGCTGAACACCACCAAATTTCCACACTTCTGCTGGAATTCCATCCCTTCCTGGAGCTTTACCATCCTGTGTTGTCCTGATAGCTGCCATTAGTTCATCAAAATTTGGTGGTTCATCCAGACTTGATACAGCTGTTCGCTGCACTAGAGCTTCTTTAGCCTCTTCAGTGAGATCTCCAGGGTTGTTTAGTAGTTGGTCAAAGTGGTCTGCAAATCTGTCCAGGATCTTGTCTTTCTCCTGCAAAACCGTTTCACCATCCATAGCCTTTAGTTGGATCAGTCCTCTTGGTTTAGGGCCGTAGATTTCTCTCAAACCTGTGAAGAATGTTTTCATGTCCTTCCTGTCTGCTGCAGTTTGAAGTTTCTCCGCTTTTTCATCCAACCAGTTGGACTTCATCTCCCTGGTGTACTTCTGTAGCTCACTCTGAGCCTTTGAGTATTTCTTCTTCTTCAACCTTGTGTTACACTGTAGGTTTTCCTGCCTAGCTGTATTCCTCGCTTCTAGTAGTTTCTTCAGGTGTTCATCATGCTCATCAAACCAATCTTGATGTTTCCTCTCAGGGTAACCTAATACATCACTCGCAGTCTGATGCACCGTATCCTTCAGTGTTGCCCATTTCTCTTCTATGTCATTCTCTGAGTTGTTGCTGTCCCATTCTTTCAAGTTTTCATCCATTTCCTGTGTAAGTTCTTCCTGCTTCTTTTGGCCTTTCAGTGCACTAGTGTTTAGCTTCTGTGGTGGCTTCGCACCCGTCCTGCAGTGCTGTTTTCGTCTGCAAATCCTTACTTTAGATCTCAGCATAGCATGATCAGTACCACAGTCCGCGCCTCTCATTGCTCTGGTGTCCAATACATCCCTTATGTCTCTCTGCCTGACTATGATGTAGTCTAACAAGTGCCAGTGCTTGGATCTTGGGTGCATCCATGTCTTCTTGTGTGTGTCCTTGTGCCCCTGTCTTATGTTGAAAAAAAAAAAAAAATTACATTGATTATGTTGCGGGTCATTTTGCCGCCATCAGTGTGTGAATGTGTGTGTGAATGGGTGGATAGCAGGATCTGTAAAGCGCTTTGGTCATTAAGAGATGAGAATAAAAGCGCTATATAAGTGATTGCCATTTACCATTTACTATTTTGACCCTTACTGTATAAATCCACTCAAAACAGTCAAAAAATAGGTTAACCCCTTGCACTCTGGTCAATTTCCCTAAAAATGCCTAAAAATAACATACTCAAAGTAAATCAAAAGCTGTTCTTCAACCCTTTGCAGCATCTTCATGGGGTTGGTGTCATTTAAAAGAAAACACTTTGAATTTTTTTGGTAAAACAGTCATAATCTCTCTAAGTGCTCCGGCCACTGAGTAACAGTCATCTAAACATACTGAATCTGAAGAAAATAAAGTTTGCCTGGGTGTTTTTTTTAGATACAAATGCTTGCATTTGTATCTAAAAAAAACTTTTTCTTGCTGGGAATGTAAATGTAAATTGCTGCACAGAATCGCATGAGAGGTGAAAATTCTGTGCTCTAAGTGAACTGTGCTTATCAGGCCTTGATTCGGCGTCCTTGGGAGAACTCATTCCTCCAGGAGAAAAGATAAGGCAGAAGGGAGTTTTGGCTTTTCTCTAACCCAAACATTCTGATGTGCAGCAATCTGAACTCTCTATGGACAGCGTCATCATGTGAGTAGCATGAAATTTTACCATCTGGCATGCACTGAAGAGAGATGAACTCTGTGGACATGTTATCTATGTTTAGGATACCTAGGACATAACATCTAGTCGTTGCTTAGGAGAGGAATTTTGTTGTCCACCAGTAACTGATACTTCACACTGCATTCACATTGCATCCATGAATATCACATGACTGACACACATACACTGGTCTCTCTCAACTTGCTCTGTTAATGTGTGGAACTGTAACTTGTCTGCTAAGTGTGCAATTAGAGGTTTTTTTTTCTATGTGATCATAATCTTGCTCATTTGAGCTCTATTTTGATAACAATGCTTTTTTCTCTCTGCCCAATGTGTCACCCCCTCCCTCTCCCCCTCTTTACCCCCACTGTATGAGGCGCCTGTCGGCTGCCGCGTCATTAGGGAGTGCTTAACATGAGCGCACCTTAATGTCAAGTAAAATTCCTCGTATGTGTAAAAACATGCTTGGCAATAAAGTTCATTCTGATTCTGATTCAAATAACACACAGCTGTCAGATACTGGCTGGAAAATGCAACAGAAATGTAGAACCAAGTGTTATCAAGCTGAGGTCAAAATTGTGTAACAATACCACAAAAAATGAATATATTACACAGCTTTTTTCTCAGGTTGTTCCCAGGCGTTTTTGAACTGTGCCAAATTGTGCCAAATGGCACAGTTTGGAAAAACGTCTATAACTTTTGAATGCTTCAACATAGACGCTTCATCTTGGGCTCTAATGAAAGGTGACACTCAGGGCTGTGTGTGTGTGTGTGTGGGGGGGGGTGTTTATTCATTCATGAATGAATGAATGAACAAATAAGCCCCCCACACACAAAGAAGCATGCCACGTAAAAAATGTGGCCTTTTTTTTTTTTTTTTTTTTTTTACAAGGAAAAAAAATAACCTACAGTGCAATAAAAATTATACTAAAATATCTGCAATGTAGAGGATAACAACTCCCCCCCCCCCCCGCTACTGAGGAGCTCGGCGCACAAAAAACGGTCCGTCATGTGGCCATGACGCACCGTTGTAATTACCGATCGGTCAAAAGTCATTTTTATTACTATTTTCATTGATAAAGAATAATTTAGCTTATAACACTTTCCTGTCCACAACAGCAGTGTCGTTGGCGAACATCTGTTCCTCATTGTCAGAAGAACATGAAGCTGGTTCGCTTGTTACGGACTCGTGGTTCTGGTCACCCGACCCGGTCAAACCATGATTCCATTATTGCGGTTTTGCGCTTCCATGATTGCGGTTTTGGCGAACAATTTTTCAAAACAAAAAAGAACAGTAGTAATAAAAAAAGACTGGCTAACGCTACCGTTACACACAGGTCTCAATGTGTGTCACCCAGCAGCTTAGACAAAACAGATTTTACCCACGGGACACACATGTTTCAATCGTTGAACTTCTCTGATTTAATTGGCTCGTTGTATTCGCGGTCGTTGGTAGGCATGTCCTTCTTGCTAGGTTTTCAGTCATTGGTTCTTCAAGGTTTCAGAAACCCAATTCAAGGCTCTTAGTCGAATGAGAGGTCAATCAAATCTAAACCAATCAAAACATTCCTTTGGCTTTCTGTTCACGGCTGTGTCTGTACTGGAAGAATGGAAATGCAGCTTTTTTTTTTTTTTTTTTCAGTGCGGACTGAGACGCACAGTGCGCACTGAGACGCACTAGGACGCAGAGACGTGACCGCCCGCGGTATCCCGGAGTGCAACAGGTTAAACCAATAACAACTTTATTTTAGATTATATAAACATTTATAAAAGAGACATAAAAATACATTTTTAATTTCAACACTATATTTAAGAACTATTTTGTTCAAGTTTTTCCCTCTGCATTTTTTTTTCATTTAACTTGCCCCTTTTTCCTCACATTTTCAATGTTCAACATTTTCAGTGCTCTCCACATGATGGACAGAATGTAACTGTGTGCTTTCTGCAGATGTAATTCTTGCATTTCACACAAGAGGTACTTGTTTTACTGTCCTCTCGGGAGGGACAGACCTGGCATCTTTTCCGTTTCTTTACACCTGTGTCCACTGGATCCATTGCAGATTGGTTGGATGACCTGACCTTGACCTTTTCAATGACAGCTGCAGCTGCTGGGGATCAAGCTGGCCTGGCTCGCCTCTGGATCTTGGGAGTGACAAGTGCTTTGCCGAGTTCTTCCAGGAAAAGCCGATGTCAGTACAATTTGCCGGCATTCCATTGCTGGTTGATTTCAGTCCACAGGACATAGGCATTGTAAGCAGACACATCAACAATGTTGTAGAAAATCGCCAAGGGCCAACGGGCAGTCTTGCACTGGCAGCTGTATGTTGCTGTGACTTTGTCCAGATTGTCAACTCCTCCTTTGTTGGAGTTGTAGTCCGGGATCATTTGTGGCTTCATGTCTTCTCTTGTGCTCAGAGATGCATCTGTGTGCATTGTGCTCATTACAAGAACATTCTTGTTTCCCTTTGGGCAGTATGAAACAACTGCTGCTTTCTCAGTGAAAACAAATATTGAGGAATGCAGAGGTCTACCCTGCATCAGAATTTCACTGGGAAGTTCTGGCTTATTTCTTCTGACTGTTCCCAACATAGTCAGCTTTCTCTTCTGAAGTTCATCTCCAAGGCGGTAGGATGTAAAGAAGTTGTCACATGTGATGTTATGACCTTGCAACCCTTCACTCATCTCCAGCACCACACGCATCCCCTGATTCTTCTCAGATGCTCCTCCAGGTAGCTTTCCAGTATACACTTGCATATTCCATGCATAGCTAGATTTAGCATCACAGGCTACCCACATTTTGATGCCATACTTGGCAGGCTTGTTGGGCATGTACTGTCTGAAAGGACAGCGCCCCCTGAATGGTACAAGGCGCTCATCTACAGTAACATGGGGACCAGGATTGTACAACAAAGGTAGAATTTCAACCCATTTATCCCATACATCTCTAAACGCAGCTAGTTTGTTTCTTTCAAGTCGACCAGCTCTGGTGTCACGGTTGTCAAATTGGATCACACGAGATATCATGTGAAATGTCTCCAGAGACATTGTTGCTTGAAAGATTGGCCTTCCATACTCTTCATCCCATAGACTTGCAGTTGCTTCTCCCTTTGACCTGTACACTCCAGCTAATACCAGAATTCCAATGTAAGCATGCAAGTCAGTCTGATCCAGTGGCTTCCATTTCTCCTGAAATACACGCCTCCCCTCCAAGTTGGTCATTTCCAGTATAATCTTCTCTATTGGTGGGGATATGAAGAGCTGAAATGCTGATTGAATGTCATCAACTCGTGTGACAGCAAATCTTGTAGGACCGGGAGTCATTTTGATGACATTGGAAGATGACAGTCTACCTCGGCTTTGGTGTGGTGATGTTGACCATTTTATATTACCATCTTTAGATGCCCATGTCCCCTCTGTGGATGATGATTGCTGCATTCCTTGGCTTTCATCCGATGGAGACACAACGGCAGGCTCGTCCTCTGAATCCTCCTCATCGTCGGAAAATTGACAATCTGGATCATCAATTACATTGTCCTCGGTCTCTGAAATCTCTTCCTCTGCGTCACTATCCCAGTTCAAAATATGTGATGAAGATTCTTCAGCCGTAAACCTTCTGGAGCTCATTTTTGGTGTGTTTGTCAAAGAGGTGGCATGAGAAAAGTGACAAGGACAAGGGAGAGAAAGTCCCTCCTTGACACACACCTGGGTCTCTGGCAGTCAAAATACAATTAACTGGGCAGTCAAAATAAAGCACATCAAAGAGGCATGTTTATTTTGGATCTGTACAGCTACTTACCCCACATAAAAGTGTCCGGGTCAAAATGACCCGCAACATCATCTTTGTATACAAACTCTGCACATACATTCCACTACACATCAAAGTGTCCAGATTTTACACACCAGTTCATGACCCTAGATGAGGAAAAGTCACAAAATTTCATGAAGAAAAAGAAAGGATAACCCGTACTTTGGTCAACACAAAAACCGAAATGGGTCAAATTGACCCTTAACATAATACAAGGGTTAAATAGAGTGTTGGTTATCACAAGGTTGTACTCTGAATGTAATGCAAGTAGAAGTTCTCCATTAGCATTGCACTTGCCTACTCCATGACTGCCTAGCACTCCTTTCCATTTCTCAGTGTCCGAACCAACTCTGGCATTAAAATCTCCAACAAGTATCAGCCTGTCATCAGTCGGTACATGCCTGATAGTCTCACGTAAATCATTGTAGAACTCTTCCTTCACCTCCTCTGTGTTGGTCATTGTTGGGGCATATACACTGATGAGTGTGGCATACATCTTCCACTGTAGTGGGAGTCTCATAGTCATTATCCTGTTGTTGATTGGCACCGGTTCCTCATCAAGCATTGCTGCTATCTCCTTTCTAACTGCAAAGCCCACTCCTGCTTCTCTCCTTTCTTGAGTTGATCTCCCACTCCAAAAGATGATGTACCCATGGTCTTCCAAGCTGTCATATCCAGGCAATCTAGTTTCACTAAGTGCAGCTATGTCTACATTGTACCTGTTCATTTCCAGGGCCACAAGTGCGGTCTGCCTTTCTGGGTGCTGTGATGTTGTTCTGTCCAACAAAGTGCGTACATTCCATTCTGCTACACACAAGGCTGCTGTTTTCCTCTTCTTTTGTCTTCCTGCTCCTAGCTTACTTTTCACTGCCTGTCGGAGTGTGAACAGATCAGAGCGGACCTTGTAAGCCCGGGCGATGTCCGAGCCGGTATGAGTTGCTTTCTGATTGACCATTTCATGAAACTGCTTGCAAAGTATTTGAGTACTGCTAGCTTTTGCTGGACTAGCAGCACATTTTTGGCAGATAAAGGTATTATCAGTGGCAAGGACAAACCAAGACAAACTGACTCCCGTATCTGTTGCAGTGACTGACCAGATGATAGGTTTGTTTATCTCTGCTCTTTGTGTAGTGCATGTCACAATGCACCGACTGGCACAGTCCACCACAGACATTGCGACAGATGTGTTTATCTGCTAGGATGTGCAGTCTCACCCTGTATAACTGGGAGTGGTCCACCACAGACCTGTGGCAGATATTGTTTTTAGTTCTGCCAGGATGCCCAGTTTCACCTTCCATACCCTCAGAAGGGCGGGGATGCCGGTTGAGTCGCCGACAGCCCGACCCATGAGATGGGTAGTACCGGTTTTCATGGTTATCCGGTAGCAAGCAAGCCAATGCCTGACCTGACACAAAGACCTAATATTTAATAAAGCTAGTTTCAGTGTGTTAAGAACATCATCTGCTAGATTTTTATTTTGTTTAAGCTGTGACTGGTGAGAAATGAACACTCATCGTCATCGGCCTCCGTCGGTCTATGATGACCATGGAAGAGAATCCTAGATGTCTACTCTGCTGGAACAGCACCACCTGTGGCTGAACAGGCCGATGCACGAATGGCAGTCCCTGTCACACAGGTCGCACTTGTGGATGGTCTCCGTGCTGCTGGGTCTGTGGCGGTTTTTCCTGCGGGTCCTTTTTTCATCTGCTGCAGCAGTCAGTTTCTCTTCACCCGCCTTGAGCTGTCTGGTTAGGGTGCCTCTTCATTTGGAGCGGTACGTTGCGAGGTCCTCCCAGCGCTCTGTGTTGATCGCCAGGGCCTTCATATGTCTCTTGCAGACGTCTCTGAAGCGCAGCTGTGGGCGGCCAGCGTCTCTCCTGCCAGTCGCCAGTTCTCCGTAGAGGACGTCTTTGGGGATTCTGCCATCCTCCATACGGTGAACATGGCCTAGCCAGCGGAGCCTGCACTGCCTGAGTAGAATAAACATGGCGGGAAGGCCGGCATGGGACAGGACTTCTGTGTTGGGCACTTTGTCCTGCCAGGATATGTCCAGGATGCGGCGAATGCAGCGCAAGTGGAAGGAATTCAGTCTCTTTTCCTGCCGGGCGTATGTTGTCCACGTCTCACTCCCATAGAGCAGTGTGCTGATGACGCAGGCGTTGTACGCTGCCATCTTCGTCTTGACAGAGAGTGTGGGATTCTCCCATTCTCTTGTGGTGAGGCAAGCGAGTGTGGAGGCTGATTTTCCAATCCTCTTGTCGATCTCTGTATCAAAGGAGAGGTTGCTGCTGATTGTGGACCCCAGGTACGTGAACTGATTCACGACCTCCAGCTCGTAGTCGTCGATGGTGATGGTTGGTGGTGCTTCCGTGCCTTGTGCCAAGACGTTAGTCTTCTTCAGGCTGATGGTAAGCCCGAAGTCCTTGCATGCCTGGGAGAAGCGGTCCATCAGGGTCTGAAGCTCCTGCTGTGTATGGGTCGCGACTGCAGCGTCGTCTGCGAACAGCATATGTCTGATTAGAGCCTCACCTACTTTGGTTCTGGCTTTCAGGCAGGCGAGGTTGAAAAGCCTGCCATCAGATCTTGTATGCAGGTAGATTCCCTCTGTTGCTGTGCTGAAGGCATGCCTCAGGAGCATAGCAAAGAAAATCCCAAAGAGGGTTGGCGCAAGTACACAGCCCTGTTTCACTCCGCTGTGTATATTGAATGGCTCTCAGACGTTGCCGTCATACTCCACCATTCCCTGCATGTTGGTGTGAAACGATTCGATGAGGCTTTGCAACTTTGGTGGGCATCCTATCTTTGGCAGGATCTTGAAAAGGCCCTCTCTGCTGACCAGATCGAATGCTTTGGTGAGGTCGATGAATGCGACGTACATGGGCATGTTCTGTTCTCTGCACTTCTCCTGGAGTTGGCGGATGGAGAATATCATGTCCACCGTCGATCGCCCAGCGCGGAAGCCACACTGCGACTCGGGGTAGACACTTTCGGCAAGCTTCTGTAGACGAACGAGGACAACTCGTGCGTAGACTTTGCCAACAATGCTGAGGAGGAAGATGCCCCTGTAGTTGTTGCAGTCGCTTCTCTCCCCTTTGTTTTTGTAGAGGGTGATGATCTTGGCGTCCCTAATGTCCTGTGGTACAGCACCTTCCTTCCAGCACTGGCAGAGGACGTCATGCAATGGCAGCAGTAGGGCGGTCTTGCAGTGCTTGATCAGGTCGGAGGGTATGCTGTCGTTGCCAGGTGCCTTGCCAGCGGCCAAGCTATCAATGGCCTTGCTGAGTTCATCAATGGTTGGCTCAGCGTCAAGTTCATCCATGGATGGCAGCCAATCGATGGCATCAAGGGCTGACGGTGTCACGGTGTTCTGTCTGGAGTAGAGGTCGGAGTAATGCTCCACCCATCTCTCCATCTGCTTGTTCTTTTCTGTGACCATTTCCCCAGTGGATTTGAGGGGGGCCATCTTACTCTGAGCCGGACCAAGTGCTTTCTTGATGCCGTCGTACATACCACGGATGTTCCCTGTTATGGCAGTGGTTTGAATGTCTTGGCTGAGCTGAGTCCAGTACTCGTTGGCGCAGTGCCCAGCAGTCTGCTGAACTTTGCTTCTCGCAGCCCTGAGGATCTGGAGATTCTTCTCGTTTGGGTGCTTCTTGTACTCAGCAAGTGCTGAGCGCTTGGCTTCAATGACGGGGGTCATCACGGTCGACTTGGCATCAAACCAGTCCTGTGACTTCGAGGTCTTCCTCCCAAAGGTAGCCAAGGCTGTGGGGTGGATGGTGTTTCGCAGCTCTTCCCACTTCTGCTTTGCAGACTCTCCTTCTTGTAGTTCACCAAGTTCCTTCACAAAGGTGGAGGCAAACTGCTCAACAAGTTCTGGTTGGGCCATCTTGCTGGTGTCAATCCGTGCCTTTCTAGGTTGTCTGGCGCAGTGGAATTTCTTCAGGTGCAGCTTGACCTTGCAACACACCAATGAATGGTCTGTCGCAATCTGCACTCTGGAACGAGCGGGTGATTAGCACGTTCTTCAGTGAGGTGCGCCTGGTCAGGATCAAGTCCAGCTGGTGCCAGTGCTTTGAACGCGGATGTCGCCATGAAACCTTGTGTTGGGGCTTGGTCTTGAAGAACGAGTTTGTGATGCACAGATCATGATGTGTGCAGAACTCGAGCAGCCGCTGTCCGTTGTTGTTCATTCTGCCCACGCCAAATGGTCCAAGACAGGAGGGCCAGGAGTCATGGGCAGCACCCACTCTGGCATTGAAATCTCCAAGGAGAATAAGTTGTTCAGAGTTGGGGATGATCCTGACAGTTGTTGCGAGATTCTCGTAGAACTTGTGTTTTGCCTCTGGTGTGGCTGTCAGTGTTGGGTCATACACACTGACCAGGGCGACTGGGCCTTGAGTGGTGTTAAGACGGAGGGTGAGGAGTCGTGCAGAGCCATTGCTGCCCGGTTCCACCATCTTCAGCAAGGTGTTCTTCACTGCGAAGCCCACTCCGTGTTCCCTGTGTTCGTCGCTGCCCTTTCCCTGCCAGTAGAACGTGTAGTCCTTCTCTCTTGGTGTGCCTGCGTCAGCCAACCGTGTTTCTTGGAGAGTGGCGATATCCACTTCCAGTCTCTTCAGCTCATTATTGATGACTGCAGTCTTCCTGGTGTCGCTGATGTCCTTGAGGTTAGCAGCGAGTCCTGTCATCATAGTGCGGGCGTTCCAAGTTCCCAGTTTTAGAGTTGGTCTCTTTTGTTTTGTTGTCTCGCCTGGTGCGAAGGTTCTCAGCCTGCCGTTCGGACTTCACCTCATCCCCATGCACCCAATGAGGAAAGCAGGCTGTGGCAGGACAACACCTTATTGGCTTGGGGCTGCCCAGCTTGAGGCGGGCGGTAGCTGTCCAGTGAGATCAGATGATCCCTCCCACCGTTGGGAACAACCCCTGGCGCCACGCTTTACGCCAGTTGAGCGGTGGCTTATAACCGTTAACTGTCATTCCCCGTGTTTTGTCTACGCCAAAGGCGAAGCTGGCGTGTCCTCTCCAGTGGTCCGATGTTCTACCTTCCAGCGTTGGGTGTTGGTAGGATTCAAGCCTGGGCAGGAAGATATGGAAGACAAGCTGTTGCCGCATGTCCCCCCTCTCCACGTCACTGATGAATCTAAGGGATCAGCAGGGCTGCTACAGTTTGGCACCAGCGCCATCGCAGGAGCTGCCAGAACGATGTTGAGCACAACAGAGAACTGCCTTAGGGACTCCGACTCCGGATTTTTCCTCAGGGTTGACTCCCAAAGCCTTTCCCGTGACCGGGTATGCCGCAAGGCAGCGGAGGTTTGAAATCAGGGTTTACCCTCCCCTAGATGGGCTACATTCCCAGGTTAACGGGCCACCATCTACCCGAAGCATCTGGTTTTAAGGCGCCAGAAGTCCGCCCTCGCCCCTTCTCCTATTAGTAAAAGCAGTTCCGCCGGACTTAGAAACTAAACCACATGGGCAGACTAGGAGTTGGACTTAGTTGTCAGAGGCTTTTCGAGACGCACGCCATAAGGAGCATTTTATGAGCACTGGGAGCTTAACCCCAGTGCCGCTCCTGGCTATGACAACCTTGGAACTGAAATGAACACTAGATTTGATAAATTTACAGGATGTGTAGGATGGATTTTGTTTCTCTGTAAATTTACCAACCTTTTTCTGCTACCTATTAAAATGGGAATTAAGGACACTACATTCATACCGGACCCTGGCTTGTCTTGGAAAGAGCCATGAGTACCAGTGGTATCAGACCCTGGACCCAGTACATCAAACCCAGCTTTTGTTGTTTAATAGTATTGTTTTGATGAAATATAATTTCTGTCATATTAAGAGTAATTTGTGTGACATGAAACAGTTGACAGTGAAGCAATTAAACACTCTTAACAGCCGACACTGCCTAGCATTGTTAACCTCTTAAAATTCTGGTCTTTTAAATTTCCTACTGACACTCAGAGAAGAAAAAGGTTAAATGAAAAGTTTTACATCTCCAAGAAAAAAGATGCCAGTTTGCAGGAAAAAAGTTGCAAACTTTTGAGAAAGAGGTTGAAAATTTATAGAAAAAAAGTCAAAAAATATTTGAGGAAAAAGAGAAATTTACAAGATGGTTGTAAATTTTTGAGAAAAAGTTGCAAAATTGCAATAAAAAGTTGCAAATTTTTGAGAAAGTTGCAAATTTTTGAGAAAAAAATTGCAGATTGAGAAGAAAAAAATTACAGATTTAACCTGTTGAAATTCCAGTGTTCCACCGGCAGGACGTTTCAAATTTTCTACTGCCACACAGACACATTTTTCTTTACAAATTTAATGCCTTTGAGTGAAATTGAAGACTTTTTCCATGTAAATTTGTGACATTTTTACCAATAATTTTCATAAATGTTGATATTTTTTGGCATAATCTTCTGCTTTTCTCATAAGATTGTCTTATCTGATTGTTACCCTTTAACATAAAAATGCTGCCTTTTTAAAATAAAATTGTAGCTTTTTCTGTTAAATTTGTGACCTTTTTTTTTTTTTCTAAGAAAACTGTAACATTTTCCCTAAATTTTGAGTATTTTCGGCATAGATTTTCAGCTATTCTCCTAAATTTATGATAATTTTTCTTTGTAAATTTATTACCTGTCATGGGTAATACTGCAGCATTTCTTACATAAATTAATGAGATTTTTCCTCATAAAACTCCAACTTTTTCCAATAAATTTATGATTTCTTTTCCAGAAATTTTGAAAATTTTACAAATTTATATTTTTTTCCTTCTAAACTGCAAAATTTTCCCCTAAATTTGTGAGATTTTTTTGCATAAATATTCTGCTTTGTAGAATATTTTTCTCATGAATATGCAATTGTTTGTGTAAATTTGTTTCTTTTCTTGTCATGTTTTATGGTTCCATTCATTAGTTTTATCACCTCCGCCAAGGAGGTCATGTTTTTACCGGGGTTTGTCTGTCTGTCTGTTACCAACACAACTCAACAAGTTATGAACGGATTTTGACGAAATTTTCAGGAAAGGTGTGTAATGGCACGGGGAACAGATGATTAGAGTTTGGTGATGATCTGAGAGTGCATACCTCAGCCAAGGCTCTTATCTTCTCACAGTGTGTTAGCAACAATACCCCAAAACTGATGGACAGACTTTGATGCAATTTTCACCACAAGTGGCTATAGGTCTACACACAAACCCATTACATTTTGGAGGTGATCCATGAGAAACGGAAGGAGACTTGGCAGAGGTATGCGCTCTGAGTGCTTTTCCAGTTGTTTAATGACATCGGTCAGCCCTGTTTGTTTTTCATATATATATATATATATATGACCTTGACCTGGCTGATGGCCATCTTCCATCACAGGGAGATCTTCCTGTGCGACAGCGGAGATGTCGGGTGGAGAGTACGGGGAGCTTGGGGGCAGCCTCCCCGTCATCGCCTCCCTCAACGCCTCCTACTCTACCTCGGTGTCCGTCCCCTCCCAGTACCTGCTGGCGCCGCCTGCGGAGCGTAAGCTGATATCGGACGTGCGGCGCACCTTCTGCCTCTTCGTCACCTTCGACCTCCTCTTCATCTCCCTGCTCTGGATCATTGAGATGAATGTGAGTGTGAGTGCTGTTGGACTTTTACATGCAGGTGTTTGGCTGAGGCGGTTGTGGTGGTGGGTGGCCATTCTGAGCACTCTTTGGTCAGAAAAATCAACATGAGAACTAAAATGAAGATTAATAAACTACTGTTATTATTACTAATGACATGGTGGAAGTTTTTTGCTTGTAAAGAAGCAACTTTTCCATTTGTAAATGTTCTTATGAATTTGATAGTTTGTCCCGGAGAGTTTGAGGAGCTGTGGTGGTGTCTTAGAAAGTCAGGAGTGGCAGAGAACTATGCGAGGGTGGTGCAGAACATGGATGAGGACTGAGAGACAGTGGTGAGGTGGGCTGTAGGACTATATGTGGAGAAATATGCAATTTTTTTCCTGTAAATTTTCCATTTTTTCTTTTTCCCTAGATTTGAAACTTTGTTCTTGTAAATTTTCAAATTTTTTTTTCTTGTAAATTTGTGAATTTTTTTCTCAAATTTCTTTCAAAAAATTTAAACTTTTTCCTGTACATTGGCAAACTTCTCGTAGATTTTAAACTTTTTTCTCATAAATATGCTTTTTTTCAAAAACGTGTCTTTTTTTCCTGTAAATTTGAAACTTTTTTCCTGTTTATTTTCTTGTAAATTTCACACATTTTTTTCTTATAATTTTGTGATTTTTCTCTTGTAAATTTTCAGTTTTCATTTGTGATTTTTTTTTTTTTTTTGGGTTGTAAATGTTTAGTATTTTCTGGTAAATTTTCACCTTTTTTCTCATAAATATACATATGGTTTCTCTCTTGCAAATGTTTTTTTCTTGTAAATGTCCAAGGAGGAGCAGCCACTTGAGAAGAAAATCCCTTTAGATTTTGAACATTCAAGTCAAATTTTGACATGTGCAATTCTTCAGTATTATTTATGTTCGTCAAAGCCTCGGGGACTCAGTAGCTGCAGGCCAAGGAGCCGCAGGTTGGAGACCCCCTGGGCTGAGCCTCGGCTGTGATGTGGACTGACGTGCTCCGTTTTCCCCCACAGTTCTCCAGCTCAATCTGGGACAGCTTAGAAAATGAAGTGGTCCACTACAGCTTCAGCACCTCCTTCTTTGACATCGCTGTAAGTGTGATTAATGTGGGCGGAGCCAAACGGCTGGGTCACATGTGTGAGCTTGTTAATGAACGCAGACATGGCCATGTTCTTCTCCTCAGCTCCTCGCCTTGTTTCGTTTTCTGTGTCTACAAGTGGCCTACGCCGGGTTTCGGCTGAAGCACTGGTGGGTCATTGCGGTGAGTTGCATCAGTCACAGTAAAACACTTGTGCACACACGAGTCTTCACAGATGTTATTTTGAAATCAAATCTTTATTTTCTCTACACAGATTACAACCCTTGTGACAAGCGTCTTCCTGGTTGTTAAGGTCATCAAGTCGAACGTGAGCGTTTCCTCTTCTGACACTTTCACAGGGCTGATCGTATTGCTGTGAACAGCCACTGCACCTTTTCACTTCTGCTTTTGTGGCAGTAAATTGAGGTCTGATTGGAGCTTTTATGAGTCCGCCGTAGCTGCAGCACAGACAATCAACACTCTGTCTCCATCCCAACCGCCGCTGTAGTTTACTGTGTCAGGAACAGGAACGTCCAGGAGGTCATTGGTTACTTTTTAACCGGGGGATGGGGGGAAGGGGGGGTCACCAAACGTATACAGTGGTGTGATAAAGTATTTGCCCCCTTCCAGATTTCTCATTTTTTTGTATGTTTGTCACACTTAAATGTTTCAGATCGTCAAACAAATTTAAATATTAGACAAAGATAACACAAGTAAACACAAAATGCAGTTTTTAAATGAAGGTGTTTATTATTAAGTGTTAAAAAAAAATCCACACCTACATGGCCCTATGTGGAAAAAGTGATTGCCCCCGTTAAAACTTAAATTAACTGTGCTTTATCACATCTTTGGAAAGCTTTCAATTTCTCTCGCCACATCCAGGCCTGGCTACTGCCACACCTGTTCTCAATCAAGAAATCACTTAAATAGGACCTGCCTGACAAAGCGAAGGAGACCAAAAGATCCTCAAAAGCTAGACATCATGCTGTGATCCAAAGAAATTCAGGAGCAAATGAAAAACGAAATAATTGAGATCTGTCAATCTGGAAAAGGTTATAAAGCCATTTCTAAAGCTTTGGGACTCCAGCGAACCACAGTGAGAGCCATTATCCACAAATAGTGCAAACATGGAACCGTGGTGAACCTTCCCAGGAGTGGCCGGCTGACCAAAATCACCCCAAGAGCTCAGCGACGACTGATCCAAGACGTCACAAAAGACCCCACAACAACATCCAAAGAACTGCAGGCCTCACTTGCCTCAGTTAAGGTCGGTGTTCATGACTCCACCATAAGAAAGAGACTGGGCAAAAATGGCCTTTATGGCAGAGTTCCAAGATGAAAACCACTGCTGAGCAAAAAGAACATAAAGGCTCATCTCAGTTTTGCCAGAAAACATCTTGATGATCCCCAAGACTTTTGGGAAAATACTCTGTGGACTGATGAGACAGGAGTTGAACTTTTTGAAAGGTGTGTGTCCCATTACAAAAAAATCCTGAAGGAGAATGTCCGGCCATCTGTTGGTGACCTCAGACTGAAACACACTTGGGTTCTGCAGCAGGACAATGATCCAAAACACACCAGCAAGTCCACCTCTGAATGGCTTAAGAAAAACAAAATGAAGACTTTGGAGTGGCCTAGTCAAAGTCCTGACCTGAATTCGATTGAGATGCTGTGGCATAACCTTAAAAAGACGGTTCATGCTGGAAAACCCTCCAATGTGGCTGAATTACAACAATTCTGCAAAGATGAGTCGGCCAGAATTCCTCCACAGCACTGTAAAAGACTCATTGTCAGTTATCACAAACGCTTCATTGCAGTTGTTGCTGCTAAGGGTGGCCCAACCAGTTATTAGGTTCAGGGGGCAATTACTTTTTCACACAGGGCCATGTAGGTTTGGATTTTTTTCCCTTAAGAATAAACACCTTCATTTAAAAACTGGATTTTGTGTTTCTTGTGTTATCTTTGTCTAATATTGAAATTTCTTTCCATCCATCCATCTTCTACCGCTTTTCCAGAGGTCCGGGTCGCGGAGGCAGCAGTTCAAGCAGAGAAGCCCAGACTTCCCTCTCCCCAGCCACCTGCTCCAGCTCTTCAGAGAGGATACCAAGGCATTCCCAGACCAGCTGGGAGACAGTCTCTCCACCGAGTCCTGGGTCTGCCCCGGGGTCTCCTCCCAGTAGGACGTACCTGAAACACCTCAAGTGGGAGGCATCCAGGAGGCATCCTAATCAGATGCCCATACCACCTCAACTGACTCCTTTCAATGTGGAGGAGCAGCGGTTCTACTCTGAGCCTCTCCCGGATGACTGAGCTCCTCACCCTATCTCTGAGGGTGAGTCCAGCAATCCTACGAAGAAAGCTCATTTCAGCCACTTGTATCCGCGATCTTGTTCTTTTGGTCATTACCCAAAGCTCGTGACCATAGGTGAGAGTAGGAACGTAGATTAACTGGTAAATCGACAGCTTTGCCTTAGAACTCAGCTCCCTCTTCACCACAACAGACCGGTACAACGTCCGCATCTCTGCAGATGCTGCTCCAATCAGTCTGTCAATCTCTCCCTCCATTTTCCCCTCACTCGTGAACAAGACCCCAAGATACTTAAACTCCTCCACTTGGGGCAGGAGCCTGTCCCCAACCCAGAGAGGACAATCCACCTTTTTCCGGCCTAGGACCATGGACTCGGACTTGGAGGTACTGATTCCCATCCCAGCCACTTCACACTCAGCGGCAAACTGTCCCAGCAAGAGCTGTAGGTCATTGCTGGATGAAGCCAACAGGACATCATCATCTGCAAACAACAGAGATGAGATCCTGTGGTCACCAAGCATGACACCCTCCATTCCCTGGCTGCACCTAGAAATCCTGTCCATAAAAATTATGAATAGGATCGGTGACAAAGGGCAGCCCTGGTGGAGTCCAACTCTCACTGGGAATGACTCCGACCGAGTGTTGGCAATACGAACCAAACTCTCACAACGGTCGTACAGAGATCGGAGGCTCGTAACAACAAGCCCGATACCCCATACTCCCAAAGCACCCCCCACAAAAAACCACGAGGGACGCGGTCAAATGCCTTCTCCAAGTCCACAAAACACATGTAAACTGGTTGGGCAAACTCCCACGAACCCTCAAGAATTCTCGAGAGGGTAAAGAGCTGGTCCAATGTGCCACAGCCAGGACGAAAACCACATTGCTCCTCCTGAATCCGAGGTTCGACCAACGGCCGGACTGTCCTCTCCAGTACCTTGGCATAGACCTTCCCAGGGAGGCTGAGGAGTGTGATCTCTCTAAAGTTGGAGCACACCCTGTGGTCCCCTTTTTTGAAGACAGGAACCACCACCCCAGTTTGCCATGCCAAAGGCACTGCCCCCGACCTCCACACAAAGTTGCAGAGGCGTGTCAACCATGACAGCCCAACAACATCCAGGGCCTTGAGGTACTCAGGGCGAATCTCGTCCACCCCCGGGGCCCGGCCACCAAGGAGATTTTTAACCACCTTGGCGACCTCAGCCTCTGTGATAGGCGAGTCATCCCCAAACCCTGCTTCCTCTGTGGAAGGCATATCAGTGGGATTGAGGAGATCCTCGAAGTATTCCTTCCACCGCCCGACGATATCCCCAGTCGAAGTCAACAGTGCTCCATCCGCACCATACACAGTGTGGACAGGGAGCTGCTTTCCCCTCCTGAGCCGCCGGACAGTTTGCCAGAATCTCTTCGAGGCCGACCGAACATCTTGTTCCATGGCCTCACTGAACTCCTCCCATACCCAGGTTTTTGCTTCAGCAACCACCCGAGCTGCACTTTGCTTGGCCTGCCGGTACACCTCAGCTGCTTTGGGAGTCCCACAAGCCAACCAAGCTTGATAGGACTCCTTCTTCAGCTTAATGGCCCCCTCACCACTGGTGTCCACCACTTGGTTTGGGGGTTGCCACCACGAAATGCACCGACCACCTTGCGGCCGCAGCTCTGGGCCGCTGCTTCAACAGCAGAGGTGGAGAACGTAGCCCATTCAGACTCCATTCAGATTCCATGTCTCCAGACTCCCTCGGAATGTGGTTGAAGTTCTTCCGGAGGTGGGAGTTGAAGACCTCCCGGACAGGGGCCTCAGCCAGACGTTCCCAGCACACCCTCACTATACGTTTGGGTCTACCAGGTCTGAATGACTTCCTCCCCTGCCATCGAATCCAACTCACCACCAGGTGATGATCAGTTGACAGCTCTGCACCTGTCTTTACCCGGGTGTCCAAGACATACGGTCGCAGGTCTGATGACACGATAACAAAATTGATCATCGACCTGCGACCTAGGGTGTCCTGGTGCCAGGTGGACATATGGACATCCTTATGCTTGAGCATGGTGTTCGTTATGGACAAACTGTGGTTAGCACAGAAGTCCAATAACTGAACACCACTCGGGTTCAGATCGGGCAGGCCGTTCCTCCCAATCACCCCCCTCCAGGTTTCACTGTCGTTGCCCACATGCGCATTGAAGTTCTCCAGTAGGACAATGGAGTCTCCAAGAGGAGCACCCTCCAGCACCCCAGTCAGAGACTCCAAAAAGGGTGGGTACTCTGAAACATCATTTGGTGCATAGGCACAAATGATGGTCAGGACCCGTTTCCCAACCCGAAGGCGCTGGGAAGCAACCCTTTCATCCACCGGGGAAAACTCCAATATAGAGGCTGCAAGGTGGGGGGATACAAGAATACCCACCCCTGCTCGTCGCCTCTCTCCCGGGGCAACTCCAGAAAAGGCCAAGCTCCAGCCCCTCTCCAGGAGACTGGTTCCGGAACCGGAGCTGTGTGTTGAGGTGAGGCCAACTATATCTAGCCGGTATCTCTCAACCTCGTACACCAGCTCAGGCTCCTTCCCCACCAGAGAGGTGACATTCCACGTACCAAAAGCCAGTTTAGAAAGCTTGGGATCAGTCCGCCAAGGTCTCTGCCTTTGACCGCCACCTAATCCACATAGGACCGGACCCCCATGATCCCTCCTGCAGATGGTGAGCCCACTGGAGTGCGGACCCATGTAACTCCTTCGGGCTGAGCCCGGCTGGGTCCCATGGGCAGCAACCCGGCCGCCAGACGCTAGCCTTCGAGCCCCTCCCCCAGGCCTGGCTCCATGGTGGGGCCCTGGTAACCCCATACCGGGCGGGGTACACTGAATCCTTGATATAGAATTTATCATGCGAGTCTGTTGGATCGTTATTAGTCTGGCCCTTCACCCAGGACCAGTTTGTCTTGGGTGACCCTATCAGAGGCAAATTGCCCCGGACAACATAGCTCCTGGGATCACTGGGGCACACAAACTCCCCCACCACGATAAGGTGACAATCCATGAGGGGGCATTTAAATTTGTTTTATGATCTTAAACATTTAAGTGTGACATCATCATAGCAGTCTGTCGGGAGCGACAATGACAGTTTCATTTAGGTCTGATCAGATTCCTCCACGCAGCTCTGTCTTTCGCCCTCCGCTGCCAGGAACTCCTGACCTTGTTAACCCGGGTGACGTCTGAGCCGGTATAAGTTGCTTTCTGACTGACCATTTCATGAAACTGCTTGCAAAGTATTTGAGTACTGCTAGCTTTTGCTGGACTAACGGGCACATTCTTGGCAGATAGAGGTATAATCAGTGGCAAGGACAGGCCAAGACAAACTGACTCCCGTATCTGTTGTAGTGACTGACCAGATGATAGGTTTGTTTATCTCTGCTCTTTGTGTAGTGCATGTCATGATGCACCGACTGGCAAAAGTCCACCACAGACCTTGCGACAGTTGTGTTTATCTGCCAGGATGTCCAGACTCACCCCGTGTAACTGGGAGTGGTCCACCAAAGACCTGTGACAGATATTGTTTTTCGTTCTGCCAGGATGCCCAGTTTCACCCGCCACACCCTCGGAAGGGTAGGGTTGCCGGCTGAGTCGCTGACGACCCTACCCATGAGACAGGTAGTACCGGTTTTCATGGTAATCCAGTAGCAAGCAAGCCAATGCCTGACCTGACAAGAAGTTAGGTGTGACAAACATACAAAGAAATGAGAAACCAGGAAGGGGGCACACACTTTTTCACACCACTGTGCATGCAAGTTAGCACAAATTTAAAAGAATAAAGGTGCAAAGATGTGATGAACGATGCTAATTTAAAAATTAAAAAGTCACAAATTACATTATATTACAGAAAAAAATTTAACAAACTTTTATTTTAAATTTTTTTTAAAAAATAACCAACATCCTGATGAGCTTTGCAAGAAAAAAATGCAAATTTACAAGAATAAAAAGTTGAAAGTTTACAAGAATTTTTTTTTTAATTTAACCTTTATTTATACAAAGAAGGGCCATTGAGAGGGAACCTCTTTCTCAAGGAAGCTGCCCAGTCCAACCACAGACTGACCTGTGGCCACTGAGCAGCTCCACTGGAGTAGTTGATGTTCAGGGCCTTGCTCAAGGGCACCACAGTGGGGTTAAGGAGGGTGGGGCAACATTGCTATGTTATCTGTTCACCCAGATCTGATCCTGCCAGTCCAGGGATCGAACCAGCGACCTTCCGCTCACCAGTCCACATCCCTAACCATCAGGCCACCACTGCCCAAATTTTCAAATTCACGAGGAGAAAAAGCTGCAGACTTATGAGAAAAAAGTTGCAAATTTGTGAGGAAGGAAGCTGCATTTAGGTTCAGGTTCAGGTTACTTTATTTGTACCCGTAGGTAGATTTGTTTTGCAGTTGGTGACATCCATATTTACAAGCCACAATTACATTCAACATAGACACAAACACAGGCACACATCTTACAAAATAGGTAAATATAAAATATGTACAATATAATTTTTATAGCTTGTTCAACTCTTTGACAGCAGCAGGGACAAAGCTGTTTTTGTAGCGCTGGGTTCTACTTTTTGGGACAGCAAACCTCCGTCTGGAGGGAAGAAGCTGAAAGTTGCAGTGCAAAGGGTGGGAGTCATCATTTAAAATCGAGTCGGCCATCCTCTGTACTTGTCTGGTGTACAGGGATGTCAGGCTCAGCTGTGACTCACCAAGCAAACGACTGGACCATCTGACTACCTGATCCAAGGATTTCCTCTGTTTCAGTTTTATCTGACCAAACCATGACATTAAAGAAAAGGATAAAACAGATTCAATAAAAGCCCGATAGAACATAGTCATTATGGTTCGGTCAATTTGGAAGCGTGCAAGTTTCCTCAAACAATGCAAATTTTGCTGACCCTTTTTGCACACCCTTTCACAGTTCACCTCAAAGTTCAATCCACTATCAATAATCGTCCCAAGATATTTGTACGATTGTACACATTCGGTGGTCTGGCCTTTTAGTATGGTGACTTTGTGCCTGGGAGTTTTCCTCCTAAAGTCAATAATCATATCTTTCGTTTTTGTTGTATTCAGCTGCAGGTAGGAATCCTCACACCAGTGAACAAAGTCATCAACTACTGGGCGGTGGCCACTCTCACCATCCTGGAGGAGACTGACAATGACTGAGTCATCAGCATACTTTATAATGTGTCTGTTGTCATGTCTGCTCCGACACATGTTTGTGTACAGGATGAAGAGTAGTGGTGACAACACACACCCCTGAGGAGAGCCAGTAGAAGAGCACTTTAGGTCAGACAATGTGCCATTGACCCTTACTCTCTGCGTCCTGTTGGTTAAGAAATCCAGAATCCAACCCACCAGATTATTGCTTAAATCAAATTGTTGCAGGAGCCTTTCAACTAAAATATGAGGTTGAATTGTATTAAAGGCAGAAGAAAAGTCCACAAATAAAAGCCTGGCGTGTGTCCCATTAAAATCCAGATGTTTAAAAAGCATGTTAAACAGAGTGACAGTGGCATCCTCCACTCCTCTGTGAGGCCTATAGGCAAACTGCAGAGGATCCAATGCATGTTCAGTCTGCTTTAGGACCTCACATCTGACCAGTTTTTCAAAAATTTTCATTAAAATTGAAGTCAAAGCAACTGGTCTAAAGTCATTTACCGTTTTAGGACAGCTGGATTTTGGAACGGGAACAACCACGGCATCTTTCCAGATCTTAGGCACATGTTGTGTCTGTAAGGACTTATTGAAAATGTAGTGAAATATAGGACTCAGTTCATGTGCACAGGACTTTACCAGGCGTCCACATATATTATCAGGGCCCTGACTTTTGTTCACTTTTACAGCGCGGAACTCCCTTTTAACATCCTGCATCTCAATATTAAAGTGCTGATTGTCTTTGAGTTTCTGTTTCAAATCTTGGATTTCTGTGCTAAAATCAAAGGAGTCAAAACGACCATAAAAACAATTAAGAGCATTAGCCAGCTCTGTGTCTGAACTAAAACCATCTAAAAACACACGATTACTGCGCTCTGTGCTCTGAAGGCCTGCAATTTTTTTCATACTGGCCCAGGCCGAACCAAGTTTATTTGCTGCCATCTTGCTTTCCAATTCTGATTTATAATTCTGTTTTGCTCTTAAAATTTCAGCCTTTAGCGCCTTAGTGGCAACCTGTAGCGCAGAAACAGACCCCTGTTTAAAGGCAAGAGCTTTCCTCTGTAAGCAGGATTTAACTGATTTAGTAACCCATGGTTTGTTGTTGGGATATATTTTGACACGTTTATGTGGAACAATCTTATTTTGACAGTAAGCCATGTATGAGCATGTGAGCTCAGCCAGAGAGTCCAAATCATCCCCGCAGGCCATTATGAACATCTTCCAGTCTGTACAGTCAAAGCATTCCTGGAGGCTGTGCTCTGAATCTTCTGTCCACACATCAATGTCTCTCATCTCCACCTTGCCTCTTCTGAGAGCAGTTTTATATGTGGGCAGCAAATGAACACATTTATAAGAAAAAATTTCATTTATAAGAAAAAATTTCAAATTCATGAGGAGAAAAAGCTGCAAATTTGAGAATAAAAGCTGCAAGTTTAAGAAAAATGCTGCACATCTATGACAAAAAGGTGCAAGAAAAAAGTTGCACATTTATAAGAAAGAAGTTACATATTTACAAGAAAAAAGGTGCATATTTATGAAGAAAAAAATGCAAGTTTACAAGAAAAAATGTCAAATTCATGTGGAGAAAAAGCTGCAAATTTATGAGAAAAGTTGTACATTCATGAGAAAAGTTGCACATTTACAAGAAGAGTTGCAAGTTTACTGGAAAAAGTTGACATTTATGAGAAAAAAGTTGCACATTTGTGAGAAAAGTTGCATATTTACAAGAAAAAAAGTTGCAAATTTATGAGAAAGTTGCAAATTTGCAGAAAAAATTTCAAATTCATGTGGAGAAAAAGCTGCAAATGTAGGAGAAAAAAGTTGCATATTTGAGGGAAAAGTTGCACATTTATGAGAAGTTGCATATTTATGAGGAAAAAAGTTGCACATTTACAAGGAGAGTTGCAAGTTTACAGAAAAAAGGTGCACATTTTTGAGAAAAAGTAGCAATTGTATTCATTTTGCTTAGAATTCGTGGTTCAGTGTGATGTTTGTGATGATATCAGGGAGACAATTCGCTTTTTTTCAGGTTGGGAGGGGCATTGCCCCCCCCCCCCCCCTTGATTTCCACCTCTGAGCAGTGATGGGGAGGGGTGGCAGGTTAACGGGGGAAGATGTGAGGTCATTTTGTTAACAAGGAGGATAACCTCCCCTTCCCTCCAGATGACCTGCTGGAACATCACTCCATATAATGTTCTTGTCTTCATGTCTACATCAGCTCCTGGACAGCAATGCCTTCGGCTACGTTCTGCCCATCACGTCCTTCGTGGTGGCCTGGTTGGAGACCTGGTTCCTCGACTTCAAGGTTCTCAGTCAAGAAGCCGAGGAGGAGAGAGGTAAAAGAACAGAAGAAGCTGCACTGTGTCCTCAGGGTGTTTTGGACAGTACGTTTAACGTTTCCCACATGTTGAACAGCTCCCACAGGTCTGAAATTATTTAATTAGCATAGTATCATTGTGAATCATCTTTTGCAGCTTTCCTCACAACAGCTCCTTTCGGTGCATATCTCTTTAAATGTCCAAAAGCAAAAGTTGGCTCCACCCTTCCACTTTAGTCGCTATTGCTAATATTAGCTAGCTAGCTCCTAGCTCAGGTAGCGAGCCTGCTAGCCTCAGCTAGCTCTTAAAATAACTGTAAGTAAGTAATAAGCTGTAAGTAATAAGCTGGATTTTACGTCCACATCACGTTGACGCTGCAGACATGTAGAGTGATTTGTGTTTGTGGTGTTTTTTGTTTGTTAAATAGTGACAAACAAGAGCAGATTGTGATGTAGTCAAAGCTAATAAATGTTAACAAAAATTAACTTTTCATACAGTCACTGCAACAGAGAAAAGAGAGAAGATGTCGGAGAAAACTGTATGTTAACGGGCTAAACGAGCAGAGACGAGAACCAGAAAATGTGAATGAGGAGACAATGCAGCCCAATCACAGCTTAAAAAAATAACGTATATGGTCAGGTGTTGGTAGATGAACAAGAATTCTAGTGGCGGTCAATAGAATTTCAAAACCGCTGCATTGACAGTTAAGCTAACATCAGGCGGCAGGTCTGTCAGCCTGCCCCCACTGAGGTGAGCTCTGATGTGGTTAGACTGACCACCTAGCCAAGCTAATGCTAACGATTTGATATAACATCACAATGAAACTATAAGAGAATAAGCCAGAATGACCTGAGATACTGACTGTGGATTAGTGAACCAGGTGGAAACGGGGTTGTCTATGAGGGTGACTGAAATCTAAAGAAAGTTGGTAAGCTAACTCCCTAGTAGCACTGTTAACGCTGAAGCTAATGCCTTTGGCTCTGTTGATGTCTTTTTAAAGACATACACTACCGTTCAAAAGTTTGGGGTCACTTAGAAATTTCCTTATTTTTGAAAGAAAAGCACTTTTTTTCAATGAAGATAACTTTAAACTAATCAGAAATACACTCTATACATTGCTAATGTGGTAAATGACTATTCTAGCTGCAAATGTCTGGTTTTTGGTGCAATATCTACATAGGTGTATAGAGGCCCATTTCCAGCAACTATCACTCCAGTGTTCTAATGGTACAATGTGTTTGCTCATTGCGTCAGAATTCTCCAGATTACCTCAACAAATTAACAGCTAGAATGCCAAAGGTCTGCAATGCTGTAATTGCTGCAAATGGAGGATTCTTTGCCCCCCCTCATGGATCGTCACCTTATCGTGGTGGGGGGGTTTGCGTGCCCCAGTGATCCCAGGAGCTATGTTGTCCGGGGCAATTTGCCTCTGATAGGGTCTCCCAAGACAAACTGGTCCTGGGTGAAGGGCCAGACGAAGAACGATCCAACAGACTCTCATGATAAATTGTATATCAAGGATTCAGTGTACCCCGCCCGGTATGGGGTTACCGGGGCCCCACCCTGGAGCCAGGCCTGGGGGAGGGGCTCGAAGGCTAGCGTCTGGTGGCCGGGTTTCCACCCATGGGACCCGGCCGGGCTCAGCCCGAAGGAGTTACATGGGTCCGCCCTCCAGTAGGTCCACCACCTGCAGGAGGGATCATGGAAGTCCGGTGCTATGTGGATTAGGTGGCAGTCAAAGGCGGAGACCTTGGCGGACTGATCCCAAGCTTTCTAAACTGGCTTTTGGTACGTGGAATGTCACCTCTCTGGTGGGGAAGGAGCCTGAGCTGGTGTACGAGATTGAGCGATACCGGCTAGATATAGTCGGCCTCACCTCAACACACAGCTCCGGTTCCGGAACCAGTCTCCTGGAGAGGGGCTGGAGCTTGGCCTTTTCTGGAGTTGCCCCGGGCGAGAGGCGACGAGCAGGGGTAGGTATTCTTGTATCGCCCCACCTTGCTGCCTCTATATTGGAGTTTTCCCCGGTGGACGAAAGGGTTGCTTCCCTGCGCCTTCGGGTTGGGAAACGGGTCCTGACCATCATTTGTGCCTATGCACCAAATGATGTTTCAGAGTACCCACCCTTTTTGGAGTCTGTGACTGGGGTGCTGGAGGGTGCTCCTCCTGGAGACTCCATTGTCCTACTGGGGGACTTCAATGCGCACGTGGGCAACGACAGTGAAACCTGGAGGGGGGTGATTGGGAGGAACGGCCTGCCCGATCTGAACCCGAGTGGTGTTCAGTTATTGGACTTCTGTGCTAACCACAGTCTGTCTATAACGAACACCATGTTCAAGCATAAGGGTGTCCATATGTGCACCTGGCACCAGGACACCCTAGGCCGCAGGTCGATGATCGATTTTGTTATCGTATCATCAGACCTGCGACCGTATGTCTTGGACACCCGAGTAAAGAGAGGTGCAGAGCTGTCAACTGATCACCACCTGGTGGTGAGTTGGATCCGATGGCAGGGGAGGAAGCCATTCAGACCTGGTAGACCCAAACGTATAGTGAGGGTGTGCTGGGAGCGTCTGGCTGAGGCCCCTGTCCGGGAGGTCTTCAACTCCCACCTCCGGAAGAACTTCAACCACATTCCGAGGGAGTCTGGAGACATGGAGTCTGAATGGGCCATGTTCTCCACCTCTGTTGTTGAAGCGGCAGCCCAGAGCTGCGGCCGCAAGGTGGTCGGTGCATCTCGTGGTGGCAACCCCCGAACCAAGTGGTGGACACCAGTGGTGAGGGGGGCCATTAAGCTGAAGAAGGAGTCCTATCAAGCTTGGTTGGCTTGTGGGACTCCCGAAGCAGCTGAGGTGTACCGGCAGGCCAAGCGGAGTGCAGCTCGGGTGGTTGCTGAAGCAAAAACCCGGGTATGGGAGGAGTTCGGTGAGGCCATGGAACAAGACTTTCGGTCGGCTTCAAAGAGATTCTGGCAAACTGTTCGGCGGCTCAGGAGGGGAAAGCAGCTCCCCGTCCACACTGTGTATGGTGCGGATGGGACACTGTTGACTTCAACTGGGGATATCGTCGGGCGGTGGAAGGAATACTTCGAGGATCTCCTCAATCCCACTGATACGCCTTCCACAGAGGAAGCAGGGTTTGGGGACGAGGGGGATGACTCGCCTATCACAGGGGCTGAGGTCGCCAAGGTGGTTAAAAATCTCCTTGGTGGCCGGGCCCCGGGGGTGGACGAGATTCGCCCCGAGTACCTCAAGGCCCTGGATGTTGTTGGGTTGTCATGGTTGACACGCCTCTGCAACATTGCGTGGAGGTCGGGGGCAGTGCCTTTGGCATGGCAAACCGGGGTGGTGGTTCCTCTCTTCAAAAAAGGGGACCGGAGGGTGTGCTCCAACTTTAGAGGGATCACACTCCTCAGCCTCCCTGGGAAGGTCTATGCCAAGGTACTGGAGAGGAGAGTCCGGCCGTTGGTCGAACCTCGGATTCAGGAGGAGCAATGTGGTTTTCGTCCTGGCCGTGGCACATCGGACCAGCTCTTTACCCTCTCGAGAATTCTTGAGGGTTCGTGGGAGTTTGCCCAACCAGTTTACATGTGTTTTGTGGACTTGGAGAAGGCATTTGACCGCGTCCCTCGTGGATTTTTGTGGGGGGTGCTTCGGGAGTATGGGGTATCGGGCTTGTTGTTACGAGCTATTCGGTCTCTGTACGACCGTTGTGAGAGTTTAGTTCGCATTGCCAACACTCGGTCGGAGTCATTCCCAGTGAGAGTTGGACTCCGCCAGGGCTGCCCTTTGTCACCGGTCCTGTTCATAATTTTTATGGACAGGATTTCTAGGCGCAGCCAGGGAATGGAGGGTGTCATGCTTGGTGACCACAGGATCTCATCTCTGTTGTTTGCAGATGATGTTGTCCTGTTGGCTTCATCCAGCAATGACCTACAGCTCTTGCTGGGACGGTTTGCCGCTGAGTGTGAAGCGGCTGGGATGAGAATCAGCACCTCCAAGTCCGAGTCCATGGTCCTCAGCCGGAAAAAGGTGGATTGTCCTCTCCGGGTTGGGGACAGGCTCCTGCCCCAAGTGGAGGAGTTTAAGTATCTTGGGGTCTTGTTCACGAGTGAGGGGAAAATGGAGCGAGAGATCGACAGACGGATTGGAGCAGCATCTGCAGTGATGCGGACGTTGTACCGGTCTGTTGTGGTGAAGAGGGAGCTTAGTTCTAAGGCAAAGCTGTCGATTTACCAGTCAATCTACGTTCCTACTCTCACCTATGGTCACGAGCTTTGGGTAATGACCGAAAGAACGAGATCGCGGATACAAGCGGCTGAAATGAGCTTTCTCCGTAGGATTGCTGGACTCACCCTCAGAGATAGGGTGAGGAGCTCAGTCATCCGGGAGAGGCTCAGAGTAGAACCGCTGCTCCTCCACATTGAAAGGAGTCAGTTGAGGTGGTATGGGCATCTGATTAGGATGCTTCCTGGACGCCTCCCACTTGAGGTGTTTCAGGCACGTCCCACTGGGAGGAGACCCCGGGGCAGACCTAGGACTCGGTGGAGAGACTATGTCTCCCAGCTAGTCTGGGAACGCCTTGGTATCCCCTCTGAAGAGCTGGAGCAGGTGGCTGGGGAGAGGGAAGTCTGGGCTTCTCTGCTTGAACTGCTGCCTCCGCGACCCGGACCTCCGGAAAAGCGGTAGAAGATGGATGGATGGATGGATGGAGGATTCTTTGACGAAAGCAAAGTTTGAAGGAAAAAATTATTATTTCAAATACAAATCATTATTTCTAACCTTGTCAATGTCTTGACTATATTTTCTACTCATTTTACAACTCATGGTGGTAAATAAAAGTGTGACTTTTCATGGAAAACACAATTGTCTGGGTGACCCCACACTTTTGAACGGTAGTGTACTCTGGCTATAAATCCCCTATAAAAACAAATCTACGTTGTCTAAAATGGTATCTTATGCCCTTTTTTCTACAAAAAACCTTTGTCTTACAGTTTCATGTCAAAAGCTTTTCACCCCCCCCCCCCCCCAACGCCATAATCACTGATTACTAGGCCCAACAACATACCACAAAGCACTAGCTGCTATTAGCTTTGTGTCACTACCCACGTGCCAGCAGCACAAATGGTTACGTTACCAAAAACGCTCCGTCTCAACTCGCCTTTTTGCAGGGGGCGGGGCTCAAGTGAAACTTCACAGCAAAAAAAACCCAGACATGAGACATTTGAGTCATTTAGCTCTTGATGCGTCTTGTAAGACACCCGGGTCAGGAGTGGAGCAGAGGCAGTACAGGGAAAAGCTGGACAGCCTGTACTCCACTCTTGACCCATGGCGCATGTGGCAAGGCTTGCAGCACATCATAGACTACAGGAGGACCAATAGCAGCACCACTAGCTCCACAGACAGTCTGCCGGATGATCTCAACATGTTTTATACCCGCTTTGAGACCTCCATTTACAGTGCAGAGAGGAGGCACACGCACCCTCCCCCTCCACTAAAAGTCCCACTAGGCCAGGTAAACAGAGTACTGAGGAATATCAACCCCCGCAAGGCAGCAGAACCAGACAACATCCCTGGGCGGGCCCTCAGAGCATGTGCTGCCGAGCTGACTGATGTTCTCACATCCATCTTCAACCTCTCCCTCAACCAGAACATAGTCCCCTCCTGCTTCAAAACCACAACCACCGTCCCCCTCCCCAAAAAGAGCCCGCCGACCTGTCTGAACGATTACAGGTCGGTAGCACTCACTCCAGTCATCATGAAGTGCTTGAGAGAGTGTTTTTTCCCCTCATTCAGGACAGCATACCAGATACCTTGGACCCCTGCAGTACACCCACTGGCCCAACAGGTCCACCTCAGATGCCATTACTGCTGCACTACATTATTCTCTCTCCCACCTGGAAGATAAAGACTCCTACATCAGGATGCTCTTTGTCGACTACAGCTCCATCTTCAACACAGTCATCCCCCACAAACTCACTGACAAACTGTCTTCACTTGGCCTGCACCCCACCCTCTTCGACTGGCTACTGGACTTTCTAACTGGCAGGCCCCAGTCTGTCAGGATGGGTCACAGAACCTCAGCCAGCATCATCACAAACACAGGTGTTCCACAGGGTTGTGTTCTCAGCCCCATCCTCTACAGCCTCTTCACCCATGACTGTGTTGCCTCCCACAAGGACAATGTCATCTTAAAATCTGCGGATGACACAGCAGTGATAGGACGCATCACTGGTGATGATGAAACATCCTACAGGAGGGAGGTGGCCAGTCTGGTGTCATGGTGTGAAGACAACAACCTCACCCTCAACATGGACAAGACGAAGGAGATAATAGTGGACATGAGGAAGGGGAGGAGGAGACCCCATCAGCCACTGTTCATCCAGAAGCTTGAGGTGGAGAAAGTGAGCAGCTTTAAATACCTGGGCATCCACATCAGCGAGGACCTTACAGTGGCACTCAACACCACAGAGCTGGTTAAGAGAGCGCAACAGCGGCTGTACTTTCTGAGGAGGCTGAAGAAATTTGGCATGTCCCCCAGGATCCTCAACAATTTCTACAGCTGCATCATCGAGAGCATCTTGACCAACTGCATCACTGTGTGGTACGGCAGCACTACTGCCCTGGATCGCAAAAGCCTTCAGAGAGTGGTGAAGACAGCAGAGACCATCATCAGGACTCCACTCCCCTCTCTGCAGAGCATCTACCACCACAGAGTCCAAAGGAGAGCTGCCGACATCCTCCAGGACCCCACCCACCCCTACACAGAATGTTCACACTTCTACCCTCAGGCCAGAGGTACAGAAGTGTGAAATGCAGGATGTCCAGACTAAAAAAAACTCCTTCTTTCCCACTGCCATCAGATTCCTGAATAAATAACAAACTCTGGACACAGCTTTGCAAATAGGAATTCACACACTGGTTGCTTAATTGGCACATTGCTCACTTGCACAGTGTACATATTCTCACCCTGTCTCATGTCCATATCATCTCTGCTGCTAAATTATCATTGTACAGTCTACTGGGTATTATCATTACAGAGAAATTCTCACACTGGGTGCTGATTTGTACATTGCTCATTTGCACACTGTACATAGGCTTATGCCATCTCAGGTTCATGTCTCTGATATTAATATACCATTGTCCATTATAGTCATCCAGTGAATTTTCAGTTTTCATTCTTCTTGTTTCCTCTAGTTTAACTGCTAATGTGTGTTATTAGTATTCATTAGTATCAGGCGTGTTATTAGTATTGATGTGTATCTATTACCTTGGCATTCGTTCGAAGAGCAGAGGAAGAATTTCATTGTTTTGGAAATGTTGCATTTCTTAACTGTGCACATGATAATAAAGCCTTTGAATCTTGAATCTAAGTCATAAAAACATGTTACAGACATTAACAAGAAAAAAAAAAAACTCAGCTTTTGGCAGAGTGTCACTTCAAGAGAACGGAGTGTTGTGGTTGCAGCGAATGGGACTGACCTTTAAGTGTTCTTCTTTTAGCCTACGTAGCAGCAGTGAACGCAGCCTGTGAGCGGGCGCCCATGATGTACCCCCGCGCTGTGTCAGACGGACAGTTCTACTCGCCGCCTGAATCCATCGCAGGTGATGCTCTTTCCCTCTCAGGTCATGTGCCCTGTCATTTTCACATGTAATCCTGATCATATATGTACCAGCGCTGTACATATTACTATCATTGCTGTTGTACATGTCCTCACATTCAGCTGTAAGGGGAGTAAGAATGCCTGAACCACCGATTAAACTCTAGAAACAGCATAAAAATGTGTGTGATTAACTCAGTTATGCCTGAACACACAACTGAATAAAGTTGATGGAAACGGCTGCCACGCTGTATGCTAAGATAAGATAAGCTAAGCCTTTATTAGTCCCTCAATGGGGAAATTCCAGGATTGCAACAGCACAGGGATAGCAACGCTCAGAGCAATAATTAAGAAGATATGAAAAACAAAAATAAGAGCAGTGAATATACATACGTGCACATAAATATATAAATATATATACAAAGTGTGGAGCATTGTAGCAAGATGGAATAAACAGCATAACCGTCTACTTGGTTATCCTACATAGTATGAATATGTACCCATACATATTGTCACCCTCTGTAATTCAATTCAATTCAATTCAACTTTATTTATATAGCGCCATTTCACAACAACAGTCATCTCATAGCACTATCAACTGTAGGGAGGACCCCCACAGTTGCAGAAAGACCCCAGCAATCAGGCGATCCCCTGTGAGCAAGCACTTGGCGACGGTGGAGAGGAAAAACTCCCTTTTAACAGGAAGAAACCTCCAGCAGAACCAGGCTCAGGGAGGGGCAGTCATCTGCTGTGACTGGCTGGGGGGTGAGGGGATAGAGAAGAAGAAAAGAACAGACATGTAGAGAGCAAACAGCACGATGGGGACTCAATCTATGGGAGAGAACAAACAAATGTTAATGACCAGCAAAAAAAAAAAAAAAATATTTCATAGAGAGTGAGGAAAGGAGTGAGGCCCAGTGCATTACTGGAGGTCCCCCGGCTGACTAAACCTATTAGCAGCATAACTAAGGGAGGGTTCAGAAAACACATGATCCCTCCCTAATTGTAGGCTATATCAAAAAGGTAGGTTTTAGCCCTATTCTTAAAAACAGAGATCGAGTCTGACTCCCGAATCCAGATTGGCAGCTGATTCCACAGGAGAGGAGCTTGATAACTGAAGGCTCTGCCTCCCATTGTACTTTTGGAGATTCTAGGTATTACAAGTAAACCTGCATTTTGGGAGCGTAGTGCTCTGTTAGGATGATACGGTAGTATCAGATCTTTTAAATAAAAAGGAGCCTGATTGTTTAGAGCTTTGTAAGTAAGAAGAAGGATTTTAAACTTAATTCTAAACTCTATGGGAAGCCAATGAAGGGAGGCCAGAACCGGAGAGATATGATCTCTCTTTCTAGTACCTGTTAAAACTCTTGCTGCAGCATTTTGGATCAGCTGAAGACTTTTTAAAGATGTTTTAGGACAACCTGATAATAAAGAATTACAATAATCTAATCTCGAGCTAACAAAAGCGTGGATCAGCTTCTCAGCATCACTCTGAGACAAGATGCTCCTAATCTTGGCAATATTACGCAAATGATAGAAGGCAGTCTTAGAAACAAATTTAATATGTGAATTGAAGGACAAATCCTGATCAAAAATAACTCCAAGGTTCCTCACAGAGCTATTAAGAGAAAGAGTAACTGCATCCAAACTGAAAGTTTGATTTGGAAAGGAATTTCTAAGGTTTTCTGGACCAACAAGAATGACTTCAGTCTTATCTGAATTTAATAGCAGGAAATTACAAGTCATCCAAACTTTGATTTCCTTAAGACAGGCTTCTAACTTGGCTAATTGATTAGTATCATCTGGCTTCATTGACAGGTATAATTGTGTGTCATCTGCATAACAGTGAAAATGTATACAGTGCTTTCTAATAATGTTGCCTAACGGAAGCATATATAAACTAAAAAGAGTAGGGCCAAGCACAGATCCCTGTGGAACTCCATGACTAAGCTTTGAGCTGAGAGAAAACTCATCATTTACATGAACAAACTGGAACCTATCCGATAAATAAGATCTAAACCACTGCAACGAAGTTCCATTAAGTCCAACATAGTGTTCTAATCTATCAAGTAGAATATTATGATCAATAGTATCAAAAGCTGCACTAAGATCTAAAAGGACAAGTACAGAAACTAGTCCATTATCAGATGCAATGAGGAGGTCGTTAGTGACCTTCGCTAAGGCTGTTTCAGTGCTATGATGGATTCTAAACCCAGATTGAAACTCCTCAAATAAACCATTTCCCTGCAGGTGGTCAAATAATTGCATAGCAACAACTCTTTCTAAGATTTTTGAAATGAAAGGGAGATTAGAGATTGGTCTATAGTTAGCTAAAGCTCCTGGATCTAGCGTTGGCTTTTTGAGTAAGGGTTTAATTACAGCCGTTTTAAAAGCCTGCGGTACATGGCCTAAAGTTAATGAAGAATTGATTATATGAAGAATAAAGCTACCAATAAGTGGGAAGACTTCTTTAAATAACCTGGTAGGAATAGGGTCTAAAAGACAAGTTGAAGGTTTGGATGAGGAAACTATTTTGTCTAACTCACAAAGGTCGATTGGAGTAAACTCATCAAGACAGACATCAATAGAAGGAGTTGTAGTAGTTACAGTATTTAAGTTAACTGTGGGAAGAATCTGATTGATTTTATCTCTGATGGATGAAATTTTATTATTGAAAAAGTTCATAAAGTCCTGACTAGTAAGCTCTAAGGGGATGCTAGGATTGACAGAGTCCTGACTCTTTGTCAACCTGGCTACAGTACTGAAAAGAAACCTGGGATTATTCTTGTTCTCTTCTATTAATGCAGAGTAATAACTCGTTCTAGCTTTTCTAAGAGATTTTTTATAAATTAAAAGATGATTTCTCCAAGCTAAATAGATTTCATCTAAATTAGTAGAGCGCCATTTTCTTTCTAATTGACGAGTCTTCTGTTTTAAGCTACGAGTTTCTGTGTTGAACCAAGGAGTTAAAAATCTCTGATTAGACTTTTTCTTTTTTAAGGGGGCCACCAAGTCTAGAGCCTGATGTAGAGAAGCTGAAACACTATCCACCATGTTATCAATTACAGAAGGAGCAAGCTGTCTATAGCTTATTTCCGTTGTGTTGACACATGGCATAGAGGAAACAATCTGCATAAATTTGGAAACAGCATCATCTGAGAGGCATCTACTGTGATAATATTTTTCTTTAGGAGCCAAATAGTCAGAAATAGTAAAATCAAAGGTTAACAGACAATGGTCTGACAGTACAGGGTTATGAGGAGACACTACCAGATTTTCTATTTCTATGCCATATGTCAGAACAAGGTCCAATGTATGGTGGAGGTAATGAGTAGAATTTCCTACTTTCTGAGAAAACCCAATCGAGTCTAATATTGAATTAAAAGCCACATTAAGGCAGTCACTATCTACATCCACATGTATATTAAAGTCCCCTACTATAATTATTCTATCAGATTTCAGCACTAAATCAGCTAAGAAATCAGGAAATTCGGATAAAAATTCTGAATAGGTTGATGGGGGACGATAAACAATGGCAAATAAAATTGGGTTTAACCTGGAATTGCTAAAGTGCCCAACACTGAGGACCAGGCCCTCAAAGGAATTATAACATGTTTTTTGCTTTACATTAACTAGTAATTTGGAATGGTAAATTGCTGCTACTCCTCCTCCACGACCAGAACTTCTGGGATTTTGACAGTTTAAATAACCAGAGGGAGTTGATTCATTTAAACCAACATAATCCTCTTGCCCTAACCAAGTCTCTGTAAGGGAAATTAAATCAATCTGATGATCAATTAACAGATCATGGACCAACAGAGACTTGGGAGTTAGAGACCTAATATTTAATAAACCACATTTAATTTTTAAATTATGAGGAGGAACAGAGGCCAAATCATTCAATTTAGAGGCTTTATGTTTAATTTGAGTTTTACCAATATTTTGCTTTATCACTTTGGGATGCTTATACATTATATTTTTATTTACTTTGGAGGGAGCAGACAACGATTCTCTGATGGGGAAGACAGGGGCTAAGCTGAGGGATGGCGGATGAAGAGGAGCTGCAGAGAGGCGTGTAAGACTGCGACTCTGCTTCCTGGTCCCAACTCTGAGTAGTCATGGTTTTGGAAATTTGGATAAAAAAGATGCCAGATTGTTAGATAAATGAGAAGCACCATCCAAAGTGGGATGAATGCTGTCTCGTCTCATAAGACCAGGTTTTCCCCAAAAAGAGCTCCAATTGTCAATGTAGCCCACGTCATTTTTAGGACACCACACAGACAGCCAGCGGTTCAAGGATGACGAGCGACTAAACATGTCATCACTGGTCAGATTGGGGAGGGGCCCAGAGAATACTACAGTGGCAGACATCGTTTTTGCAAAGTCACACACCGATTCTACATTAAGTTTCGTGACTTCCGACTGCCGGAGACGGATGTCATTAATGCCGGCGTGAATAACAATTGTGGAATATTTACAGTTACTTTGTAACAATATCAGTCGCTACTTCCTGTAGCGACTGATATTGTCCTAGTTGTATACTGGAGGGGACCAGCTAGTGTTGACTCCTTCCTGTACCAACATCAAGCTAACATTAGCTACATGCTGTTATTGTAGCACAGCTTTTGTCCATGTTGAGCCACACATTGTCCTTGAATGTTGGGGTTCATTGAGGATGAACATTTTTGGAGCAGTGCCTCCATCTCCTGTAGTCACCCTCGCCCCTCCCTGTTCTAATCCCTGTGTGGTGATGCTGTGTGACTGTGCAGCTCATACGCCGGGGGCCAGACGCCTCAGAATCAGTCTGCTGTCTGTTTGAGTTTTTATCCTGAACCTGTGTCTGCAGGCTCTGAGGAGGAGCTGGATGAGGAGGGGCTCGGGCGAAAAGCCGTCACCGCTCAGGTACTCCCTTTTCATCCAGGTTTTCATAATCCTCCATCCTCTCTCTTCTTTTTCTCATGATTTCCTGCTCTTTTTTCCATCTTTCATTCCCCTTACTACAGGAGAAGGAGTACGTCCAGCAGGGTAAAGTGGCGTTGTCGGTGGTGGAGCAGATTCTAGCCCAGGAGGAGAACTGGAAATTTGAGAAGAACAATGTAAGTTTAGGACTGTGTGAAACCTTTTCTTTATTTCCCAGGTACACCTGCAGGGTTATGGTCTCTTCTGCCTAGAAGACCATAAAATGTGTGAGAAAACTGGAGTTTAGGGTGTTTCTGACACCATGTCGCCTTGATCAGAAGGTGATCCGTACTCCTACAGTATAAAACCACTTTGGTTTTGTTTTATAGCTACATGGTAAGAGAAAACTGGATTGATACGATAAGCCTTTATTAGTCCCACAAGGGGGAAATTCCAGGATCGCAGCAGCAAAGGGATAGCAGCACTCGGAGCAATAGTTAATACAGTGGTGTGAAAAAGTGTTTGCCCCCTTCCTGATTTCTCATTTTTTTGTATGTCACACTTTAATGTTTCAGATCATCAAACAAATTTAAATGTTAGACAAAGATAACACAAGTAAACACAAAATGCAGTTTTAAATAAAGGTGTTTATTATTCAGGGTAAAATAATCCAAACCTACATGGCCCTGTATGAAAAAGTGATTGCTCCCCTTCACCCCCATTAAAACATAAATTAATTGTGGTTTATCACATCTTTGGAAAGCTGAGTTCAATTTCTCTAGCCACACCCAGGCCCGATTACTGCCACACCTGTTCTCAATCAAGAAATCACTTAAATAGGACCTGCCTGACAAAGTGAAGTAGACCAAAAGATCCTCAAAAGCTAGACATCATGCTGCGATCTAAAGAAATTCAGGAGCAAATGAGAAACAAAGTAATTGAGATCAATCAGTCCTGTAAAGGTTGTAAAGCCATTTCTAAAGCTTTGGGACTCCAGCGAACCACAGTGAGAGTCATTATCCACAAATGGTGAAAACATGGAACAGTGGTGAACCTTCCCAGGAGTGGCCGGCCGACCAAAATTACCCTAAGAGCGCAGTGACGACATCTAAGAGGTCACAAAAGACCCCACGACAACATTCAAAGAACTGCAGGCCTCACTTGCCTCAGTTAAGGTCAGTGTTCATGACTCCACCATAAGAAAGAGACTGGGCAAAAATGGCCTTCATGGCAGAGTTCCAAGACGAAAACCACTGCTGAGCAAAAAGAACACAAAGGTTCATCTCAGTTTTGCCAGAAAACATCTTGATGATCCCCAAGACTTTTGGGAAAATACTCTGTGGACTGATGAGACAGAAGTTGAACTTTTTGGAAGATGTGTGTCCCATTACATCTGCTGTAAAAGTAGCACAGCATTTCAGAAAAGGAACATCATACCAACAGTAAAATATGGTGGTGGTACGTCAAATAGGTTCATTTTGTCTTCTTTTAATTATTTATCTTTTGTTCATATAAAAGACAAAAAATAAAATAGAAAGATGTCTTTACCATCTTTACATGTTTCAACTGCACGAAGGCTGCAGTACAGTTGAAACATGTAAAGACATCTTTCTATTTTATTTTGTCTTTTATATAAACAAAAGATAAATATGGTGGTGGTAGTGTGATGGTCTGGGGCTGTTTTGCTGCTTCAGGACCTGGAAGACTTGCTTTGATAAATGGAACCATGAATTCTGCTGTCTACCAAAAAATCCTGAAGGAGAATGTCCGACCATCTGTTCGTGACCTCAAGCTGAAGCACACTTGGGTTTTGCAGCAGCACAATGATCCAAAACACACCAGCAAGTCCACCTCTGAATGGCTTAAGAAAAACAAAATGAAGACTTTGCAGTGGCCTAGTCAAAGTTCTGATCTGAATCCGATTGAGATGCTGTGGCATGACCTTAAAAAGGCGGTTCATGCTTGAAAACTCTCCAATGTGGCTGAATTACAACAATTCTGCAAAGATGAGTGGGCCAAAATTCCTCCACAGTGCTGTAAAAGACTCATTGCCAGTTATCGCAAACACTTGATTGCAGTTGTTGCTGCTTTATTTAGTGAATGCAAAGTCCTCAAGCCAAGCAGTTTCCTCCTGGTTTGCTGTATGGAGGGTGTGTAATCCTCCTTCCAATCTTTGGAGCGGGCAAGCCTCTATGATGTGTTCCATTGTTTGCTCCTCTCCACATGCGCACAGTGGGCTAGGGCTACTGCCCCATCTGTGAAGGCTGGCCAAGCAGGGGCCATGTCCAGTCCTGAAGCGATTGAGTGTAGACCACTGTCTCCTTGGGAGGTTGGTGCCCGGGACCTGTTGGTTGGGGTTTGTCACCAGGTGTTTGTTTGGGACCTCCTTGGTCTCCCATTCCTCTTGCCAAGCTGTCTGGATGGTGAAATCAGCTGGGGGAGGGTTTTTCCAAATCGGCCGTCTGGATGGAAGTCGGGCAGTGGGTGGGGTGTAGATATCTGCATGGATTGGTAAGTGAGGAGAGTCTTTGGCTTTTTGAAGCATCCTTTGAGTTAGTGCTGCTCGCCGGATGTGTGTGGGGGGGGCTATGTTTGACAGTACAGGGAGCCAGGGGAGTGGTGTTGAGCGGATTGTCCCAGTTATGGTTCTCATGGTTGTGTTGAGCTGGGTGTCTACGTGGTGTGTGTAGGATGACCTGGACCAGATAGGGCCACAATATTCTGCTACAGAGTATGAAAAGGCCAGTGCTGAGGTGCGCAGGGTGGAGGCTGCCACCCCCCATTTTGCACCAGCGAGCTTGCAGAGCAGGTTGTTTCGTGCCTTCACTTTAGCAGCTGTCCCCTTTAAATGTTCCTTGAAGGATAGGGTCCTGTCAAGGGTCGCTCCAAGGTAGGTTGGATTCGAGGCATGCTTAAGCTCGAGTCCGCTCAGGTGGATGTTTAGTTCTCTGGCAGCTTTTACATTGTGGAGATGGAATACACTGGGGACGGTTTTTGCTGGGCTTGGTTTTAGGTGCCAGGTTTTGCAGAACTGGTCCAGTTTGGCAAGATCTTCCGTGAGCACCCGTTCCAGTGGCTCAAAGTCTGGTGCTTGGAGTGCCAAACAGATATTGTCTGCATAGATGAATTTGCGGGATTTTGTAGTGGGCAGGTCGTTTATGTAGAGGTTGAACAGGGTTGGAGCTAGAACTGAGCCTTGTGGGAGTCCGTTTTTCTGTGTTCTCCATGCGCTTGTGTTCTGACTGATGCGCTTGTGTTGCTGCTAAGGGTGGCCCGACCAGTTATTAGGTTTAGGGGGCAATTACTTTTTCACACAGGGCCACACATAGGTTTGAATTTTTTTTTCTCCTTAATAATAAACACTTTCTTTTAAAAACTGCATTTTGTGTTTACTTGTGTTATCTTTGTTTAATATTTAAATTTGTTTGATCTGAAACATTTAAGTGTGACATACAAAAAAATGAGAAATCAGGAAGGGGGCGAACACTTTTTCACACCACTGTAAGACAAGGTACGAGCTGGTTAGCCAAAACGGCAAATAAATATACATATGTACACCGTTATATACACAGTACGGGAGCGTTGCTGCTAGATGGAATCAACAGCATTACAGTTAGTTAAATTACCCAGCAAAATATTAATATGGACCCAGACAGTATCTATAGATCTGAGTGGATCATCATCCCACAGCCGGGGGGGTGGGGGTGGGGTTCTCTCTCATGGCAGTTCAGGTCCAGGTGCAAATCCCAGACAAGCTGTAGGCAATTGATTTTTCAGCAAGGGAGGTGGAGGGTATTCACACATTTGGCATGAAGAACCAATGTATTCATGTAAATTAGGTAGAAATTTGCAAGATAAAAGGTGCAAAGATATGATAAAAGATGCCAGTTTAACAATTTGAGTCAAGTTCATTTAAGTTGTAAATCTAGGAGGAAAAAAAAAGTTAGTGGAAAAAAGTTGCAAATTTATGAGAAATTTGAAAATTTTTGTGATAAAGGTTGCAAATTTTTGAGAAAAAAGTTGTAAATCTAGGAGAAAAATTGCACATTTACAGGAAAAAATGCAAATTTATGAGAAAGTTGAAAATTTGTAAGAATAAAAGGTGCAAATTTTTGAGAAAAAAATTGCATTTGTTTTTTGAAAAAGGAGAAAAAATGCTAATTTACAGGAAAACGACTGCAAATTTCTGAGGGGGAAAAGGGCCCAAATTTAGGTTGGTGAGCCAGCCCGAGGCCCAGGTAAATGGGCGGGGTTGTTTCAGGAGGGCATGAGGCCAAACGGACATGCGGCTCTAATGACGATACGCTGTGGCGACCCTGACGGAGCTCAGCTGACTGACGGCTCAGCTTCTATTAAGCTGTCAGTCATTATCGAGCAGCCGATCACTTGAAGCAGACAGCGACCGTCTCAGTGGTAACTGCAGTACAAGTGAGCAGCTCTGGAGCCGTGACGTCCGCTGCGGCTGTGTTGCTGCTCAGACAGGTACGGCAGCTGCTTGGCACCAAAACTGGTTTCAAAGCCAGATCCTGCTGTGCAGCATTTTCTCTGCAGAGATAGTTTCGGCCCATCTGTACGGCAGGCGGACGTGGAGGAGAATGAAATGTGGCCAGGTGAGTGTCAGCAGGCAGGAGGCGTGAGCTCTGGTTTCTGGTGGAGTCCTGTGATGGCTGTGTGGGTGATGATCCTCTGTGGTGTTCCCCAACAGGACATGGGAGACGCCGTCTACACGCTGGAGGTCCCCTTCCATGGAAAGACTTTCATCCTCAAGGTAGTTCTCACCGTCCACGTGTCATGGTTCAGCTCATCTTCTCCTTTGCTCTGATGGCTGTCATTTTATGAGCACAATGACCCCCTCCCCCATTAAACTGCCACCCCCATCGTCATAAAGAGTGCAAGGACAGGACAACAGAATATATGGGGGAGAGTATAGGCAACAGTTAGAATTTTCCAAGAAAAATGTCTTTTTTTTCCCTCATAGATTTATCCACCGTTTCTCTTAAAATTGCAGATTTTTTTCCTTAAATTTGATACTTTTTTCCTTGTAATTTTTCAACTTTTTCTTGTAAATTTTCAAGGCTCGTCTTTGAAATGTGAAACTCTTTTCTCATAAATTTAAACTTTTTCTTTTTTTCCTTGTAAATTTGCAGGTTTTTTCTCATAACGGATTTTTTTTCCTCATAAATTTGTAACTTTTTTCTTGTAAATTTGTGACTTTTTTCTCACAAATTAGATTTTGTTTCTCGTAAATTTTAAACGTTTTTCTTGTAAATTTATTATATTTTTGTTTTAATTGGCAACTTCTCTCATAAATTTACAACTTTTTTCCTTGTAATTGGAAACTTTTTTCTCAAACTTGACATTTTTGTCTTAAACTTGCAACTTTTTCTTATAAATTTGCAACTTTTTCTCATAAATTCACTTTTTCCTTCTAAATATGTGACATTTTTGTCATGAATTAGAGGTTTTCCTCAAATTTTCAACATTTTTTCTTGTAAATTTATTACATTTTTGTTGTAATTGTCAACTTTTTCTCATAAATTTGCCTTTTTTTTCTTAAACTCATTTTTCTCAGTTTTTCAACTTTGTCATAAATTTACAACTTTTTTCTTGTAGATTAGTAACATTTTTCTTGTAATTGGCAACTTTTCTCTTATAAACTTGACATTTTTGTCTCTTAAATTTGCAACTTTTTTCTCATAAATTTTCAGCTCTTGTCATAACTTTGACTTTTTTATTTAGCGTTTTTTTTCTATGCTGTTTTTTTTTTGTTTTTTTGTTTTTTTTTTTGTTACTTATTTGTACCCGTAGGTAGACTTGGTTTGCAGTCTGGTGACAAGCCACCGGCAGCTGGTCGCTGCATGCGCCCTGAACCTGCATGTTTTTGGTGTGCGGGAGGAAACCGGAGAAATCCCGGAGTAAACCCGCGCAACACGGGGAGAACATGCAAACTCCACACAGCTCACTGTTGGTCGGGGGCTGGGATCAAACCCATGATCTCATGATCCCCGCGGTCCCCCGGCCGAGGGTAAAACTGTGCTGCCACAGTGCTAAACCACTGCGCCACCGTGCGCAGTGGTTTAGCACTATAAACTATACTATAACTACACTATATACTATACTATATAGCAATATAAAGGTGTTTTGCACCTTTATATTTACAAATGTATCCTTAAAACCTACATTTCCACCATAGCACCACCACCTCCCGTTCAGAACTAATAACTCTCCTCCTGCTTATGTGTGACCAGTTTAGAACAGGAATGTCCGCAGGACTGAAAATGAGACGTCTGGAGTAAACGGGGATATTCCAGAGTCATGTTCAGAGTTTGTCTTTTGTATAGTTAAGAGTTCAGTGGACTTCCTGTTACAGTTTGCCGCTGTATGACGTGGCTTTATTGCTGTAAATGATTGAACAGGACCATTTTGTGTGTGTGTGGTGTAATCTCGGTGATCCTGAGGCAGTTTCAGGCCTGTTTTCATCACCGTCTGACCTTAATTTGGGTAAATGGGAGCTGAGAAGATGATGACATTTGTATTAAACCTGCTTAGTGACATAAAATCCTCATGTATGAGTCTATAAACACATGTTTGTTATGCCTGAAGATTCCCTGTTGTTCCTGCTGGTAAACAGTCTAATCTTGGTGATTTTTTTTTATTGGAGCTGAATATGCGCAGGTTGTTGTATTGACACATTTTAACTCCAGGATGTCGGGCATGAATTTACTACAGTCCTGCTGGGGTGGGTCACTGGTCCTTGTTGGGGGAGGAGGATAACATGGTGGGGCTTTCCAACATGAAAACAGTCAGTTTGACTTGAAACCAGAAAAGTTCCTGAAACTGTAATGAGTCAGCATGATGGACTCAGTTTCACTCTGGGAGTTGGAAAAGACAAACATGGAACTGAATCGAGTAAGTCTAGACCAGAGGTCAGCAGTCACTACTCTCACCAACTTATGAGGTACAGATGGAGAAATGTAAATTAGGTGCAGCTATGCAAGAAAAAAGGTGCAAAGATATGAGAAAAGATGCCAATTTAAAATTTAAAGTCACAAATTATAATTAGCTCCTGGGATCAGGCCTACCAGATCAGGACCCTGCCAGAGGCAATTTGCCTCTGGTAGGGTCACCCAAGACAAACTGGTCCTGGGTGAAGGGCCAGACCAAGAACAATTCAACAGACTCTCATGATGAATGCTAAAACAAGGATTCAGTGTACCCCGCCCAGTATGGGGTTACCAGGGCCCCACCCTGGAGCCAGGCCTGGGGGAGGGGCTTGATAGCTAGCGTCTGGTGGCCGGGTTTCTGCCCATGGGACCCGGCCAGGCTCAGCCCAAAGGAGTGACATGGGTCCGCCCTCCAGTGGGCTCACCACCTGCAGGAGGGACCATGGGGGTCCGGTGCTATGTGGATCAGGTGGCAGTCGAAGGCAGAGACCTTGGCGGTCAGATCCCAGCTTCCTAAACTGGCTTGTGGGACATGGAATGTCACCTCTCTGGTGGAGAAGGAGCCTGAGCTGGTGCACAAGGTTGAGAGATACCAGCTAGATATAGTTGACCTCACCTCAACACTTGGCTCCGGTTCCGGAACCAGTCTCCTGGAGAGGGGCTGGAGCTTGACCTACTCTGGAGTTGCTCCGGGTGAGAGGCGACGAGCAGGGGTGGGTATTCTTGTATCCCCCCACCTTGCAGCCTCTGTATTGGAGTTTTCCCAGGTGGATGAAAGGGTTGCTTCCCTGCACCTTTGGGTTAGGAAACGGGTCCTGACCGTCATTTGTGCCTATGCACCAAATGATGTTTCAGAGTACCCACCCATTTTGGAGTCTCTGACTGGGTTGCTGGAGGGTGCTCCTCTTGGAGACTCTATTGTCCTACTGGGGGACTTGAATGCACACTTGGGCAACGACAGTGAAACCTGGAAGGGGGTGACTGGGAGGAACGGCCTGCCCGATCTGAACCAGAGTGGTGTTCAGTTACTGCACTTCTGTGCTAACTACAGTTTGTCCGTAACGAACACCATGTTCAAGTATAAGGGTGTCCATTTGTGCACCTGGCACCAGGACACCCTAGGTCGCAGGTCGATGATCGATTTTGTTATCATGTCATCAGACCTGCGACCGTATGTCTTGGACACTCGGGTAAAGAGAGGTGCAGAGCTGTCAACTGATCACCACCTGATGGTGAGTTGGATCCGATGGCAGGGGAGGAAGCCATTCAGACCTGGTAGACCCAAACATATAGTGAGGGTGTGCTGGGAACATCTGGCTGAGGCCCCTGTCCAAGAGAACTTCAACTCCCACCTCCGGAAGAACTTCAACCACATTCCGAGGGAGTCTGTAGACATGGAGTCTGAATGGGCCATGTCCTCCACCTCTATTGTTGAAGCAGCAGCCCAGAGCTGCGGCCGCAAGGTCATTGGTGCATCTTGTGGTGGCAACCCCCAAACCAAGTGGTGGACACCAGTGGTGAGGGGGGCCATCAAGCTGAAGGAGGAGTCCTATCAGGCTTGGTTGGCTTGTGGGACTCCCGAAGCAGCTGAGGTGTACCGGCAGGTCAAGCAGAGTGCAGCTTGGGTGGTTGCTGAAGCAAACATTTGGGTATAAGAGGAGTTCGTTGAGGCCATGGAACAAGACTTTCAGTCGGCCTCGAAGAGATTCTGCCAAACTGTCCGGAGGCTCAGGAGCGGGAAGCAGCTCCCTGTCCACACTGTGTATGGTGCGGATGGGGCACTGCTGACTTCGACTGGAGGTGTCGTCAGGTGGTGGAAGGAATACTTTGAGGATCTCCTCTATCTACTGACACGCCTTCCATAGAGGAAGTAGGGCTTGTGGACGAGGGGGGTGGCTCGCCTATCACAGGGGCTGAGGTTGCCAGGGTGGTTAAAAATCTCTTTGGTGGATGGGCCCCACCCTGAATACCACAAGGCCGTGGATATTCTAGGGCTGTCATGGTTGACATGCCTCTGCAACATTGTGTGGAGGTCGTTGGCAGTACCTTTGGCATGGCAAACCGGGGTGGTGGTTCCTGTCTTCAAAAAAAGGGGACCACAGGGTGTGCTCCAACTTTAGAGGGATCACACTCCTCAGCCTCTCTGGGAAGGTCTATGCCAAGGTACTGGAGAGGAGAGTCCAGCCGTTGGTCAAACCTCGGATTCAAGAGGAGCAATGTGGTTTTCGTCCTGGCTGTGGCACATCGGACCAGCTCTTTACCCTTTGGAGACTCCTCAAGGGTTCGTGGGAGTTTTCCCAACCAGTTTACATGTGTTTTGTGAACTTGGAGAAGGCATTCGACTGCATCCCTCATGGTTTTTTTTGTGTGTGTGTGTGTGGGGGGGGGGTGCTTTGGGAGTATGGGGTATCGGGCTTGTTGTTATGAGCTGTCCAGTCTCTGAACAACTGTTGGGAAAGTTTGGTTCGTATTGCCAACACTCGGTTGGACTCATTTCCAGTGAGAGTTGGACTCCGCCAGGGCTGCCCTTTGTCACCGATCCTATTCATAATTTTTATGGACAGGATTTCTAGGCGCAGCCAGGGAATGGAGGGTGTCATGCTTGGTGACCACAGGATCTCATCTCTGTTGTTTGCAGATGATGTTGTCCTGTTAGCTTCATCCAGCAATGACCTACAGCTCTTGCTGGGACGGTTTGCCACTGAGTGTGAAGTGGCTGGGATGAGAATCAGTACCTCCAAGTCCATGGTCCTCAACTGGAAAAAGGTGGATTGTCCTCTCCGGGTTGGGGACAGGCTCCTGCCCCAAGTGGAGGAGTTTAAGTATCTTGGGGTCTTATTCACCAGTGAGAGGAGAATGAAGCGAGAGATTGACAGACCGATCGGAGCAACATCTGCAGTGATGCAGACGTTGTACCGGTCTGTTGTGGTGAAGAGGGGTTTGAGTTCTAAGGCAAAGCTGTCCATTTACCAGTCAATCTACGTTCCTACCCTCACCTATGGTCACGAGCTTTGGGTAATGACCGAAAGCACGAGATTGTGTATGCAAGCGGCTGAAATGAGCTTTCTCCGTAGGATTGCTGGACTCACCCTCAGAGATAGGGTGAGGAGCTCAGTCATCCGGGAGAGGCTCAGAGTAGAACCGCTGCTCCTCCACATTGAAAGGAGTCAGTTGAGGTGGTTTTTGTGTTTGATCTTTTGTATACTTTATTGATCCCCAGAGGGGAAATTGAGGGCATCCACCTGGATGGATGAAGCAGCCACGGTACGGCGCTATCCCTTTACCATTCACACACACATTCAGACCTAGGGCCACTTTAGAGTCTCCAATTAACCTAACCTGCATGGTTTTGGCCTGTGGGAGGAAACCGGTGAACTCCGGGAGTAAACCCACGCAGACATGGGGAGAACATGCAAACTCCACACAGATCACTGTTGGTCAGGGGCTGGGATTGAACCAGGGATCCCATGGCCAAGGGTGAGTTGCTGTGCTGCCACAGTGCTAACCACTGCGCCACTGCACCGCCCGTTTGGGCATCTGATCAGGATGCCTCCTGGACGCCTCCCATTTGAGGTGTTTCAGACACATCTAACGGGGAGGAGACCCCAGGGCAGACCCAGGACTCGCTGGAGAGACTACGTCTCCCAGCTGGTCTGGGAATGCCTTGGTATCCTCTCTGAAGAGCTGGAGCAGGTGGCTGGGGAGAGGGAAGTCTGGGCTTCTCTGCTTGAACTGCTGCCTCAGTGACCCAGACCTCGGAAAAGTGGTAGAAGATGGATGGATGGATGGACAAATTATAATTCAGTTACACAGAATAAGAAATTAACCAGCGTCCGCATGAGCATTGCAAATTTTTGAGAAAAAAGCTGAAAATTTACAGGGGAAAAAATTTCCAAATTAAAAAAAAAAAAAATAAATAATTTGAGAAAAAGTTGCACATTTATGAGGAAAAAAGTCAGAAATTTATTAGAAGTCACAAATAAACGTGACCCATGCTGGCAAAATGAATGCACATGGCGTCATTACGAGCTGCAGGCAGAGAGGTCATAAATCACGACTGTTTGTTTGCTAGCAGCAAGTCCCAGAAAATCCCCTGTCAGTGCCTGGTATCAATGGAAAGCTTGGAAGTCGTACTTTCTAAAAATACATATGTTCTGGCGGAAGACCTAACTCCCAACCGATCGAACGCAAGTTTTAAACCTAGCCAAAATATAAACAAATCCGCTTTTTCTGGGTTCGTTTTTGTGCCCTTCCTACAAATTAAAGATCATTTTGAAGGTCTTCCAATACAGAATATGGAAAAAGCGTTTCCTCAGTTTTGATAATTTCCTCACAGTGACTCACTTTGCAGCACGAGTCACCTATGAGGAAAAACATTACAAACTTCTTCGGAAAAAACCTGAGGAATTTACAAAAAAAAAAATCAAAATTAAAAAAAAAAATATCAGGAAAAAAGGCACAAATTTATGAAGAAAAAAATCACAAATATACAGTTAGGCCCAAAAATATTTGGACAGTGACACAAGTTTTGTTATTTTAGCTGTTTACGAAAACATATTCAGGATACAATTATATAATAGTTTCCTCATCCAAACCTTCAACTTGTCTTTTAGACCCTATTCCTACCAGGTTATTTAAAGAAGTCTTCCCACTTATTGGTAGCCTTATTCTTCATATAATCAATTCTTCATTAACTTTAGGCCATGTACCGCAGGCTTTTAAAATGGCTGTAATTAAACCCTTACTCAAAAAGCCAACGCTAGATCCAGGAGCTTTAGCTAACTATAGACCAATCTCTAATCTCCCTTTCATTTCAAAAATCTTAGAGTTGTTGCTACGCAATTATTTGACCACCTTCAGGGAAATGGTTTACTTGAAGAGTTTCAGTCTGGGTTTAGAATCCATCATAGTACTGAAACAGCCTTAGCGAAGGTCACTAACGACCTCCTCATTGCATCTGATAATGGACTAGTTTCTGTACTTGTCCCTTTAGACCTTAGTGCAGCTTTTGATACTATCGATCATAATATTCTACTTGATAGATTAGAACACTATGTTGGACTTAATGGAACTTCGTTGCAGTGGTTTAGATCTTATTTATCTGATAGGTTCCAGTTTGTTCATGTAAATAATGAGTTTTCTTTTAACTCAAAGCTCAGTCATGGAGTTCCACAGGGATCTGTGCTAGGCCCTACTCTTTTTAGTTTATATATGCTTCCGTTAGGCAACATTATTAGAAAGCACTGTATACATTTTCATTGTTATGCTGATGACACACAATTATACCCGTCAATGAAGCCAGATGATGGTAATCAATTAGCCAAGTTAGAAGCCTGTCTTAAGGAAATCAAAGCTTGGATGACTTGTAATTTCCTGCTATTAAATTCAGATAAGACTGAAGTCATTCTTGTTGGTCCAGAAAACCTTAGAAATTCCTTTCCAAATCAAACTTTCAGTTTGGATGCGGTTACTCTTTCTCTTAATAGCTCTGTTAGGAACCTTGGAGTTATTTTTGATCAGGATTTGTCCTTCAATTCACATATTAAATTTGTTTCTAAGACTGCCTTCTATCATTTGCGTAATATTGCCAAGATTAGGAGCATCTTGTCTCAGAGTGATGCTGAGAAACTGATCCACGCTTTTGTTAGCTCGAGATTAGATTATTGTAACTCTTTATTATCAGGCTGTCCTAAAACATCTTTAAAAAGTCTTCAGCTGATCCAAAATGCTGCAGCAAGAGTTTTAACAGGTACTAGAAAGAGATCATGTCTCTCCGGTTCTGGCCTCCCTTCATTGGCTTCCCATAGAGTTTAGAATTAAGTTTAAAATCCTTCTTCTTACTTACAAAGCTCTAAACAATCAGGCTCCTTTTTATTTAAAAGATCTGATACTACCGTATTGTCCTAACAGAGCACTACGCTCCCAAAATGTAGGATTACTTGTAATACCTAGAATCTCCAAAAGTACAATGGGAGGCAGAGCCTTCAGTTATCAAGCTCCTCTCCTGTGGAATCAGCTGCCAATCTGGATTCGGGAGTCAGACTCGATCTCTGTTTTTAAGAATAGGGCTAAAACCTACCTTTTTGATATAGCATACAATTAGGGAGGGATCATGTGTTTCTGAACCCTCCCTTAGTTATGCTGCTAATAGGTTTAGTCAGCCGGGGGACCTCCAGTAATGCACTGGGCCTCACTCCTTTTCTCACTCTCAATGAAATATTTTTTTTGCTGGTCATTAACATTTGTTTGTTCTCTCCCATAGATTGAATCCCCATCGTGCTGTTTGCTCTCTACATGTCTGTTCTTTTCTTCTTCTCTATCCTCTCACCCCCCAGCCAGTCGCAGCAGATGACTGCCCCTCCCTGAGCCTGGTTCTGCTGGAGGTTTCTTCCTGTTAAAAGGGAGTTTTTCCTCTTCACCGTCGCCAAGTGCTTGCTCACAGGGGATCGCCTGATTGCTGGGGTCTTTCTGCAACTGTGGGGGTTCCCCCTACAGTTGATAGTGCTATGAGATGACTTGTTGTGAAATGGCGCTATATAAATAAAGTTGAATTGAATTGAATAATCAATATGGGCTTAAAGTGCAGACTCTCAGCTGTAATTTGAGAGTATTCACATCCAAATTGGAGCAAGGGTTTAGGAATTACAGCTCTTTAATACGCAGCCGCCTCTTTTTCAAGGGACCAAAAGTAATTGGACAATTGACTCAGAAGGCTGCAAAAAAAAAATAACAAGGCTGCATGGGCTCTTCCCTCGTTAACCTGTCATCAATTAAGCAGTTAAAAGGTCTGGAGTTGATTCCAGGTGTGGCGTTTGCATTTGGAAGCTGTTGCTGTGAACACACAGCATGCGGTCAAAGGAGCTCTCAATGGAGGTGAAACAGACCATCCTGAGGCTGGAAAAAAAAAAGAAGAAATCCATCAGAGAGATAGCAGAAATGTTAGGAGTGGCCAAATCAACAGTTTGGTTCATTCTGAGAAAAAAAGAGTGCACTGCTGAGCTTGGGAACTCAAAAAGGCCTGGACGTCCACGGAAGACAACAGTGGTGGATGATCACAGAATCCTTTCCATGGTGAAGAACAACCCCTTCACAACATCCACTCAAGTGAAGAACACTCTCCAGGAAGTAGGTGTATCAGTATCCAAGTCTACCATAAAGAGAAGACTTCATGAGAGTAAATACAAAGGATTCACCACAAGGTGCAAACCATGAATCAGCCTCAAAAACAGAAAGGCCAGAATTGACTTTGCCAAAAAACACCTGAAGAAGCCAGCCCAGTTCTGGAACAGCATTCTTTGGACAGATGAGACTAAGATCTCTCTCATCCCTCAATGATGGGAAGAAGAAAGTTTGGAGAAGAATTGGAACAGCTCATGATCCAAAGCACTACATCTTCTGTAAAACATGGTGGAGGCAGTGTGATGGCATGGGCATGCATGGCTTCCAATGGCACTGGGTCACTTGTGTTTATTGATGATGTGACAAAGGACAGAAGCAGCCGGATGAATTCTGAAGTGTATAGGGATATACTTTCTGCTCAGATTCAGCCAAATGCAGCAAAGTTGATTGGACGTCGCTTCACCAATGATCCAAAACATACTGCAAAAGCAACCCAGGAGTTTTTTAAAGCAACGAAGTGGAATATTCTGCAATGGCCGAGTCAATCACCAGATCTCAACCCAATTGAGCATGCATTTCACTTGCTCAAGACAAAACTTAAGGCAGAAAGACCCACAAACAAGCAACAACTGAAGACAGCTGCAGTAAAGGCCTGGCAAAGCATCACAAAGGAGGAAACCCAGCATTTGGTGATGTCCATGGGTTCCAGGCTTCAGGCAGTCATTGCCTGCAAAGGATTCTCAACATAATATTGAAAAATAACATTTTACTTAGGGTTATGTTTATTTGTCCAAATACTTTTGAGCCCCTGAAATGAGGAGCGTTTGTATAAAAATAGCTACAATTCCTACATGTTGAATCATATATTTTTGTTCAACCCCTTGAATTAAACCTTGAAGTCTGCACTTCAAGTCTGTTGTAGTTGTTTCATTTCAGATCCAATGTGGTGGCATGCAGAGCCCAAATCATGAAGATTGTGTCACTGTCCAAATATTTCTGGGCCTAACTGTATGAGAAAAACCTGAGAATTTACAAGAAAGAATATTCAAATTAAAAAAAAAAAAATTTGAGATGAAAAAAGTTGCAAATTTATGAGGAAAGCAGCTGAAATTTTACAGGAATTTTTTTTTCTCAAATTTAAAAAGTCACAAATTTATGAGAGTTATAAATTTGCGAGGGAAATATTGGAATAGTACAGGAAAAAAAACTTCTCGTAGATTGGCAAATTTCTTACTTGTAAATATGCCTTTTTTTGAGAAATCAAATTTATGAGAAGTCACAAATCTATGAGAATAAAGTTGAAAATTTACAGGAAAAATTTCAAATTTATGAGGGGAAAAAAATTGTAAATTTGATTTTTTTTTTTAAATTCTTTGCATTAGAATTAATGCAAATACTGTGGAAGGAGCCATTCTGAGCAGATGTTGTCCAACAATCTGTGTGTGTGTGTGTGTGTGTGTGTGTGTGTGTGTGTGTGTGTGTGTGTGTGTGTGTGTGTGTGTGTGTGTGTGTGTTTAAATTGAAGGTAAATCAGGTGAGTCATGAAAATAAACAGGCCTGTTAACATTAGTAATTAGAGGGTTTTTTCATGTTTGACATAGATTAACCACTTTTTTAATCATGCCTGCAGCTGATTTGGTAAATTCATTTTTTCCCCTGATGTACAGTATATAGTGACAATTTTTGCTTTTAAACTTTGGAGTTTTTTATTTCTGTTTTATCAATTTGCATCTTCTGTTGTAAAAATAAATGTGGGAACATTTCCTTCTTAATTTGCAATTATTCTCATAAAATTGATGTTTTTTCCACTCTAAATTTTTAAATATTTTCTTGTATTCTATTTTTTTTATTAAATGTATTTTTTATATTTTCTTGTATTCTATTTTTTTATATTATCCATGAATGACCTGCTCCAGAACATGTTGGTGCCTCGCCCTGGGTTACCACGGCGATGGCATCAAGTAGCGTCCTGGTTTGTTGTGATCCTGAGAATCCAGGAAGATGATGGTGACTTCTCATGTAGGGGCGGCAGTGGCTCAGGAGGTAGAGCAGGTCGTCCAATAACCGCTTGGTTGGCGGTTCGAATCCCGCTCTCTCTGGATATCCTGCCATTGTGCCCCTGGGCAAGACACTTCACCCCCAGTTGCTCCTGGTGGGTCTGGAAGTGCCATGTTAGGCAGCGTGCCACCATCAGTGTGTGAGTGGGTGGATGGCAGGATCTGTAAAGCACTTTGGTCATCAAGAGATGAGAATAAAAGTGCTATATAAGTGAACGCCATTTACCATTTCTCATGGTTCTTATCTGGTTTGTGATTGGTTCAGGGCTTGATGCAGTGTCCGGCTGAGCTGGTGTACCAGGAAGTGATTCTGCAGCCGGAGAAGATGGTCCAGTGGAATCGAACCATCATCGCTTGCCAGGTGAGGCGTCTTTCTGCCCCCATGATCCTCATTCACGGGCATTTTATCATGAGCTGAAGCCTCATTTTCACTTCCTGCTTCCTCCTCAGATCCTCCAGAGGGTCGACGACAACACGCTGGTGACGTACGATGTCTCCGCTGGAGCAGCGGGAGGAGTCGTGTCTGCGAGGTTCCACCCAGCTTCACCATCTGTCTTTTGCTTCTACTTTCTTTTACCATCTGAAACAAACTAACTGGCTGATTAATTCTTCTTCCTTCAGGGACTTCGTTAATGTTCGCCGCGTGGACCGCAGACGAGACTGTTACCTGTCTGCCGGCATGGCAACCACCCACCACGCCAAACCTCGGTGCAGCCGCTACGTCAGGTCAGACCAAGCCTCCACTAGATGAGAGCGTGTGGTCAATATGATAGAAGGTTTTTGTCACAGTTTAACCATCTTCTGCTTGTCTCAGGGGTGAGAACGGCCCGGGGGGCTTCATGGTCCTCAAATCCAGCAGCAACCCTGCCATCTGCACATTCATCTGGGTCCTCAACACGGACCTGAAGGTGAGGAGATGAACGCTTCATGGTTGTTATTATTAATGCATGTGCCGAAAGCAGAGTGGTGTGATAGTAAATGAGCATAACGTAGTAAAGAACAGGCCTGTTGTCATTTCACATACAAAATCATCACTGTCCAGAATTTACATCACATACATCTTTAGTGGTAAATTATTGAAAAGTCAATGAGATGATTTTTATAAAACATCTGATGCTTTATAAAAACAGGATGAGGACATCTGAATATGGACAAATGTTAAATGCTTTTCCTGCTGTGACCAAAACAATAAAATGGTAAAAAACAAAACGGTTAACAAAATCAGATCCGTTATCCCGTTTTGGCTCAATTCAGATTTTACTTTGATGAGGCCAAAATCATCTAGACCAGTAGGTGATTTTTATCCCCCGCCGGTTGAAGCCCATAGGGGTCAAAGAGCCGTGACTGGTGGTGACTGACTGGTCATGACGACCAGTCAGTCACCACAGTGTTTTGCAAACAAAAAAAGGAAGTGAAAAGCAACAAATTTGACAAGAAAGACAGAATAATGAAGATGCTGTGCTTAAAAAATTATACTGTAATGTTGCCGTGATTGCATAAGTCTAAAGGATAATTGGGGGAAGGCCAGCAGGGACCCGGGGTCTGCCTTCTCCATCACAGCGGGCGGAACACGGTCCTTCGCACTGAAGCAAGCCCAGCCCGCCCAGTCAGCTAGAAAAACATCATACTGAAGATTTAATGCTTAAAACAATTGTACCATAAAGTTGCCGTGATTGTGAGGTCTAAAGGATAATCCAGCATATGTGGAGAAGGTGAGGTGCGCAGCAGCCTGGGTGGAGCGTCAGCGGGGACCTGGGTCTCACAAATCAACGCAGAACATGCCGGGAGAAGCAGCGTCCTGAGGCTGATCTGTCATGGAAAACAGCTGAGCTCAGTGGTTCGAGCGATCACCTGACTGGATCCTCCTCCGGTGTTCTGACTGGTACAGACTGCAAAGGTAAAAAAAAATCGTGGGGGGCGGGGGGGGGGGGGAAGGCCCAACAACCTTTGCTCCACAACTGCAGGATGTATCAACCATATGCTGGGTAACTTTTCAGCATGGGGTACATAGTTTTTCCAGTTTATAACATTTTTCACCAGGTCTGAGGTGTGTGCAAAAAAATTTTAAAAAAATTGGGTTTTGGTTGATGTTTAGAGGGTCAAAAATGTGATCGTTTAGGTGGAATAATAATAATAAATAATCTCACATCAATAAAAAACAAACTCTTACAATAGAGCGGCGGTGCTCACATCGTTAATCTTTGCCAGTCCCGCCCTCAAGGTTCAGATCATTATTTGGTCTCAGTATCGCCTCAGCGTGATGATGTCACCACGCCTCAGTCTTAGCATTGAAGTTTTAAAAAACCTTCTAATAACAAAATATTGCTACAATATAAACTGATGCACTACAGTGGGCCCGAAATATTAGTAAAGGTGTCCTGTTATAGTACAGCATGAGTTTATTGACCATAGACAGAAGAAATTCAATATTCCACTGAACTCATCACTGAACAGTGATATAAGTTAAAATAATTATGGTGACTGAACAGCTGCCATTCCCCAAAGTGAAGATTCACTATTATCTTGAATATGTGATAAAAGATCAGACAAATAAGTGACGTGACAAACAATTAAACAAGGGATCAGAAAGAGTCGCTCATATTGGCTGGCCCACTCATTTTCAATAATTAGTTTTTCTGTAATTAATATTCACATAATCAAATAAATCTTGGTGCCATTTAGTCCCTTTTATAAAAAAAAAAAGAAAAGCAAAAAGAGTGGAATTATTCATCTACCTTTTCTCTCCTCCAGACTTGGGACTTCCACAGGTGGGAGGAAGTGAGCGCTCAGCACAAGGCCGAGTCACGTTACAAATAATTAACACTAAGATGATGATGATTTCAGCTTTGATGCGTAGAGCCGTTTCATCGGGCCGCTTAATGCATCCAAACACGTCCATGATCATTCCTCCTCCTCCGCCTGTTGCACACTCAGATCCTCACAGATGTCCTCAGCCGCTGTCATGCATTTCAGCCCTGCTGTCAAAACGGGTGACGGTGATGGTCAGATGCTTTTTGATTGGCTCAAAGTCTTTTTACCGTTAAAGTCGCAAGTTGTGCTTTCCTCATCTCACATTGCAGCTACTTACTGGATCCATCAGACGCCGTCCGTGTGTGTGCGTTGCAGCGAGGAGGGGCCCCGGTGCGCCGCAGGTACAGGGGAGAGAACGTGTGCCGGACGAGGGGTCATACCATTTGTGTGGCGGGGGTGTTTTCACTTTGAAAAAGTTTCAACCAGAAACTGCTGCATATGTTTTGGATGTTATTTCAGCTTGTCAAAAGACAAACTAAAATTTTATAATTTTTCTCACTCCAGTTTTTAGGGGTGCCGAGTTTAAATTTAAGGGTGCGACAGCACCCCTAAAAAAGGCCGAAGTTCAAGTTAGGCATCCACGTCAACACAACGCAGCTGTGCGTCGACGCCGTCACAGCTGCGTGTGCATTCCTGTTGCGTCACCCAACGTGCACCTCTTCAGAGAAGCAGAGGTGCACATCAGCGACGCAGGCCATGAGAGCTGTGATTGGTTCGCTTTGTCTCCACCTTCACATTTCCTGGCTTTCGCCGCTGCGCCGCTGTGATTGTTCTCCGCAGCACGACTTCCAAGGCGAGTCGGTTAAAGAATAGACCAAATGTTAAAGAAGACTGAGGAAGGAACACGAGGACGGAACATTTCGTGGCTCGTCATAACCCCAATAATTACACAGGTTTGTCAAAATGGCAGCGGCGGTGGTCACACGCACCGTTTTCTCCAGCTTCTCTTTGTCTCTGGGCAACGATGGTGTTAAAAGTTGCTTTTTCTAGCAATTTTCCGCTCCAGCTGCATCACAGTCTGCTCTTATCCGTTGCTATTTCATAAACAAAATCACAACGAGCACAAATCGGTGCCCACATCGGCTGAAACCCGTTTTAGTAACGGAACAAAGCATTTCACCCAACACACAAGAAAAAATTGCCAATCACTGCATCTGCGACGGGCGTCAGTAATGCTGTCGACGTGATGCGGGCGCATAAATCCAGCTTCACGCCGTTTCTGGTTCTGTTTTGGTTTCAGATCATGGGTACCATGTGGTGGTTCCTCATGGCTCCAGCCCTGCTAACTGTAGTCTGGAGGTGAACAGAAGCCTGGACAGGTTCTGGGTCAGAGATTGACAGGACCCAGAACGTTCCTGTCTGGACTACTTAGAGATGTTCTGGGGACCCAGAACGTTCCTGTCTGGACTAGTCAGAGACTGAAGAGCGAGTTTCTACATCTCACTGTCACCTCAGCATTCCCTCGTTTGTGTCTCCTCAGGGTCACCTGCCCCGCTACCTCATCCACCAGAGTCTGGCTGCCACCATGTTTGAATTCATGTCCCACCTCCGCCAGCGCATCACTGAAGTCCGGATGTCCCACCGCTCACACCACCACCACCACCACCAGTAGCAGCAGCAGCAGCAGACTTAAGAGGAACGTTGGCGGTTTTTTGGTTTTAACCCCAATTCTGTGACCAGCAGCTTCACTGTGATGCTTTAATGTGAGGGAAGTAAAACTGCAGAGACGTGAAGCTTCTGGCGACTCTTCTGTAGAACGTTTTCATTTGGACCTGCACTGGTTCTGTCGTCAGTGAAGCGGCCGCCGCATTCCCACCCCTGCTGGAGCTGTTTCAGCACAACTGTGTGCATTAAAGGGCTTTTTTGGTCTCATTTCGGCTGAGATGAGGCGTTCACGTCAGGACGACAGCCATCAGGTCAGCTGCAGTTAACATGACGGACAGCAATTTTAACGCACCACTTCACTGATTTCTTTTGGGGTTTTTTCAATTTGAGTTTTGTTGTAAATTTGCAACTTTTTCCTTATGAATGTGAAGTTTTTTTTTTCTTAAAACTTTGCAGTTTTTTACATATAAATTTGGAACATTTTTCTTTTTAAATGTGACCTTTTTTATAAATTGGCTTGTTTTTCTTTATAAATTTTTTTCCTTTGTAAATGCGACTTTTTTTCCCTCATAAATTAGCATTTTTTAATATAAATTTAGCACTTTTGCCTTATAAATTTGTCATTTTTTTCTTATAGATTTGTAATTTTTTATGTAAATTGGGAATTTTTTCCTTTATAAATGTGACTTTTCCATTAATTGGCTTTTTTTCCATATAAATTTTGCATTTTTTTTTCCAATAAATTGACAGTTTTTTCCTATAAATTTGCAATTTTTTACAGGTAAATTTGCAGCATTTTTCTTATAAATGTGACACTTTTTTTGCATAAATTATCATTTTTTTCCCCATAACTCTGCAATTTTGTTTCTTATGAATGTCCATTTTTTTAACATGCAAATTTACAACTTTTTCCTCTAATCAGATTTTTTTCTCTTTAAATTTGCATCTTTTTTCCATGTAGTTTTGTGATTTTTTTTTTTACATGTAAACTTGATGTGATTTTTCTCATGTAAACCTGTGACTTTTATGTTAATTAGCGTGTGAACTTGTGACCTGCTGTAACCAGCGTTGGATGCCAAACCTCAACACTTTGCACAGAAATTTAGATTTTTTTCCTCATAAATTAGATTTTTTTCTTCTTAAATTTGCAGCTGTCATTACATGTGAATTTTGAACTTTTTTTCCTTGTGATGTCGAACTTTTTGTCATAAATTTGACATTTTCTTGCAAACTTTCATCTTTCTAAAAAAGGTTCAAATTTTCTCCTGTAAATTTGTGCCATTTTTCCCTCATATGTTTGCAACTGTTTTTCTTATAAATTAGCAACTTTTTTCTCAAAATTTTTCTACCTTTTTCTCATAAATTTAGTTTTTATCTTTCTTAAATTTAAATATTTTTCTCATGTAAATTTTTCAGCATTTTCTTTGTAAATTTGTGACTTGTATCTCATAACTGTTGGTCATTTTTCTCCATGTAAATGTTGCTCATTGGTGAGCGACCGTGAGGCCCAGCCCTGTTCTCTCCTGCCACATGTCCATTTGCAGCTTTTGCCTCATAAATTCTGGCCGTTCTTCTTGCACATTTCTGACTTCTCTCCTGTAAATGTTTCCCTCGTCAGTTTATAAGGTCATTTAGACATTTTACAAGCCAACATGACGGGAAGCTTCTGGTGTTTTCTCAGAGTCCCCGCTCTGGAGCAGGAGCTAAAAATATTCCTGCTCCTCTCAGAGGAACTCCAGCTGGTGGTCGCCGACACTGAAAAGGTTCCTGTGGTGGGAACACGGCTAATGAGGCTCGGCGGGAGCCGCGTTCTGCTCTGATTTGTTCCAGAAACATCACAGTTAAAACTGCTTTACTTCTGCACCATGATGGAGGTTGGTGGTGGACTCCGCAGCTGCTGAACCTTCACTACGGTGACTAACGGACGGGCCGCCGATCACCAGCAGAGGGAGCGGTTGCTGCTCCACGCCGCCGTCACACGGCCTCAGCGCCGGCGTCGCGACCTTCACCATGAGGGAGCCGGAAACATGATCAGGGCTGAGATGAAGGAGGAGCAGGTGGTGATTTGTTTTTCACACATTTAGCAGGAGGTACGAATGCATAAATGTAAATTAGGGACAAATTTACGAGAGTCAGGGTGCAAACGTCAAATAAAAGATGCCAGTTTAGCAATCCGAGTTAAGTCACTAATTACAACTGCATGAAATGAGTAACACGGCGTCCAGATGAATGTTACAAATTTACAGAAAAAAGTTAAAAATTTACAAGAAAAAACATGCACTTTGATGAGAAAAAAAGCTGCAAATTTTTGATAAATGTTGCAAATCTAGCAGAAGAAAGCTGCAAATTTATGAGAATTTTTTTTTTTTTTTTTTAGAACAAAGTTCCAAATCTAGAAAGAAAAGCTAATTTACAGGAAAAAAGTTGCAAATCTTTGAGAAATATGCTGCAAATATATGGAGAAAATTGCAAATGTGGGAGGAAGAAAATGCTAATTTACTGTGAAAAAAACTTCAACTTTGAGACGTGACAAAGTTGTGAGGGAAAAACTTGCAAATCTACAGGAGAAAAGTCACAAGTTTGACAAGAAAGTTGAAACTTTGGAACAAAAAACTTAACTTTTGAGAAACGTTGAAAATCTATCAGAAAAAAGTGAGATTTTAGAGAAGAAAAAAAGCTTGTTTATGGAAAAATCCTGCAAATTTGTCTGATTTTTTTCTGCTTAAGACAGTTGAGTGACTTCCTCCTTCAGCTCCGTCAGACAATGAAAATCTTTGTGGTGATGCTGGGGGACGTTCTCTTTTTTCAGGGGGGGTGAACTTGAACATCAAACTTTTCTCTCGTAAATAAAAATAACTGTATTAAATTAGCTTTTCACTCAAATTTGGTTCTTTTTTTTTGATAAATTTTGCACCTTTTTTCCTCAGAATTTCAGACTTTTCTTGTATTTTGCTACATTTTTCTTGTAAGTTTTTTTCAGGTTGTTTTCTTGTCAAATTGACTTTTCATGTAAATTTTTTTTGCAGATTTGCAGTTCTTCTGGCACTTTCAAACTTCTTCTTGTACTTTTTCTTTAATCTTTATTAAAAGTAAGTTTACAAGTTTTCTCCTAATTTTTCCTTAAGTATTAATTTGGCATTGTAACTTTGAAAGTTTCCTTGAACACTGTCTTGTTTGACTTGTAATCATCAAAGCTCTGCGCTGTGGCGCCCCCTGCTGCTGTGGCGCCCCAGGTTGCCGACCCCCTGCTGCAGTGTAGCGTATATGGGCCGTTTGATTTTGCCCCATGCAGCTGCTGAAGCTTTGTTTGGTGGATGAGCCCTCGCTCCCCCCGATGGCAGCGCTGCTCTCCACTTCTGACGTGACGGGTTCAGGCCTGCTTTGACGGCCCTGCCATGGAGCGTCCTGGCTGTCGACTGCCAGACGCTCAGCTAACGGGTGTGGTGCAGGCTTCAGTGAGCGCAAGATGGCTTTATCTCGTTTATTTGTTCCAACACCACAAGTAACATGACATACATTCATGAAAACACTGGTTGGTACAGACGTCTGTACATTGGTGTTAACGTGAAACAGAATGAAATACGTATGTGTCATTAATAACATGACATAACAAAAATCATTTTTTTGTAAGTTATGTGTTTTTTCAACTGATTTAAGACAATTTTGCACCGCTGAATCCCAAAATGACATCAGTTTCTCTCCATCAGGTCAGGCTTTTATGTTAAGTTGTACAGCAGTTGTACAGTTGTACTGTACATTGAATAGTAGACACTAATAAAGGTCAGTACATGTAAATTGAATGTTAAGTCATCATTGTTCAAAATTCAGAGAATTTCAAGAAATAAAGAATTTTGCATCACATAAAGTGAAAATACCCGTACATGTGAACAAAAACATAAAAAACAGGTGGCCACAGTTCAAGAAGTTGACCTGATTGAGCAAAACCAGTGAGATTTTTGGATTCAGCACATCAACATTGTCCTAAATCAGCTAAAAAACTGAGACAATAAATCTGGTGTTGACCACTGATTTATAACCACCATGCTTAACTTAGCACAAGCTAGCATTAACTCCGACTTAGCTTGTCAGCACTGTTGGCAGCAACCGAAAGGTAACTTGACTTAAAGGGGGGGGGACCGGAGCCGATGCCAGCATCGTGGGGGGAGGCAGGTACATGTTGGACAGATCAACATGTATTACTAATTTTAATTCTAATATGATAACACTGAGCAGCTTTTTTCATTTGCATCTCCACCCCCCCCCCCCCCAAAAAAAAGGTTTACATGTAAATGTGGTCCTGGGGAAGCAAGGAACAAGTTTTGTGGCCCTCGCTGCCACCAACGTTGCCCATCCCTGCTGTCCTGCTCAAAAACAATACTTTCATTAAACCACCAGAGGGCGCCAAACTACATGAAACAATGTCATGAGGGTTGCTCAACTCTATAAAATAGAGTAGAATAAGCTTCATTGTCATCGTACAGTACTGCAGTACAACGAGAATAAAGGCATAGTAGTGGTCCTCCAGCATCATGGCGGTCAGAATGACGGTCGGTAGCAGACTTGGGTTCAACTTCAGCCTTGCTTGTCTTCCTGCAGCTTCTTTGTTTTATAGCAGAGACGCAAAGTCAAAAACAGGAAGATTTTTCTGCTCAAATGAAAATCAACAGCCATAATTTTGTGCCTTTATATCATCATAACTTGCCAGCCTTTTGCTTCACTTTGCATTTGTCTTAATTTTTGTGTTTATTTCCACAGCAGAACAACTGACCCCCCATGTTTACTGAGTCTGAATGTGTGTCTGAGAACCAATAAAACATGTATGAACTCTTGGCAGTGGTCTGATTTTTCTGGTGTCCACGCATCCCGACGGGGCCCGATTTGCTGGTTCTAGTTTGGTCCTTGATAACAGCTGACTGATGCTCCACCTGTGCACGTCTGTGATGAACCAGCCTGGAGACGGCCACTGTGCACACCGCTGTATACAGTTAGGCCCAGAAATATTTGGATAGTGACACAATCTTCATGATTTGGGCTCTGCATGCCACCACATTGGATTTGAAATGAAACAACTACAACGGAATTGAAGTGCAGACTTTAAGGTTTAATTCACAGGGTCGAACAAAACTATATGATTAAACATGTAGGAATTGTAGCTCCTCATTTCAGGGGCTCAAAAGTAATTGGACAAATAAACATAACCCTAAGTAAAATGTTACTTTTCAATATTTTGTTGAGAATCCTTTGCAGGCAATGACTGCCTGAAGTCTGGAACCCATGGACATCACCAAATGCTGGGTTTCCTCCTTTGTGATGATTTGCCAGGCCTTTACTGCAGCTGTCTTCAGTTGTTGCTTGTTTGTGGGTCTTTCTGCCTTAAGTTTTGTCTTGAGCAAGTGAAATGCATGCTCAATTGGGTTGAGATCTGGTGATTGACTCGGCCATTGCAGAATATTCCACTTTGTTGCTTTAAAAAACTCCTGGGTTGCTTTTGCAGTATGTTTTGGATCATTGGTGAAGCGCCATCCAATCAACTTTGCTGCATTTGGCTGAATCTGAGCAGAAAGTATATCCCTATACACTTCAGAATTCATCCGGCTGCTTCTGTCTTTTTTTTTTTTTTTTTTGTTACTTATTTGTACCCGTAGGTAGATTTGGTTTGCAGTCTGGTGACAAGCCACCGGCTGCTGGTCGCTGCGTGCGCAAGCGCCCTAAACCTACATGTTTTTGGTATGCGGGAGGAAACCGGAGAAATCCCGGAGTAAACCCGCGCAACACGGGGAGAACATGCAAACTCCACACAGCTCACTGTTGGTCGGGGGCTGGGATCGAACCCACGATCTCATGATCCCCGCGGTCCCCCGGCCGAGGGTAAAACTGTGCTGCCACAGTGCTAAACCACTGCGCCACCGTGCACCCCAGTTTTGTCACATCATCAATAAACACAAGTGACCCAGTGCCATTGGAAGCCATGCATGCCCATGCCATCACACTGCCTCCACCATGTTTTACAGAAGATGTAGTGCTTTGGATCATGAGCTGTTCCAATTTTTCTCCAAACTTTCTTCTTCCCATCATTCTGGTGCAGGTTGATCTTAGTCTCATCTGTCCAAAGAATGCTGTTCCAGAACTGGGCTGGCTTCTTCAGGTGTTTTTTGGCAAAGTCAATTCTGGCCTTTCTATTTTTAGGCTGATTCATGGTTTGCACCTTGTGGTGAATCCTTTGTATTTACTCTCATGAAGTCTTCTCGTTATGGTAGACTTAGATACTGATACACCTACTTCGTGGAGAGTGTTCTTCACTTGAGTGGATGTTGTGAAGGGGTTGTTCTTCACCATGGAAAGGATTCTGTGATCATCCACCACTGTTGTCACTGTTGTCACTGTTGTCACCACTGTTGTCGCGTCATTGGATGCGCCTAACGTGCGCGTCTTATGTCAAGTCAAATTCCTTGTGTGTTTACTTGTAAATATACTTGGCAATAAAGCTGATTCTGATTCTGATTCTGATTCTGTCTTCCATGGACGTCCAGGCCTTTTTGAGTTCCCAAGCTCAGCAGTGCACTCTTTTTTTCTCAGAATGAACCAAACTGTTGATGTGGCCACTCCTAACATTTCTGCTATCTCTCTGATGGATTTCTTCTTTTTTTTTTTCCAGCCTCAGGATGGTCTGTTTCACCTCCATTGAGAGCTCCTTTGACCGCATGTTGTGTGTTCACAGCAACAGCTTCCAAATGCAAACGCCACACCTGGAATCAACTCCAGACCTTTTAACTGCTTAATTGATGACAGGTTAACGAGGGAAGAGCCCATGCAGCCTTGTTACTTTTTTTTTTGCAGCCTTCTGAGTCAATTGTCCAATTACTTTTGGTCCCTTGAAAAAGAGGCGGCTACGTATTAAAGAGCTGTAATTCCTAAACCCTTGCTCCAATTTGGATGTGAATACTCTCAAGTTACAGCTGAGAGTCTGCACTTTAAGCCCATATTGATTATATAAATGTATCCTGAATATGTTTTCGTAAACAGCTAAAATAACAAAACTTGTGTCACTGTCCAAATATTTTTGGGTCTAACTGTATGTGCTTCTCTTTGTCTGCCAGGCCAAACTTAAATTGTTTTTTTCTTCTAAATTACAACTTTTTTCTTGTGAATATGCAAGTTTGTATCATAAATTTGCCACTTTTTCTTGTGAATCTGATTTTTTTTTCTTGTAAATTTTAACCCCTTAGCATTCCAGCCAATGTAAAACATCCCAGGATGGTGGAATGTTGAGTTTAAACTTTTCTTTCCTTGGATAATTTCACTCGTTTCTTGTAAGTTTGCTAGTTTTTAGCAAATTTGCAACTTTTTTCCTTGTGATTTTGCAACTTTTATCATAAATTTGAACCTAATTTCATTTCAATTTCCTATTTTTTATCATGAATTTACAACTTATTTCTCATAAACTTGCTACTTTTTCTTTTAAACTTGTGATTTTTTTTCATTAGCCTTTTGTTCTTATTAAAGACAAAAATAGGAGATGTTTTTACCTTCTTTACATGTTTCGACTGTTCACTGCAGCCTTCATCAGAAGAGTCAGCTGATTGCTGCCAGGTGTCATTTTATCAGCTGACCTTCGTAGGCGGGGCCAGCCCAGCAGACCTGTCAGATCCACCATCAGATGGTCTCTGGAGAATGTGGTCCCAGGTGTGGGAAAGCATAAAGGCTCCCTCATCTCGGTTCATGGTGTCTTTTCCCCGCTTCCTGATTTCTATGGCCTCCTTGATCCAGCGTTTGTGTCTGTTGCTCTCTGATCCAATAATTTTTGCGTTGTCCCAGTCCATGATGTGATTATTTCTTTTGCAGTGATCTGATGTTGCTGATTTTGTTTCTTGTTCTGCCTTTTCTTTTTGTGATCTTGTGAGTCGTCCTTGTGTTTCCTTCTCACATTCCTTCTGGTGTTCTTCTTGTGGTGAATGATCTTCCAGTTTCTCCAATGTAGGTTTTGTTGCATGATCTGCATGATATTTCATATATTACATTGCATTTTTGTCTTATTCTGTTCTGTCCTTGGGGTGTTCTAATAACTGTCTTAATTTTTTGTGTGGTTTTACTGCTGTTTATTTTGTATTTTTTCATGATCCTTTGAATTGGTTCCGTGATCCCTCGGATGTATGGTATAGTTATGGTGTCCTTGTTTTTGATTTCAGCTTTTGTTCTGTGTCTCGTTTCCTGTTTGTTTCCTTTGTTTCTGACTTGCCGTTTCTCTTTGTTTATGGCCCATACTGGGTATTGGCAGCGTGTGAGTGCACGTTTTATGTGGTCAGATCCACCAAGACGGTCCTAAACGGGGCCGGCTCAGTGGATCTGACAGGTCTGCTGGGCTGGCCCCGCCCTATGAAGGTCAGCTGATAAAATGACACCTGGCAGCAATCAGCTGACTCTTCTGATGAAGGCTGCAGTGAACAGTCGAAACATGTAAAGAAGGTAAAAACATCTCCTTTCTATTTTTGTCTTTAATAAGAACAAAAGGTAAATAATTAAAAGACAAAATGAACCCACTCAAGCTAGTCTGTAATTTTTTTCGTTTAAATTTAAATTTTTCTCAAATTTGTTAATTTTAATGTAAATTTTAAACTTCTTGTAAACTTGATTGTTTTCATACAAGTTTTAAACTTTTTTCCTCTTAAATTTGTGACAATTTCTTATAAATTTGCTATTTTTTTCTCTTAAATTTCTAGCTTTTGTAAATTTAATATATCAGAGTAAATCGGCAACTTTTTCTGAAAACTTTTTTCTCATAAATTGGCAACTTTTTGCTGTAATTTTGCAACATTCATTTGGTCGTTGGGTAAATTTTACATTGTGTTTCTTCATGGTTAAATGTACGCCCATGTAGATGCAGTGACTGTGAAATTAGTTTCTTTTGTCTCCTGGAGAGGGACTGCAGCTTGACCTACTCTGGAGTTGCCCCGGGTGAGAGGTGGAGAGCAGGGGTGGGTATTCTTGTATCGCCCCACCTTGCTGCCTCTATATTGGAGTTTTCCCCGGTGGATGAAAGTGTTGCTTCCCTGCACCTTCAGGTTGGGAAATGGGTCCTGACTATCATTTGTGCCTATGCACCAAGTGATGGTTCAGAGTACCCACCCTTTTTGGAGTCTCTGACTGGGGTGCTGGAGGGTGCTCCTCTTGGAGACTCCATTGTCCTACTGGGGGACTTCAATGCGCATGTGGGCAACGACAGTGAAACCTGGAGGGGGGTGATTGAGAGGAGGAGCCTGCCTGATCTGAACCCGAGTGGTGTTCAGTTATTGGACTCTGTGCTAACCACAGTCTGTCCATAACAAACACCATGTTCAAGCATAAGGGTGTCCATATGTGCACCTGGCACCAGGACACCCTAGGTTGCAGGTTGATGATCGATTTTGTTATCGTGTCATCAGACCTGCGACCATATGTCTCGGACACCCAGGTAAAGAGAGGTGCAGAGCTGTCAACTGATCACTACCTGGTGGTGAGTTGGATCCAATGGCAGGGGAGGAAGCCATTCAGACCTGGCAGACCCAAATGTATAGTGAGGGTGTGCTGGGAACGTCTGGCTGAGGCCCCTGTCCAGGAGGTCTTCAACTCCCACCTCCGGAAGAATTTCATGTCTCCAGACTCCCTCAGAATGTGGTTGGAGTCTGAATGGTTCAAGTTCCTTTATTTGTACCCGTAGGTAGATTTGTTTTGCAGTCAGGTGACATCCATATTTACAAGCCACAATTACATTCAACATAGGCACAAACACAGGCACACATGAAGCTGACTATAAACATGATAAAAAATACTCAAGGCTCCATCAATCAGGATATAAAGACAAAGAGATGAGAGAAAAACAAAGAGATAAGAGAGAAGGATCATATTAAAAAGTTAAAGACTAGTCAAAGAGGTTAAAAACTCAAAAGTCTAAAACCCAATAAAAGATTTAGAACCCAAATAAAAAACCTACAAAAATAAGTAAATATAAAATGAAATTAATAAATAGATAACTAAATTATGTGCAATATATTGTTACAACTTGTTCAACTCTTTGACAGCAGCAAGAACAAAGCTGTTTTTGTAGCGCTGGGTTTTACATTTTGGGACAGCAAACCTCCATCTGGAGGGAAGAAGCTGAAAGTTGCAGTGCAAAGGGTGGGAGTCATCATTTAAAATGGAGGTAGCCATCCTCTGTACCTGTCTGGCGTACAGGGATGTCAGGCTCAGCTGTGACTCACCAAGCAAACGACTGGACCATCTAACTATCTGATCCAAGGATTTCCTCTGTTTCAGTTTTATCTGACCAAACCATGACACTAAAGAAAAGGATAAAACAGATTCAATAAAAGCCCGATAAAACATTGTCATTATGGTTCGGTCAATTTGGAAGCGTGCAAGTTTCCTCAAGCAATGCAAATGTTGCTGACCCTTTTTGCACACCCTTTCACAGTTCTCTTCAAAGTTTAAATTACTATCAATAATCATCCCAAGATATTTGTAGGGTTGCACACATTCGGTGGTCTGGCCTTTTAGTACGGTGACTCCGTGCCTGGGAGTTTTCCTCCTAAAGTCAATAATCATATCTTTAGTTTGATGAATGGGCCATGTTCTCCACCTCCATTGTTGAAGCAGCTGTCCAGAGCTGCGGCCGCAAGGTTATTGGTGCATCTCGTGGTGGCAACCCCCCACCCAAGTGGTGGACAGCAGTGGTCGGGGTGGGGGGCGTCAAGCTGAAGGAGTCCTATCAAGCTTGGTTGGCTTGTGGGACTCCTGAAGCAGCTGAGGTGTACCAGCAGGCCAAGCAGAGTGCAGCTCGGGTGGTTGCAGAAGCAAAATCTCGGGTATGGGAGGAGTTTGCTGAGACCATGGAACAAGACTTTCGGTCGGCCTCGAAGAGATTCTGGCAAACTGTTCAGCAACTCAGCAGGGGGAAGCAGCTCCCAGTCCACACTGTGTACGGTGCAGATAGGGCACTGCTGACTTCAACTGGGGATATTATCGAGCGGTGGAAGGAATACTTCGAGGATCTCCTCAATCCCTCTGACATGCCTTCTACAGAGGAAGCAGAGCTTGTGGGCGAGGGGGATGACTCACCCATCACAGGGATTGAGGTCACCGAAGTGGTTAAAAAAAACTCTTTGGTGGCTGGGCCCCGGGGGTGGACAAGGTTTGCTCTGAGTACTTCAAGGCCGTGGATGTTGTAGGGCTGTCATGGTTGACACGCCTCTGCAATATTGCGTGGAAGTCGGACAGCACCTTTGGCATGGCAAACCAGAGTGGTGGTTCCTCTTTTTAAAATTGGGGACCGGAGGGTGTGCTGCAACTTTAGAGTGATCACACTCCTCAGCTTCCCTGGGAAGGTCTATGCCAAGGCACTGGAGAGGAGAGTCCAGCCGTTGATCGAACCTCAGATTCAGGAGGAGCAATGTGGTTTTCGTCAAGGCCGTGGCACATTGGACCAGCCCTTTACCCTCTGGAGAATCCTCGAGGGCTCGTGGGAGTTTGCCCAGCCAGTTAACATGTGTTTTGTGGACTTGGAGAAGGCATTCGACCGCATCCCTCGTGGTCTCACAAGAGATCACGCTTGTTAAGAGCTATCCGGTCTCTATACGACTGTTACAAGAGTTTGGTTCGTATTGCCAACACCCAGTCAAACATGTTTCCAGTGAGAGTTGGACTCCACCAGGGCTGCCCTTTGTCACCGATCCTGTTCATAATTTTTATGGACAGGATTTCTAGGTGCCTGGGATCAGTCCGCCAAGGTCTCCGCCTTTGACCGCCACCTAATCCACATAGCACCGGACCCCCATGATCCCTCCTGCAGGTGGTGAGCCTACTGGAGGGTGGACTCATGTAACTCCTTCGGGCTGAGCCTGGCCGGGTCCCATGGGTAGGAACCCGGCCACCAGACGCTAGCCATCGAGCCCCTCCCCCAGGTAAGAACGAGATCGCGGATACAAGCGGCTGAAATGAGCTTTCTCCGTAGGATTGCTGGACTCACCCTCAGAGATAGGGTGAGGAGCTCAGTCATCCAAGAGAGGCTCAGAGTAGAACCGCTGCTCCTCCACATTGAAAGGAGCCAGTTGAAGTGGTTTGGGCATCTGATCAGGATGCCTCCTGGACGCCTCCCACTTGAGGTGTTTTGGGCACGTCCCACTGGGAGGAGACCCCGGAGCAGACACGGGACTCGCTGGAGAGACTACGTCTCCCAGCTGGTCTGGGAATGCCTTGGTATCCTCTCTGAAGAGCTGGAGCAGGTGGCTGGGGAGAGGGAAGTCTGGGCTTCTCTGCTTGAGCTGCTGCCTCCGCAACCCAGACCTCCGGAAAAGCAGTAGAAGATGGATGGATGGATGTTTTTCATCCTTCATCAGAAAACACAGAAATGTCTCTTAAAAAAACACTGAAATTGTTCAGTCACACATTTTCTGTGTAATCTACGTTGACTTTTCTGTCGTGAACCATCAAATAAATCCAGTAAACATGGAACCCAGCCTTTCAACTCAGACTTGTCCTCGAGGCGAAGATGCTGATCTGTGGACATGTGGAGCGGCTCACATGATGGTGCTGTGACTGTCTTCTGAGGCCTGTAGCGGTGGAACATGGGAGGGACTCCACTGTCTTCAGTCCATGTCAGGCTCGCTGCCCTCAGTGTGAGGAGGATCAGGTTCTCCGTCCGTCCGTCCAGACTCCTGTTGGACGTGGAGCAGCAGGCCAAATCGTAGAAGATGGGACTCCTCGGTAGGGTTTGAAGCTTGGTCACATTTTATTTCTATTAAAGAAATTCCTTGCATCCATAACAGCAGTCAGAACTTCTTCTGGGTTAAAAAACTAAAACTAAACTTGTGCTTCAAGTGAAGGTCAAACAGGTGAGTCAGGAGAAGAAATTCTGTCAACATCACGAGCACAACATGTCTTCATTTTTTATATTATATATGATTATATTTAATGGTTTTTACTTTTAAAAATTTACATTTTTCTTGTAAACTTGCAAATTTTTCTGAAAGTGACAAGTTTTTTCTCATAAATGTAGAATTTTTTTTTTCTGTAAAATCTGCATTTGTTTACACTTAAATTTGTGACTTTTTTTCTGAAGAAATTATAACTTTTTTCTCATGAATTTGCAACTTTTCTCTGTAAAATTTGGATTTTTTTAACTTAAATTTCCAGCAGTTTTCTGAAAACAGTGCAACTTTTTTCTTATAAAGTTGAATTTTTCCACATAAATTTCAAACTTTTTCCACATAAATTTGCCACATTTCTCCTCATAAAGTTGCATTTTTTTTCTCATTAATTAGATAACTTTTCCTCAAATTTTTCTTATTGATTTTTGACTTTTGTTCAAAATTTACATTTTTCTTGCAAATTTTCTCCATAAATTAGCTTTTTTCTGTCAGAATTGTGTTTAAACTCCCTAAATGTGCAAAACATTTTCAACTAAACAGAAAAATGTGTAAATCTCCAACTTTTTCCCTTGTAAATATGTGAGTTATTACGAGTCCGACGGGCGTGACATCGTCACAGAGATTTCTTGAATTATAAGTAGAGTGATTATTTTCATCCAGGCCGCTAGTGTTGAGACCAGAGTTCAGCAGGTCTTGGTCCTCTTACTGGGAAACTCTGGCCTTGACTACAACACTACAGGCAGAAGAGCCACATCACGCCCTGGAGCCACAGATTGCAGACCTCTAGTCTAATATATGCTGTGCTGGATTTTTTGTTTGTACCATTAAATGTCCCTTTTATCTGGTGAAGAAAGAAAAAGCTGTGGTCCCAAAGATGCATATTTGGTAAAGTTTATTTCCACCTCTGCCAAGAAGGGAAAAGTGTCGTGTCGTCACACACAGACGAGCCATGAGAAGCTTCAGCGTTACAGTCAGAGGGCAGAGCTTTTACCACTGAGACAAACGGCTCAGGATTGCTTTGAGACAGCTGAGTGTTCTGTCTTCAAGGCTTCAGGGAATCAGTTGGTGCCTGAACGTTCCACAACATTTGAGGACAAGCACTGAGTGTGAGCTCAATTATTACAGGATGGCCAGACAATTAAAAAAAAAAATCCATAATGGCATGCAATAAATGAATCTTTGACAATCCCCAACTACTGATCACAATGCCAACGTTTCAGGGCTTGCTTCACCATATGAGAGAGAAAACCCTGTTTTATATTTCAGTGGTAGCTATCTTTGTAGGGGAAAATTCTCCCACGGCTTTGAATCAGGATAACTGGACTGTCTTATCTTAGGGCTGGGTGATACAACAAATATATTAGTTATATTGATACATTCTGCTATGCGCGATACATAAAATGTCTTTACTGCCAACCTCAAGCATTGTCGCGGCAGTGTAAGCTGTCAGCTTCTCTCTCCTCTCCTCTCACACAGCTGCACTCAGCACCCCCCTTCCACCCACATTCCCGCTCTGCATTTCATTTCAGGGTCATTGCCAGGTCTGTTCTTTTCCTGCAATTTTTTTCTTTAGAAAGTGCTTCTTTTGAGCCTGTTTTTGTGGAGCAGAGGCACTTGTGTTTTATGCGCAATCTGGCAACACTGGCAAAGCACGGGGAGGGGGCAAAAATGAAATGACACACAGCTGCAGTGGAAGCAGACTTGAATGAAAGGAGAAAAAAGCACCAGCTCTGTTCTCTGGCAGTGGCTCGGACTTCAGAAGGTTAAAAACAAAACAAAATACAGCTTTGTGCAAATTATGTCACGGTACCATTAATTTATTTCACCACTTGAGATGTCATCCACTATAAAATGAAGAATGCATTAAGAATCACTCTCAACATCCCAGGTAGCACTGACAAAAAAAAATAAAAAAAAATAAAGGAACCAGCCCTAAGAAAACGTCTATACGGCTTCTTCATTTGGAAAATTTATCCCATACAACAAAAGTGCAAAATAGAAACCGATCACAACCGCAGTCTGTTAGGTATGGAAATACTAACAAATAGACAGCATGGGCGTGACATCAGACACACGGATGATGTCAGTGCACCATGCCCATTTAGGACTGTTGGCAGGAGCCTCCATACAGCCACAGCCTGCAAATAGCATAGGGATAGCTTGCATGTTTGCCACTATTCATGTGTACTCATTTTGTACCCTATAATAAAGTTTGGGTTCAGTACAACTCCTGCCTCCACTGCCCTGCTTTCCAGACATAACACAATCACAAATTATACTGCCAAAGACATGACCTTTATTGTTAACAGCATGACCAAACAGAAACAGTGGACTTTAATTTATATGGTTTTAAAATAGCTTTCTCTAGAATTCTTGCTTAATGCACTTTTTTTTAATAACCGGAGTGGTGGCCTAGTTGGTAGAGCACCTGCCCCACAACTGGGAGGTCGTGGGTTCAAATTCTGTCTGGATCATACCAAAGACCATAGAAAAATGGTACTTTCTGCCTTCTAGCTTGGTGCCTCAGTGTAATGGACCGGGGAAAGGAAAGTTAATGCACAGAGCTACCAGAGGACTGACCCCCCTCCCCCCACTATAACTTTCACTCCTCACAGTAGCTGTGTGGCCGAGGGTCAGAGAAATGGAGATAGGTGCCGCCCCACACACCACATGGTGTCCCACATGTTGTGGAAGGGGGCACTTTTTTATTGTGTTGGGTCCTTTTTTGTTTAGTTTTGTTTGTAATGGTTTGATTACAGGCCATGATAGGAAGGCTGACCATTATTTGTTCTGGCTGGTTGCAAATTTGAGTATGGTTATATACTGCTTTAATAAAGTTTGCTAATATACAGTGGGGCAAAAAAGTATTTAGTCAGCCACCAATTGTGCAAGTTCTCCCACTTAAAAGATGAGAGAGGTCTCCAATTTTCATCATAGGTATACCTCAACTATGAGAGACAAAATGAGAAAAAAAAAAATCCAGAAAATCACATTGTCTGATTTTTAAATAATTTATTTGCAAATTATGGTGGAAAATAAGTATTTGGTCGCCTACATACAAGCAAGATTTCTGGCTCTCACAGACCTGTAACTTCTTCTTTAAGAGGCTCCTCTGTCCTCCACTCGTTACCTGTATTAATGGCACCTGTTTGAACTCATTATCAGTATAAAAGACACCTGTCCACAACCTCAAACAGTCAGATTCCAAACTCCACTATGGCCAAGACCAAAGAGCTGTCAAAGGACACCAGAAACAAAATTGTAGACCTGCACCAGGCTGGGAAGACTGAATCTGCACTCACTCCATGGGGTCAAAATGATCACGAGAACGGTGAGCAAAAATCCCAGAACCACACAGGGGGTCCTAGTGAATGACCTGCAGAGAGCTGGGACCAAAGTAACAAAGGCTACCATCAGTAACACACTACGCCGCCAGGAACTCAAATCCTGCAGTGCCAGACGTGTCCCCCTGCTTAAGCCAGTACGTGTCCAGGCCCGTCTGAAGTTTGCTAGAGAGCATTTGGATGATCCAGAAGAGGATTGGGAGAATGTCATATGGTCAGATGAAACCAAAATAGAACTTTTTGGTAAAAACTCAACTTGTCGTGTTTGGAGGAGAAAGAACACCATATCTACTGTCAAGCATGGGGGTGGAAACCTCATACTTGGGGGCTGTTTTTCTGCAAAGGGACCAGGACGACTGATCCGTGTAAAGGAAAGAATGAATGGGGCCATGTATCGTGAGATTTTGAGTGAAAACCTCCTTCCATCAGCAAGGGCATTGAAGATGAAACGTGGCTGGGTTTTTCAGCATGGCAATGATCCCAAACACACCGCCCGGGCAACGAAGGAGTGGCTTTGTAAGAAGCATTTCAAGGTCCTGGAGTGGCCTAGCCAGTCTCCAGATCTCAACCCCATAGAAAATCTTTGGAGGGAGTTGAAAGTCCGTGTTCCCAGCGACAGCCCCAAAACATCACTGCTCTAGAGGAGCTCTGCATGGAGGAATGGGCCGAAATACCAGCAACAGTGTGTGAAAACCTTGTGAAGACTTACAGAAAACGTTTGACCTCTGTCATTGCCAACAAACGGTAGATAACAAAGTATTGAGATGAGCTTTTGTTATTGACCAAATACTTATTTTCCACCATAATTTGCAAATAAATTCTTTAAAAATCCTTCAATGTGATTTTCTGGATTTTTTTTCCGCTCATTTTGTCTCTCATAGTTGAGGTATACCTATGATGAAAATTGGAGACCTCTCTCATCTGTTAAGTGGGAGAACTTGCACAATTGGTGGCTGACTAAATACTTTTTTGCCCCACTGTATATATTAGCAAACTATAAATACAGTATCTCACAAAAGTGAGTATGCCCCTCACATTTTTGTAAATATTTTATTATAGCTTTACATAGGACAACACGGAAGATATGACACTTTGATACAATGTAAAGTAGTCAGTGTACAGCTTGTATAACAGTGTAAATTTGCTGTCCCCTCAAAATAACTCAACACACATCCATTAAAGGTCTGATGACACGTTCTTGACTTCCTCTAATTTTTCAACACATAATACAATATTACGAAAAAGGTTGGTCTGTGCAGTTCTAAGTCAGACTTTTTTTCACGCGAATATCCGACATTTTCATGAGCGCATCGTCACCCATTGCATCAGTGGCTGGAAAAACCCCGGGCCATGTTGTAACGTCATCGACGGAACACAGCGCTTGGCTGCCCATTGTACACACAGTAGTAGTAGTAGTAGATTAGTTTATTTGACAGGGACAGTGCAATAAACATAGACAATTAATCAAAGACAATCAATCTGATGTGTTGCACATAGAGTGTATAGCTATTAGCTAATTTGCAACTCTTGTCCCTGGATGGGCTTTAGAAAAAAGAATCAAGATAAAAATATACACAATAACCACATACATCAATGCAGAAAAATTATAAATACACAATTATAAATATTATAAATATTATAAATACACAAATATAACAGCCTGACTCACCTTTAACATAAATATTATAAATACACAAATATAACAGCCTGACTCACATTTAACACATATAACATAACTCACATTTGCCTATTTCAGGCCTTCCTCCCTCCGTCACTCACTATAAACAAACACATTTATTCCTTCCCTTCATTCACTCTCACTTTGCAGACAAATAATTCATACATGAGTACATTCTTGTTTATTTTTCAGCCAGTTTTTAACATTTTTAGTGAATGTTTTAAAGTCCATTATTATTTTAATTTCATTTGGCATTGTGTTCCAGATGTGACTGCCCTTTATAGAGAAAGCTGTTTGTCCAAATGTGGTTCTGCGGTGGAATATTTTACAGTTATTGTTAACAGAACTCCTGGTGGCTCTGCTGCTGTCCTGTCTTTGGACGAAACCAGCAAGTGGCTCGGGTGCTGATTTATGGAAACATTTGAACGTTAATTTCAGAAGACAGAGGTCAATGAAGCTCTCAAAACTCAATAGGTTGTATTTTTTTTAAAACATTACAGTGATGCCACCTAATGGGCTTTTTGTCCAAGATTTTTAGGGTTTGATTATATAATGAACCTATATGTCTTATTGTGGAAGGGGCTGCTTGAGCCCAGACTGTCAAACAGTATGATATATGAGAAAAAAACCATAGAATGCATATACAGTGCAGCTGCTTCGTAAGGTATGTAATATCTAATTAATTTAAAGCAGTTCAGATTTTTTTTTACTGTTTTTGAAATTTTCTTTATATGAAGATTAAATTTGAGTTGAGGATCTAGTACAATGCCAAGGTATTTGAATTCTGTAGCTAAACTGATGTCATGATCATGTATATTAACTTTAAAATGTTGCAGGTTACATTTTTTGATTGAAAAGCACATTGAGACTGTTTTCTGAAGGTTCAGCAATAGATGGTTCTTGAGGAGCCACTCTTGGACATCAACCATACTTGTAGACAGTACATCTGCAGCCTGTGCTGGAGTCTTGGCAGCTGTGTAAATAACTGCATCATCTGCATAAAGTTGGCATGTTGCAGCTGAGCAGTGTAACGGCAAGTCATTAATAAAATGCTGAAAAGTAAAGGACCAAGAATGGACCCTTGTGGGATACCCATGCGGTTGTTTAAAAATGAGGATTTATCCTGGTGCACTTTTACACACTGTTCTCTATTCTGGAGATAAGATGCAAACCATTCTAATGTATTTGGGGAGAAGTTAAAAGATACCATTTTGGATAAAAGCAAACTGTGGTTTACAGTATCGAAAGCCTTTTTGAGATCTAGAAAAACAGCTCCTACCACATTACCCCTGTCCAAGGACTGTTTGACGTTTTCAATAAGGCAACAATTTGCTGTTTCTGTTGAGTATCCTGGTCTAAAACCAAATTGATGTGGATGAAGAAGTTGACTGTCTTGTAAGTAGTCTATCAGCTGTGTAGCTACAACTTTTTCAAGAACCTTAGATAGGACTGGTAAGATAGAGATTGGGCGGTAATTGCATATATCGTCTTTACTGCCTGATTTATGAACTGGTATGACGACAGCTTTTTTCCAGCCAGATGGAAATGTACTAGACCTAATGGAGAGATTAATGAGATGAGTCAGTGGTTTGATTAATATTTTGCTGTGCATTTTGAGAAAGGAGGTGCTCATATTGTAGATATCACTAGTTTTTGAGTTTGACAGAGTTTTAACAATACCAGCAATTAACTTCTCATTTACCTCATCGATGTGAAAAGTATCTGTTGGGAGTATGGAATTTGTGTTGTTGAGCACATTTGGCAGCACAAAAATTTTTGTTAAGTCTTCCACAGAGCCCACAAAGTGTGAATTAAATTCATTTGCCAAAGTAGCCTTGTCACTGACGGTCTTGCCATTGATTCTAAGTTCCTTTACCCCCTTCTGATCGTTTTTTTTTTATTAGTTTAAGTTATTTAAATGCCTCCATAGGGAACTGTTGTTACCCTTTGCATGATCTATCAGTTTATTGTAATAAGATATTTTTGATTTTCGCAGCTCATGTACCACTTTATTTCTTAAACTTTTGTACACAAGGTGATCATTTTGTAGTTTGTAGTTTGTAGCACAGGATGGAAGCGGTTGAAAACATTGACGATGGTTCCAGCACATGTAGTCTGGAATTAGTTTGTGTTGTCCAATCTTCAGACGATTTATAGTTCTGAAGAATGGGATGACAATGAAGAATCTGGGGGCATCAAACCGTATAGGTTTGAGCCGTGCCAAGCGGGCATTGTACCTAGAGAGTCAGCCTCAGTGACAGTCAGCTGTTCATGTTTTGTGTGCATCATCTGCCGTGTTGTCAGCCAGCCAATATTGCCAACACTATCACGACATGTTAGCCACTCCACACAGCCGTGGTTCTGTTGCGCCCCTTGTAGCGATGTCGGCTCTGGGGCGCAACCGTGGTTAACATGTCTCCCCTCCACATTCGCTGGGCGATGTCAGCCCTGAACACCTACTGTTTGTGTTTCTGTGTATTTTTTGTAAGTCTTCACCTTTTTGGGAATTGTCTGTCGTTCTATATTAAATGTGCTGTGGTGAATCCTGTGCTTAAATCCTCATGTAAATCCTCGTTATTTACGCGTAAATCATCCCTCTCTGTACGCTCTTATGCAGGGCAGGGAAAGGGCACATGAAATAACGAAGGTTTAAGCGCAGGATTCACCACAGCCCATTTAATATAGAACGACAGACAATTCCCCAAAAGGTGAAGACTTACAAATAATAAGCAGAAACAAACGGTACGCGTTCGGGGCCGACATCACCCAGTGAATGTGGAGAGGAAACGAGTTAACCATGGTTGCGCCCCAGAGCCGACATCGCTTCAAGGACGCACAAGAACCACAGCTGTGTGGAGCGACTAACACGTCGCGAGACTGCTGAAAATACTGGCAGACTAACAGCACAGATGACAATACTATTGACCAGCAGTGTGTGTACATTTTGGCGGCTGTTTGCCATTAACGCACTGCTGGTGATGGTGTGATGACAAGCACCTGGGCGAGGACCGGGAAACATGATCAGTGGGAGGGGATTCAGCTGTTGATAATGACAGAGGGGACATGCTCGGACCGGCGTGCAATCAGAGAAAGTAGGTCAAAGCTGCGCGTAAATCCATTAATCCTTCCCTTCCTAGCGCTCCTCCTGCATAAAAGCACAGGAGGAACGTAGGCTAAAACAGTTGGAGCTGAAGCATGTGATGTGGTCTTTCACACATCACACGCTTTATCCAAGTCTGCAGCACAACGCGAAGGCATAGCCTTAAAATTAAAACAAGAAACCAGAGAAACTGTGAGCTACAAAGCTGCTGTTATTCCAGTCAGTAACACCAGAGTCCATTCTGTCGCTGACGTCATGGTGGTGCCTCCCTTAATTCGGTGGGCGGCTCCACAGTCCAGTCAGCGGCTGCTGTTTTTTGATGATAGGTGTGGTTGTAAATATTATGTTGATCATAGACAATGACTTTTGGGTTTACACAACATGCTAAAAAATGTCAAAAACATGTCATCAGCACTTCAATGTCTAAACCGCTGGCAACAAAAGTGAGTACACCCCTAAGTGAAAATGTCCAAATTGTGCCTAAAGTGTCAATATTTTATGTGGCCACCATTATTTTCCAGCACTGCCTTAACCCTCTTGGGCATGGAGTTCACTAGAGCTTCACAGGTTGCCACTGGAATCCTCTTCCACTCCTCCATGACAACATCATGGAGCTGGTGGATGTTAGACCCTGGACTCCTCCACCTTCCCTTTGAGGATGCCCCACAGACACTCAATAGGGTTTAGGTGTGGAGACATGGTTGGCCAGTCCATCACCTTTACCCTCAGTTTCTTTAGCAAGGCAGTGGTCGTCTTGGAGGTGTGTTTGGGTTCGTTATCATGTTGGAATACTGCCCTGCGGCCCAGTTTCCGATCATGCTCTGCTTCAGTATGTCACAGTACATGTTGGCATTCATGGTTCCCTCAATGATCTGTAGCTCCCCAGTGCTGGCACCACTCATGCAGCCCCAAACCATGACACTCCCACCACTATGCTTGACTGCAGGCAAGACACACTTGTCTTTGTACTCCTCACCTGGTTGCCACCACACACGCTTGACACCATCTGAATCAAATAAGTTTATCTTGGTCTCATCAGACCACAGGACATGGTTCCAGTAATCCAAGTCCTTAGTCTGCTTGTCTTGAGCAAACTGTTCACGGGCTTTCTTGTGCATCATCTTTGAAAGGGGCTTCCTTCTGGGACGACAGCCATGCAGACCAATTTGATGCAGTGTGCGGTGTATGGTCTGAGCACTGACAGACTGACCATCACCCCTTCAACCTCTGCAGCAATGCTGGCAGCACTCATACATCTATTTTCAAAAGACAACCTCTGGATATGACGCTGAGCGTGTGCACTCAACTTCTTTATTCGACCATGGCGAGGCCTGTTCTGAGTGGAACCTGTCCTGTTAAACCGCTGTATGGTCTTGGCCACCGTGCTGCAGCTCAGTTTCAGGGTCTTGGCAATCTTCTTATATCCTAGGCCATCTTTATGTAGAGCAACAGCTCTTTTTTTCAGATCCTCAGAGAGTTCTCCATCCTAATTTAGAACCCCAATCGCACTCTAAAGTAAAACTAAGGCCTAACACATTCACACACAAAAAAAAATGAAATGGGACCGGTGGGTGGACTACCACACGGCCCACACGGCACAGTGGGTTATTCTGCCACTGATATTACTAAGAGTCTTTATTTGAACAACTAAAAAAACTGCCGTACTCCTAAACTAAACACAAAACCATACAGAACTGTGAACACATTGCGTCCATTACAGCACAGTCACTTGGGAGAATAGTGGGACAGGCTGGGGGGGCCCTGGGCAGCCCTGCAGCAGGTGCGCCTCTGGAGGCGACAGGCCCCTGGGGCGAAGGCTGATCTTCTGAACGCTGGAGCCCGGATCCCAAACCACCTTCACCGACTCCCGTCCAGCCTCACCACCTGGAGCACCCTCCTAGACACACTGCAGCTGGTTAGCATGCCTCATTGAGCCGTCAGACAACCGGAATCAGGCCGCTCCCAACTTTGCCACTATCCTCAGGCATACTCAATGTTTCGTCGGCTGTCGTCTGGCTCAACTTCGCCGTGGTCGTTCGTCACCCTGAACCCGAATCCCGTCCATAATCCAGAGTGGGACCTTACTTGGCCTGACATGCTGCTGTTGAGCATGCAGTAACTCCATGCTTGTCGGTTGTGCCCTGCCCTCTTCTAAGAACGTAGCAGTGGTCACCATCGTAGCTGCAGACCCCCCACCCAACTGCGGCCGAGTACTGGAGGCATCCAGTGCTAGCATGGTGTTGCTTGTGGGCACGGGTGTCCCGCCATCACACTCGGGGGGGGGGGGGCAACTACCTCTCGCCAAGCGCAGGCACTGAAACTTTCCCGTACTGATGCTGAGTGAGAACTGGCCAACTTGAGAGTGAGGGTGTCCATTAGCTCCTCGTCCCAAACCACGTCCTCTTCAACCACCAGATCCCATGAGCCCCATCGGCCACAACCCAACCATTTGTTCCCAGAGTTGTCCTTGATGGTAAAACCCAGTCCGTAGAGTAGGTCACACCCCATGATGTTATCGCTATGTGCCGCCACTTGGAACGTGAAGTCAATCATCACTTTAGACTTTTAACGAACAGTCAACTCCACAGTCCTGAGCGGGCACAGCCTGCTACCACCATAGCCATACAACGGCGCTGGGTTACTCCTAATCCTGTGGTGAGGGAAAAACTTCTTCACCGTGGCCCAATTCAGCATTGACCGCACCGCTGCCATGTCGAGTAACAGTGGCACCTTCATGCCGTCTAACTCCACCGCACAATACATTTATCCGTTGGTACTGGGACTCACCGAGTGGATGGTTGTCGGGGGCAGGCGGGGTGATTTCTTCCATGGGCTCCCTGGGTCAGACAAACGGCATCCCCTGGTGTAATGATTCAAGCATCCACATCTACTGCATCGTTTCTGTCTTGGTGGCCACTCTCTCGCTTTATGGTGGTGCCTCGCAGACCCACAACCCCTGCAAACAGGATTCCCCGGGGCAGACCTTCGGCTGGCAGCATTGGTTTCATAATCATCTTCATCCAAGCTATCCTCGCTCTCAGGGTCAGCAAAATTAGCTGAGGCGGGCGGCTCTGGTGGTTTCTTTGACTGGCGCCAATTTAGTTCCGAAGCTAGCTTATCTGTGGCCTCCAACTGGAGAGCTAGTTCAACAGCCCTAGCTAGTGTCAAGTCATTAGGCGCCGTCAATAGCCTTGTACACAGTCCAGCATTGCACGTGTGCTTGGCCAATTGGTCACGCGCCATCTCGTCTTCCAGCAGCCAAAACGACACTTGCTAGCTAGCTGCCTTAAATCAGCGACATATTGGTGGATAGGCTCACCAACACATTGACGTCTCTGGCAAAAGCGAATTCTCCAAACAGTCACGCTGTCTGGGGTGGTGAAATGGTTAGCTCACAGCTCCACGACATCCTTGAACGTGTCCGATGCGCTGAGTGTCCGCAGGACCCTCTGACCTTCAATACCCAGGTTGTGGACAAGGAGCACATGTGCCCTCACCTTATCAAGCTTCCCGAAGTCAGTGCAGTGATGTACGTTTGAAAAGCCTTGAACCAACGAGGCCATGGCACCGGTGGCTCACCCGGGAGCTCAAGGAAGGGACGGAGTGGTGTAACGCATGCCTCCATACATTAATCCTCAGTCGCCAAATGCTATATCCACAAACCTGGTGATGAATGAGGCTGACAGAGATGTGGCACTGTAGGGAATTTAGGAACACTGTACATTGACTGCACCCAGAGGAGTCATCCGGCCCAAGAGGAAGTCCTCCTGGGGGCTGCCTCCTAATATAGGGTGGTGTGATGACGCAACAGGAAGGCGGTGTCATCACGCCGCACTTGACAATAAATCCCTATACAACAGATACATGTTAAAAGCCATATCACCCAATCTCATCTCACCTCATCTCCACAACACAATGCTTCAGCAAGCCTTTATCAATCATCCGCCAAATATGGCTTCACAATCTTAACGGAAGAACATCATTAGTTTAGATAAAGTATTGGAATTACTGAAAAAATGGATGGAAACACGGCTGTATTAGGAATAAAAATGTGAAATTAAAAATAAAATCATTGGAAATAACAAAAGGGAAAAATCACAACCATTCATTTAAAGTAGCTTATCAAAAATAATTAGTCTTAACTCATAGATCAAAAATGTATTTTAAACCATGTTAATATAAAACAAAATTCAAATTTTATCATAAATTTAGTCAATACTTTCAAATTGAAAGATTCAAATATTTCAAAATTTTGGTCATTGTCTCAGAACTGTATCAGCATGACAGTTAAGTCTCTCTTGATATCTAATCGGCACCTGTTCTTTCTCCAGTTCAGTTGTGTGTGAGGTGACACGGTACAATCAGTTTTTATTATCCTTATGTGAAAACATTCTTATGATTGATGTTGCAGTTCAGGTGTCGTCCATCTTCCTGTCGTAGTCACTCAGATCATTGTTCTTTGGAAAGGAGCCATCAGCACCTCGTTTCAGTCAACCATAATGTCCCCATGATGGCAGTCTGGGTTCCTCCTGATCTTTTACACTTTTCTGAAAATTGGTGAGAAAAAGTTCCAGATTTAAAGGAAAAAAAAACTGAAAATTTAAAGAAAAAAATCAAAAATTGTTGAGAAAAAAGTTGCAAATTTACAATCTGCACAACAGGGAGCTGCTTCCCCCCTCCTGAGCCACTGGACAGTTTGGCAGAATCTCTTTGAGGCCGACTGAAAGTCTTGTTAAATGGCCTCACCAAACTCCTCCCACACTCAAGTTTTTGCTTCAGCAACCACCTGAGCTACACTCTGCTTGGCCTGCTGGTACACCTCAGCTGCTTCGGGAGTCCCACGAAGCTCGATAGGACTCCTCCTTCAGCTTGATGGCCCCCCTCACCACTGGTGTCCACCACTTGGTTCGGGGGTTGCCACCATGAGATGCACCGACCACCTTGCAGCCACAGCTCTGGGCAGCCGCTTCAACAATAGAGGTGGAGAACATGGCCCATTCAGACTCCATGTCTCCAGACTCCCTCAGAATGTGGTTGAAGTTCTTCCAGAGGTGTAAGTTGAAGACTTCTCGGACAGGGGCCTCAGCCAGACGTTCCCAGCACACCCCCACTTCTTCTTCTTCGTTGATCGCTAGATGGTCACACCAGCTGCCCTGACGAATGCTGCCGTCCTGCGGAGGTCCCCGAGGTCCCCGTGCAGCTTTTGGTTCAGCGATGTGGGGTCAGGCCACGTAGCTCGTCTGAGTGCAGCGTGGTCTGGGCAGTCTTGGAAGAGGTGTTCGCTGGTCATTTGGGCAGTACTACATGGGCATCTGTCCGATTGTCCAACTTTAAGTTTCTGGTGCATGTGAGCATGCATTCTGCTATGTCCAGTTCAGAGTCTGAACGGAACGACTTGGTCAGCCCTGCTCAGACTGTAGTAGTTGTCATCCTTGCAGAAGTTTGGGTGTTGCTGCTGCCACTTCTTGTGAGACAGGGCCTTAATAATGGTTTTCTCCTCACTGTAAGAGACCTGCCTGTCTTCCTGGTCTTGCTGCCCACCCTCCTTAGCAAGTCTGTCAGCCGTCTCATTTCCATAGATTCCACAGTGGGCAGGAATCCACTGGAGTGATACGTTCGCCTGTGTTGCTAGTTGAGACAGAGTGAGGGCGAGTTCATTCAGTTCTTTGCGTCGGGGGTCCTGAAGTGCATCCAAGACAGAGAGGGCATCAGTGAAGATGATGACCCGCTTGTGTGCCTTGTCTTGATGTTCCCTGACGTGGGCCACTGCTGTTCTCAGGGCCTCTGCCTCAGCCCTGAAATTGGTGGAGTACTTTCCAGTCGCAATGGGAATGTGGGTCTCCTCGTCAGCGTACCTGATGTACACGCCGCCTCCTCCATTCCTGGTTGCTTCCATGGCAGAGCCGTCTGTGTAGACGTGAGTCCACTGCTCTTTAGGGTAGGCAGACCGAATGAACTCCAGGGCCAGCGACTTCCTCTCTTGGTCTGACTGTGTTCCTTTCTTCCCAATGCCTGATATGTCTGTGCGTATGGCTGGGAAGTTCTGTCGGTTCCAGGAGGGAAACAGATGCTATGGGTGGTATTGGTGGGGTATGTGGGTCCATCAGTTCTGGGTCTCTCCTTTCAAGTGTCCTGCTCTGGTGCATGAAGCTCGATCTCTTAAGTCTCCCTTTTGTTGGCTTGTTCAGTCTGTCCTTCATGGGATGGTTTTCCAGTCTTTTGAATTTGGCGGCCTGGGTCAGTACCTTGACGTTTCTTCTGTCTTCCAGTGGTGCAAGGCCTGTTGTTGTCTCCAGCGCTTTGATAGGAGTACTGTGCATGGCTCCTGTCATCATTCGCATGGCTTGGTTTTGGAGTCTGTCCACCTTCTCAGTGTTGCTTTTGGCAGCTGTTGAGGTTGCTGCCATGCCATACTCCAGAACAGGCCGAATCCTCCCCACATAGAGCTTCTTCGGGACACCCTGGTCTGCACCCCAGTCTGTTCCTGACAGTTTCTTCATTAGGGCCATCCTGATCTTTGCTCTTGCCTGGTTCTTGTGCAGCTGGTTCTTCCAAGTCAGTCTGTGATCCATGGTGATCCCGAGGTATGTGGGTGCCATATTCAGCCTGGAGCTCATGGGAGTTGATCTGCAGTTTCACCTTCTGGGGTTGGTGGACAGGGTGAAGACGGTGTATGTGTCTTCCTCTCATTTAAGCTTACAAGCCATGACTTGGTCCATGCCTCTATCAGCCGGAGAACTTGCCGCAGTCTGTAGTTTGCAGTCACGATGCTTTCCTCACTGCACCAGAGGGCTAGGTCATCGGCATAGATGGCACCTTGTATGTTCCTTGGCAAACTCTGGATGATGTCCTTAATGAATACAAGGAAGAGTGTTGGGGGAGAGCACTCCTCCTTATGGGACCTCCTCCCTCAACACCTTCTTCTTGCTGGAGTACTGTCTGACCTGGACTCTGGCTCTTCTGTTGTGCAGGTATTGGGCAATCCTCTTGTACATGCGCCCAGCGATACCGCACTGGCGCAGTTTCAGCTTGAGGCCGTCTTTCCATACCCCGTCAAACGCCTTTTTCTAGGTCAATCACACACAGCGAGGGTGTGCTTTTTTTCTTGGAAGGCATCTTCTATGGCTTGAGAGATGTATGTTATTTGGTCCTCTGTAGACCGGTTCTGCCTGAAGGCTGCTTGCTCTGGGCCAATGTGTTGTTTTCCTTCCAAGTGCCACATGAGTCTGGTGTTGATGAGACGCTCTAGCAGCTTTCCTATGCAGCTTGTAAGGCTTATGGGGCGATAGCTTTCAGCCTTCAACTTATCTTTGCCTTTTTTGTGCACTGGAATCATCGTGGCTTCTCTCCAGATCTGAGGCACAGTCCCTGATCTCCAACTGTCATTGAAAAGCTGCAGAAGTTTCTTCTTGGTTTTGGGGCCAAGGTTCAGCAACATTTCATTTGTGATCTTGTCAGACCCAGGGGCTTTTTTCAGCTTCAGTGTTGTCATTGCATCCTCCAGCAGATTGAGAATGAATGGCGAGTTCATCACTGGTTCAATCTGTGCATTCTGATGAATTCGCTGGGCTCCTCTGACAACCTTTCTTCTCTCTGGTGGAATCTGAAGATGGCTTGTCTTCACATACTGGTTGATGAAATGGTCTGCTGCTTTCTTGCCAGTCAGCAGTTCTTGATCTGCCTGTACTGTGATCGGCGAGCTTTTGCTGTTCTCGTCATTGAGGGCTTGAGCCAGTTTCCAAAGCTTGTTGCCGTCCTTGTCCAAGTTGAGCTGCTCTGTCTTTTCTTGCCATCTCTTTCGAGCTTCCTGTATAAATGTCTGCCTGTGTTTTGCAGTGGCCTGCCTTCAGGGCAATGTTGTTTTCTACTGTAGGATCTGCTTCTACTTTTTTCCTTGCCTCTGCCTCACTGTCTTCAAGCTGCTGGAGCTCTTCTGTCCAGTAAGGCCTATAGTTCTTTCTGGCTCCCCGAGGTATAGATTCATTTGCAGCCTTCAGAATAGCATGGTTCAGCACCCTGATTTTCTTGTTGAGGTTCTGCTACTTGTGACAGATCTCCGCAGAGTACCGGTCCACCAGTGTTGAGAAGCGCACCCAGTTGGCCTTCTTGTAATTCCACCTGGGGAATGTCTTAGCTTCTTGTGGTTTGTAGCTGATGTCCAGTCCGATTTTCACAGGTTTATGGTTACTTCCCCCGAGCTGGCCAAGTACCGTTCTTGTTGCCAGCCTGGCCATGTCGTTGGTGGCAAACGCAAGATCGGGCGTGGTGTTAATCAGCCATACCCTGGAGAAGAACGTTGGTGGATCATCAGGATCATTCATTAGCAGAAGACTGTTTTCGACTTGCCAATCTTCCACCTCCTCTCCTCTTCTATCTGCTTCACTGTATCCCCATGCCTCTGAGTGACTGTTGAAGTCACCGATGACTAAGCATCGGTGGTCTGGGAGTTCCATTTGTCAAGTGAGAGCTCTCGCTCTGGGGGGCAGTACACATTGAAGATCGTGACACTTTCCATGTGAACCATGATTCGAACTCCATGGATTTCTGGCCTGGTTGTTAGTACTGACGACAAACTCTTGTGCTGGTATGGCGTTTTTGACAAGAATCGCCACTCTCCTTTTGTTCTTCCTTTTCTGTCTTTCCCTGAAGACCTGGTATCCCCTAACACTGAAGCGTTGGTTTTCCTTCAGGTGTGTCTCCTGTAGGCAGGCTACATCAATGTCTTCTGAGTGGAGTCTTTCGGCAAGGGATATTTTTTTGTTGTAGACTCCTGCGTTCCACTGGAGGATGTTGACGTTCCTCTCCTTTGGCGTCTCTTTTCGGCCAGTAGCATTCCTCGTTCCCCGTCCCCTGGTCGTGCAGGATGAGGTGAGGTGACCTCCGGTAGCTGAGGGTGGGCCCCTTTGAGGCTGAGGGCCCGGCACTCTTCCTCCCCGGAGGATCCCCAGAGGACGAGCACCATCACGTGCAACATCAGTGTGACTCATCATGAAGCGAATATGCGTGATGCAGAGGTTTGTGGCACAACAGGGGTCCTGCATCTCCGTCTTCAGCCATGGACGTTTGTTGGGGGTCCCTCCTCTAGACCAACTGCCTTCCATGGCTAGGCTGTCGAGAGCTTGGTCCACCCTGTAGAAAGGTTGCCTGCCAAGGCTTTCCGAGACCCTTCTTCCCGTGCAACTGTCTGTCCTCCTCCGCCTTCACAGCCGTTGGGAGTTCGCTCTCCTCTCCGCCTGTTCCGCCGTTGGGACATTTGTTGCTGTAACAAAACTTGGGTTTTACGTGAGTGATTTGTTACATGCTGCACAACCCCCAACCTGGAGGACCAGGGTGCACTCTTTAGTCTGGCCTCTACCCCACGCGGACCTGTTCGACATGGTTGAACCTTCTGGGAGCACTAGGCTCCCGTCGACATAGCTCCGGGGGTTGCTGAGGCACGCAAGCCGCTGCACCCCGACAAGGTATGTGCACCATTGGCAGCGGACACCCTCACTATACATTTGGTCTACCAGGTCTGAATGGCATCCTCCCTGCCATCGGATCCAACTCACCACCAGGTGGTGATCAGTTGACAGCTCTGCACCTCTCTTTACCCGAGTGTCCAAGACATATGGTCACAGGTCTGATGACACAATAACAAAATCGATCATCGACCTGCGACCTAGGGTGTCCTGGTGCCAGGTGCACATATGGACGCCCTTATGCTTGAGCATGGTGTTCTTATGGACAAACTGTGATTAGCACAGAAGTCCAATAACTGAACACCACTTGGGTTCAGATCAGGCAGGCCGTTCCTCTCAATCACCCCCTTCCAGGTTTCACTGTCGTTGCCCACATGCGCATTGAAGTCCCCCAGTGGGACAATGGAGTCTCCAAGAGGAGCACCCTCCAGCACCCCAGTCAGACACTCCAAAAAGGGTGGGTACTCTGAACCATCACTTGGTGCATAGGTACAATGATGGTCAGGAAACTGTTTCCCAACCCGACGGTGCAGGGGAAGCAACCCTTTCTTCCACCGGGGAAAATGCCAATTTAGAGGCAGTAAGGTGGGGGGGGATACAAGAATACCCACCCCTGCTCGTCACCTCTCGCCTGGGGAAACTCCAGAGTAGGCCAAGCTCCAGCCTTTCTCTCTAGGAGACTGGTTCCAGAACCAGAGCTGTGTGTTGAGGTAAGGCAGACTATATCTAGCCAGTATCTCTCAACTTCATGCACCAGCTCAGGCTCCTTCTCCACCAGAGAGGTTACATTCCACGTCCCAAAAGCCAGTTTAGGAAGCTTGGGTTCAGACCACCAAGGTCTCCGCCTTCGACCGCCACCTGATCCACATAGCACCGGACCCCCATGGTCCCTCCTGCAGGTGGTGAGCCCACTGGAGGGTGGACTCATGTCACTCCTTTGGGCTGAGCCGGCCGCGTCCCATGGGCAGAAACCCGGCCACCTGACACTAGCCATCAAGCCCATCCCCAGGTTTGGCTTTGGGTGGGGCCCCAGTAACCTCATATCGGGCGGGGTACACTGAATCCTTGTTCTAACACTCATCATGAGAGTCTGTGGATGTTCTTAGTCTGGCCCTTCACTCAGCACCAGTTTGTCTTGGGTGACCCTACCAGAGGCAAACTGCCCTGGACAACATAGCTCCTGGGATCACTGGGCACACAAAACCCCCCACCCACGATAAGGTGACGATCCATGGAGGACTGATGACATTTTCTTTTAATTTCTGTAAAAATTTGTAACATTTTATAATGAATTTAGACTCTTTAATTAAAATTTCCAGCTTTTTTCCTCCTAAATTAACATTTTTTCTAGTTCTAGTAAAAGGAAGGGGGTCAGGGAAATCTTTAGTGAACAACCCTGCAGTTTCTCCCCACCTCTGCACTTATTAACATACAGAGACATTCTTCTTCTTGTTTGAACTGTTCTGTGAATTTTTCTGGACTCAACATTTTGTTATTTCATGTTGTTTCTTGTGAGATTTTCTTGATTAATTGCTGGAGGCTTTAAATTAACTCTGGGTTTTTTCTGTATATTCTTTAGTTTTTCTCATTTGTTTTAAGTGTGTAAATAAATGAACCATTTCTTTCCTTTTGACTACAGGCTCCAGGTAAGGACACCCAGCCCCTTCTTCTGGAGAAGCTCTTCAGTGGATCCCTGAGCAGCAGGTCCACCGCTGGACTCCTGACCGCCCACAGAGCTGAAACAGTCTGGATTTGTCTGCTGACTGTCCTCCACACAGATGGGTTCAGCCTTCAAGAAGTTCTTCATGCACCTGTGCTGCTGCGCTCAAGATGATGACGACGATGAGAAGCAGCCTTTAGTTCCGTAAGATCTGCAGGAATTTACAAGAAAAAGGCTGCAATTTTACAAGAGAAAAGTTGCAAATTAATGAGGAAACCGTTGCAAATTTTCAAGAAAAAAAGTTGCAAATTTGTAAGAAAAAAGTTGGAAATTCATGAGAAAAAATGATCAAATTGATGAGAAAAGTTGCAATTTTGCAAAAAAAAAAGTCACAAATTTTTGACCAAAAAAGTTTGAAATTACAGAAAATTTGTAGCAAATTCGTGAGGAAAAAGTTGCAAGTTTACCAGGAAAAAAGTAGCAATTTCATAAGAAAATAGCTGCAAAAAAGTTGCAATTTTGCAACAGTCACAAATTTTCGAGAAAAAAAGCTGCAAATTTTCAAGAAAATTTGCAAATTCATGAAAAAACTTGTGCATGCCTGTAGAGCCAAGTCTTCCTGTCTGAAACAGGGATCCAGTCAGGCTTTCCAGGCCCAAATGTAGGCTGGGTTTGAAAGTGGAACACAGAGGTGTAGCCTGGATGTAGGCAATCACATGTTAGACTTTGACAAATATAAAAGGGACTAAATGGCACTAAGATTTATTTGATTGTGTGAATATTAATTGCAGAATATCTAAATATTGAAAATGAATGGGACATCCAACATTAACGACTGTTTCAGATCCTTGTTCATTTGTTTGTCAGATCACTTATTTCTCTGACCCTTTATCACTTTTATTCATAATACATCGATAGATGTACATTATTGATCCCAAACTGGGAAATTACAGGTGCAAATTAATAGTGAACTGCACTTTGTGGATGGCAGTTGTTCAGTTATCATTATAATTATTTTAGTTTCTATTGTGGAGGAATGTAAATCAGGCGAGATATGACGAGCTGGAAGGATGCAGCGTTTTATTTCCTCCATCAAAATGAGACGTACTTGTAGCGCCGTGTGCTACAGTGCTGTACCGTCTATGCTGTGTTCTGTTTGCTCCTTTATATGTTATACAAACAGAGAGAATGCATGGTACATCAGCATATTGATATGCATATCAGTCAATACATATGATTAGCATGACCAACTGGCACCCGGACGTCTTCTCTTTAATCCGAGGTTGTATAAACAATAGTCCATTGTTCTGGTTGTCCCCCCAGGGGTTCTCTGTCTGTGTGCAATCCCTGCTGAGCGTGAATAGTATCAGTCTGCATTGTGCTGGGTGGCCACACGGCTCCCCCCAGAACGCTCAGTAGGGGCTTTGACCCCCCCCTCCCCCGTCATTTGGCTCCAGCTCCAGTAGAACTGTCGGAGGGCATATCGGTCCGTGGGGGGGACGGGGAAGGGGTGGGAAAAAAACCGTGTGCTCCACTCCAGGTTCCAGCACGTTGAGTGGCCGTGGACTGTGGGCGCCGGGGCCGGTGTGTTTCCTGCGTAATGGAACCAGACGGCGATCAGCCGGCTTTAGGGAGTGAGGTGCGGGAAGAGTGTTGTGGAGGAGGAGGGGGAGAGGGGTGGGAGTAAGTGAGTGCCTGCCCGGGATGTCAAAGGCGTCTGGGCCGTGCAAAAACTGAGTATGGATCCGCGATGGTGAGGGACTTTCCCGTTAAACCTGGCGGTGATCCACAGCGGCTGTGATAAAAAATGAAGTCTCTGACTTCTCTCGCGGCTCAAGTCCAGTGAGGATTTGGGGAAGGCGAGCGGCCAAATTCCCCGAGGATGCGTAGCGGCTGTGAAACAATTGCAGCTGTGTGAGGGACCTGGCGGTCTGGCTTTTAGGTGCAGAAGCGGGCCTAAAGCCATCGGGGACAGCAATCGGCTAAACTCCCCTTGTGCGCCATGGCTGAGAAACCCATATAAAGTCCTGTGTGCGGGCTACACGTCTGCTTCGGGTGCGTGAGCAGCCGTGAAGGTTCCGAGGCTGGCGATCGGCCGTGTTTCTCGGGCATGTGCAGCGGCGGAGGACTCTGTATCGGTCTGTGGAGCCGGCTTGACCCTGTGCGTGGTGCGCGTGTGGCGCAGTGACCACTTAGCTGGCAGTTGCGCTGTCCTCGTAATCCTGCAGTGTGCGTGCAGGGCTTCTGTGCGCGGGAGGTCCGCTGTCATGAGTTTAGTCAGAGTCGAGGAGCTCGGTGGAAATCAACGCAGGCGGCGTTGATGATCATCCCCGTTCAGGCTGCTTCCTTCGTTTCGCTGATATCGCCATTCGAGGTACGTGTCGGTCCAAGCGCTGCCCGCTCCAGGGAGTGCGCTCCAGTGAGGATGAAGAAGTTGTAGGCATTCTCTGGTCCTCTGGGATCCACAGCGTGGTGAGAGGGAGCAGATGGTCATTCTCTCTCATCAGGTCACCAGTGTGGAGGGACAGAATTAGGCGAAAGGCGCACCATGACACGTCGGGTCACCAGTGTGGAGGGATGTAAATCAGGCGAGATATGACGAGCTGGAAGGTTGCAGCGTTTTATTTCCTCCATCAAAATGAGATGCACTTGTAGCGCCATGCGCTACAGTGCTGTAGCGTCTGTGCTGTGTTCTCTTTGCTCCTTTATATGTTATACAAACAGAGAATGCATGGCACATTAGCATATTGATATACATATCAGTCAATACATATGATTAGCATGACCACTGGCGGCCGGACGTCTTCTCCTTAATCCGGGGATGTATGAACAATAGTCCATTGTTCTGGTTGTCCCCCCAGGGGTTCTCTGTCCGTATGCAATCCCTGCTGAGGGTGAATAGTATCGGTCTGCATTGTGCTGGGCCACCACAGTATCACTGTTCAGTGATGGAGTTCAGTGGAAGATTGAATTTCTTCTTGTATCGTCAATAAACTCATGCAGTACTATAACAGGACACGTTTACTAATATTTCAGACCCATTGTAGTGCATCAGTTTATATTTTAGCAATATTTTCTTATTAAAAGATTTTTAAAACTGTAATCAATCAAATTAACTCCAAAACACCAACATTATTATACACAGCAGAAGGAGCCGTTTGACTGCAACCGTTGCATCAGTGTTGCCCATTTGTCAGTAAATATTTAACTAAAAATGATTTATTTCATTATTTGGCATTTTTGTGTCCTGTTGGTCATTAAGTCATTCCGCCCCCACAATCATCACAGCGGTATATTATTATTATTAAGTTTGTGGAGAAGGAAACAGGCGAGGCAGTGAGCTGACAACACACAAACTTTATTCCTTCTCCAACATGCAGTACAGTAAAAGAACTCCCGGGTCTCTGTGCATTTTCCTTTTATACCTTTAATTCCATGCACTGAGACCTGGAACTTCTGACCATAGTACTTGTTTGGAGCAAAGACCTGTGTTGCACCATTAACATAACATCATGCCGGCGCCGCTTCTCACACCTTTCTTCTTCCAGCGGGCTCCGGCGTTCTCTCCTCTCCCCAGGGAGTGAATAGTCCTTACTGTCCGACTGAGATCCCCTGGTGGACACTTCCTCCTTCAGTCCATGGTTCCCCCTTTCCCCAGCTGCCTTCTCTGGGTGGGGATCCCCCCACCCATACCACCACACAGCCCCCCCAAACACCCAGAAGGGGTACTAACCCCCCCGTCCTTTGGGCTTGAGCCGGCACCCATAGCGGCTGTAATCGGGGGTCACCGATCCAGTCGAAACACCCTGCTGGAGAGGTGTACAGAAGGGCACGTCAGTCTGTGGAGGGAAAAGGTGAGGGGGGGGGGACATCAGCTTCGCGGGCACAGGTCCCTACCGAGGGAACACCAACTTGCAGGGCCACCAAGCATCCACACCGGGGAGCTTGGGCCAACACCACCTGCTCATCTGCCAACACAAAAGTGGGCTTCAGCCTGTCGATGCAGATGGTCTCCCTATGCCCCCCCCAAGTCTAAAACAAAATGCTTCGCCCCAGGTTCCAACACCGTGAACAGTCCGTCGTACGGTGGGCACAGCGGGGTCCGGTGCGCATTGTGCCTGACAATAACAAACCTGGCATTCTGTAAACTCTTGGGGACGAAAGTGCGGGAAAACAATGGTGGGCCAGGCCCGGTACATTAAAAGCCTCCGTACTGTGCAAAAATTGCATTGGCGGATCAGCCTCAGGTGTGGGGTTTTCCGGTTAAAAACTCTCTGGGGATCCACAGCAGCTGAGAAAAACGAGTTCTGCCAGGGAGGCTGCCAGATCGTCCTTAGGCGTGGAGCACAACCCTAAAAGAACACAGGGCAGGTGGTCGACCCAGTTTGTATCTGTGAGCGAGGCCCTGAACGCTGCCTTAAGCAACCTATGAAAACACTCGCATAACCCGTTAGCCTGGGGGTTGTACGTGGCAGTGCAGTGAATTTTGACCCCCAGGCTCTGGGCCATCATGGACCAGAGTTCAAAATGAATTGTGGACCCCTATCCAAAGAGATGTCTGATGGGGATCCGAAACGTGCAACAAAAGCCGACCAAAAAGCACGAGCCACTTCCATGGACATGGTAGAAGCCAGCGGGACCACTTCAGGCCAGCGCATGGTGCGGTCCACGACTGTCAAAAGTTGCATGAAACCTTGCGATGGTGGGAGAGGTCCCACCATCGCAACCCCCTGCTTGCACCACCCTGCTCTCCAGCCTTAACCCAGTTGGCACGACTGGAGCGTGCAAATGTCCGCGTCCCCGAATTGCTCCACGGCCATCGCAGGGAAATCAATTCCCATGTAGACCAAGGAGACGAATGCGCACGACAGGCCATCGGCCACGACATTGAGCTTACCAGCAACGTGTTGAATGTCTGTAGTAAACTCTGAAATCGCGGCCAAATGCCATTGCTGCCAGGCCGACCACGGTTCCAAGACCTTGGACATCATATGTCAGCAGCTTATGGTCCACGAACGTGGTGAACTCGCGACCCTCTAGCCAAAACTAGAAATGGTGCGTGCAATTCTGTTGTACATGCTGTATTTGTGTTCGTTGTTGTGCCAAGTTCGACTGAAAAATGCAAGCGGCTGCCATGAACTGAGACGTACTGCTCCACCACTGCCCCTATGGCAACATCAGACGTGTCCGTAGTGAGCACTATCCGTACAGGACAGATCCAGGTGGGCTGGCAACACGGCATCCGCCATCGCTGTTTTGGCGGTTTGTGAATGCCTGGATTTGCTTAGGAGTCCAGTTGATGGTTCCGCAGGCTTCTTTTTTTTTTTTAAGCACAGCATACAGCGGCTGCATCAGCTGGGCTGCCCGGGGAAGGAAACCAGTTATTAAAATTAACCATCCCAAAAACTCCTATAGTGCCCTCACAGTCTGCAGATATGGAAAGTCCGACACCATGCGCACCTTAATGGAATCGCGCCCTCCGGCGAAATGCAGTGGCCCAAAAAAAATCAATCACTGGCACACCGAACTGGCACTTTGCCAGTTTAACTATCAGCCCGTGCACTTCCAACCTCTGAAAAACCATCTAGAGATGGGCAATGTGCTCCTCCTCGGACGCACTAGCTACCAGAAAGTCACCTAAGTAGACAAGAACGAAGGACAAGTCACGAAGCACTGCATCCATAATTCTCTGGAAAGTCTGCGCAGCGCCTTTTAATCCAAATGGCATGTGTCAAAACTCAAAAAGGCCAAAAAGAGCTATTACTGCTGTTTTCAGAACATCTTCTGCGTGCACCGGGACCTGATGGTAACCGCGGACCAGATCCACTGTGAAAACAACATGCACCCTGGCCAGGTGCACGGAAAAATCCTGGATGTGCGGGATAGGATACCGATCGTGTTCCGTGGCGTTGTTCAGGTGCCGGAAATCGCTGCACCGTCACCACGACCCGTCGGCCTTAGGCACCATGTGTAGCGGGGATGCCCACGGGCTGTTGGAGCACCTGACAACGCCCAACTGCTCTAAGTTGGCAAACTTCTCGTGGGTGCTGGCCAGTTTAGCCGTGTCCAGGTGCTGAGGTCACGTGAACACTGGTGGGCCTTTTGTAGTTATAAAATATTCGACCCCGTGTTTAGTTATTGGAGCTGAAAAAGTCGGGACCGTGAGTGCTGGGAACTGTGTGAGTAAATGTTGGTACTTACCCCCTGGAGCTATAACGTTAGCCAGTGTTGTTGACCCAGCTCCCCGAGCTGTGCAGGGCAGTGAGGTAAAAGCGACAGCATCCACTAATCGCCTATGAGCAACATCGACTAAAAACCCATAAGCACATACAAAATCTGTGCTTAAAATGGGGGCAGAGCATGCAGCTACCACAAAGTCAGCATATCGTCAGTGTCCGTTCGCCAAGCATCCTGATGGTGGATCTGTTGGCGGCCGTGAGCTCGGAACCACTGCCTCCTGCCACTCTGTCTGCATTGACCGACAGGATGAGGCTCTTCGGGGAGCCGGAGTCCACCAAAAACCATCTCCCCGAACATGTGTCCGTGACATAAAGCAGCTTGTTTCTGTCGCCAGTGGTTGCAGCTGCAACTGAGTGCTTAACGCATCATCCTTCCGGCTTCTTGAACTGGCATGGCGGCAGGCCGCGTTGGGCATTCGAACCGAAGTGGCAATGATAGAAACAGATTGCTCCATTCCTGCATCTCCTGACGTCTACTCCGGCTACCACCAATGGCTTGTCGACCTCGATGGAGTCCCTCATGGACGCCGGTGCCGCTGCATTCCCACTAAGATTTCTAGTTGCTAAAATGATGCGATCCGCTTCCTGCACCAGTGTGCAGTAGTCCTTGGTCACCAGCAGCAGCAAGTTGGCCAGGATTGCCTTCGCTGTGGCCGGTAGGTTCCTGAGGAACAAGTGGGCAAACAGGAAAGACTCGTTGTTCTTCCCCATCAGCGCCAACATGCTCTCCATGAGCGCCATGGCTGATCTGTCACCTAACTCCGAACGTGTTAAGAGTCTCTGCTCTCTCACTGTCAGAAAGGGTGTAGCGCTGGAGCAGCATCCTCTGGAGCGCTTCATATTTTTCCTGGGCCGGCGGCTCCTGGAGCAGGCTCATCACATGTTGCGTGGCGCATGCATCCAGCGCAGCGACCACGTAGTAATACTTTGTGTTGTCCGTTGTTATTCCACGGAGTGCGAACTGGGCTTCTATATGCAGAAACCATGCAGTTGGGTTGTGAAGCCAGAAGTCTGGGAGCTTGACTGAGACGGTGCACACGGTGCTGGTGCTCTCCCTCCAGGTAGTCTCTGGTGCGGTACTCGGCTTGCTCTCCGTGGCATGTCTTTGGGTCACCAATGTGGAGAAAGGAAACAGGCGAGGCAGTGAGCTGACAACACACGAACTTTATTCCTTCTCCAACATACAGTACAGTAAAAGAACTCCCGGGTCTCTGTGCATTCTCCTTTTATACCTTTAATTCCATGCATTGAGACCCAGGACTTCCGACCATAATACATCGTTTGGAGCAAAGACCTGTGTGGCACATTAACATAACATCACGCCGGCACTGCTTCTCACACCCTTCTTCTTCCAGCAGCTCCGGCATTCTCTCCTCTCCCCGGGGAGCAGATAGTCCTTACTGTCCCGACTGAGACCCCCCAGTGACACTTTCTCCTTCAGTCCATGGTTCCCTCTTTCCCCAGCTGCCTTCTCTGGGTGGAGAATCCCCCACCCATACCACCACAAGTTTTTAATTTTTAGATGTTTGCGCAGACAGAGTGCCATCGGGGACTTGCGGTCCTGCAAAGTACAGAGGTACCACACAGGTGAAGCAGCAGCAGGGACTCCCGTCTACCACTGACTGGGCAGGCTGGGCTTGTCTCCCTGTGAAGGACCGCGGTCCACCGGTCAGGCTCCTGCTTCTCCCGGCATGTTTTGTGTTAGATACACTGGTGTTCTTTGTCAGACCCGAGTCCCTGCTGATGCTCCTCATGTTCTCCACATATGCTGAATTATCCTTTAGACCTACACAAGCATGGCAACTTTATGGTATATTTCTTTAAGCATTAAATCTTCTGTATTCTCTTTTTTTAGTCAAATTTGTCACTTTTCACTTCCTTGTTTTGCTCTTCTTCTTCTTCTTGGTGTTTACAGTGGTTGGCACATAATATTTGAGTGCATTTACTGCCACCAACTGGCATGAAACCTGGGCTGGGGTACTAATCCTCTACTTTAGTAAAGAAAAAAAAATAATATTATCCTCTTCATCAAATTCGTCCCCCCTCTCCACAAGACCCCTTGCATTCCACTGGTCCCTCCCTCAGTGGTTCCCGGTTTCCCATCTGCTTCAAGTCTTTGCTCCCAAGACACATCTTCCACACCCAAGAATTTCTCAGCCCCTTTCACAATCATTTTAATTTTCTCTTTTTTTTCTCACTTGATCAGTACAATTAATCAAATCAAATCAAATCAAATCAAACTTTATTGTCATATTGCTGTACATACAACTGTAGTGCAGGCAAGATGAAATTGCATTTCTCTCGGCATCCATATAAGAAGCAGCATGATTAAGACACACTCCCACATAGCTCCCACCCCCCCATCCATTCACACATCCCTGAGACATACTTGGGGAAAAAGAATAACTAACTATAATATACAAAATGTCCATAGGTGCAGTAGTGTGTATGTGAGATTCCGGGTCAGCTGTTCAGCATCCTGACAGCTTGTGGGAGGAAGCTGTTGATCAGTCTGGTGGTTCTGCCTCTGATGCTCCGGAATCGTTTACCAGATGGAAGAAGTTCAAAGTGTTTATGCAGAGGGTGAGAACGGTCCTTGACAATGTTCAGTGCCCTGCTCCTACAACGGTTCTGAAAAAGTTCTTGGACAGAGGGGAGGGAGACTCCAATTACCCTCTCCGCCCCTTTGACTATCCTCTGCAGGGCTTTTTTGTCTGACATACTGCAGCTGGAGTACCATGTAGCAATGCAGTACGTCAGAACACTCTCCACCACACCTCTGTAGAAGGTCCTGAGGATGCAGATGGGGAGAGAGGCCTGTTTGAGTTTCCTCAAGAAGTGTAGTCTCTGCTGAGCTCGCTTCCTGATCTCCAAGGAATTCTTGCTCCAGGTCAGGTCCTGCGAGATCTGCACTCCGAGGAACTTGATGTTCTCTACTCTCTCCACTAAACGGCCGCCGATGCTGAGGGGGACGTGCTCAGGCTGTGACCGCCGGAAGTCAATAATCATCTCCTTTGTTTTGTCCACGTTGAGCACCAGATTGTTCTCCCTGCACCAGCCCTCCAGGTCTCTCACTTCTTCCCTGTACATTGATTCCTCATCCCTCTGAATAAGTCCCACCACCGTGGTGTCATCTGCAAACTTAATAATCTGGTTCCCCTCGTGTTTGGATACACAGTCATGTGTTAGAAGTGTAAACAACAGTGGACTGAGTACACAGCCTTGAGGGGTTCCGGTACTCAGCGTGACAGAGTTGGAGATGTTGTTTCCAACCCGGACAGACTGAGGTCTCTCAGTCAGGAAATCCGGATCCAGAGACATGTGGCGGTGTTCAGACCGAGAAGGAGTAATTTCTCTATCAGTCTCTGGGGAATAATGGTGTTGAATGCTGAACTGAAATCAATGTACAGGAGTCTGGCGTAGGTGTCTTTCTGGTCCAGGTGGGTGATGACAGAGTGTAGGGTGGTGACTATAGCATCCTCCGTGGAGCGGTTTGAACGATATGCAAACTGGAGCCGGTCGTGTGATGCAGGGAGGCAGGCTGTGATGTGTGGTTTGACAAGCCGTTCAAAACACTTCATCACAATTGGTGTAAGTGCAACAGGACAATAGTCATTCAAACATGACACCACTGGTTTCTTTGCCACCGGTACAATGATAGAGGTCTTGAAGCATCTGGGAACGATGGCCTGACTCAGGGAGATGTTATAAATGTCAGTCAGGACATCCGCCAACTCGCTCGCGCAGTCTCGGAGCACACATCCCGGAATGTTGTCTGGACCTGCAGCTTTGCGTGGGTTGATTCTGGATAGGGTCCTCCGTGTGGCCGCTGTGTTAATGGTGAAAGCTGGTCCGACCGATGGTGGGAGTGGGCCGGCCCTCCCTCTGATGGTCGAGTTTGATGCTTCAAAACGTGCAAAGAAGTCGTTAAGCCTGTCTGGAAGCGAAGCGTCGTCATCATCGACCCCCTGCCTAGACTTAAAGCCCGTCAGTGTCCGAACTCCCTGCCACATCTGCTTGGTGTTCCTAGTGTCACAGAGGTGTCCCTGGATTTTCTCCGCATGGGCGCGCTTTGCCACCTTAATTCCCTTTGAAAGCGCAGACCTGGCTGAGCGGAGGGCAATCCTGTCCTTCGCTCTGAACGCTGCATCTCTGGCTTTAAGCAGCGAGCGCACCTCTGCAGTCATCCAGGGCTTATGATTACCCCGCATAGTGATGGTCTTCACTGTAATGACATCCTCTGTGCACTTCGCGATGTAGCTGGTGACCGAATCAGCATACTCCTCCACATCTGTCCTGTCTTCCTGGGAGGCTGCTATTTTGAAGATCCTCCAGTCTGTGTGATGAAAACAGTCTTGCAGTGCAGAGGTTGCACTCTCTGGCAAAATCCTGATTTGTTTCACTGCTGGCCTGCTGCGCTTCAATAAAGGTTTGTAGGCAGGAACCAGCATCACGGACATGTGATCAGAACGGCCGAGATGGGGGCGGGGTAACGCTTTATATGCATCTGTGTTTGTGTACACTAAGTCCAACATATTCTCTCCTCTGGTCTTAAAGTCTCCACATTGTTTAAACTTGGGGAGCACAGTCTTTAAGCTGGTGTGGTTAAAATCCCCCGCAACCACCACAAAACTGTCCGGGTGTGACGTTTGGATTTTACTGATTGCATTGTGCAGTTCCCCGAGTGCCTTCTTAGCATTAGCTTTAGCGTTAGCGCTCGGCGCTATGTAAACACCAACTACAAACACGTTGCTGAATTCCCTCGGCAGATAAAAAGGCCGACAATTAACAATAAGGAACTCCGCCAACGGAGAGCAGTGTTTAGACACTAACGTGGCATTAACGCACCAGTTCTTGTTAACATAGATGCATAGCCCCCCCCCCCCCCGGTTCTTACCGGAGTTCGCCGTTTCCCTGTCGGCCCGGAACATCGCCATATCTTCCAGCTGAATGGCCTCGTCAGGAATGTTGTCGTGGAGCCATGTCTCGGTGAAAACAAACACACAGCAGTCCCTCCATTCTCTCTGGGTTTCTTTCAGCAAACGCAGCTCGTCTACCTTGTTTTCGAGGGCGCGGACGTTTGATAGAAGAAGCGACGGTACCGCTGGTCTGGAGGGGTTAGCCTTTAGCCTAGCATGGATCCCGGCCCTTTTTCCTCGCTTTTGCTTGCGCTCGCTCCGCTTCCGCTTCCTCTTCTCCCGGGTAGCTTCCAGCGGAGACTCCGCCAAAATTCCATGCTGGCGTAGAATGTACAAATCACAACCGATCGCCGCGATTCTTGCAGCGGGCAGTACCTTGATGTTTAATAAGGTCTCACGGTTGTAAGTTTTACAGAATGTACGTCTGGGATGATTAAAACTCTCACACTCGCTGATACCAAGAGGGGCCGCTGCGTCTAGGCGCGCCGCCATCTTTTTTTTTTTTTTTTTTTTTTTTTTTTTTTTCTTAATGGCATAAGCAGTGAAGAAAATTAGCTTATCTTCACTCATCTCATTACTAACCTGAATCCTTTGGTCTCCTGCTGGCCTGGGATACTGATTGACATTTCTTGTTCCTTCCATTTTGTACTTGCACTCTCTTCGCCTGCTTCTGCGTAGCTGATGTTAACCATTTTTACTTGTTGGATTGCAGCTCTTTTCCTGACCTCACACCCGCCATACGTCACACTGTTATGTCTGGAAACAGGACAGCGGACGCAGGAGCTGTACCAAACGATAACTTTATTAACACACATGGTTAGCAACACGTGTTGCAGGAATATAGGAAACAAGCTAACTTCTAACTGACACGGGCTATTGCTGGCACAGAGGTGGAGCACCAAAGAGGCCGTCTCCCACCAACGGTCCCTTTATGTAGGCACTGTGTGATGATGTCACCCGTGCATCTGTCGTCACTGTAGTGTATTTATTTATAATATAATGTGAGTCACGGGGTGGTGGCTCTGCTTCCCGATCACGCCACTGCCTGTGACTATAAAAGGGCTGCAGGCAGGAGGGGCGGCCTCTTTGCCATCCTCTACCTGCTGGCTGTGTGTTGCATCTGTGCCTCTTCAATAAATGTGCACTCGGTTCTACACCTGGCCTCGTCCTTGGCTCCATATCAGACATAACATTTTGGCAACGAGGAGAAAAAAGGATCAAGAAGGTATGGAAGCGTGTGGGTTTGGAGTTCGGCTGTTTCTGGAGCTCCCGGGCGGGCCACCTGTTTCCTGGCCGAGAGGGGGTGCTGCTTTCCTGGCTTACTTTGTGGCCCTGAACCCGGGAAGAATGACAGGCTGAGAGTACACACGTTGTTGGTGCACAATTTGGGAACTGGAGGTCAGTGGATACTGAGCACGTTTGGCAGCTCGGACAGCTTCGAGGACGTGGCTGAGCTGATGGTGCGCAATTTTCGTGCCCTGGAAGATGTCACCGTCCGGTGGAGCAGGTTTCGACAGCGCTGCCAACAGGTGGGTGAGCATATTCAGCGGTTCGTAGTCAACTTGAAACTACTGGTTAGTGTGTGTTGGTTCGGACTGTTGGAGAAGTTGGTTTGCGACCTGCTGAGCGAGTGTTTGTCACATCGACTGCTGGAGTTTCCTGTTACCACACGAGTAGTGGACCTGGACAGTGATGGGAGCGTGAAAGAAGACGCGGGAGATGCCAACACTGGATTTCAGGTCTGCCCCAGGGAAACCCAGGCATATGGGCTGCGGGTCCATGAAGTGCCGTTTCAGAGCCAGAGAGTGTTCGACAAGAGCGAAGCACTGCTGCAAGTGTGACCACTTGCATCATTTCGCCAGGGTATGCCACAGATCCAAGTGAGGAAGTCCGTGGCACGAAGAGGACTCTCCTGCCCCCTTGGTTGTCCACACTGTGTCTCTGAGCACTAATGGACGCACGTACTGTATAGTGGAGCTGGACGGGGTGGAGGTGCCTTTATTGATTGACGCGGGAGCGGTGGGCTCCGTGTTGGGTCGGATGACTGTGAGATGTTTTTCCCTGCACTACAGGATTGGGGGTGACCAGGCGCTGCTTTGTGGTTGTGGAGGAGGATGGCTGGCCACAGTGGGAATGCTGAGACTGATGGCTCGGTCCAAATCGGCCAAGATGTGTGACCTGGAGTTCACCGTGACAGCCCGTGGAGAAAACGTAATGGACTGCAACCTGCTCTATGGTCTGGGCTTCACCATTAAAAGCGGTGCTGGGGAGGAGTGGTCGGGTTGTGGATTGAGGGACCGACCAATCCCGAGAGTGGTAGATGGTGCAGTGTGGCATGAGGAACTGCCTGGCACCCTGGAGGGTGTGCAAGACCAATATCGCCCAGGGTCATCACAGGAAGGTCCCTGTGCCAGAGCCCAAGTCGCCCTAGATGAGGGTACTGGATGGCACGGCGGGATGCCTGTGACAACGGGCGACGTTGAGAGGCTGGTTTTACCTGTTCCCAGATCTCGGCCGAAGTGGGCTGGTGAACAGGGGACCATAACGGCGATGGCAAATTTAGAAGAGGTCGGGGCCAGACCATCAGGCATGGTAGAACGACATGCTAAGCAGAGACCCTGCAAGCTGTGCGGGATCCCTCTGGGGGTCAAGGACTGGATTCGGGAGGAGAGGCGGTCACAGCAGGTACGGGTCGGTTGACGGTTGAAGGAGCACCAGGGATGCTCACGCGTCATGGCCAGATGGGAGGACACTCATCTCCAGCTGCCAGATGGTTCGTGTAGGCATCCGAACAAGCTGCCTCATGCCCGGGAGTGGACTGAGGGACGTGGCCCTGGATGAGCGGAGCAGCTGGTGGTGATGAAGAGGGGCGCACCGATGCTGAGGGGAGCTGCTGCGGCCCGGGAGGCTGGCTGCCTCCAGGGGCGGACTGATGACAGGATAGTCCAGGAGGCCCACGGACTTGTTTCCTCTAGCCATATGTATATAGGTTAACTGTTGTGCACGTGTTTGAATTTGTTATGTGTGTGTCATAAACTGATTATGTACAGGTGCTCTGTGATGCATGTGTTTAGACCGTTTTGCTGTTTCTGTGTATGTAGTTTTGGGGATTGATCTGGGTGTTTTAGTTTAGGAGACACGGCGGTATTTTGGTTTTATATGGACTCTCATTTTTTTAAGCAGCAGAATAATCCGCTTTGCTGTGTGAGTCCACCTTAGTGTCAATATGTTAGGCCATTTATGTTATTTTGCCTTGTCATTTTAGTGCGAGACTCGGGTCCTAAATTGGAATGGGTCTGAATTGTGTGTGTGTGTGTGTGTGTGTGTGTGTGTGTTTTGGACTTCTGTGAAGGGGGGAGTTGTAGTGTAGTTATTTATAATGTAATGTGAGGCAGGGGGTGGTGACTCTGCCTCCTGGTCACACCACCACCCGTGACTATAAAAGGGCTGCAGGCAGGAGGGGCGGCCTCTTTGCCATCCTCTGCCTGGTGGCTGTGTGTTGCACCTGTGCCTATTCAATAAACGTGTGTTCGGTTCTACACCTGGCCTCGTCCTTGGCCCCATATCAGACATAACAGTCACGTCCGCACAGTCTGTTGTAAGCTGCTGCTTCACAACATTCATCTCCCCAGGAACGCCAAGAAAACATGCTGAACATTTATTCACAACAGCTCTCTCTTTTTTTTTCTTTTTTTTTTAAACAAACAGAGGCAAACAGAACCTGGGGCACCGGGTAGACCACCGGTTAACCGTGCATGACTGTGTGGATTATTCTGCCACTACTGAAGGAGTCGTGCTTTGCTAAATCATGTAAACCAGAGTTACTGTTACAGTTCAACTTCAGGGGCCTCAGTTGAGCCTGCAGTGGGTGCGCCCCTGGAGGTGCCAACTGCAGCAGACCTGAGTGCCATCCTGCTGGAGTCGTGGCTCACTCGTCAGCAAAGTCCCAGCCTGGGTCCCACACCAGCTGGGTCAGCTCCAGTGTTGCATCTTGATCTGAGGCAGCTGCTCTTACCTTTTGCAGATGGCTGGCGTGCCATCTCAAACCATCGGCCCTCTGGATGGTGGCGGGCCTCAACTGTGCAGTGATTCTCATCTGCAGTGATGGGACTGTCTGTGGGTCCAGGCAGTTGGATCACTGGACCCGAACCCAATCAAGTAGTATGAGCAGTGACTGGTTCGGCTGCACCCGGCATTGCTGCTCTCTCGTCCCAGATGCTGGTTGCTGTTGTGGCAGAGTGCCATTCATGCCAACGGCAGGACATGCCCTCGGTTGGCGTTGCTCTGCTAAGTCGTGCTTGGCCACAAACTCTTTATCCTGAAGTGCTGCGGCGGCTCCCTGAGACTGATGCTGGGTGAGGATACGAGAGGAGTTTGTCTTCTGCTTCCTCTCTCCTGGTGCTGGTTGTGGTCACGGTCATGTGTCGCTGTTGTTCGTGACGGGATGTGCTCCGGGTTGTTGTCGTTCATCAGGGTACCCTTTCCCATGAACTCCCTCTTCTGCAGCTCCACGGTGGCTCCTTGAGGCTCATGCCGGGCGAGGATTGGAGGGGAGCCCAGTTTGTGTCCTCTCTCTGTGCTGTGTTCTCTCTCCGTGTTCTGTTCTTTGTGTGGTGTCGGGCTTGGAGAAGCTGTATGCACGTCCGGGGAATCATGCTCTCCCTCCCGCAATGTGGCAGCAGCTCACTCAGAACACTCGTGCTGTGAGAGGACCGGCTCCAGGTCCCGTGTGGCTGCGGACTGGGGCTCCTGTAGCTGCTCCAGTTCTGCTGGGTTCTGCTTGCCATGCGGTGTGAGGCAGGGGGTGGCTGTGTCCACGTCTGAGTGCAATGGACTCAAGCCGTCGCTGGTCAAATTGAGCTTACTGCTGGGTCGGCACTCTGTGGTCCCCTGCTGTCCTGCTTCGTCTACCTTTGGGCCCTCCTGAGAAGATATGGGGTCAACAGGCTCAGCAGCTGGGACAACCGTCTGTACCAGCGCAGCTGACTGTGGGGAGTGCAGGCCGGGGTCCACTAACTGGACAGCCTCTTCTAGCTCTAGCTGGGATGCTATCTGTAGTGCTTCAGTCAGCATCAGGCAGTCTGGCACCCTCATTAGCGTCTCCCACAGCTTCGGATTTGTGGCATGCTCCGCCAACTTGTCTCACACCAACTCATCCTCCAAGCGTCCAAACTCACATGTATTAGCCAAACAGCGGAGGTTGACAACAAATTGCTGGACTAACTCTCCCACTTGCTGTCTGTGCTGGCGAAACCTGAGTCATCTAGCCATCACACTCTCCGTTCCCTGTCAGCATTGGCAAAACCTAATCCTTCGTGTCAACACACTTTCGGGCATTGTGAAATGTCCATCTAATAAAGCGGTGCATTCACTGTATGTGTCCGCCAGGCCCAGTGTTCTGAACACTGGCTGTCCCTCGCTGCCAAGGCTACGTATTAGTATGGCACATAATTGATGCTTGTTAGCTTTAGCTAAGTCCATAGCTGACACGTACGACTCAAAGTTCTCAAACCAATGACGCCATGGAATTGGCGGCTCACCTGGGGTGCCAAGGAACGGTGGCAGGGGTGCCCGATATGCTTCTAGACACTCTTCTATATATGCTTCCATCTTCAGGAAAATGACGTATTCTCCTCCAGAAGATTTTGTTTACTTTGTCACCAATTGTTATGTCTGGAAGCAGGACAGCGGAGGCAGGAGCTGTACCAAGCGATGCCATTATTAACACACACAGTTAGCAACACTTGTTACAGTAATATAGCAAACAAGCTAATGCTTAACTGACATAGGCTATTGCTGGCAAGGAGGCAGAGTGCCAAAGAGGCCATCTCCCACCAACAGTCCCTTTATGTAGGCACAGCTTGATGACGTCACCCCTGTGTCCCTCGTCACGTCAGCACAGTCTGTTGTAAGCTGCAGCTTCACAACACTGACCACCACAATTACAGCATCTAGGCTGTACATTTTCTCCACATTCTTCATACCTGTGATTACCTCCACATTCAGCACATCTCTGTTTTGAATTGCAAGCTACTGCAGTGTGACCATACCAGTGACATAACAGTAAAGTGGAGGTGGAATGTAAGGCCTAAGCGGGAAACTCGTATAGCCTGTCCTTATCTTATCTGGAAGTCTGGGTTCTTGAAACTCTATCAGCAGTGACATACTGAACTCTTTCTTCCCATTTATTGTCTTCATCAACCTCTTCACTCCTCTCACCTCCCCAAACATTCCTTTGAAGTTTATCCAGATTTTCCCCAACCGGGATACCACTTATTACTCCTCGAGTGGTTTTATTCTCTCCCACTACTCTTCTATCACACACAACCTTTTTGCCAATATTCTCAACATGTAATGCCTTATTTTTGCATTTAATTAACAAGTCACCATCTTGGAGAACTCTTGCCATTTCTACATCCCGACCTTCCATTCCAACTCTCTAGAACAGGGGTGTCAAACTGGTTCCATGGAGGGCCAAGACCATGCATGTTTTACCTCCACCCAGTGGTTTCAGCAGGTGTTTTCAATGATCAACAATCAGTGGGAAGAAATTCAGTGAATTTACCTGTTGAAGACACTGGGTGGAGGTAAAACATGCAGGGTCTTGGCCCTCCATGGAATCAGTTTGACACCCCTGCTCTAGAAACTACTATTGGGCTAAGAACTCTCTTCTCATCTTCTTTCCGGAATCTTAGAATTATCTTAATTTCTTCACTTTCTACTTTCCTATGACTCAACCATGTTTCATCTTCTGAGCTAGACTCCTCTAACTCTCTTTTCTGACTACCACTGTGTGAGCTGGATAGTTCTTCCATGCACCTCCCACTGGTCCTGCCTCGACATCCTTTTTTCTCAACTGTCTTCCAGTCATCAACATTCACATCATCCTCCCCGTCCATACCCTGCTCCTCCTTCCCAACCCAGCTTCACACCAGCCCATACCAACCGCTAAAGCAAAGTCTGCCACAACTACTTGTGAGTTCTGTTGTGTATAGTTTAGATGTTTATTTGTCAGGTATAGGTGGCGGCTCCACCTTCCAGTTCCATCACCCCCTGTGGCTAGGAGAGGGCAGTGGACAGGAGGGGGTCTCTTTGCCACCTCTTCTGCCCGACGGCTGCATCTGTGTGGTGTAGTGCCTCATCAATAAACATGTGTTCAGCTCGACACCTGGCCTCGTCCTTGGTTCCATATACAGACATAACATTTGACAACGAGGATAAAAGTGGATTAAAACAAGATATGGAAGCGTGTGGGTTTGAAATTCGGAAAGTTTTGGAGCCCCCCCAGTGAGCCACTGGTCCCATGGCCAAGGTGGTGTGCCGTTTTCCGGACATACATGGTGGCGCTGGACCTTTAGAAGCTGGAGAAGTGGAAGGCACGTGAGTTGTTGGTGCACAATTTTTTGCAGTGGAGGAATAGCGTGTTCTAAGCACATTGAGTGACTGTGATAGTTTTGATGAAGGGATTGAGTTAATGGTGCGCCATTTTTGTACCCTGGAAAATGTCATAGTTGGCAAGCTTCGGTTTCGACAGCGCCGCCAACGGGTGGGCAAATGTATTCAGCGGTTTGTGACAGAATGAGAGCTGTTGGTCAGCAAGTGCCAGCTTGGACTATTGGAAAAAGGGATGATTTGTGACCAGTTGGCAGAATATATCAATGGTGCTATGATCTGGTCGAAGCGGTTTACATTTTTGGGCGAATTGGTGCTGCCCACTGCCATCAAGTTAGCTCAACTGCTGGAAGCTGCGGACAAACTGTCACGGGAGCTGAGTGAGAGTTTGTCACACCAACATCTGGGATCACTGTCGATCGCATATGCAGTGGACCTAGTCAGCGTGGGAAGCGTGGAGGACGACGCCAGCGCTGTGAATGTAAGGCCCGCCCTAGGAAAGCCCATAAGTGAGGGCTGTGGGTCCACGAAGCAGCGGCCCGGGAGGCAGGCTGCTTCTGGGGGCAGACTGATGAAAGGATGGTCTAGGGGGCCCACGGGCTTATCTATCCTCCAGCCATTTTGTATATAGGTTGACTGTTGCATGTACATTTGAATCGATTATGTGTGTTATATTCTGATGGTTGGTTTCTAATTTGATATGTATACTGTATATGTTCTTAGGGATTAATTTGATGTTGTGTTTAGTTTTAGTTATTTTGGTGTGACTGTGTTAGGCCATTGCTTAGTTAATTGTAGTGTGTGACTCAGGTCCAAATTGGGGTGGGTCCGAATTGTGTGTGTGGGTTTTGGCTTTTGCGACAGGGGTGGGGGGGGGGGGTGTAGTTTAGACTTTTATTTGTGAGATACGGGTGGCTATAAGAGGACAGTGGGCAGGAGGGGCAGTCTCTTTGCCACCTCTTCTGCCCGACGGCTGCATCTGTGTGGTATCGTGCCCCATCAATACACATGTGTTCAGCTCGACACCTGGCCTTGTCCTTGGCTCCATATACAGACATAACAATCTCGCTTCCAAAAAGCTCCAGCGTGTTCCCTCTCACAAGTCACAAAATCATTGATCAGCACTTCCCACGTCCTTGTTGTGTTCCCGGAGCACTGTGATGACTGGTCGTGATGCTGTGCATTATCCATTCAGCACAGAGTCAATCCGAAACCCTGCCCACACTTGTAGAAGGCAGGACATGAGTAGACAGAGTGGTGGCTAAACTTTTATTGATAAAAAATTGCATATTTTGACTGAACAACTCCATACTCAGGGATGCAGACCCTCCTAACCTCAGCAAAGCACTTCTGAAACCTGAGGTCAGTCTGACAAACAGTTTGGGAGATACATGAGGAACACACATGCCATTTATGTTAAGAAAAAAGTTTCAAATTTACAGAGAATTAACTGCAAATTTATAAGAAAAAAGTTGCAAATTAAGAAGAAAAAAGATGCAACTTCATGTTAAAATGGCTGCAAAAAAGTTGCAGTTTTTCAAAAAAGTCACAAATCTAGTTGTGTGAGATGGCAGACAGGTACAGGATCTACAACCTTTAAAATCTGCTTCATTCTAAATAACCACAGTGGTTCCGTTTAACTTTGATAAAAAGCTTAAAGTGAGAAAATCTGAACTGCTAACAAATAGAACTCACAAATTTATGAGAAAGAAATTATTAATGTAAAAAAGTTTTTAATTTGAGTCAGAAGCCACAAACAGAAGAAGAAGAAGACAAAGCCAACTTTACTGTCATTCAGTTCACACAGCCAATCTTTGGCCTCCGTCAATCAGGGTTGACCATGGATGAAGCATCCTAGTTCTGGTTGTCTGCTCGCCTGGAGCAGTGTCGTCTGTGGCTAAATGGACTGATGCGGGAGTGGCAGTCGCTATCGCAAAGGTCACACCTGTGTGTAGTCTCTGGTCTGTTGGAGCTGTTGCTTTCCTTCCTGAGTGCTCGTTTTTCTGCAGCAGCAGTCATCATTTTCTCCTCCCCTGATTTCAGGAGTTGCTTCAGGGTCCCTTTCCACTTTGCATGGTCACCTGCCAGGCTCTCCCAGGTCTCTGTGTGCATGTCAGTGGCCTTCATGTCTTTCTTAACGACATCTTTGTACCAGAGCTGGGGGCAACCAGTGGATCCTCCCAGATGCCAGTTCTCCATACAGGATGTTCTTTGGGATGCGCCCATCGTCCATGCGGTGGACATGGCCTAGCCAGCACAGCCTGAGGAGAGTGAAAATGCTGGGAAGTCCCACGCAATTCAGGACATCTGTGTTGGTTACCCTGCCCTGCGAGGATATGCCCAGAATGCGGCATGCGGAATGCTGCTTCACAGATGGAAGGAGTTTAGTCGCTTCTCCTGTCTGGCATATGTTGTCCATGACTCACTGCCATACAGCAGTGTGCTGATGACACAGGCGTTATACACTGCCATCTTAGTCTTCACCGACAGCTTGGGGTTTGTCCACACCCTGGTTGTGAGGTGAGCGAGTGTTGTAGCTGCCTTCCCGATCCTCCTGTCTATTTCTGTGTCAAGGGAGAGGTTGTCAGTTATGGTAGAGCCAAAGTAGGTGAAGTGGTGGATGACGTTGAGTTCGTAGTCATCGATGGTGATGGCACGTGGTGATTCAGTGTCTTGTCCCAGGACATTGGTCTTTTTCAGGCTAATGGTGAGTCCAAAATCCTTGCAGGCCTGTGAGAAGCGGTCCATCAGTGTCTGCAGCTCCTGTTGGGTGTGTCTTGCAATTGCTGCGTCATCAGCAAACAGCATGTCTTTGATGAGCGTTTTGTGAACCTTCGTCTTGGCTCTGAGGCGTGCAAGGTTGAACAGCCTGCCATCTGACCTGGTGCGTAGGTTAATTCCTTCAGTTGCAGTGCCAAAGGCACGCTTTAGGAGAACAGCAAAGAATAGCCCAAAGAGTGTGGGAGCAAGGACACAGCCTTGTTTGACGCCACTGCAGATGCTAAAGGGGTCAGATGAACTCCCGATGAACTGCACAGTCTCCTTCATGTCTGAGTGAAAAGACTGTGTCAGGCTCTGCAGCTTTGGTGGGCAGCCTATCTTTGGAAGAATCTTGAACAGGCCGTCTCTGCTGATGAAGTCGAACGCCTAGGTGAGATCTATGAAGGCGACATACAGGGGCATCTGCTGTTCTCTGCACTTCTCCTGGAGTTGGTGGAGGGAGAAGACCATGTCTACCATTGATCTCTTAGCACGAAAGCCACACTGCGACTCTGGGTAGACGCGTTCTGCCAGCTTCTGCAGGCGGATCAAAATGACCCGAGCAAAGACTTTGCCAACAATGCTGAGTAGACAGATGCCTCTGTAGTTGTTGCAGTCACTTCTTTCACCCTTGTTCTTATAGAGGGTGATGATCTTGGTGTCCCTCATGCCCTGTGGTACAGCCCCTTCTTGCCAGCACTGACAGAGGACTTCATACAATGGGAGCAGGAGGGTAGTCTTGCAGTGTTTGAACAGGTCCTGGGGAATCCCGTCACTGTCTGGGGCTTTTCCTAAGGCCAAGCTGTCGATGGCCTTCCTGAGTTCCTCTATAGTTGGCTCTACACCCAGCTCCTCTTCCGTTGGCATACACTTGATGGCATCAAGAGCTGTGGGGGACACTGTGTTCTGTCTGGAGTAGAGGTCGGAGTAGTGTTCCACCCATCTTTCCATCTGCTGGCCCTTGTCTGTAATTACTACCACAGTGGACGATTTGAGGGGAGCTGTCTTGCTCTGGACTGGTCTGAGCACCTTCTTGATGCCATTGTACATCCCTCTAATGTTGCATGAAGCAGCAGCTGTCTGGATGTCTTCACTGAGCTCTGTCCAGTATTCGTTGGTGCAACTCCTGGCAGTCTGCGGATCCTTGCTCCTGGCAGCCCTGAGAATCTGCAGGCTTTTCTCACTGGGTGACTGCTTATATTCGGTGAGAGTGGCATGCTTGGCTTTGATGACAGGAGTCAACTCTGTGGACTTGACCTCAAACCAGTCATGAGACTTGGAGGGCTTCTTCCCAAAGGTAGCTAAGGCAGTACGGTGCATGGTGTCCCGCAGTACTTCCCACCTCTCTGTGCCAGAGTCTCTGGGCTGTGAGGTTTGCATTTCCTTCTCGAAGGTCTCTGCAAACTTTTCCACGAGGTCTAGCTGAGACATCTTGCTGACATCAATATGGGGGTTCCCTTGTTTCCTTGAGTGGCGGATCCTCTTTTGCTGTAGCCTGATCTTGCAGCAGACCAGGGAGTGATTTGTGTCACAGTTCACACTGTGGTAAGAGCGAGTGTGGAGGACGTTCTTGATGGCAGCACGCCTGACCAGGATAAGATCTAGCTGATGCCAGTGCTTTGAACGTGGGTGTCTCCAAGAGACCTTGTGCTGAGGCTTGGCCCTGAAGTAGAAGTTGGTGATGCACAATTCATGGTAACTGCAAAGCTCAAGCAGTCGTTGGCCGTTATTGTTCATTTTGCCCACACCACACTGTCCAAGGCAGGAGGGCCACGAATCATGATCTGCACACACTCTGGCATTGAAGTCACCCAGGAGAACAAGTTGCTCCTTGCTGGGGATGCTTGCGATGATGGATGCGAGCTTCTTGTAGAAGTCATACTCTGTGTCCGGTGTGGAAGACAGTGTCGGGGCATACACGCTAACAAGGGTGACTGGGGCTTCGGTGGTGTTGAGGCAAAGAGTGAGGAGACAGCCTTTCCCCTGCCAGTAGAATGTATAGTCCTTCTCCTTCAGCATGCCTGAGTCAGCAAGGCATGTTTCCTGAAGGGTGGCAATGTCCACATGCAGCCTTCTGAGCTCGTCATTTTTGACAGCTGTTTTCCTGGAGTCACTGATGTTCTGAAGGTTTTCAGAAAGACCGGGCATCATTGTCCGAACGTTCCAACATCCCAGTTTCAAAGCTGGTTTCTTTTGTTGTTTTGTTTCCTGGTGCGACAATTGCAGTCTGCTGTTTGGACGTTTCCTAATCCCCATGCACCCAATGAGGAATGGCAGACTGTTGTGGGACAACACCTTACTGGCTGGTGGCTGCCCAGCTTGAGGTGGGCGGTAGTTGTCCAGTGAGATCCAAGGATCCCTCCCACCGTCGGGAACAACTCCTGGTGCCAAGGTCTATGCCCATCGAGCAATGACTTATAACCGGTAACTGTTGTTCCCCGTGTTGTGTTGATGCTGCAAGTGAAGCTGGAGTGACCTCTCCAGGGTGTAGGGTGTAAGTTTGTGTTGGTGAGTGTTGCTGGATGCTAGCCTGGGCAATGTGATATGGAGGACAGGTTGTTGCCCATGTAGCATGTCCCCCCTCTCCACGTCGTTGATGGATCCAAAGGAACAGCAAAGCTGTTACAGTTTGGCACCAGCACCATCGCAGGAGCTGCCAGAACGAAGTTAAATCATCGACAGACTGCCTTAGAGGCTCCGACTCCAGATTTTACCTCAGGGTTGACTCCCGAAGCCTTTCCCATAACCGGGTATGCCGCAAGGCAGCAGAGGTTTGAAATTAGGGTTTTTCTTCCCCTAGATGGACTACCCTCCCAGGTTGTCGAGCCCCATCTACCCGAAGCATCTAGGTTGAAGGCACCAGAGACTCGCCTTCGCCCCTTCTCCTGTCAGTAGAAGCAATTCCGCCGGGCTTAGAAGCTAAGCCACACAAGCAGGCCAGGAGTTGGACTTGGTTGTCAGAGGCTGTTTGAGACGCATGCTATCAGGAACATTTTTTGAGGGCTGGGAGCTTATCCCCAGCACCACTCCTGGCTATGACAACCTTGGAACCACTTCTCCTATCTACAATGTTAATCAGATGTAGAATCAAGAGGGGCCGCTGCCATGCAAGGCGCTGCCGTGCAAGACGCTGCCACAAACAACAGCAATTTAGAAGAAAAACTAAAGGAAAAAGTTAGGATAATGTTATGTATGATAAAATACCTTGGGTGAAGGATGAGGCAAGATGACGAGATGAACACAGCTCTATTAAAGAGAACAGCAGTTACACAGCAGGCACCTGGCAGAGGGCACCAGTCTAAAGAGGCCGCAATATGGATGCCCTCTGGTATTTGTAGGGCAGTGCTGGGATGTGAAGGAAGTGCACGTCACTACACTGCACTTCACAATAAGGTGTCGGACCTCAACATCACATTTCCTCTCCCCCTTAGAAAAGTCCAAAACCACACACACAATTAAGACTCTCCCCAATCTGGGACCCGAATCACGCACTAACATAACGAAAACCGATGCACTAAAATGGCCTAACACATTCACACAACAAAACCTAACATAGAGTTGACAGGTGGACTACCGTTCAGCCCACATGACACAGTGGATGATTCTGCCACCGGATGAGAGTCCTTCATCAAACTAAAATCACTGCCATGCTCTTAAACTAAGACAATAATATACAAAATAATCCCATTTTACAACAAGCATACATAAGAACATCAGAACTATCAACACACATATTTACAGCACTGTTCCTTCTGCAAGAGGAGTAGAACCAGCATGGGGGGGGGGGGCCCAGGGCAGCCCATCAGCAAGTGTGCCCCTTGAAGCAGCAGGTCCTTGGGTCAATGGCTGATCTTCTGGACAAAAGTGCCTCTCTCCTTCGCCACCAACCCTTGCTCTCATCCAGCCCTGTCACCTGAAGCCTCTTCCCGGACACACTGAAGCTGATTGGCAGGCCTCGCCGAGCCATCGGACAGCTTGAAGTATGCTGTGCCCAGCTTAGCCACTAATCACAGACACGCGTGATGTTTAGTTGGCTGGCTTCTGGCCCATCTTCGCCATGGACGTTCTTCACCCCAAACCCAAACCTGAACCAAGTCCATAATCCACAGTGGGGCTCGGCTCGGCCTGAAATGGTGCTGCTGAGCACACAGTTCTATCATGCTCATTGGTCTGGACCCAACCTTTTCTAAAACCATTGTAGCATTCACCATCATAGCTGCAGACAATCCATCCCCCTGTGGCCACGCTCCGGAGGCATCCGGGCCTATCACATTGGTGTCACTCGCCAGCGCAGGTGCCTTGCCACCACACTCGGTACCCCCCTCTGCCATTTCCCAAGCGCCAGCACAGAGACCCTCCTGCACCGAACCTGAGTGAGGCTGGTCCTGCTTGACCACCGTGGTGTCCGTTAGCTCTTTGTCCCACACAACGTCCTCATCAACCACCGGAACTGGAGGGTTCTACTGGCCACAACCCGACCATTCGTTCCCAGTGTCATCTTTTATGGCGAACCCCAGTCTGTAAAACAAATCACAGCCAATGATGTTATCACCTCGGGCCATCACGTGGAATGTGAAATCAACCATCGTCGCAGACTTGCACCAAACCATTAACTCCAAAGTCCCAACCGTGCACAGCTTGCTACCTCCATAACCATACAATAGCACCGGGTTACCTCTAATCCTGTAGTGGGGGAAAAACTTCTTCATTGTGGCCCAATTCAGCAACGACCCCTCAGCTTCCATGTCGAGCAACAGCAACACCTCGATGCCGTCCAACTCCTTTGTGCAAAATGTGTACCCATTCATGCTGGGGGACACCGTATGGATGGTCGACAGGGGTGGGTGGAGTGATTTCTTCCATGAGCTCTCCAGTTTAGATACACAGCACACTCTAGCATAACTGTTCAAGCGTCCACATCTCCTACAACGTGCTCCCCTGGCTGGGCAGTCCTTAGCCTTATTGCGGTGCGTCGCGGACCCACAACCCTTGCAAAGGGGTTTTCCGTGGGGCAGACCTTCGGCTGGCAGCGTTGGCTTCCATAGTATCGTCGTCCAAGCTATCCTCACTATCAGAGTCCGCAACATTTGCCACGGCAGGAGGCTCCAGTTGCCAGTTGGCGGTGGTGCCAGTTTAGGTTCAAAGCTGGGGGGGCTGGACTGCACGGTGGCGCAGTGGTTAGCACCGCGGCAGCACAGTTTACCCTCGGCCAGGGGATCGCGGGGATCGTGGGTTCGATCCCTGCCCCCGGCCAACAGTGATCTGTGTGGAGTTTGCATGTTCTCCCCGTGTTTGCGTGGGTTTACTCCGGGATTTCTCCGGTTTCCTCCCACATGCCAAAAACATGCCGGTTAGGGAGTTAAGGGGCGCTTGCGCACGCAGCGACCGGCAGCTGGTGGCTTGTCACCAGACTGCAGAACAAATCTACCTACGGGTACAAAATAAGTCAAAAAAAACAAAAAAAACAAAAAAAACAAAAGCTAGCTTGTCTGTAGCCTCCAATTGGAGAGCTAGCTCAGCGCTGGCTAATGTTAAGTTATTGGGTGCCGTGAGTGCCGTGAGTAGCATAGTCCGCAATGCGGCCCTGCACATGTGCTCCACAGGCTGGTCACGTACTAATTCATCTTCCAATAGCCCAAAGCAACACTCGCTAGCTAATTGCTTTAAGTCTTCGACAAACTGATGAATAGGCTCACCCACTCATTGATGTTGCTGCCGAAAGCAAATCCTCCAGACAGTCACGCTATCCGGTGTATCAAAGTGGATTGCTAACAGCTCCACAATGTCTTCAAAAGAATCCAAAGCTCTGAGTGTGCTCAGGACTCAATAGCCCTCAATATCCAGGTTGTGAACAAGTAGCACACGTGTTCTTAACTTGTCGAGCTTACCCAGGTCCAGCACAGTGATGTACGTCTGAAAAGCCTCAAACTACATTGGCCAAGGCATTGGCGGCTCGCCTGGGAGCTCGAGAAAGGGGCGAAGTGGTGTAATGCGCTCCTCCATGAGTTAATCCTTGCTTGACAAATGTTATGTATGGTAAAATACCTTGGTTGAAGAATGAGGCAAGATGACAAGATGGCCGGACAAACACATCTTTATTAAAGATGCTGTTGTTGTTGTTCGTCTGTCGTTCTCGATGGTGACCAAGAACATCACAGGGAAGAAGATTGGGTGCGGTGTGTCTTCTGTGGCTGATCAGTCTGATGTAGGCATGGAAGGCTCTGCCACAGGTCGAGCACAGGTGGTCTGCCCGGGCAGAAGATATGGGGGTGGCTCTGGACTTGCAAAGCTCACGTTTTCTCTGGGCCTTGGCAATCCTGTTCAGCTCAAAGGAGGCACTTTGCTAGTACTTTGCTAGTACGGTAGTAGGAGGCACTTTGCTAGTACGGCTACACCAGTCTGGTCGGTCTAGTACTAGAGTCTCCCAGGTGTCAAGATGATGTCAAAGCTCTTCAGGGAGGCTTTAAGAGTGTCTTTGTAGCGCTTCTTTTGACCACCTTGTGAGCGCTTGCCCTCTGCTAGTTCACTGTAGAACAGTCTCTTTGGTAGGCGTGAGTCAGGCATACGAACAAGGTGGCCAGCCTACCTAATCTGGGCTCTCTTTGAGCAGGGTATGGATGCTAGGCAGCTCAGCTTGGGAGAGGGCCTCTGTGTCAGGGATTTTGTCCTACCAGGTGATCTTCAGGAGCTTTCTGAGGCAGTTCAGGTGGAAGCGGTTTAGTTTTCTGGCATGGCACTCGTAGACTTTCCAGGTCTCGCAGGCGTAGAGTAGGGAAAGCAGGACAACTGCCTTGTACACCTTCAATTTTGTGGTCAGCCTGATGCCTTTCCTTTCCCACACTGTTGCACATAGCCGTCCGAATATTAAAGATGTAGAACAGCAGTTTAACGGTAGGCACCTGGCAGAGGGCACCAGTCCAAAGAGGCCGCAATATGGATGCCCTCTGGTATTTATAGGGCAGTGCAGTGACGTGACAGGAAGTGCATGTCACTACACTGCATTTCACAATAAAGTGCCGGAACTCAGCATCAGATAATACAAGAAAAATGTCTAAAATGTATGACAAAATGTTCCAATCTTGCAGAAAAAAACAGTTTGCAAATTTACCAGAAAAAAGCTCCATATTTAAAGAAAAATACTGAAACTGTATATGTAAAAAGTTGAAATTCCATGAACCCCAAATCTCAAATTAATAAAGAAAATTCGAATATTTATAGAAGGAAAAAAGATTTTGCCAGAAAAAGTTGCATATTTGCAACAAAAACTGTAAAATTTTCAACCATAAAAGTTGGAAATTGTAAAAAGTTGCACATTTAACAGAAATTCTGTTCAATTCCATCTGAAGGAGTCCAGTCCAGAGAGTGTGAGATGATTTTGTGTTTTTCGTGTCTGCACAGCGCCGATCCGCTGGACTATTTCACCCGTGAGGTCCAGAAGCGGCGAGACGAGGAGACCAACCTGTGGAGTGAACCAGGAGACCCCAGCCACTCGGAGAGGGAGGACGACCGCACCCTGTACGTCCTGCTGCAGGCCCGCAATAAGACCCGCATGGGCTCCACGGTACGTGAGACCCAGAGAGACCTTCGTCCTGCAGGGAGCATCAGATGAAGCCGGTTTTACCTGCAGGAGTAAAACGGAGACCTCTGATGGTCATGAAAACAACTACATGAAGACCTGGTAGAGGGTTAGAGGTGTAAGGAGTTTAAACTAGACCCTAACCTTAACTTTTGCTCTCACATTAAAGTAGACATATGATTCACTTTTTCCACATGTTGACATGTCTTAATGAGGTCTTAACGAGGTCTTAATTCAATTCAATTCAAGTCAACTTTATTTATATAGTGCTATTTCACAAGAAGTAATCTCATAGCACTTTCAACTGTAGGGGAAACCCCCACAATTGCAGAAAGACCCCAGCAATCAGGCGATCCCCTGTGAGCAGCATGTGGTGACGGTGGAGAGGAAAAACTCCTTTTAGCAGGAAGAAACCTCCATCAGAACCAGGCTCAGGGAGGGGCAGTCATCTGCTGTGATTGGCTGGGGGGTGAGGGGATAGAGAAGATGAAGAAAAGAACAGACATGTAGAGAGCAAACAGCACGATGGGGACTCAATCTATGAGAAAGAACAAACCGATGTTAATGACCAGCAAAAATATTTCATTGAGAGTGAAGAAAGTAGTGAAGCCCAGTGAGCTTCACTAATGAGCTATCTGTGTCACACTTTGGTGAAAATACATCAGGCTTTATTATTTCAGCAGCAATTTAAACCCGAGCCTTCCTCAGAATGTTTCTTTAAATGAGAGCTAGTTGAAGCGAAGCTACATTCCTCCAACTCTTAGTGCTGATGACTTTTTGAATTTTTTTAATGATAAATTGTCAGTATTAGGAATAATATTCCAAAAAATAGCCCCCTTAAAAATACCAAGCCTCTGCCCAACCCTGCTGTGTCCACAGACTCAGAACTCCACTTTTCTGAATTTTCTTGTATTAGTCACTCTGATCTAGCCCTAATAGTGTCAGCCTCTAAACTAACTACCTGTCTCTTAGACCCAATCCCCGCTAGACTCCTGATGGAATCGCTATCTCTGATTAGTCCACTGCTTTTGAACATAATTAATATGTCCCTATTAACAGGACATGTACCACAGCCTTTTAAAGTGGCAGTAATTAAACCTCTACTTAAAAAAAACCCTTTGCTTGATTCTGGGATTTTTGTCCAATTATTGACCAATATCTAACCTCCCCTACCTTTCCAAGATCCTCGAAAAAGTAGCCGCCAATCAACTGTGCACTTTTTTAGAAAATAATTCTATCCATTCATCTTCTTCCGCTTAATCCTTTTTGGGTCGCGGGGGCACTGGAGCCTATCCCAGCGTCTTTGGGCGAGAGGCAGGGTACACCCTGGACAGATCGCCAGTCCATCGCAGGGCCAACACAGAGAGACAGACAACCATTCACTCTCACAGTCATACCTAAGGACAATTTAGAATCCCCAGTTTGATGCCAATTAACCTAACTTGCATGTTTTTGGCATGTGGGAGGAAACCGGAGAAATCCCGGAGTAAACCCACGCAGACATGGGGATAACATGCAAACTCCACACAGATCACTGTTGGTCGGGGGCTGGGATGGAACCCAGGATCCCCCGGCCAAGGGTGAGTTGCTGTGCTGCCGCAGTGCTAACCACTCCACCACCACGCTGTCCTTAGAAAATAATCCTATATTTGAGAAATTTTAGTCAGGTTTTAGGAAACACCACAGCACAGAGACAGCCTTAGTGAAAGTTACTGATGACCTCCTTATGGAATTTGACAAAGGACTTGTCTCCGTCCTTGTCTTATTGGATCTTAATGCTGCTTTTGACACCACTGACCACCATATTCTGCTAGATAGGCTTGAACAGCGAATTGGTTTTGAAAGGAACAACGCTAAGATGGTTCCAATCTTATCTATCAGATTGTTCCCAGTTTGTTCATGTCCATAACAAGTCCTCTATCCAGACCACGGTTAGCTATGGAGTTCCACAGGGATCGGTACTTGGACCAGTACTGTTTACATTATACATGCTGCCTTTGGGAGACATTATGAGGAAGCATTCTATTCATTTTCATTGTTACGCTGACAACGCTCAATTATATTTATCCATCAATCCAGATGATCCCAACCATTTGGGTTCACTCCAGGAGTGTCTTAAGGATATTAAAACCTGGATGAACTACAACTTTCTATTGCTGAATGCAGATAAAACTGAAGTCATTGTTCTTGGCCCCAAACATGCTACAAGTATTCTTTCTAGTAAGATAACAACACTAGATGGCATTGTACTGGCTTCTACGTTTTCTGTTAGGAATCTTGGAGTTGTCTTTGACCAAGAGATGTCTTTCAACTCTCATATACAGCAAACCATTAAGACTGCCTTCTTCCATCTGCGTAATATTTCCAAAATTAGGTCCATCCTGTCTCATAAAGATGCAGAGAAACTTGTCCACACCTTCATCACCTCTAGGTTAGACTATTGTAATTCACTTTTATCAGGTTGTCCTCATAAGTCCATAAAGTTTCTCCAACTCATTCAAAATGCAGCTGCACGTATCCTAATGAGAACAGGGAGAAGAGATCACATTACCCCAGTTTTAGCTTCTTTACATTGGCTCCCAATAAAATATAGAATTGAATTCAAGATATTGCTCCTAACTTATAAAGCCCTTAATGGTATGGCTCCTTCTTATCTGCAAGAACTCATAGTTCCCTATCATCCAACCAGAGCTCTGCGCTCTCAAAAATCCAAACTACTGGTGGTTCCCAAGGTCTCCAGAAGTAGATTGGGAGGTAGAGCTTTCAGTTATCAAGCTCCCCTCCTGTGGAACCATCTTCCCACTTCAGTTCGGGGGGCAGACACTCTCTCTTTATTCAAGTGTAAGTTGAAATCTTTTCTGTTTGATAAGGCCTGTAGCTAAAAATGTTGCCGCTGCCAGGCCTTCACCCGCATGTGCAGCCATACCAGGCTTGATACTGGAATGTCTGGCTTTGAATATTGTATTTGTTATGGTTTTTTTTTTTTTTTTTTTTTTTAATGTAGCTACTGCCAGGCCTCCTACTTTTTATCTTTTTTCCAACTCAACCAGTCGAGGGGGGTGACTGTCCTCTATGAGCTATGGTTCCGCTCGAGGTTTCTGCCCGTTAAAGGGAAGTTTTTCCTCGCCTGTGTCGCCGCAGTGCTTGCTCCTAGGGGTCTCTGCTGGGTTCTATAAATTTGAGAGCATGGCCTAAACCCACTCTTTTCTGTCAAGTGCCTTGAGATGACCTGTGTTGTGATTTGGCACTATATAAATAAAATTGAATTAATGTTAGCTGTTTAGCTATTAGCTCCAGGAGACAAAGACCTCCTGGGCTAATTAGCATCACTAACAGCTACATGTGATCATGTAAAAGTCTAAATTAAGCATTATCATGAATGGAGTGTGTGATACGAGTAGGAGTAGAGTTAAAAAATCTCTGAACCAACCCTGAATGACAGAATGGCTAACTCTGCAAACACTAGGTGGCCAGCCTTCATTCTTAGCTTGACAGTTAAGCAAGGCTAGACACAGCTTTCATTTGATAACTAAAGAAAAAGTATTGTCCAAGGTAGCCGTTTTAATTTTCATCCTGCTAGCAGAGCAAACAAGATGAGTACCGGTGTCCTTACTGCCACACCCAGGTACTGAACAGGGTCACATCGGGACCAGAGCCAGGATACTATGCTGCTCTGAGCTACATTAACTACTGGATTATCTGCTCTACTTGCTTTTTTCTCTTCTTTCTTTTCTAACTGACAGACAGATAACTTTGCTCCATTTTGATACAGCTGCTCTTACTTGTATGTTTACATAAGACTGTGCACTCCTGCTAAAGTGAGAGGTGGGGGTTGGGCCCCTTCGGAGAGTTCTACTCCGGCCTACCACCGTCATTGCAAGCTCTCCTCTGTCACTGCTGTAGTGATTCAAAGTTAATCAGCCTTCAGGAGGCTCCCCTTCTGGCCTGGGGCTCCAAGAATTTGCCGCCTTGCCTGCTGGCATGCAGCACCTCTGCAGGTGGGCTAATCTGTCACCTTCTCTTGATCGAGGCCATGAGAAAAGGGCAGAAAAACAAGGGAAACAGAAGTCTCCCCTTACTAATGTGGTAGCCCACGCTGTCAAATGTGGAAAAGGAACTATACGTTTAGATTAGCATTGCTAGTAAAATATGCCATTTCTATTCCAACTGGTTTGCCAGCCCCAACAGCACACATATGCCAGCCAATGTAGGCACGTTTACATCAGGATTACGTCTTATAGAGGTTGTTTGCATTATGCCTACAACCTCTATAAGACATAATCCCGATGTAAACTTAGTACATCGGGATGAACTTGCAAGGAAACACACATCCCTCCAAGCTTTTGCTTTCAAATATTGTTCATGGGTGTCATTTTAGCCTGATTCTGAGACCAGTGACACAAAAAGTGCGAGAGAGAACATAGACGCTCCCAGGTGCTCTTTTTTTTTTTTCTTCATTTATTGTGGTGTTGTGGTTCTGCTGCAGGGCTACCGTCGTCTAAGTGTTGACATCGAGGCCATGAGAGACACACGCCGGGAGGTCAGAGACAAGTGGAAGACCATCCTGGAAAATCTGGGTGAGACCGATCAGACATCATTATCATCGTCAGGAACCTCCCACTCTGAGACTGTGATGACGTGATGATGACAAGAACATGAGCTAAGACAAATCCTCTGTTGTCTCTGCTTCTCCTTCTCCAGGATTCATGGCCGAGGCGGATTCTCTGCTCACGGTGACTGCCGGCACCTCGAACGACCGCCTGCGTAACGCCCCGGTGGCACGGGCCCTGCTCAACACGCTCCACACCGAGACCTCCATCTTCAACAGCAACAAGGATCCTCCGCCGGAGAGATATCTGTTCATCCTGGTGAGAAAATGAGATGACACCCAGTTATCCATCCATCCATCCATCCATCCATCTTCTAATGCTTAATCCTTTTTGGAAAAAAAAATTCTTTTGCAAATTTTTTCTCATAAATCTGTTACTTGTTTTTCCACAAATTTGCAACTTTTTTCTTAATTTTTTTATTTTTTCTTGTAAATTAGTGACTCGAAAAATTTATAACTTTTTTGCAAATTTGCATCTTTCTTGTAAATTTGTGATTTTTCCATCCATCCATCCATCCATCTTCTACTGCTTAATCCTTTTTGGGTTGTGGGGGTGCTGGAGCCTATCCCAGAATCTTTGGTCAGAGACAAGGTTCTCCCTGGACAGATCACCAGTCCATCACAGGGCCAACACAGAGAGACAGACAACCATTCACTCTCACAGTCACACCTAAGGACAATTTAGAATCCCTAGTTGATGCCAGTTAACCTAACCTGTATGTCTTTGGACTGTGGGAGGAAACATGAAGAAGAAGACATGGAGAGAACATGCAAACTCCACACAGAAGGGTCACCGATGGTCAGGGGTGGGATCGAACCCTTGACCTTCTTGCTGTGCTGCCACAGTGCTAATCACTGCACCACTGAGCTGCCCATAATATCCAGTTAAAGTATGAAGTGCTGTTATCTGCAGTTGGTGCAAATGTTAGACACCCTAAAAACACAACAGAAAACATTCAGGTGTTTGTTAACCAAGTCAAGTGCATGTATGCAAATGTATATGTACTCATGCACAGCAATAGCAGCAACATTGTGCAATAGGACAGAGACAGATGTGTGCATGTGCCGCGGAGCGTCCCCTGGGTGTGAGGACAGTTTTGATTGTTTAAAAGCCAGTTTTTGTGGTGGATTTTAAAAGTGTTTGGTGTAGAATGTTCGGTATATTGGTCCAGAAGTCACTGTTCTCCCAGGGTGAGGGTCTTCTTCTGCTTCTTCGTCTTCTTCTTTTTCTTCTTCTTCTTCGTCTTCTTCTTTGTCGTCTTCTTCTTCCCCCCCCCCCCGCCTGGCAGCTCCATCTTCATCATCCTTTTTTTTTTTCTTTTTTTTTTTTTTTTGTTACTTATTTGTACCCGTAGGTAGACTTGGTTTGCAGTCTGGTGACAAGCCACCGGCTGCTGGTCGCTGCGTGCGCGAGCGCCCTAAACCTACATGTTTTTGGTGTGCGGGAGGAAACCGGAGAAATCCCGGAGTAAACCCGCGCAACACGGGGAGAACATGCAAACTCCACACAGCTCACTGTTGGTCGGGGGCTGGGATCGAACCCACGATCTCATGATCCCCGCGGTCCCCCGGCCGAGGGTAAAACTGTGCTGCCACAGTGCTAAACCACTGCGCCACCGTGCAGCCCTTTGTCCAGCATCTCCACTATTCCTCCTCTGCACATGTCCAAACCATCTGTCTTGCCTGTCTTACTTTGTCTCCAAACCGCTCAACTTGAGCTGTCCTTTTGATATACTGATTTCTAACCTTGTCCCTCCTAGTCACTCACAATGAAAACCTTAGCATCTTCTACTCTGCCAGCTACACCTCTTGTCTTTTTGTCAGTGCCACTGTCTCCAAACCATACATCAAAGCAGGTTGCTCTACCGTCTTGTAAACCTTCCCTTTCACCCTAGCTGCTATCTTTCTGTCACAAATAACCTCTAACACTCGTCTCCACCCTGCCTGCACTCTCTTCTTCACCTCTCTTGGGCATTTTCCATTACTTTGGATGGAAGAGCAGTGACGTGAGAAGTGCAGTGACGTGCACTTCACATCACTGCACCACCCTATTTAAGGCAGAGGGCATCCATATTCCACCTCTTTGCCAGATGCTCATGCTGGTGCCTGTCGTGTGCTGTCCTGTATATAGTTTATTCAATAAAGCTTTGTTCGCCAACCATCAGATGTAACCCCACCCTCACCTTGAATCCATGTGTCACTCCTACAGAACACCTCACCACTGACTCGCGGTCTTCATACATGTTCTGCACCACCCTCACATACTTCTCTGCCACTCCTGACTTCCTCATACAGCACCACACTTCCTCTCTTGGCACCCTATCATCTGCTTTTTCTAGATTCACAAAGACACAGAGCAACTCCTTCTGACCTTCTCTATACTTCTCCATCAACACTCTTAGAGCAAACATTGCATCTGTCGTACTCTTTCTTGTAATGAAACCGTACTGCTGCTCACTGATTGTCAACCTGGCTTCAACAACTCTTTCCCATATCTTCATAGTGTGGCTGATCACCTTTATGCCTCTGTAGTTACTACAGCTCTGAGCATCACCTTTGTTCTTGAAAATTGGTACCAAAACACTTCTTCTCCACTCCTCAGACATCCTCTCACTCTCCAAGATTGTGTTAAACAATCTGGTTAAAAAGTCCACTGCCATCTCTCCTAAACATCTCCATACCTCCACAGGTATGTCATCTGGACCAACCGCCTTTCCATTCTTCATCCTCTTCAAAGCTGCCCTCACTTCTGCCTTGCTAATCCTCAGGACTTCCTTGTTCACCATCTTTCCTTCATCCATCCTCCTCTCTCTCTCTTTTCTTTATTCATCAGCTTCTCAAAGTTCTCCTTCCACTTTCTCAACACACTCTTGTCATTTGTTAGTGCATTACCATTTCTGTCCTTAATCAGCCTAATCTGCTGTATGTTGTGAAGGGGTTTTGGTGCAGGGCGGCGTGATGACGTGGCCGGCAGGTGGCGTCATCACGCCAATATATATAGGGGAGCGTACACCATTACAGGCTCTCTTGCCTGGATGACTCCATGTGATACGACATGTAGTGTACTGTTGGCCGTTCTGTAATAAAGCTCAGTTCAAGTGCAGCATCCTCGTGGCCGGCAGGTGGCGTCATCACGCCAATATATATAGGGGAGCGTACACCATTACAGGCTCTCTTGCCTGGATGACTCCATGTGATACGACATGTAGTGTACTGTTGGCCGTTCTGTAATAAAGCTCAGTTCAAGTGCAGCATCCTCGTCTGTCTCTTTACTGTCAGCTTTGTGGACATAACATTTGGCGACGGAGGATTAACCATGGAGGTGTGCGTAACACCACTGCAGCCTTTCCTGGAGCTCCCGGGGGAACCGCCAATTCCATAGCCACGTTGGCTAGAGGCGTTCGAAATGTATATCACAGCGTTGGACCTCGGGAAGCTGGATAAGGTGAGGATGTGAGCGCTGCTTGTTCACAACCTGGATTTGGAGGGCCAGAGGATTCTCTGCACCCTCAGCACGATGGACTCATATGAGGAAGTTGTGGATCTGCTTGCCAACTATTTCACCACGCCAGACAGCATGACAGTACGACAGATGCACTTTCACCAGAGATGACAAAGAGCCAGTTCAGCAGTTTGTCGCTGACCTGAGACAGTTAGCTAGTGTGTGCCATTTTGGGCAGCTGAAGGGCGAAATGGTGTGGGACCAATTGGCTGAACACACGTTATGCTGGGCTACAAGCTAGATTGCTAACGATGTCTAATGACCTGACGCTAGCTAGGGCCATTGAGCTAGTGCTCCAGTTGGAAGCAGCGGAAAAGTTAGCCTTGGTGCTAAATTGGCGGCAGAGAAGTCACAAGAACAGACGCCTTCGGCCAATGCAGTGGATTCGGAGGATGCGGAGTGCATGGCAGAGGAATACGAGGCTAATACGGTGAACTGAAGATTCGCTCCGAGGGGCCCCATCTGTAGGGGTTGTTGGTCCCCGACGCACCAGAGCAAAGCACGAGGTCGCCCAGCGAAAGGGGAATGGTGCAGCAAGTGTGGCCACATGAACCATTTCGCCAGGGTATGTCGGTCGCCAGCACCATGGAGCCCACCAAGTAAGCCAGCCCACCCGCCAACAACGACCATCCGCTCAGTGAGTCCCAACGCCAATGGTTTTCCCTATTGCACGGTGGAATTGGACGATATAGCTATACCACTCCTGGTCAACACGGCAGCGGTGTGGTCGATGCTAAACTGGGCCATGGTGAAAAAGTTTTTTTTCCTATCACAGCATTGGACGGAATCCAACGCCGCTGTATGGGTACAGTGGTCAAAGTCTGTGTAATGTCGGAATGGTGGAATTAACTGCTCGCTACAAGTCCAAAGCTGTGCATGACTTCACGTTCCAGGTGACTGTGCATGGTAACAACATTGTGGGATGAAACCTTTTCTACGGACTGGGTTTTGCCATGAGAGACAGCGCTGGGGTCGGATGGTCTGGGTGCAACTGCTGGGGCACACAGGACCTGGAGAACAACGTCGTGGTGTGGGATGAGGCACCTACGGATGATACTGACACTGAAGTGCTCATTTCACACTCTCTGGAGGAGAGCCACCCAGAAAGGGAACTGGACTGCTTCAGTACCCATGCTCAACCGGCTGCAGTGGGGGCGACCGAGCTGACGGGTGAAGAGTCCACCTCGATGAGTGATGCCAAGGGGGCACTGGGCACCTTCAGTACCCAGGAGGAGTTCCAGCTGACAGGTGAAGGGCCCACTGCAAAAACGGTGACTACTGAGCTGCCGCAGCACGACGAGGGTACCAAGTTGAGTGAGTGCACAGGGCCACTGGGAGCACAGCAGCACGTGAAGCCAAGCAAGGTACCACTCCAGGTCATGGACTGGATTCAGGTTCGGGCTGACGACTGACCGGGCCACAGTCAGCGAAACAGCGAGCGCCGCTGAGGATTGTGGCGAAGCTGGGGGCAGCATGTTTCTGGCTGACGGACGGCTTGGTTCGACATGCAAATCAGCTGCAGCGTGTCCAGGCGGCTGCTCCAGGTGACAAGGCTGCGCGGGAGTCAGCAGATGTGATGTGGGATCCGGGCTCCTGTGTTTTGGAGATTGGCTCTTGTCCCGGGGATCTGCCACCCCCAGGGGTGCATCCACTGCGGGGCTGCCGCGGGGCCCCCCCGGTAGACCCACCCTTGCCATGGGAGACTGTTGAGAAAAAAAGGACTGTTTAGTTAGGAGCATGGCTGGATACGTCGAAGTGGCAGATTACACCATTTAGCCATGCAGGGTCTTGTGGTAGTCCACCCACAGACCCAAGTTTTAGGTGTTGTTCAATGTGTTTATCATTTTTTATTTCAGTGTGTTTATTGGGGGGTTTCTATTTTACCAAACTGGAGAAGCGCTTATTTGGATGTGTTTTGTAAAGGGAAGGGGGTGTTGTGAAGGGGTTTTGGTGCAGTGTGCAGTGTGATGACGTGGCCGGCAGGTGGAGTCATCACGCCAACATATAGAGGGAAGCGTCCGGCATTACAGGCTCTCTTGCCCGGATGACTCCGTGTGATACTACATGTAGTGTACTGTTGGCTCTTCTGTAATAAAGCTCAGTTCAAGTCCAGCATCCTTGTCCGTCTCTTTACTGCCAGGTTTGTGGACATAACACTGTACATCCTTTCCAGCTCCATCTCTCTGTCTAGCTAATTTATAGAAGTCTTTTTCTCCTTCCTTAGTATCCAGCCTCATACAACTCACTATATGCCTTTTCCTTTGCCTTTTCCACCTCTCTTTTCCATGCGCCTAGATTCTAAATACTCCTGTCTACTTTCTTCATCTCTCTGACTATCCCACTTTTTCTTTGCTAACCTCTTCCTTTGGATACTTTCCTGTACCTCCTCATTCCACCACCAAGTCTTCTTGTCTTACTTCCTCTGTCCACTGGATACACCACATACTTTTCTACCCATTTCCCTCAATACTTTTGTTGTACTTTCCCAGTCATCTGGTAATTCTTCCCTACCACGCAGAGCCTGGATCAACTTCTTCCTAAACTCTGTGCGACCTTCTTCCTTCTGTAACTTCTCTCATTTAATCTTTGGCTCTGCCTTCGTGCTGTTCCTCTTCTTGCTTTCCAAAGTCATCCTACAGACTACCATCTGATGCTGTCTAGCTACATTCTCCCCTGCCACCACCTTGAAGTCTTCTATCTCTTTAAAATTTCTCCTTCTGCATAAGATATAGTCCACCTGTGTGCACCTTTCTCCACTCTTGTAAGTCACCCCATGTTCCTCTCTCTTCTTGAAGTATGTGTTCACCACAGCCATTTCCATCCTTTTAGCAAAATCCACAAATATCTGTCCTTCCACATTCCTCTCCTTAAGACCATGCCTACCCAGGACCTCATCATCACCTCTGTTCCCTTCACCTACATGTCTGTTAAAGTCCACTCCAATCACCACTGTCTCCCCCCTGGGAACACTCTCTACCACTTCATCCAACTTACTCCAGAATTCCTCTTTCTCTTCTACCTGACATCCATCTTGTGGGGCATACGCTCTGACAACATTCAACATCACACCTTTGACTTCTAGCTTCAAACTCATGATTTTGTCTAATTCCCTCTTTACTTCCTGAACATTCTTCACATACTCTTCCTTCAAGATTAATCCTAGTCCATTTCTCTTCCTACCTACACCATGGTAGAACAGTTTAATTCCACCTCCAATGCTCCAAGCCTTGCTTCCCTTCCATCTGGTTTCTTAAACACAGTATATCTGCCTTTCTTCTTTCCATCATATCAGCCAACTCTCCAAACCCTTTACCAGTCAGAGTCCCTACATTTAATGTCCCTACTTTCACCTCCGCACTTCTACCTTTCCTTTTCTCTCTCTCCCTCTCCCTCCTAACACACCTTCCCCCTCTCCTCCTCATCGATCTTTGACCAACAGTAGCCCAATTTCCACCGGCAGCCTGTCGGTTAACAGCACCGGTGGTGGTCGTTGTTAACCTGGGCCTCGACCGATCCGGTATGAAAGTCTCATTTGTCATGATCCACATGTTTTATTTGGCAAAGGTTTTATGTCGGATGCCCTTCCTGACACAACCCTCCCCACTTTCCATCAAGATGGCTGACACAGAGCAAGCACACAGTGTGGCAGGTTCTGCATGTAAGCTAAAAAAAAAGCTAAAACTACAGCAAAACCCCTACGTCTCTTACAATCCCACCTGTTAACTGCTGCCTTACTCCTGTACTTAATTCTAAATACAGTATGACATCGGCTTTCAACAACAAAATGCAGAGAACAAATCCACGTCACAGGTAAAGGAGGCCAGTATCTCTTGTACATGAGTTACCTGAACAAAGGATGTGCCAGACCGCCAACTTACCACGGGCAATCCTGCACAGTCAACAGCTTCGTGAGATTATTCCACCTCAGCGTTATCTTGCTCCTGGCTGACGATGTGGAAATAAATCCAGGACCGGTGGCACACACATCAGCATGCAGCATCCCACCTTATTACACAGTGATTTATCCGCTGGTTTGGCCATGTCCTCTGCCTCCCACCAGAACACCCAACAAAAGCCATCTTCATGTTTGACCCCAGGGCCTCGGGGTGGAAAAGATCTCGGGGCAAGCTACGCACCAGATGGTTCGATGTGATGGAGAGAGACCTCTGACAGCTTGGAGTCACTGTTGACACAGAGGAGCTGGCCAAAAACCGGCAATGTTGGCACGCACTGGTTAACCTGATTGGCTCTATGCATTGTGATGGCCACCAGCCCTCACCCCGCAGGAGTAGTAAGTAAGTAAGTACCGATGGCCACAGACCTGTGTGTGGGACAGACACTACCAGTGCTAACAGGACTAGCATGGCTAATGCCTCCATCATCAGTGGACACTACGAGACAACAATTGTTTATGGGACCAGCATGGACACGAGCACTATTGTCAGCGGAATTAATGTCCCTTCCACTACCAATACTAAGGTGGCCCACACCAACCAGCACCGCTGTGGTCCTGCAGCCTACCAACATCACCGTGACGTGGCAGCCTGATGACGTTGTCATGGACCAGCAGTGGAACAGAGCCGGGGTGGACTGGTGATCAACTCTCGTCCTCATAGCACAGCAGCGAGCTTTCTTCACCACGTCACAGTGGAGAACCCACATCACCAGACGGCCAGACATCGCGGCTCCACAGCCGGCCCTCGGCACCATGACCCAAAGGCTGACTCCTGCAGCAGCAGCCCAGCGATCAGACTCCACCGCAGCCACAATGCAGCAACCAGCTGTCAGTGAGTGTAAAACTCATCAGAGAAATCCAGTGTTAAAAAAACATAGATCACTCAAAGTTTTTCAAACCCTGAACCAGGCAAAACTAATTTGGGACCCTCAAAGTAAAAAAAGGTCTGCTTGGGAGGCACTTAAATGTACAGAGTATGATCTCCGAACATGAACAACTAGATCATCTGCTGATAAACTCTAATATTGATTTTATGGGTGTGTCTGAAACCTGGTTATCATCCTGGTCACCTGAAACTGTTGTCACCATGCCTGGCTATGATGTGTTTAGGAAAGACGGGGAGCAAGGAAAAGGTGGAGAAGTTCTACTATATGTTAAAGACACCTTAAAATGTAATCAGATTGAACGGTCAAAAGATCAAAGTCTAGAATGTTGTAGGAGTTGAGATTAAGTTGTCAGCCTATATGACCTTCTCTGTTATTTGTTTATACCACAAACCCTCCTCTAAAGCAGATTTTTATGACCAATTTAAAGTGCTTCTTAGTCTTTCTTTCTTTCTTTCTTTCTTTCTTTATTTTATTTAATATGGACATAACAAATTACATTAGTACAATCACAAGGAGAGACCAGGTGTTTTGCATAGGTGTATATAGCACAAGTGCTAATTCTCAACACCAGTCCATAGGTCAATGCAGTCCTAAAAAATTGATCTAATTGGGTGACTTTGATATAAACTGGGACGACAAAAAAGAGAAAAAAAATCTGGCTGGCTGACATCCAAGACCCCTGCATCAGTGAACTACATCTGCTTGCAGCATGGGGAACGAAGATCAACACCGCCAGCTCTTCTCTCCTTCTGGGGGCTCAGACCAGGGGGCCCACGCGATCGAAGGACCAGTGCCATCAGTGCAGGCCAAGGATTATGACCCAGTGGTCTCACGGGCTCTCCAGACCGTTACGGCCCAGGATAGTGCAGCGGTTCATAGCTCTTCAGAAGATCGGGCACAGATGACGTCACAGAGGCCGTCGGTGCGCAGCAGCTTCGGAGCGAGCAGAATGGGAGATTCTGTCATCTCCTGGTTCCAGCAATGGTTAGACACGGACCAGCGGCCTGCCCAGGAGGTTGTGTCGGCGCTGGACCCAGAGACCAAGGCCCAGCATTCCCAGTGGTCCAACCTCTGCTGTTGTGAGGGTGTTGTCTATCACTGGTGCCAGTCTCCAACTGGACAGCGTCACATCTGGAAACTGCTGGTCCCCCAAAGGCTCCGCCCCAAGGTGCTCCAGTTGGTCCACAGGTCAGTAGGGGCGGGAAACTTCAGTGTGGAGACCCTGCAGCGTCTTTGGACCCGGTTCTACTGGCTGGGGTGTCGTCGGGACATGAAACTCCAAGTCCACCACTATGACACCTGTACGGCTCAGAAAGGGCCTTGCAGCAGTATGAGGTGGATGACACACCGAGATTGGATTATTTGTTTCGCTGGAGAGAACATCTGCACACAGTACACAAACTGTCTCGGGAGACCCTGGTAGTGGTGAGGAGTTGACAGAAGTGAGTGTACGACTCTCGCTGCGAGGGGAGGGACTTTGCACCCGGAGATCAGGTCTGGGTTTTCTGCCTGGAGCGGAAAAAGGGACTGTCACCAGAGATGGCAAGCCACTGGTCAGGACTGTGCGTGGTCCTACAAAGACTGCCGGATGTAGTGTACAGAATGAGGCTGCAGAAGAGGAGCCAGGTAAGATAAGATGAGCCTTTATTAGTCCCACAATGGGGAAATTCCAGGATTGCAACAGCACAGGGATAGCAACACTCAGAGCAACAATCAGAAGGCAAGAAAAAACAAGAGCAGCTAGTATACATATGTACATATTACTATAAATATATATATATATATATATATATATATATATATATATATATATATATATATATAGACACACAGTGTGGAGCATTGTGGTTGGTGGATGTGCAGCAGAAAGTCTAAGCTCTCTCTCCGCGGATGCAACGGGCCAGCTGGATGTCTTTGGGCATGATGGTGACCCTCTTGGCGTGGATGGCGCACAGGTTGGTGTCCTCGAAGAGACCCTCCAGGTAGGCCTCGCTGGTCTCCCGCAGAGCCATGACGGCGGAGCTCTGGAAGCGCAGGTCGGTCTTGAAGTCCTGAGCGATCTCCCTCACCAGGCGCTGGAAGGGCAGCTTACGGATGAGCAGCTCCGTGGATTTCTGGTAGCGACGGATCTCTCTCAGAGCCACGGTACCGGGCCTGTAACGGTGAGGCTTCTTCACTCCGCCGGTGGCCGGAGCGCTTTTCCGAGCAGCCTTGGTGGCCAGCTGCTTCCTGGGGGCTTTTCCTCCAGTAGATTTACGGGCAGTCTGCTTGGTTCTTGCCATCGCTCTTTATTATTCTGTCTTATTTCTTGCACGCCGCCTAAACTCCAGCCCGGCACCCGCGTCGTTTTCGCTTCAGTTCCCCGGTATGTCGAGTTTCTCCGTTAGCACCGGGTGGCGGTTGAGTGCTAGCTAGCTCTTCCCTGCTGTATCGTCTCCTGCTGTAAACAGTGGCTCCGTCCGCCGACTCGGGAGACCTTTGGGGCGATCTGTGTGTCCGTGATGTATATAGAGTGAAAGGTGTGCCGGATCAGAAAGTTATCTCCGGATCAGAAAGAAGAAGGAAGATTAAAAAAAAAAAAAAAAAAAAAAAAAAAAAGGCAGTTGCGAAAGGCAGCCAACTCGTGTGGCGCCGGAACCGGAAGGTGGTGGCACTTCACCACGACTGCCTCGCCCTGTACCAGCCAGCTGCCCCATGGGTGGCCAAGCCAGCAGCTCCATCCCGACCAGATACCCTGGTTGAGACTCGAATGGACTGTAATGGGCCCATGTGTGCTGGTCGCTGACAACGGTGGCCGCCCCAACGCCTGGATGGATTCGAATTGGACTTTTGAGTTGGACTTATTATTCTGGTGACAGAAACTATTCTGGGGGGGGGGGGGGGGTGGCAGTGTAACGCTGGGGCTTTGATAGGGGGCGGGGATTCTCCCGGCATGTTTTGCGCCACGGAGGATTCAAAGACTGTTATTATCTGTGTGACTGCCACATTTTAATTTCCATCTATTTTCTGTGTATTTTGTTGTTATTATGGTTGAGTGCCACCAGAGGGCGCTATGGCACAAGAGTAGGCCTTTGTATGCAGAGTTGAGGTTAATTGCATCAGAAGAAGCGATCTCTAGTGAGAAAAAGGAAGCATGATTAAAAGTATGGACACTAAGCTAAAAGTTTAAGAAGATAAAGAAGATTAAGGGAAACAAGAAGAAAACCAAGGCTAATTCCTCTCTCGGTACTCAGCCAACGAGGTATTTTTTGTCTGTTTTATTTTGTTGAAGTAGTTTTATTGTCTTTATTGATCTATTCAATTGTTATTTTTCTTTAAGCTAATTATTGTCTGTTTTTTAGTTTTCACGTTGTGTTTATAAGTCTATACCAAGATGGACTGAATAAATTCATCTGTTGAGGAAACCACTTATGTCTGTCAGTACCTGGAGGAATTATAGTGAAAACTCGTACTGATCTGCACGAGTGGAGAGCACATGGCGAGGCAGCATGATCAAAGGAGCAGCGGTCTTGTTGAAGCGTGATCAGCGTGTGCGTGGAGCGGAGCTGTGAAGGGACAGTTGAGCCGGGAGTGTGTGAAGGACCAGAAGCACATAGTTTGAAGAGCAACACTTCAAGATAAGGCCATAAGAAGCTTGGACACTCACAATTCAAGAGTTGGTCCAAGTAAATAAGAAAAATTTGAAGGTTGACTAATCAAACTGTGAATGAAGGTAAAGTCCTTGGCCATCCAAGGTTTTTCTGTTTATAAAGTGACAGCTACCCCAAGTTTACAAGTTTAAAGGCACACAAGTTTAAGAACCAGTATATTTTATTTTATATTGAGACATTTGTAACATTCAAGTGAATGCTGTATTTAATTTAAACAGTTTGAAACATAAATAATTAATGTTTTGAATACATTTTGGGAAAGTTGATTTAAGAGCAATTTAAGTTTCATCCATATTACTTTAAGGTGACGTTACATTTTAATTTTATTCTGCCTTTGATTACAAGACTATATAAGAAGCATGCATTTTCAAGTACAGTTTAAAGGATACTTTTTGTTTACATAAGACATTTTTCACTTCTTAGTGACAAGTTAAGTGACAAGACACTAACATGACTGAGCCAAGTGAGTTAACAGTTGGAATTGAAGTTAGTGCAGACCTCCAGATGCAGTCTAAAGAAGAACGAGTTCGTGAGTCTAGTGAGCAGCAAGTACAACCGAGAAGAAGTCAAGAAGTGAAAACACTCACAGAGAAAGGAAGAGAAATGCAGGATGAAAGGATTAAAGGACTCCAGCAAAGATTTAACTATAACTATGAAAAGTGGAGAACACGTGCCAAATCATCCAAGCAACCCCTCTCTGTCTGACCCCTTAAATGAAGACCTACTTAAAGATATTATTGGTGATGTTGCAGGTCTTTGTGCAGATGTCACGAAAGTTTATGATGAGTTACGCAAGCTCACCCCACCAGATCAGGAGACACGTCGCAGAGTAGATCTATGTACGGAGATCTCAGGGTTCATTGTGAAAAGAGTAACCAAACATTTGGATGGAAAAGAGGAAGAGGAACAAGATTGGCCAGAAGCAGGCTCCCTCTTTCAGACAACAAGCAGTAAGTCAAACTCATTTAACACAACTAAGAACACATCTGAGCATTCAAATAGATCCTCTGTAAAGCAACAAGAAGCTGCAGCAGAAGCAGCTGCAAGTCAAGCTATTCTGATAGTATTACAAGAACAAGAAAAGGAACAGCAAGAAATTACTAGAAGCTGAAGTCAGAAAGAAGGTTGCAGAGCGAGAAGAATTAGTCAAACAAATGTGCTTAGAAAGAGAGGCAGAGGAAATCAGACTAAGAATGCAAAGAGAAGACAAGTTAAAAGCTCAACAAGAAGAAGAGTATGCAGATCTGCAAAGAATGCTTGATGAAAAGAAAAGAAAGGTACAGCACCTGGAAAAGGTCAAAGATCTCATGGCAGCACAGGCAAGGATGCAGGTGTATGACCAGATGAGTATAACAGAGGAGCCCAAAGTTGATGTAACAAAGATCAACACAGAAGTTAAAGATGATAAACATGTAAGTTCTCCATCTCTGTTGGAACAAGTTTTACCCCAATCTGCAGCCATCTTTCCAAATGATAGTACATCAGACCTTGTTAAAGTGCTAGCAAGTGCTCTAAGTGCTAGTCGTATCCCCGTTCCTGAACCTGCAGTGTTTAGTGGGGATCCCTTAAGGTACAGTGACTGGAAACTTTCATTTCAAACACTGATTGACCAAAGGAACATCCTGAATAATGAGAAAATATTCTACTTTCGGAGATATGTGAGTGGACAAGCTAAGAGCACACTTGAAGGATACTTCCTGCTTGGAACTGAATCTGCATATGCTGTTGCATTGAAGATTCTAGATGAAAGATATGGAAACCCATTGACAATCGCAAAAGCTTACAGAGACAAGTTACAAGCGTGGTCCAAAATGACCTCAAAGGACAGTTTTGCGCTAAGAGAGTTTGCAGATTTCTTGCGCAGTTGTGAAGCAGCAGTGGTTCACATCAAGTCTTTAGAGATTTTTAACGACTGCAATGAGAACAGAAAGATTCTTTCCAGTTACCAGACTGGCTCGCTGCTAGCTGAAACTTTAAAGTTATTGAAATCGAAGAACAAACGAATCAGTTTCCCACCTTCAGCCAGTTTGTTGCCTTTCTAACAAGAGAAGCCAAGATTGCCTGTAACCCTGTTACATCGCTACAATCACTAAAGCAAGGTAGCTTGACAAATCAGAAAAGTCAATACCTATGAGACAGAGACAAACTGGAGCTAAAACACTGATGACAACTTCACAAGAAAAGACAAAACTAATGTGTATATTCTGTAAGAAATCCAAGCATAGCCTACACAAATGCAGAAGTTTTCTGGACAAAGCTGTGGCGGACAGTCAAGTTCATTCAGTCAGAAAAGCTATATTTTGGTTGTCTCAAACCAGGTCACCATTCGAAAAACTGTACCAACCGCAATGTTTGTGAAAAGTGCAGTAAAAAGCATTCTACCTGTCTTCATGAAGATAGAGTTAAAGATAAAGAAGAACAAAGACAACCACCAGACAAGCCAAACCCAAGTAGTGAAAGACAAAGTCAAAACGAACAAGCTCAAGAACAAGTTACAGCCTACGACAAACAGAGTTGTAAGTCAAGAAAATCACACACAAACAGCTGCAATCATTCCTGTGTTGCTTTCATCTTCTGCTAAACCCAAAGAAGTCCTCGTATATGCCTTAATGGACTCGCAAAGCGATACTACCTTTGTTCTCAGTGAAGTTGCAGACTCGCTAGAGACAACCCAAGAACCTGTCAAACTAGAGCTGTCTACTATGTCTTCCCAGACTACAGTTATTCAGTCTCACAGACTTCAAGATCTTCAAGTTTGTTGCTTTAACTCAAGCAAGAGAATCACTCTACCTCCTACATACACACAAGAGTTTATTCCAGCCAATAAAGCTCACATTCTGACTAATGAGACAGCTAAAGCTTGGCCACATTTGGAACACCTTCAATCAGAAATTGCACCTATGCAAGATTGTGAAGTAGGATTGTTCATTGGATACAACTGCTCACAAGCTCTCCTCCCAAGAGAAATTGTGTCAGGCAAAGAAGATGAACCGTACGCTCAGCGCACAGATCGTGGTTGGAGCATCGTTGGACAAAGTAATCCCTGTCTAAACTATGGAGATGCGATTGGGATCAGTCATCGCATTTTTGTCAAGAAAGTCATTCCAGAGCTCAAGCCCTATGTAAAGCTTCAGAACAAGGTCCACTATGTAAACTGAACGAAAGTAAGAGATGTCACTCCTTCAGACATTGTCAAAGCTCTCGAAACAGACTTTTCTGAAAAGACCATTGATGACAATCCTGTGTCTCAAGAAGATTTGAAGATGTTCTCAGAGAGAACATCAAACAAAACAAAAGTGGACACTATGAGATGCCATTATCATTTCATGACGAAAGACCCAAGTTGCCAGACAATAAAATATGTGCAATGCATCGCCTGAAGTGTCTGGAATGGAGATTTAAGAAAGAATTAAGAAAGACAAAACATATTACAATGATTACACAAACTTCATGGACGATATAATCTCCAGAGGTGACGCAGAAAAGGTCCTTGATGAAGAGTTAGCCAACAGTTCTGCGTGGTATATTCCACACCATGGGGTCTATCACCTGCACAAACCAGGAGAGATCAGAGTTGTATTTGATGCCTCTGCCAAGTACCAAGATACCTCTCTCAACAACCATCTGTTAACTGGTCCTGACCTGAAAAACACATTGATGGGCGTTCTTTGTCGTTTTTGCAAAAATTCTGTCGCATTCATGTGTGATATAGAGCGAATGTTTCACCAATTCCATGTCATGAAGGAAGATCAGGATTATTTAAGGTTTCTTTGGTGGGAGAAGGGAGATCTGGAAGCAATACCATCAGTCTACCAAATGACAGTCCATCTTTTTGGAGCAGTGTCTTCTCCAGGCTGTGCCAACTTTGTCCTGAGACACCTCACAGCTCAAGGACAAGGTCAATTCCAAGAGAACGCCATACACTTCATACAAAGAAACTTTTGTGTCAAAGACAGTTTGGCAAGCGTTCAAACTGAAAGTGAAGCCATTCAACTTATCAAAGACTCAAGAGAGCTTTGCTCCACAGCAAAGTTAAGACTCCACAAGTTTGTGTCCAATAGTGAAAGTGTTATGTCCACTATTCCAGAAGAAGAGTGTGCTACAGTGAAAGACCTGGACATGTCTTTAAGTTTACCACGCATCGAAAGAGCTCTTGGAGTAGAATGGAGCGTCATATCAGACACTTTCAAGTTCAGAGTTCAAATCAAGTTCAAATCAAGTCAAACCCATTGACAAGAGGTGTACTTTCCACTGTAGCCTCTATTTATGATCCCCTAGGCTTTATCGCACCGTTTGTCCTCCTAGGCAAGCACATTCTCCAGCAAATGTGCAGAGATAAAGTTGATTGGGATCAAGAGCTTCCAGAGCACTTAAAACCCCAGTGGGAGTCCTGGATCAAAGATCTTCCAAGTTTAGCCGATGTACAGATACAAAGATGTTTCGTTCCTACAGATTTTGGACATGTCAAAAGCTATGAGCTTCATCACTTCACAGACGCCAGTGTCAGTAGACTTGGCGAATGTACTTATCTGCGAGTCATTAACCAATCAGATCAAGTCCACTGTTGCTTAGTAATGGCCAAGTCAAGAGTCACACCCACGAGTGTCACGACTATCCCTCGACTCAAGCTCTCAGCAGCAGTTATTGCAGTTAGTCAGTGATCTACTCAAAACAGAGCTTGAAATCCCAAACATACAAGAGCTTTTCTGGACAGACTCCACTGTTGTTCTTGGCTACATAAATAATGACGCCAGAAGGTTTCAAGTGTTTATAGCTAATCGCATACAAAGAATCAAGTCAAGCACAAGACCAGAATAATGGACGCATGTCGCGTCAGAGCAGAACCCTGTGGACTACGCTTCTCAAGGCTTAACTGCAAAAACCTCAAGTACTCCAACTGGTTTAAAGGACCAGCATTTCTTTGGGAAAGGTACCTCCCTGATAGAGATGTCAAGGTGGGAGAGATCAAGGAAAATGATCCAGAAGATCGCAAAGCCTTTGTGTGTACTCCCAATGCAAAAGAAGAGCAAACTATTTTCGACAGATTTGAGAAGTTCTCAGAATAGTCCAGATTGATAAGAGCACTTGCAATCTTGAGAAGAAAGGTCAAAGAACACAAGGGTGAACTACAAAAGACCAAAGAAAGTATGAGTTTGAAAGAGAAAAGAAACAGCTTGTTGTCATTAAACTTGTTCAAGAGAAAGCTTTCTCAGAAGAGATAAAGAGTCTGAAATCAAAGAAAACAGTTTCCAAGACCAAAGACTGTAAACTGTACAAACTAAGTCCATTTCTGGATGAAGAAGGAATCCTTAGAGTTGGCGGACATTTGAGTCAAGCTGTGCTACACCCACATGTGAAGCATCCAGCAATACTCCCCAAGGACAGTCATATTTCAACTTTGCTATTCAGATATTTTCATTCAAAAGTTCAACACCAAGGTTGTGGAATGACAATGAATGAACTGCGAGCCAGCGGTTGGTGGATCCGTGGAAGCAGCCGTGCAGTTTCATCATACATCTTCAAATGTGTCAAGTGTTGCAAGTACAGAAGGAAAACAGAGGACCAAAGTATGGGAGATTTAGCAGTAGACTGGACAGAACCTACTCCACCCTTCACTTATGTCGGAATGGATTGTTTTGGACCAATTTACATCAAAGACGTACGAAAGGAGCTCAAGAGATATGGACTTATATTAACCTGTCTATATTCATGAGCCATACATATCGAAGTAGTAGACAACCTAAGTACAGACACATTCCTCAATGCTTTGGGACCATTTATTGCAATCAGAGGGAATGTTCGTCAAACTAAGATGGGAACCAATTCCGTTGGTGCCCACAGAGAGTTTGCAAATCTCATGAAAGATTTGGATTAAGAGAAAGTGAAAGTACATGGATGTGAATTTCTCATGAATCCCCCATCAGCAAGCCACATGGGCGGAGTGTGGGAAAGGCAGATGAGGACCATCTGTAGTGTTCTTTCAGCTATCCTTGACCAGTCAGCAAAGAGACTCAACAGTACATCTTTGAGAACCTTGTTGTACGAAGTTGTGGTGATTATCAACAGCAGGCCACTCTCAGAAGAACATTTAAACGATCCAACAGGCCCTGAACAGTTGCCACCTAACCACGTCCTAACTATGAAGTCAACCATTGTTCAACCTCCACCAGGAGAGTTCATGAAAGAGGACCTATATCTACAAAAGAGATGGAGAAGAGTACAATATTTGGCCAATGAGTTTTGGATCTGTTGGAGGAAAGAATATTTGCTCAACTTGCAACCAAGACAGAAATGGAATGCACACAGAAGAGATCTGAAGATAAATGATGTAGTGCTTCTACAAGAAGATCTTGTACCACACAATGAATGGAAGATAAGTCTTTATAAGTCCCACAATGGGGAAATTCCAGAATTGCAACAGCACAGGGATAGCAACACTCTGAGCAATAATTTAGAAGATAAGAAAATAAGACCAGTGAATATACATATGTACACATAAATATATAAATATACTGTATATACACACAGTGCAGAGCATAGTAGCTATATGGAATAAACAGCATAACCGTCTACTTAGTTATCCTACATAGTATGAATATGTGCCCATACATATTGTCACCCTCTGTAGCAACTGATATTGTCCTAGTTGTATACTGGAGGGGACCATTTGTGTAAGTCTGTTGCGTCTTTTGCATTAGGTCGTCACGTTTTTTGCTATCTCTGCGAGCAGCCCTGCTTAGGTTATAAAGTCCGACAGCCGTAGGTAGGAAAGACCTGTGAAACCTCTCGGTCACGCACCTAGGATGATGTAGTCTACTGCGAAATGAACTCCTCAGTGCGTTCAATAAGTCCTGCATAGGGTAGGACTTGGACTCCAGCAGAGACGACAGTTTAGCCACCATCCTTCTCTCTCCTATCTCCTCCACTGGGTCAAGGCGTTTCCCCAGGACAGAGCTAGATTTCTTGATCAGTTTGTTCAGTCTCTTCCTATCAGCTGCTATAATGCCATTGCCCCAGCAGACCACTCCAAAAGTGATGGCAGATGCCACCACCGTGTCATAGAATGTCTTCAGGAGCACCCCTTGTACACCAAAAGACCTGAGCCTCCTCAGTAGGAGCAGCCTGCGCTGTCCCTTCTTGTAGAGTGTGTCGATATTGTGTGACCAGTCTAGTTTATTGTTCAGATGAACACCCAGGTACTTACAGGATGTCACCATCTCGATGTCTGTTCCCTGTATATTTACTGGTGCTGTGAGGGGTTGTCCTTGCCTGCGGCAGTCCACCACCAGCTCCTTAGTTTTCCTCGCGTTGATCTGGAGGCAATTCCGATGGCACCAGTCCACGAAGTCCTGGATAAGCCCTCTGTACTCAGCTTCATCTCCATTGGAGATGAGGCCAACAATCACAGAGTCGTCAGAGAACTTCTGTAGATGGCAGTGTGTTATGTTGTGTGAGAAGTCCGCAGTATAAAGGGTGAACAGGAAGGGAGCCAAAACCGTTCCCTGGGGGCCCCTGTGCTGCCAATGATCGTGTCGGACACACAATCCCGGGTTCTCACAAACTGTGGCCGGTTTGTGAGGTAGTCCAGGATCCATGATGATAGATGCCGGTCCACCCCTGCGCACAACAGCTTGTCCTTCAGGATCATCGGTTGGATGGTGTTGAAAGCACTGGAGAAGTCAAAGAACACGATCCTCACCGTGTTCCCAGGCTTCTCCAGGTGGGACAGAGAACGGTGAAGGAGGAAGATCACTGCATCCTCCACCCCGATGCCATGCTGGTAGGCGAACTGGAGTGGATCCATCGCTGGTCCCACCAGGGGGCGGAGGTGAGCAAGGAGCAGTCTCTCCAGGGTCTTCATCATGAGAGATGTCAGGGCCACTGGTCTGTAGCTGTTCAGGTCTCTAGGGTGGGAAATCTTTGGTACGGGTACCATACAAGATGTTCTCCACAACTGTGGTACCCTCCCCAGCTTCAGGCTCAGGTTGAAGATATGCACCACAATCCCACACAGCTGGTCTGCGCAGGACTTGAGGAGCTTTGCGCTGATGCCGTCCGGTCCTGAGGCCTTCCTCGCCTTGATCTTCCTCAGCTCCATCCTCACCTGGGTCTTAGTGAGGGTCAGGTTGGGGGCCTGTGTGCTGGGAGTGGGGGGTGTTGGTGGAGTGGGGTGTGGACAGCAGGTCTCGATGACCTTAGAGGCAGCAGTGGTTGGAGTGCAGGCAGGGGGGAGGGCGGTTGGTCAAACCTATTAAAAAAACAGGTTCAGATTGTTTGCCCACTCGCTGCCCCCCCCCGTGGCCTGGGAGGAGGTATTCTGGAGTCCAGAGATGGTTTTGAGATTTCTCCAGACCGCGCCGATGTCGCTCCGTTGCAGCTTGTCCTCCATCTTCTTCCTGAAGCTGTCCTTGCCTTCTCTGATCTTCTTCCTCAGCTCCCTCTGTACGGACTTCAGCATCTCCCTGTTCCCCGACCTGAAGATCCTCTTCTTCTCTCTCAGAAGTGTTTTTATCTCAAGGTTGATCCAGGGTTTCTTGTTCGAGCAACACCGTATGGTCTTGGTGGGTACGGTGTTGTCCACACAGAAGCTGATGTAGTCCGTGATGGTGTGAGTGAGACCATCGATGTCCTCACCATGTGGATCGCAGAGCTGCTCCCAGGCAGTGATTTCAGAAAGTCCTTTAGAGCATCCATTGCCTGCTCAGACTGTATCTTCACCGTGCGCATGACCGGAGGTTGTCTGTGTACTAGGGGTTTGTACACCGGCAGGAGATGAACCAAGTTGTGATCCCATCTCCCGAGTGGGGGGAGTGGTGATGAGGTGTACGCCTCCTTAGTGTTTGCAAGAATAAGTCCAGTGTTTTATTGTCTCTAGTGTGGCATGTGACATACTGGGTGAACGTGGGCAGAATGGTGGACAGTGAGATATGGTTAAAATCACCGGAGATGAGGAGGAGAGCGTCTGGGTGTTCTGTCAGCAGCCTGCCAGTTACTGAGTGAATGGCGTCACATGCTGTCCCAGTGTTCGCCGTTGGATTTGCATAAATAACAATGCAGATCATGTGTGAGTATTCCCTCGGGAGATAAGTAGGCCACATGGTACCAGCTAGCAACTCAATGTCTTTGCTGCAGTATTGTTCTTTAACCGTGATATGTCCCAGTCTGCACCAGCTGTTATTGACATACATTATCACTCCTCCGCCCCTTGCCTTCCCTTTGTCTGGTGTCCGGTCTGCCCGTATTGCATGGAAACCCTCCAGTTTGATGTTAACATCTGTTGCTAGTTCTGTTAGCCACATCTCAGTAAACAACATCATGCAAATCTCTCTGAAGACGCTCTGGTAATGAGCCATAGCCGCTAGCTCATCTGTCTTATTGAGTAGCGATCATACATTCCCCATAATAACGTATGGAAGGACGGGTCTGTACCTTATATTTCTCGCCCACCGTCTTGCTCCAGCACGGCATCCACGGCGCTTCTGCCTGATTTCTCCCGATACGTCGAATTCTTGAGCTAGCATCATGGGCCGATTAAGTGCTAACAGCTGGTCTCTATCGTACTGCCTCTCAAAACCAGTAGCTCTGTCCGCTGGTTCAGGAGACATTTGGGCGATCCGTGTGTCCGTGATGGATAAGGTATCGCCGGATCAGAAAGTTTAGCAAGAGAAGCCAGATAGTAAATAGATGAATTTCTTCCTGTTTCTGCTTGGTATATAAAATATTAAATGGCCATGCACCCCCCCCCCCCTCCAGCCACAGGGGGTGCACAAGCCAGTGTACTCCCTAGTGCTGGTCCCAAGCCCGGGTAAATTATTTTTTTTAGTTTAATATGTATTTGAAAGGGACATTACACACTAATGAACATTAATACAAATGTAAGGATGCCAGATTTAGCAATACTGCTAATTTGCATCTGTAGTTCCCCAGCGGGTCACAAACACAAACAAACAATCATACTTGAGAAGAAAAACTGCAATAAAACTGTACAATGTGAATGTGAGTTAAGGTGCTACAAACAAAACATTCACGTAGCACCTAACACTGATACAAAGAAGCGACTCTGTCCCCGGTGATTGGGGCTCGCCGGAGGAACTAACCGAGGCAACAGTTGGATGGGAGTCGGATCGGAGTTCAAGTACAGCGGTGGTAGGAGACGGGGACCAGTGGAGGAGCAGCCAGGGCCCCAGCTGGATAAGAGCCGGAATCGGTGCTCAGCTACAACGGCAGGGCTCGGTGGAGGAACTACTGAGGAAGACGGCGGTAGGTGGCGGGGCTCAGCGGAGGATCTACCAGGACCCCAGCTGGACAGGAGCAGGATTGGAGCTCAACTACAGTGGCGGTGGGCGGTGGGACTCGGTGGAGGAGCTGCCGGTACCCCGGCTGGACAGGAGCTCAATATGCAGCAGCGGGACTAGCAGCGGAGGGGGCTAGCTGAGGCCCAGCTGGATTCGAGGTTGGTCGGATCGCATACCGGTGACACCAGCAGAGATTGTTTTACTATCCACAGGTCAGTAAAAATGCCACCAAAGAAGGAGGAAATGGAAGAGATAAAAAAAAATCTCTGAACTTCTTGTCAGAAGAACTGACCAAAGTGGCTAGTCAACAGGTTAAATTAAATTAAAAATTAAAATCACCCTTATTGTCATTCAACCATACAACCAATCATGTACAGCAGAACGAGATTGTGCTTTACCTATCTACAGTGTAAATCACACACACCCCAAGTGCAGAATCAGAGGGCCGCTGCCATGCAAGGCGCCGCCACAGAGTTCACTCCTCCATTCCATTTATTGCTGAGCACCAAGCTGGACGGCAGGAAGTTCCACTTTTATATGGTCTTTGGCATGACCCGGCCGGGATTTGAACCCCTGCCTCCCGGATGTGGGGCGGATGCTCTACCAACTGAGCCACCACTCCGGTTAAACTATTAGGGCTAATCAAAGAAGTCTGAGAATTAAAATTAACAATTAAGGAAAAAGACAAAAAAATTGCAGACTTGGAGCGACGCGTCGAGGATCTTGAACAATGTTCTCATATGGATGATCTAATTATAAGTGGAGTAGACATTAAATATCAATCATATGCTCATGCTACAGCAGGATTGAGAGGTGAGGAGGCTCCCCTGAGTGAATCGGTCTCCCTGGAAAACCAGGTGCTTCAGTTCCTTGAAAGTAGAAATATAAAGGTTGAAGCAAATGCAATTTCAGCCTGTCATGCTTTACCCAGAAAGGATAATAAAACAAAGAAATCAATTGTGATGCGCTTTGTGAACAGAAGGATAAAGAATGACACACTGAGGCAGGCCAGAAAGCTACAGGGAACAGAAGTTTACCTAAATGAACATTTAACAAAGACTAATGCTGAAATAGCACGGCAAGCACGGATGCTGAAAAGACAAAATAAGATACAGGCAACATGGACAAGAAATTGTAGAGTTTGGATCAAACTAAATGGAACACCTGAGGAAGCAAAGAGTATAATAATCAGAGAGATTACTGACTTAAATAAATATAGATGAACACTGATTAAGAAAATTAAGAGACTATGATAATCCATACCCACACACACGGCAAGAATAGTTCTTTTGTGACATACCATGTCAATGTACTTAAAAAAAAAACCCCAAAAAAACTAAACAAAACAAACAAAAAAAAACTTATGACTGACTTTAGTAGACATCAATTATCCCCAGTTGGAGGAAGTCATTTGACACAGAGTGAGGAAATTCAAACTCTGAAAATATGCCATTATGCTGAACATAAACTACAAGAGATGGAGAATGATATTGATCCTGATAACCACTTCTTCAATAATATTCATAATCATTGTGAATATTACACTGAAAAGCAATTCAAAAGTCAAGTGCAACTAGATGGTAAACTATCAATAATACACTTCAACAGCAGAAGTCTTAACAAAAACTTTCCACAGATTCAGGACTATTTAAAACAGCTAGACAGAAAATTTACAGCTATCACAGTCTCTGAAACTTGGCTTAATGGAGAGCAGGCTCCTCTGATGGCAATAGAGGGATATCAGATATTTCATATTAACAGATCTCAAAAACAGGTGGTGGTGTTGCACTGTATATTGATGACCTGTATAGGTGTAAGCTTGTAAATGGAATGTCCTTTACACTACCAGGGATTCTGGAATGTGTTACTGTTGAGATCGACCAAGATAAAACAAAAAATCTAATTATAAGTTGTATATATAGAACGCCGGGAACTTGCATTGAGACATTCAGAGATAAGTTAGTTGAGCTGTACAATAATATTACTAGTAAGAAAATGGTAGTAATTTGTGGAGATTTCAATATTGATTTACTAAATCCATTTCAACAAAATGTAATTACAGAGTTCATGAATTCTATGTACAGTATGAGTCTATATCCCACAATAACACATCCCAGTAGAATCACAGTTCACACTGCTGCACTTATTAACAACCTGTTTGTTAATATTATTGATAAGAAAATAGAAAGTGGATTATTGATAAATGATATAAGTGACCATTTGCCAGTCTTTGCACTTATCCATGGCCACACGGGGGCCAATACAGAAAATTTTTTTAAAATCGTTCCGATACAAATCACAAAATACAATCAGTTCGTTTAAAGAAGACTTGCTGAAGCAAGACTGGACAAAAGTCTATGTATCAGATGTAAATGAAGACTACGACACGTTTATAAACATTGTAACCACTCTTTATGAAAAAAATTGTCCATTAGTAAAGAAAAAGCTTAAACATAAATTTGTCGATAAGCCATGGTTAACCAAAGGATTACAAAAGGCGTGTAAAAAGAAAAATTTATTATATAAAGCTTTTCTAAAGAAAAGGACAAAAGAAGCAGAGCAGCGGTATAAAACATACAAAAACAAGTTAACGTATATAATGAGATGTAGTAAAAGAGACTATTACAGTAAAGAACTGGAGAAAAACAGAGACAATATTAAAAATACATGGACAATACTTAACAATATTCTTGGAAATAAAAACAGAAATACAAGCTACCCAACCAATTTTTCAAAAAATAATACGACTCAGAGTGTGAATGCAGTTTCACCTGCAGATGAATTTAATAACATTTTTGTTAACATTGGTCCTAATTTGGCTCGAGAAATGCCCATTACAGCACCTACAGGTGATACAATAATTCAATTCAATTCAATTCAACTTTATTTATATAGCGCCATTTCACAACAACAGTCATCTCATAGCACTATCAACTGTAGGGGGGACCCCCACAGTTGCAGAAAGACCCCAGCAATCAGGCGATCCCCTGTGAGCAAGCACTTGGCGACGGTGGAGAGGAAAAACTCCCTTTTAACAGGAAGAAACCTCCAGCAGAACCAGGCTCAGGGAGGGGCAGTCATCTGCTGCAACTGGCTGGGGGGTGAGGGGATAGAGAAGAAGAAGAAAAGAACAGACATGTAGAGAGCAAACAGCACGATGGGGACTCAATCTATGGGAGAGAACAAACAAATGTTAATGACCAGCAAAAAAAAAATATTTCATAGAGAGTGAGGAAAGGAGTGAGGCCCAGTGCATTACTGGAGGTCCCCCGGCTGACTAAACCTATTAGCAGCATAACTAAGGGAGGGTTCAGAAACACATGATCCCTCCCTAATTGTAGGCTAGATCAAAAAGGTAGGTTTTAGCCCTATTCTTAAAAACAGAGATCGAGTCTGACTCCCGAATCCAGATTGGCAGCTGATTCCACAGGAGAGGAGCTTGATAACTGAAGGCTGTGCCTCCCATTGTACTTTTGGAGATTCTAGGTATTACAAGTAATCCTGCATTTTGGGAGCGTAGTGCTCTGTTAGGATGATACGATAGTATCAGATCTTTTAAATAAAAAGGAGCCTGATTGTTTAAAGCTTTGTAAGTAAGAAGAAGGATTTTAAACTTAATTCTAAACTCTATGGGAAGCCAATGAAGGGAGGCCAGAACCGGAGAGATATGATCTCTCTTTCTAGTACCTGTTAAAACTCTTGCTGCAGCATTTTGGATCAGCTGAAGACTTTTTAAAGATGTTTAGGACAGCCTGATAATAAAGAATTACAATAATCTAGTCTCGAGCTAACAAAAGCGTGGATCAGTTTCTCAGCATCACTCTGAGACAAGATGCTCCTAATCTTGGCAATATTACGCAAATGATAGAAAGCAGTCTTAGAAACAAATTTAATATGTGAATTGAAGGACAAATCCTGATCAAAAATAACTCCAAGGTTCCTCACAGAGCTATTAAGAGAAAGAGTAACTGCATCCAAACTGAAAGTTTGATTTGGAAAGGAATTTCTAAGGTTTTTTGGACCAACAAGAATGACTTCAGTCTTATCTGAATTTAATAGCAGGAAATTACAAGTCATCCAAGCTTTGATTTCCTTAAGACAGGCTTTTAACTTGGCTAATTGATTAGTATCATCTGGCTTCATTGACAGGTATAATTGTGTGTCATCTGCATAACAATGAAAATGTATACAGTGCTTTCTAATAATGTTGCCTAACGGAAGCATATATAAACTAAAAAGCAAAAACACTGCAATAAAAGACTCCATTTTCATAAAGAACACAGACAAGAGAGAGGTCATTGAAATTGTTAAATCGTTTAAAAGTAAAACATCTACAGACTGTGATGGTATTGACATGCTCTTAGTCAAAACTATTATTGAATGCTTAGTGAAACCACTGACGTATATCTGTAACCTGTCTCTCCAAACAGGTATATTTCCCAATGCAATGAAAATGGCTAAAGTAATTCCAATATACAAGATGGGTGACAGAGGGGAACTTTCAAACTATAGACCAATTTCACTATTGCCGCAATTTTCCAAGATACTTGAAAAAATATTCTGTGAGAGAATTGACAACTTCATAATGAAGAATAATTTATTGTGTGAGCAGCAATATGGGTTCAGACACAAGAGGACAACTGCATTTGCTCTAATGGAATTTATAGAAAAAATATCAACTGCCATTGAAAATAGAGTACTCAGTTGGGGTATTCCTGGATCTTAAAAAAGCATTTGATACAGTGGATCATAATTTATTATTAAAGAAACTACAAAATTGTGGTATTAGGGGGGTAGCACTGTCCTGGTTAAGTAGTTACTTAAAGAATAGATATCAGTATGTATGTGTTGGTAACAAAAACTCACAGTTACTGAAGGTTACTTGTGGAGTCCCACAGGGTTCAGTTTTGGGGCCACTGTTATTCAATATGTATATAAATGATATATGTAAAGTTTAGGAAAAAATGGATTTAATATTGTTTGCTGATGACACTAATCTATTATGCAGTGGAAGCAATTTGGAACAACTTTTGGATACACTCGGAAAGGAATTAGGAAAGCTTAAACTGTGGTTTGATTCAAACAAATTAATTCTCAATTTAAGTAAGACAAAATTTATAGTTTTTGACAACCATCCCAACAACTTAGTATCTAAACTCAGTGTAAATGGTGTAGAGATTGAAAGCGTATCCGAAACTAAATTTCTTGGAGTAATAATTGATAATAAACTGTGTTGGAAGTCACATATTAATTATATTAAAGGTAAAGTATCTAAATCAATCGCAGTACTACACAGAGTGAAATATTTGCTGAATCAACCCACATTATATACTTTGTATCATTCATTAATACTCCCATACATGACATATTGTACTGAAGTATGGGGAAATACATATAAAACAAACATATATCCAGTCTTTATGCTTCAGAAGAGAGCTATTAGAATAATAAACAAAGCTGCTTACAGGGAACCAACAAACCCACTTTTTCTTAAATTAAAAGCTCTCAAGTTGAAAGGTCTGGTTGACTTTAAAACTGCAATAATAATGTTTAAAGTGAAGAATCTATCACTGCCCGCAAATATCCAAAAGTTGTTCCAAATAAGGGAGAAACAATATCATTTCAGAGGAACATGTATATTTCAAAAACCTTCAGTGAGAACTACCACCAAGCAACACTGTGTTTCAGTGCAAGGAGTCAGATTATGGAACGATTTTGGACCTGAATTAAAATCATGTACAACGCTTGGACAATTTAAACAAAAACTAAAGAAAGAAATACTCCAAACATATATACAAGATGACATGTAAAATCACATAAGGATTGTCATATCCAGTCTGAGTTGTGCTGTTGCTTAGTTTTTTGTCACATTTTGTCTTAGCTTTGTTCTGAATTGTAATCGCTCTTGTTTTGTTTTTCTTTTGAATTCTTGGATGGAATATGGGTGGGCAATATAAGCTGTGGCTTCAGCCATCACCCATTTCGGATAACTTATGTTGAACTGTATAATCAGAGGAGTTATTGTTTAATTTGACCTTGTTGGATTTTTTTTCTTTTTTCCCCTTTGTTATATTATTCTGTTTCTTTTTAATCTTTACTTTTAATCTGTCCGAAATAAAGATTCATTCATTCATTCATTCATTCATACGTCATACAAGTGAAGTGCTGTGTATGCGTACACACACACATGCACCCAAACACCTCACAGCAACAACAAACAGCAGCAGCAAACAAGAGCTGGGACATATGTGTGTATGATGCATGTGCACGTACTACATGCACATGCCGCAGAGCAACCACTAGTTATGGGTACAGTTTTGGTTGTTTAAAAGACAATTTTTACAATGAGTCTTAAGTGTTTAGTGTGGTCCGTTCTCTGATTGCTGGTGGTATGTTATTCCAGATCTTGGTGCCAATTTAAAAATTCAAATTACAATTTAATTGCATTGAATAAAAATGTAGCGACATCCAGATGACTGTGGCACATTTACAAGAAAAAAGTTGAAATTTTACAAGAGAAACCACAAACTTATCAGAGAAAATGGCAGATTTGCAAGAAAAAGGTTGCAAATTTATGAGTAAAAAGTTGCAAATGTACAAGAGAAAAATCACAGATTTACAAGAAAAAAAAAAAAGGCAAATCTCCAAGAAAAAATTACAGGGAAAAAAGTTCATATTTCTGTGGAAGATTTTCAAATTCATGCTAAAACTGTGCGTCTCCACAGGATCGCCTGGTGTATCTGGACATAGCCGAAGACTTTGTGGCCAAGGCCAAGCGCTTCTATCCTCCCAGGGAAGACTCGGACGAGGACGCGCCGGGCCTATCCATCAACCTGCCGCTGCTGCTGGCGAGGATGGAGGCCATGAACGGCCGGGGACAGGAAGACAGCGGGGGTGACAGCGAGGACGGAGACCTGAGCGACCGATCCTAGAGGTGTGACGGCCGCCCGCAGTGACCAGAGGCGGCAGGCAGGGGGCGGCAGTCATCCACCCCGCAGCACGGCGTTTAACGCCGCGGTGCTACGGCTTTGTCCCCGATATTTTCGGCTCAGATGTTTCTGCATGTCCTGTTCTGGGTCTCAGCTGGAACCCATCCAGCATGTCCATGTGGGCCCCACCACAGCTGAAATGGGTTGTCTGATGGGTCCATGTGGGTTTGTCCACATGGACTTTACCTCTTTACTTATTTCCAACTTATTTTCTCATAAATTTGCTATTTTCTTGTAAATTTGTGACTTTTCTCCTTGAATTTGACAAATTTTTCTTGAAAATTTGAAACTCATAAATTTGCATTTTTTTCTTGTCAATTTGCAACTTTTTTTCTCATAAATTTGTTAGTTTTTCTCAAAAAATGAGTTTTTTCTTACATACAGTATTTACTAACTTTTCTTGTAATTTTGGAGTTCTCATAAATTTGCTTTTTCACTGTAATCCTGCAACTTTTCCACAAATTTGTGAGTTTTTCTTATAAATTTGCTAAATTTTCCTTGTAAATTTATACCTCTTTTCAAGTATTTTTTTTTTGTAAATTTGCAACTTCTTTCTTCTCAATTTAAAGTTTTTTCTCATAAATTTGTGAATTTTTTCTCGTGGATTTTTCCTCAAAAATTTGCTTTTTTTTAATATTTGTCCATTTTTTTAACAAAGTTATGAAAAAAGTGAAAATCTATGTGGCAGAAATGTTCCTGAAAGCTGCTCGGCCTTGTTAAAGCCATGTGGGGCCCAGATGGGTTGAAAGCAGTTGTAGCGCAGGTAAAGTCCAAATGGGCAGACGCAGACTGGGCCACCCGCATGGACCTATCAGGCGGTAGCTGTGGTTGACCCTTATGGACATGCTGGCTGGTTTGCTCCACGCTGTCGTCGTTCTGCTCAGCTGTGAACCTTCAGGGGAGCCGTGCTGCCTCCGTCCGCTGCCCTGACTGTTGGCGCTCATGTGACCAGTATCAGCACAGATATCAGCACAGAGAAGTCGGTGAATCTGCGGCGACTGTGTTTAGTCCAACACAGACTCCGTCGGTGCTCAGGTCTGAGCCTGTAAATGGAGTCGGTCATAAACGAGTCGTCTCACGGTTACTCCTAAAACTGGCAGTTTTTATTAGAATTTTGTCAACTTCTTCTCTTATATCCCAGCCAGCATGTCCATGTGGGCCCCACCAAAGGTTAAACTGGTCTGTCATTTGCCCACATGGACTTCACCTGTTTACCTATTTTAAAACTTATTTTCTCATAAATCTGTGATTTTCTTTTGAAATTTGTGACTTTTCCCCATAATTTGATATTTTTTTTCTTGAAAATTTGAAACTTTCTCATAAAATTTCAACTGTTTTTACTGCCAACTTTCAGCTTTTTCTCATAAATTTGATTTTTTTCGTGTAAATTTGTCATTTTTTCTCATAGATTTGTATAATTTTTTTCTTGTAAATTTTTTCTTTTATTTACCCCTGTATTCAAATCAGTTAAAGTCAACTTTATTGTGAATTCAAGATTCAGGGATTCAAAGATTTTACTTGTCAGTACTACTATACATACAGGACACACTGTGGAGGAAAGGAATCAGACGAGACACGAGCTGACGACACAACTTTATTCTCTCCAACAAGCAGAACAAACTAACTCTGAGTGCCAAAGCGATCTGCTTTATACATTTTCTTCCCGCCTCTGCTACTCAGGGTAAACACATTTACATACCAGTTACCAAGTGTCAACATGCATCAACATACACAGATTAACACATTTGCTCCCCTGCGTCCTCAGGTGTGAGCCTGGCACAGCGGGGGTGAAAGGCACATCTTTATTTACTACATACCCCCCAGTGCTCTGGTGCCCCAGGCTAGCAACCCCAACACCCCGAAGTACTGGGTGGAGTGTCATCTCTGTGTCACCACAATGGAGGAGAACTGAAATGGTGTTTCTCTCTCTTCAGTGGTGTGCACAATATAAAAAAGAAAAAGGAATAAGGCTGGAAAAAAAACAATAGCAGTCTATGTACAGTAATGCTACCTGTAGTGCAAATGACGATAAAATACAGACCCAGACCTCGCATAGTGCAAATGAAGATAAACTATTAACGATGATAAAATGATGATAAAACCCAGCAGTCCTATATACAGAAAACTAGAGATGTAATACCCATAGTTGCAGTTCAGTGAGGTAGTGTAGGTGCAGACAGTAGCAGATAAGACTGCACATGATCAGTATAGCATTGGCAGACAGACAGCAACAGGTATGGCATTTGTGCAAATGGTTACAGTTAAAAGTGCAGAGAAGTACAGCAACAGATGGATGACTGGATTCTGCCATATGTACAGCACACAGAGAATTGAAATGACGTTACTCTGAGACCCACGGTGCAGCAATGTAAACACTAAGTGAGAAATATAAATATAAAGTATAACGTCTAACACCAAACATTAAACATCAAACATCAGTGGAAAGAAAACCAACCACCAACTAGAAGCTAACTAAAAATACTAAGGGTGTGCAAAATAACTACAATCAAGATTAAGACAGCCACTGATAGACCATTGAGAACGATGATGTCTGGTTGTGCAGCTTTCTTCGATTGTGGGCCCAGGTGTGGCTGACAAGTCCAATCCTGGAAGCGCACATGCGGGGACAGAAAGAGCACTAGAATGACGCAGTAGCTGGTGCAGAGGAAGAGGCCTTCCGGCGTTCTCTGGCGCTGACAATTCTCTCTTGCTGGCTGTTCTCACAAGAGGTGACAGTCTTTCGCAATGCTGTACACCAGCGTACTCTGTCCTGGGCAAAGGATTCCAGCTCCCATGCTGGTATGGCACAGTATTTCAAGTTGTTTTTGACACAGTCCTTGTCTCACTTCTTTGGGCAACCTGTGTTCCCATGACCCTGGGAGAGTACTCCATAGAGTATTTGGCACGGCAGTCGGGAGCTGTCCATTTGAATCACATGTCCAGTCCAGCGGAGCTGGGCTTTCACAGTCATGGCCTCAATGCTGACAAGGTCAACCCTGTCCAGAATCTCCAAGTTCATCACTTTGTCCTGCCATCTGATTTGCATAAGTGAGCGCAGGGCTTTCATGTGTAAGTGCTGCCTGAGGCGTTTCCTGTAGAGCGTCCAGGTCTCATAGCCATACAAACGGCGTGTGAGTACAACTGCTTTGCACACCTTGATTTTAATTGCTAGCTTGATGTTCTTGTGGTTGAACACACAAGAGTGAATGCGACCCAGTGATTGACGTGCTTTACTAATGTGAGCGGTGATTTCCTTGTTGACAGAACCATCAGATGAGATGATACTCCTGAGGTACTTAAATTGATTGACAACCTTCAGCTGGGTACCCTCTATGCAGATGGTGGGGGGAGGTGGTGTGGTTCCTGGAGCAGGTTGGCACATAACTTCAGTTTTGCCGAGGCTGATAGTCAGACCAAAGAGTTGACAGGCTTCTGCAAATTTGTTCACGATGACCTGGAGGTCAGACTCCCTGTGGGCCAGGAGGGCACAATCATCAGCTAACAGTGCTTTGCGTAAAAGTCATTCAAGTGTCTTGGTCTTTGCATTCAGCCTGCGGAGATCGAAGAGCGAGCCATCCAGTCTGTATCTAAGGTACACCCCTCTTTCTAGGTCATGTACAGCATAGTTCAGGATGCATGTGAAGAAAAGGTTGAACAGGACAGGGGTGAGCACGCAGCCCTGTTTCACTCCATTGGAGATTTCAAATGCCTTTGAGACATCGCAGTTAGAGAGAACGAGGCCCTTCATGCCACCGTGGAACAGAGGGATGAGCTGGACAAAGTTTCGGGGACAGCCAAGTTTTGCAAAGATTGTCCAGAGTGCTTCTCTGTTCACTGTGTTAAAGGCCTTCGTCAGGTCGCGGAAGACAGTGTAGAGGTCCATGTTCTGCTCTATGCACTTTTCCTGGTCCTGTCTCACCATGAAGACCATATTGATGGTGCTGCGGCCTGGTCTAAAACCGCACTGAGCTTCTGGTAGGAAATTTTCTGAGATGGTGTTTATCAGTCGATTTAGGATAATATGCACCAGGATCTTGCCTGCAGTCGACAACAGGGTTATACCCCGGTAGTGGTTAGCACTGTTGCCTTACAGCTAGAAGGTTCCTGGTTCGAATCCCCAGGTTGGCAGGGGTTGGAACCTTTCTGTGTGGAGTTTGCATGTTCTCCCTGTGCTGCGTGGGTTTACTCCGGGGGCTCCGGTTTCCTCCCACAATCCAAAGACATACATGTTAGGTTAATTGGCTGCTCTAAATTGTCCCTAGATATCTGTTTCCTATAGGCCCTTAGAATAGAGGGTTAGTATTAGTGAAAGCGCTTTGAGTGGTCTTTGTGACTAGAAAAGCGCAAGATAAGTGCAGGTTAGTTAGTTAGTTAGTTGCTGCAGTAAGCTTTGTTGCCTTTGTTCTTGAAGAGGGAGACAACAGTGGCATCTCTAAAATCTTTAGCCATGATCTCTTCATCCAAGATGCTAACAAGGATGCTGTGGAATGTGTCAAGAGACCCTGGACTAGCTGCTTTGAAAAGTTCAGCAGGAATGCCATCCATGCCCGGTGCCTTGCGAGAGCTGGTCTGCTTGATTGCCTTCTTGACCTCATCTAGTGTGGGAGGAAGGTCAAGGTCATCCTTTACTGGCTTCTGGTCAATCCTGTCTAGAGCTATGGTATCCACAGGGGAAGGTCAGTTGAGAAGTGCTTTCTCCAGTGTTCATTGATGCCTCTTTGTCTTTAAGCAGGGTAGTGCCGTCAGATGTGAGAAGTGGGGTTATGCTGGGTTTCTGTGGTCCATATAGTCTTCATTGAGCTGGAGAACTTTTTCAAGTTATTTGACTTTGCCTAATGACAGGGTACTTTTCGTGTACTTTCAGTGAAAGTACATAATGATTGGCTGGCTGTGGTAATGTATCATCACTTCCTGTGTTGTTGGCTGTCTGTGTGGTCGGTGGTTTGCTCTCCTCACTCTCCTGAGGACTATTGCCTTTAATTGTATTTTAATCACTTTTTTCCCCATCTACCGTCACCTCTCACTTCTGTTTAACAAGCCTCTTGCACCCGTGTGCGTACTTAGTGTCACCTAATCACCCTCTTTAGCCTTCTGTTCACCTTTCATCTGTGTTTGTGTTAGCCTCGGGTTAGCCACTAGTTATGGCTACTAGCTCTCCTTCCTGTCCTCCTCTGGGGTGCTCTCTCTGTCAGATGTTTAGCTACACCTCTGCCTCTTTTAGTGATAACAGTAAATGTAATAAATGTTGTCTTTTTGAGGCGCTTGAGGCGAGGTTGTGTGATTTGGAATCCCGGCCCCGCTGCATTGAAACACCGTCAGCACCAGTCAATAATGACGGACTCCCCTTAGCTGCAGTGGAGCACCCTAGCTTAGGGCAGCCTGTTAGCCGTCCTCCGGCTTCTACCTCTCCTGAGCAGCCAGGAGAAAACAGGTGGGTGACAGTGAGAAGTATAGTCGCAAGGCCCCTGGTTCACCACCGACCTGTCCATGTTTCTAATCGCTTTTCCCTGCTCAGCGACACACCTGCTGAGGAAAAAAACTCTGATCATTGGCGACTCTATAGTCAGAAACGTGAACCTAGAGACTCCAGCGGCCATAGTCAAATGCATTCCTGGGGCCAGAGCAAGCGACATGGAGTCAAATTTGAAAATGCTGGCTAAAAGTAACTGTAAATACTCCACAATCGTTATCCACATTAACAACATCTGACTCCGGCAGTCGGAAGTCACAAAACTTAACGTGGAATCGGTGTGTGACTTTGCCTAAACAATGTCTGCCTCTGTAGTATTCTCTGGGCCCTTCCCCAATCTGACCAGTGATGACATGTTTAGCCGCTTGTCATCCTTCAACCGCTGGCCGTCTGTGTGATGTCCTGCAAACAACGTGGGCTACATAGACAACTGGAGCTCATTTTGGGGAAAACTTGGTCTTGTTAGATGGCGTCCATCCCACTTTGGATGGTGCATCTCATTTATCTAACAATCTGGAATCATTTTTATTCAAATTTCCAAAACCTTGACAACTCAGAGTTGGGACCAGGAAGCAGAGTCGCAGTCTTACACGCCTCTCTGCAGCTCCTCTTCATCTGCCACCCCTCAGCTTAGCCCCTGTCTTCCCCATCAGAGAATCATTCTCTGCTCCCTCCAAAGTAAATAAAAATATAATATATAAGCATCCCAAAGTGATTAAGCAAAAAGTTGGTAAAACTGAAATTAAATATGAAGCCTCTAAACCGAGAGGTTTCGCAGGTCCTTCCTACCTACGGCTGTCAGACTGTACAACCTAAGCAGGGCTGTGCGCAGAGATAGCAAAAAAACGTGACGACCTAATAGTATTGAATGCAAAAGACGCAATAGACTTGCACAATGGTCCCCTCCGGTATACAACTAGGAAAGTACCGGTCGCTACGGAGGGTGACAATATGTATGGGTACATAATCATATCATGTAGGATAACTAAGTAGACGGTTATGCTGTTCATTCCATCTAGCTACAATGCTCCGCACTGTGTGTTTATATATTTATATATTTATATGTACATATGTATATTCGCTGCTCTTGTTTTTTTTTCTTGTTTTCTGATTGTTGCTCTGAGTGTAGCTATCCCTGTGCTGTTGCAATCCTGGAATTTCCCCATTGTGGGACTAATAAAGGCTTATCTTATCTTAAACTGAATGATTTGGCCTCTGTTCCTACTCATAATTTAAAAATTAAATGTGGTTTGTTAAATATTAGGTTTCTAACTCCATGTCTCTGCTAGTCCATGATCTGTTAATTGATCATCAGATTGATTTAATATCCCTTACAGAGACTTGGTTAGGACAAGAGGATTATGTTGGTTTGAATGAATCAACTCCCTCTGGTTATTTAAACTGTCAAAATCCCAGAAGTTCTGGTCGTGGAGGAGTAGCGACAATTTATCATTCCAAATTACTAGTTAATGTAAAGCAAAAAACACGTTATAATTCCTTTGAGGGCCTGGTCCTCAGTATTGGGCATTTTAGCAATTTTAGGCTGAACCCAGTTTTATTTGTCATAGTTTAAAGTCCCCCATCAACCCACTCTTAGCTGATTTAGTGCTGAAATCAGAGTAATTATAGTAGGGGACTTTAATATACATAGAGATGGAGATAGTGATTGCCTTAATATGGCAATTAATTCAATATTAGACTCGATGGGGTTTTCTCAGAAAGTAGGAAATTCTACCTGTTTTCTCCACCATACGTTGGACCTTGTTCTAACTTATGGCATAGAAATAGAAAGTCTGGTAGTGTCTCCTCATAACCCTGTACTGTCTTCAACGTATCCAAAATGCTGCAGCAAGAGTTTTAACAGGTACTAGAAAGAGAGATCATATCTCTCCGGTTCTGGCCTCCCTTCATTGGCTTCCCATAGAGTTTAGAATTGAGTTTAAAATCCTTCTTCTTACTTACAAAGCTCTAAACAATCAGGCCCCTTTTTATTTGAAGGATCTGATATTACCCTATTATCCTAACAGAGCACTACGCTCCCAAAATGCTGGATTACTTTGTAATACCTAGAATCTCCAAAAGTACAATGGGAGGCAGAGCCTTCAGTTATCAAGCTCCTCTCCTGTGGAACCAGCTGCCAATCTGGATTCGGGAGTCAGACTCGATCTCTGTTTTTAAGAATAGGGTTAAAAACCTTCCTTTTTGATATAGCATACAATTAGGGAGGGATCATGTGTCTCTGAACCCTCCCTTAGTTATGCTGCTACTAGGTTTAGTCAGCCGAGGGACCTCCAATAATGCACTGGGCCTCACTCCTTTCTTCACTCTCAATGAAATATTTTTGCTGGTCATTAACATGTTTGTTCTCTTCCATAGATTGAGTCCCCATCGTGCTGTTTGTTCTCTACATGTCTGTTCTTTTCATCTTCTCTATCCCCTCACCCCCCAGCCAGTCGCAGTAGATGACTGCCCCTCCCTGAGCCTGGTTCTGCTGGAGGTTTCTTCCTGTTAAAAGGGAGTTTTTCCTCTCCATCATTGCCAAGCGCTGCTCACAGGGGATCACCTGATTACTGGGGTCTTTCTGCAATTGTGGGGGTTTCCCCTACAGATGAAAGTGCTATGAGATGACTGTTGTTGTGAAATGTTGCTATATAAATAAAGTTGAATTGAGTTGAATGGTGGACCTCATCTGCCTGCTGGTCCCACCAGCTGTCCTGCATGAAGCATAGCTCTTTCTGCACCTTACTCTGCAGGTGTTTGAAGCAGTCTTTCTTTGACCTGGAGTTGATGGCATTTTGCCATTTGATGCATGCTGTGCACTTCTCCTCCAAGCGCCTATATCAGGGCACATAGAGGGTTAAAGTGTAATGGAGTGCAAAGAGAGCAGTCCACTGGTGCATAAAGTGACTGGTGCAGCCCTGAGATCAGTGTGTGTCTGTTGGTGTGAACAGTTCCTGGATGGCACAGTTCAGTTGTTGAAGGGGGGGATCAGAGTCCAGGATTTGTGTGTGATGGGGGGTCAGAATTTATCTTAAGGTAAGCAGTTAAATCCATGTAGGCCCCACATGGGTTTACTGCGTGACGCCAAAATTACAAGAAAAAAAAAAGAAAATTTAGTTGCAAGTTGCAGATTTCTAAGAAAAGTGAAAATTTATGAGAAACGTTGCAAATTTACTAGAAAAAGTTGCAAATTTATGAGAAAAAAGTGAAAATTCATGAGAAAAAATTTGCAAATTTAGAAAAAGAATGTGCTCCAACTTTATAGGGATCACACTCCTCAGTCTCCCTGGGAAGGTCTATGCCAAGGTACTGGAGAGGAGAGTCTGGCCGTTGGTCGAACCTCGGATTCAGGAGGAGCAATGTGGTTTTCGTCCTGGCCGTAGCGCATCGGACCAGCTCTTTACTCTCTTGAGAATTCTTGAGGGTTCGTGGGAGTTTGCCAAACCAGTTTACATGTGTTTTGTGGACTTGGAGAAGGCATTTGACCGCGTCCCTCGTGGATTTTTGTGGGGGGTGCTTCGGGAGTATGGGGTATCGGGCTTGTTGTTACAAGCTATTCGGTTTCTGTATGACCGTTGTGAGAGTTTGGTTCGTATTGCCAACACTCGGAGTCATTCCCAGTGAGAGTTGGACTCCGCCAGGGCTGCCCTTTGTCACCAATCCTGTTCATAATTTTTATGGACAGGATTTCTAGGTGCAGCCAGGGAATGGAGGGTGTCATGCTTGGTGACCACAGGATCTCATCTCTGTTGTTTGCAGATGATGTTGTCCTGTTGGCTTCATCCAGCAATGACCTCCAGCTCTTGCTGGGATGGTTTGCCACTGAGTGTGAAGCGGCTGGGATGAGAATCAGCACCTCCAAGTCCGAGTCCATGGTCCTCAGCCGGAAAAAGGTGGATTGTCCTCTCTGGGTTGGGGACAGGCTCCTGCCCCAAGTGGAGGAGTTTAAGTATCTTGGGGTCTTGTTCACGAGTGAGGGGAAAATGGAGCGAGAGATTGATAGACGGATTGGAGCAGCATCTGCAGTGATGCGGACGTTGTACTGGTCTGTTGTGGTGAAGAGGGAGCTTAGTTCTAAAGCAAAGCTGTCGATTTACCAGTCAATCTACTTTCCTACTCTCACCTTTGGTCACGAGCTTTGGGTAATGACCGAAAGAACAAGATCACAGATACAAGTGGCTGAAATGATCTTTCTCCGTAGGATTGCTGGACTCACCCTCAGAGATAGGGTGAGGAGCTCAGTCGTCCAGGAGAGGCTCAGAGTAGAACCGCTGCTCCTCCACATTGAAAGGAGTCAGTTGAGGTGGTATGGGCATCTGATCAGGATGCCTCCTGGACACCTCCCACTTGAGGTGTTTCAGGCACGTCCCACTGGGAGGAGACCCCGGGGCAGACCCAGGACTTGGTGGAGAGACTGTCTCCCAGCTGGTCTGGGAACGCCTTGGTATCCTCTCTGAAGAGCAGGAGCAGGTGGCTGGGGAGAGGGAAGTCTGGGCTTCTCTGCTTGAACTGCTGCCTCCATGACCCAGACCTCCGGAAAAGCAGTAGAAGATGGATGGATGGATGGGATGGAAAAAGAAAAAGCCAATTTTACTGTCATTCAGTCTATACAGTAGAACAAAATCACGTTTCTCCTATCTGCGATGTTAATCACATGTAGAATCAGTGGAGTCGCTGCCTTACACAACTTCTCTTTCCCCCATTCTATTATGCTGAGCACCAAGCTAGAAGGTGGAAAGTACCATTTTTATATGGACTTTGGTATGACCCGGTTGGGGCTTGAACCCCCAACGTCCTGGCTGTGGGGTGGATGCTCTCACTAGGCCACCACTTCAGTTTATGAGAGAAAAAGTTGCAAAGTTTCCACTTGTGTGTGTATATATACATTTATATATATATACACTACCGTTCAAAAGTTTGGGGTCACTTAGAAATTTCCTTATTTTTGAAAGAAAAGCACTTTTTTTCAATGAAGATAACTTTAAACCAATCAGAAATACACTCTATACGTTGCTAATGTGATAAATGACTATTCTAGCAGCAAATGTCTGGTTTTTGGTGCAATATCTACATAGGTGTATAGAGGCCCATTTCCAGCAACTATCACTCCAGTGTTCTAATGGTACAATGTGTTTGCTCATTGCGTCAGAAGGTTAATGGATGATTAGAAAACCCTTGTGCAATCACGTTAGGTCTGCAATGCTGTAATTGCTGCAAATGGAGGATTCTTTGACGAAAGCAAAGTTTGAAGGAAAAAATTATTATTTCAAATACAAATCATTATTTCTAACCTTGTCAATGTCTTGACTATATTTTCAATTCATTTTACAACTCATGGTGGTAAATAAGTGTGACTTTTCATGGAAAACACAAAATAATTGTCTGGGTGACCCCCAAACTTTTGAACGGTAGTGTATATATATATATATATATATATATATATATATATATATATAGTGGGGCAAAAAAGTATTTAGTCAGCCACCAATTGTGCAAGTTCTCCCACTTAAAAGATGAGAGAGGTCTCCAATTTTCATCATAGGTATACCTCAACTATGAGAGACAAAATGAAAAAAAAAAAATCCAGAAAATCACATTGAAGGATTTTTAATGAATTAATTGGTAAATTCCTCGGTAAAATAAGTATTTGGTCACCTACAAACAAGCAAGATTTTGGCTCTCACAGACCTGTAACTTCTTCTTTAAGAGGCTCCTCTGTCCTCCACTCGTTACCTGTATTAATGGCACCTGTTTGAACTCGTTATCAGTATAAAAGACACCTGTCCTCAACCTCAAACAGTCAGACTCCAAACTCCACTATGGCCAAGACCAAAGAGCTGTCAAAGGACACCAGAAACAAAATTGTAGATCTGCACCAGGCTGGGAAGACTGAATCTGCAATAGGTAAGCAGCTTGGTGTGAAAAAATCAACTGTGGGAGCAATTATTAGAAAATGGAAGACATACAAGACCACTGATAATCTCCCTCGATCTGGGGCTCCACGCAAGATCTCACCCCGTGGGGTCAAAATGATCACGAGAACAGTGAGCAAAAATCCCAGAACCACACGGGGGGACCCAGTGAATGACCTGCAGAGAGCTGGGACCAAAGTAACAAAGGCTACCATCAGTAACACACTACGCCGCCAGGGACTCAAATCCTGCAGTGCCAGACGTGTCCCCCTGCTTAAGCCAGTACATGTCCAGGCCCGTCTGAAGTTTGCTAGAGAGCATTTGGATGATCCAGAAGAGGATTGGGAGAATGTCATATGGTCAGATGAAACCAAAATAGAACTTTTTGGTAAAAACTCAACTTGTCGTGTTTGGAGGAGAAAGAACACCATACCTACTGTGAAGCATGGGGGTGGAAACATCATGCTTTGGGGCTGTTTTTCTGCAAAGGGACCAGGACGACTGATCCATGTAAAGGAAAGAATGAATGGGGCCATGTATCGTGAGATTTTGAGTGAAAACCTCCTTCCACCAGCAAGGGCATTGAAGATGAAATGTGGCTGGGTCTTTCAGCATGACAATGATCCCAAACACACCGCCCGGGCAACGAAGGAGTGGCTTCGTAAGAAGCATTTCAAGGTCCTGAAGTGGCCTAGCCAGTCTCCAGATCTCAACCCCATAGAAAATCTTTGGAGGGAGTTGAAAGTCTGTGTTGCCCAGCGACAGCCCCAAAACATCACTGCTGTAGAGGAGATCTGCATGGAGGAATGGGCCAAAATACCAGCAACAGTGTGTGAAAACCTTGTGAAGACTTACAGAAAACGTTTGACCTCTGTCATTGCCAACAAAGGGTATATAACAAAGTACTGAGATGAACTTTTGTTATTGACCAAATACTTATTTTACCGAGGAATTTACCAATTAATTCATTAAAAATCCTTCAATGTGATTTTCTGGATTTTTTTTTCTCATTTTGTCTCTCATAGTTGAGGTATACCTATGATGAAAATTGGAGACCTCTCATCTTTTAAGTGGGAGAACTTGCACAATTGGTGGCTGACTAAATACTTTTTTGCCCCACTGTATATACACACACACACACACACGCACACACATAAAAAACAAAACCAAAATGGCTATTTCTTCTCACGGTGCATAGTGTTTGGGCATTCCACCAGCAGGTCCAGCTACAGATGTGTGTGTTCGCAGTGTTTCCTGTCAGATTCTTTAGTTAGCTTAATAAGCCTGGAAAATTAGCTTTGCTAGAATTCACACGTCATATCTGTCTACCTGCATGTTGTTATGTTATGAATAGTTTGTCTCTCCTTTCTTCCTTTCTCCTCTCACCCCCCCACCCAGTGGTGGCAGAAGACCGCCCCTCCCTCAGCTTGGTTCTGCCGGAGGTTTCTTCCTGTCGGGGAGTTTTTCCTTCCCACTGTCGCCTAGTGCAGCTCATAGGGCATCATCTGATCGTTGGGGCTTTTCTCTGAATTATTTATGATTTGTGCTGATGTCTCTAGCGCCTTTAGGTGACTTTTGTTGTGACTAGGCGCTATACAGATGAAGTTGGATTGAATTAAATACTAGAGAAAGGTTACAAATTTATGAGAAAAAAGTGAAAATTTACAAGAAAAATTTTTCAAATTTACAAAAAAATTGTAAATTTACTTTAAAAACATTATAAGCTTAGAAGAAAAATTTGGTAAATTTACAAGAAAGAAGTCAAATTTATGAGGAAAAATTAGAAAAAGTTTCAAATTTAGACAAAGTAGTAAATAGATGAAGAAGGAAAAGTTTGCAACATTGCAAGAAAAAAGTCAATTTTTGAAAAAGAAAAAATTTAAGAGAAAATCAGTTAAAAATGGGTCAACAGGTAAAGTCCATGTGGGCAAAGACATATGGGCCAACATGGGACCCACAGACAAGCCCACATGGACCCATTGGACAGTTCACCTGTGGTGCTGCCCACATGGACATGGTGCGGCCCACATGGACATGCTGGCTTGGTTTTTGCTGCCTTTATCAACTAAATTTGAGTCTTTTTCTTTAACTTTTTTTGTCTTTTTCTCATTAATTTGCAGCTTGCAAATTTGTGGATTTCATCAAGTTAATTGCCTTTTTTCTTGCTGTTTACTTCCTCAACTTGCAGTATGTTTCCTCATACATTTACCAAGCATTTCCCCATAAATTTGCAGCCTGTTTCCTTATACAGTTCCAGTGCTTTTCTGTGTAAATGTTCAATCCTTTTCATCTCAATTTGAGACTATCTTTTTTTTTGGGGGGGGGGGGGTCAAACAGCTGCATGCTGCTGTGGAACCTCAGCTGGAAGACTGATCTGAGGGGGGATGCTGTCCACCATGTTATTAACCCTGTGTTAACCTGCCCCCCCATCCACAGTCCCTTTATATGTCATGTTACACAACTGAAGAACAGGACTTTCACCAGTTCTAAGCAGAAATGAAATAAAAAAAATCTTTTACATTTTCAACTTTTTCCTCATAGATTTTCATCTTTTTCTTGTAGATCTGCAACTTTTTTACATAAATCGTCATTCATTCATTCATTCATTCATCTTCAGCTAGTTCACCCTGTTGGGGTCTCCAGTGTTGGATATGAATATGTGGATACTGGGCAGCACTGATATGATGTTGGACCCACGGGTGACGTCGGCGCACCGTGGTTGTTTGAGGGGACTGTTGGCGGTTGCCGTCCTCTCTGGAGCTCCACCTCCCTACGACCAACAACCTGTATAGCCTAGTGTTAGCTTGCTAGCCTCTACACTGTGACACGTGTACGCACTATTGTATCTGTAATAAAGTTGGGGTTCAGTACAACTCCAGCCTCCACAGTCCTAATCTCCAAACATAACAGCCGGGTCTCATATTCATACCCAACGACAATCTGGAATCCCCAGTTGATGCTAATTAACCAAACCTGCATGTCTTTGCCTTGTGGGAGGAAACCCACACAGACATGGGGAGAACATGCAAACTCCACACAGAAGGGTCAATAATAATAACAAATTTTATTGACAGCACTTTTCAAATCAGAGTTACAAAGTGCTTCACAAGAGAGACTAATAAGAACAAACAAGATGCAAAGATTTAAATAAAAAACAGAATAAAAAGAAGCAATAAAACAGATGGAAATATACATACCACAGTGATAATTAAGTCAAAGCACATTTGTAAAAGTGAGGTCTTGAAAGTGATTTAAAAGCTAACAAAGATTTGGCTTGCCTGATTCCAGAGAGCCAGCAACGGTTACGTTTTGGGACATCAGGAGTTAGCATATCGCTGATGTAGTCAGGGCCAGTCCATTCTGAGCTTTAACAGTGATTGTTGTTATGTGCCGTCTTCGATCCAAAGGTCGGCTGCTATGTTCCTCCGTCTGGTTCTGTCTTTTGGATAGTCTCTTGATGTCATAAAAGGAGGGTGATCCAGTCCATGATGAAATGTTACCAGACCATTTACGCCTTGGTCTGCCTCTTTTTCCGACTCCCTCAATTGTTCCTTCCAGCACCTGATTGTGGCGTTTACTGCTGCTCCCTCGCAGAATATGGCCAGCATATCGGAGTTTCCTGCTGCACCAGTACAGGAGAAGGAAGGGTCCTCCAGCCAACTCTAAAGGTGCTTTCAGACAAAATGCAAACAGGCGGTGCAAATACATACAAAGTCAATGGAAAGACGCGAGCATGCATGAATCTCACGCATCCACGTGTTCACATACCAGGGATAGCACTAGCCCTGACATTCTGCCATCACCAGAGTAAAAGTATCAGCAGTGGAGAGTAAACTAGTTTGAAAATGAGACTGACATTCATTCAGCTGGAGACAGAAGGACTGGGAGCTCGCCTCTTTCCTTTGACTTTATATGTATTTGCGCTGTCTGTTTGCATTTGGTCTTAAGGCACCTTAAGACTTCTTCATTGGTTCTCCTCTGTCCAGCTGATTCGGTGGATCTTTCATCTTTTGGTAGGCTCGTTGCTCAAACATGGAGATTTTCCATAAAACGTCTTTGTTAAAAATCCAGGCTTCAGCCATAACTAAAAACAGAGTAGACATAACTTATCAGAAGTTTCTTTTTGAGTTGAGGAGAGAGCTTGTCTCAGGCATTCCTTACATTGCCAGAACTTGGACTTAGCCATACCTATTCTTCGATTTATTTCACTGTCTTGTTTCCCATCTTGCGTTATTGTCCAGCCTAGATACTGGTACCACTGCACTTGTTCTAGTTCTTTTCCTTCTGCTATCACTTGAATTCTTTCCGATGTAGAGCTGCTCAAACACATGGTCTTGGTTTTCTTTGCATTCAAAAGCATACCATAGGTCTTGCACACACTGCAAAGTCTGCCCACCAATTTTTGGACATGGCTCTCAGTACGGGCTACTAGAACTGTGTCATCAGCATGCCTGATGTTGGTGAGGTCCATCCCACCAATCCAAAAGTGATTCTTTAAATTTTGAAGTTCATTGTAAAATGCACAGGCAGCCAGTGTAATGACTGGGGATACTGCATTTGTTCTCTTCTATGGCGATGTGTGATAAGTCTAGCTGCATAATTTTGACTTATTGAAGTCTAGAGATATTCTGTAAACATAAATATGAGAACTGCAGTAATCCAGACGACCTGTAAGAAAAGTGTGAATGACAATTTCCAGGTTTTTTGGGACAGAAATGAACGGATCTTAGAGATTCTGCGTAATTGAAGCATGACTGAACAAATGACAACTTGCTGATGGAAAGTGAGATTGCTGTGAAACATTATCTCAAGATTTCTACAATTAGGGGTAACATTGATGGAGAAGAGCCAAGTTGTGATGGAATCTTAGTGGAAATGTATTTATTTGGACAAACCCCTTGAGATGTAACATCTTGTTTTCGAGGGGGTCCAACAAACGACACTTAACAAAATTCAAAACAGAATACATAAAATAAAAGTATTAAATCTAAAACAATACAACAAACAAAACACGTAACACCAGCTCATACACACAAACACTTGGAATAATGCAGTAAATACATGTGTGTATACATATATATGTATAACACACAACATTAAATATAAACGCACCTCGTAAATAATGACTACAAAAACCTAAACTTATACAGTGACAGTCAGTTCAAACAGACACAGTTCGTCTCTAAGTGAGTAGATGAGTATTTTTTAAACAAACCAAAATAAGTTATTACACAAATATGAGAAGGGAGACTATTCCAATCAGACGGAGCTTTAAACATAAAAGCTCTTTTACCAATTGATTTTTTTTTACAATAGGAATAACAAAATAAGGCTGAGAGGAGTCTCTGAAATTATAATTTGATGAAAACGGTCTCATGGATCGTCACCTTATCGTGGTGGGGGGGTTTGCGTGCCCCAGTGATCCCAGGAGCTATGTTGTCCGGGGGCAATTTGCCTCTGATAGGGTCTCCCAAGACAAACTGGTTCTGGGTGAAGGGCCAGACTAAGAACGATCCAACAGACTCTCATGATAAATTGTATATCAAGGATTCAGTGTACCCCGCCCGGTATGGGGTTACCGGGGCCCCACCCTGGAGCCAGGCCTGGGGGAGGGGCTCGAAGGCTAGCGTCTGGTGGCCGGGTTTCCACCCATGGGACCCGGCCGGGCTCAGCCCGAAGGAGTTACATGGGTCCGCCCTCCAGTGGGTTCACCACCTGCAGGAGGGATCATGGGGGTCCGGTGCTATGTGGATTAGGTGGCAGTCAAAGGCGGAGACCTTGGCGGACTGATCCCAAGCTTTCTAAACTGGCTTTTGGTACGTGGAGTGTCACCTCTCTGGTGGGGAAGGAGCCTGAGCTGGTGTACGAGGTTGAGCGATACCGGCTAGATATAGTCGGCCTCACCTCAACACACAGCTCCGGTTCCGGAACCAGTCTCCTGGAGAGGGGCTGGAGCTTGGCCTTTTCTGGAGTTGCCCCGGGCGAGAGGCGACGAGCAGGGGTGGGTATTCTTGTATCGCCCCACCTTGCTGCCTCTATATTGGAGTTTTCCCCGGTGGACGAAAGGGTTGCTTCCCTACGCCTTCGGGTTGGGAAACGGGTCCTGACCATCATTTGTGCCTATGCACCAAATGATGTTTCAGAGTACCCACCCTTTTTGGAGTCTGTGACTGGGGTGCTGGAGGGTACTCCTCCTGGAGACTCCATTGTCCTACTGGGGGACTTCAATGCGCATGTGGGCAACGACAGTGAAACCTGGAGAGGGGTGATTGGGAGGAATGGCCTGCCCGATCTGAACCCGAGTGGTGTTCAGTTATTGGACTTCTGTGCTAACCACAGTCTGTCCATAACGAACACCATGTTCAAGCATAAGGGTGTCCATATGTGCACCTGGCACCAGGACACCCTAGGTCGCAGGTCGATGATCGATTTTGTTATCGTATCATCAGACCTGCGACCGTATGTCTTGGACACCCGAGTAAAGAGAGGTGCAGAGCTGTCAACTGATCACCACCTGGTGGTGAGCTGGATCCGATGGCAGGGGAGGAAGCCATTCAGACCTGGTAGACCCAAACGTATAGTGAGGGTGTGCTGGGAGCGTCTGGCTGAGGCCCCTGTCCGGGAGGTCTTCAACTCCCACCTCCGGAAGAACTTCAACCACATTCCGAGGGAGTCTGGAGACATGGAGTCTGAATGGGCCATGTTCTCCACCTCTGTTGTTGAAGCGGCGGCCCAGAGCTGCGGCCGCAAGGTGGTCGGTGCATCTCGTGGTGGCAACCCCCGAACCAAGTGGTGGACACCAGTGGTGAGGGGGGCCATTAAGCTGAAGAAGGAGTCCTATCAAGCTTGGTTGGGTTGTGGGACTCCCGAAGCAGCTGAGGTGTACCGGCAGGCCAAGCGGAGTGCAGCTCGGGTGGTTGCTGAAGCAAAAACGCGGGTATGGGAGGAGTTCGGTGAGGCCATGGAACAAGACTTTCGGTCGGCTTCAAAGAGATTCTGGCAAACTGTTCGGCGGCTCAGGAGGGGAAAGCAGCTCCCCGTCCACACTGTGTATGGTGCGGATGGGACACTGTTGACTTCAACTGGGGATATCGTCGGGCGGTGGAAGGAATACTTCGAGGATCTCCTCAATCCCACTGATACGCCTTCCACAGAGGAAGCAGGGTTTGGGGACAGGGGGGATGACTCGCCTATCACAGGGGCTGAGGTCGCCAAGGTGGTTAAAAATCTCCTTGGTGGCCGGGCCCCAGGGGTGGACGAGATTCGCCCTGAGTACCTCAAGGCCCTGGATGTTGTTGGGTTGTCATGGTTGACACGCCTCTGCAACATTGCGTGGAGGTCGGGGGCAGTGCCTTTGACATGGCAAACCGGGGTGGTGGTTCCTCTCTTCAAAAAAGGGGACCGGAGGGTGTGCTCCAACTTTAGAGGGATCACACTCCTCAGCCTCCCTGGGAAGGTCTATGCCAAGGTACTGGAGAGGAGAGTCCGGCCGTTGGTCGAACCTCGGATTCAGGAGGAGCAATGTGGTTTTCCTCCTGGCCGTGGGACATCGGACCAGCTCTTTACCCTCTCGAGAATTCTTGAGGGTTCGTGGGAGTTTGCCCAACCAGTTTACATGTGTTTTGTGGACTTGGAGAAGGCATTTGACCGCGTCCCTCGTGGATTTTTGTGGGGGGTGCTTCGGGAGTATGGGGTATCGGGCTTGTTGTTACGAGCTATTCGGTCTCTGTACGACCGTTGTGAGAGTTTGGTTCGTATTGCCAACACTCGGTCGGAGTCATTCCCAGTGAGAGTTGGACTCCGCCAGGGCTGCCCTTTGTCACCGATCCTGTTCATAATTTTTATGGACAGGATTTCTAGGCGCAGCCAGGGAATGGAGGGTGTCATGCTTGGTGACCACAGGATCTCATCTCTGTTGTTTGCAGATGATGTTGTCCTGTTGGCTTCATCCAGCAATGACCTACAGCTCTTGCTGGGACGGTTTGCCGCTGAGTGTGAAGCGGCTGGGATGAGAATCAGCACCTCCAAGTCCGAGTCCATGGTCCTCAGCCGGAAAAAGGTGGATTGTCCTCTCCGGGTTGGGGACAGGCTCCTGCCCCAAGTGGAGGAGTTTAAGTATCTTGGGGTCTTGTTCACGAGTGAGGGGAAAATGGAGCGAGAGATCGACAGACGGATTGGAGCAGCATCTGCAGTGATGCGGACGTTGTACTGGTCTGTTGTGGTGAAGAGGGAGCTTAGTTCTAAGGCAAAGCTGTCGATTTACCAGTCAATCTACGTTCCTACTCTCACCTATGGTCACGAGCTTTGGGTAATGACCGAAAGAACGAGATCGCGGATACAAGCGGCTGAAATGAGCTTTCTCCGTAGGATTGCTGGACTCACCCTCAGAGATAGGGTGAGGAGCTCAGTCATCCGGGAGAGGCTCAGAGTAGAACCGCTGCTCCTCCACATTGAAAGGAGTCAGTTGAGGTGGTATGGGCATCTGATTAGGATGCCTCCTGGACGCCTCCCACTTGAGGTGTTTCAGGCACGTCCCACTGGGAGGAGACCCCGGGGGCAGACCCAGGACTCGGTGGAGAGACTATGTCTCCCAGCTGGTCTGGGAACGCCTTGGTATCCCCTCTGAAGAGCTGGAGCAGGTGGCTGGGGAGAGGGAAGTCTGGGCTTCTCTGCTTGAACTGCTGCCTCCGCGACCCGGACCTCCGGAAAAGCGGTAGAAGATGGATGGATGGATGGATAGATGGATGAAAACGGTCTAAGATGTTCCTTCAAGTAGATGGGATAATTAAAATGAAAACATTTAAAAATAAAAAGGAGCTAATGTCTTCTCACAATCAGAGACGGCCATCGCAGTAATTTGTACAGCAAGCAATGATGAGTAGAAAAGGAACAGCCAAGAACAAATCAGCAGAGTCTATTTTAAGCTACATTAAGTGAAGTCAAGTTTGATTTCGCTGCATTTTGAATATCACAGTAGTCAGAAACAGGAAGTATTAGTTGAGATGGAAGTTTCAGACAAGTTCTACAGGAAAAACAGATGGGAGTGATGAAGGTTGGTGATCCCACAATGAATTTTTTGGGGAATGTAAACGGTATGTGATTTAAGTGAGAATTTGGGATCAAGCCAAACACCCAGATATTTAAATTTATCAACATTGACGAGTCCACTTCCAGCTTTGGTGTTTATAATCAAAGGAGAAATGATCTGTTTCAGTTTTGTTTGGTTTCAAATAACAGGATTTTGTTTTAAGTACAAGTCGATTATGTTCAAACCATTTTTGTATTAAACTGAATCTGAAGGTGTGGACGGAGCGGTGTTTGTTCCAGCAGCCATCAGGAGTTTCAGCAGTATCCTGGAAGGCAGAGATCCATGACACCACCATTGTCAGCATACAACACATGCATGTGGAGACACATGCTTTTATGTGCATGCATATAGAATGCCTGCCAGGTCTAAATGCAATATATGCTGTTATGCATTATTTTATCCGATTTATTGAGATATTTTAGGGGATATATTTTTAATGGTGTTTTGTTGTATGTATTGGGTGTCATGAGATCACAAAGTTTCCCTGTGGGGATTAATAAAAGTATTTATCCATTTATACATTTGAACCTCATGCAGAATTGGTGAATACCCCCCCCCCCCCCCCCCCGTTAAAAGCCACAGATCAGCTGATGGCTGGGAGCAGTCCAACAACGTTTGAAGAGTCTGTTGACCTTTGGTCGGTGGCACGTGTGTGACTGAGGAGTGACGCTGTTTTAACTGTGAAGGAATGTGATGAAAATGTGAAAAATTTGTGATCAGGTGTTGTGGCTGTTTGTCATCAAGTTAAAATGAAATAAAGTTTTGTCATCAAATCAGTGAAAAACAGTGAAATAAAGTTCCAGCTTTATTTAAACAGAAGCAGACCAGTTCACCACAGTTACACAACATCAGAGCACAACACCCCCCCCCCCCCCCCCCATCTGTGCTCCTGTGCCTGCCTGACACTTGGCTCTGCTGACAGTCCACGCCTCCTGATCTGGACCAGCCTGGCTGGCGTCCGGCCGTCCCACTGGGACCGGGCTGGGCTGCAGGGCTGGCGGTGTTGGTGTTTTGGTTGTCAGCTGGTTGCTGTTGTTGTTATGTAAGAGTGTTGGGGGGGGGGGGGTCACATGTCTGAACACAACGGGGGGGGGGGGCACAGCCACAGCCTGGGCTCAAGGAAAACTGGCACGACCTTATCATAACAAAGGGGACAAACATGAAATTGACACTGTTGCATATAAATATTTTTTTTTATGGGGGGGTTCACAAATTAAGGCTGCTTTCTCACCTAGATTTGTTTAATTTGGTCCAAATCAGTTGACAAGTTTGTTGCTTTGTATCATTTTCTTCTTGGTTCGTCCCCCTTTCACACAGGCAAAAATTGAGGCAGACCAAACTGTGTCACGTTAAATCCTGCGAGAGTTTTTTTTTTTTTCTTTCCCCTGGTCCTGTCAGGCAGCTAGGTAAGCAGAACAGAGATCTGCTACCCTTATTGTGTCAAAACAGATTTACTTTGCCAAAAGGAGCTTTATACAGTACCTATGTACTGTATATTGTTGTAAACTCCTCCTGTAATAACTTTTAATATTTTATTTAAATTATTTTACCCATGGAGGACCTGATAGGATGGGGAATAGAGAAAGGAAGTGTGTGGAGGGGGGAAGAAAGGGAGTGGAACAGACAAAAAGACAAACAAACCAACTATAACAAACTGAAGACAAACTGCTTCTTCCACCGAAGATGTCTCAACACAAGTCTGGTATCGGCACCTGTTAAAGGAGAGACATTTGTGCGTGTGCATCTCTTGCGTATATATGAGAGTGCATGCAAAATAAGTGTGTGCATGTGAGTGATTTGTCAGGAAACATATGAAGAGGGGGGCCGGTCGCAGCAGTTCTCCCCCCGGGAACCCCGAGCAGGCAAAGCAGCGCCGCCAACCCCCACAGGGCACAAATGCCTGAGATCAGCAAGCCCCAGGAAAGCCAGGCATCCGCCCCCGGAGGGACAAATCCTGCGAGAGTTACGTCAGAACGTTCTCTGTTCTTATTGATCAGATTTTTTTTGCCGCGAGAACAGGAAAGGTAAATACAGGAAGTAGGATGACTACCATGTATTTATGCATTTCTGGGAGAAAATAATACAAATCGTAGCGTAATCTACGGGGGTTTTCATCGCCCAGGTTATCATTTATTACATACATGCATGTACCACTTTTGGCAAATCGTACAGTTTGAAAATGAAGCGCTGCTACGGATGCAAAATAACATGTTAACGTTCATTAATCCTCCAGAACTATGACGTGCTCAGCCAAAGATGTTTTCAAAGATCTATCAGGTATGTACAGTAACATAGAATGTTTTACCGTTTGCCGCTGGTCCCGTTTTAGTGTGGTCGCTTTCTCACCTGCAGGACCACACCAGAGTTCGCCATTTAATTCGGTACGGTTCAGTATGGTTGTTTTGGTACACACTTGAGTGTGATTACTGTGTTCCCACCAGACAAAATGAACCGCACTAACGGAGAGAATGAACTTGAGTTTGATTGAAACAGATTAAAGCCTGCAGGTGTGAAAGCACCCTTAGTTACAAAAGTTACAAACTTATGAGAAAAAAGTTGCAAATTTATGAGTAAAAAGTTGCAAATTTGCAAGGAAAAAAATGGCAAATTGAGGAGAAAAGTTGCAGATTTAACCTCTTAAAATTCCGGTGTTCTGTCGGTGGGATGATTCAAATTTTCTACTACCGCTCAGTGAAGAAAGAATTTGATTTTCTTTGCATATACTAAAGTTAGGGAAGTTGTCTGGAATACTAAGGAGTTAATTATTTTAATCTGTGACCCAGTCATCCCACCCTTGTAAGTATCTGCAAGATATTTCACGTCTGTCAAAAAAATAGACGAGCATGAGTTGGATTTACTGTATCATCTCGATTAGCAAACCACAGTACCTTTATGGTGATGGACTCTTTAGCCCATCTGAAAATGCCAAGAAGAAGTGAGAGAAGTGTGCCGAAGCCAAATCACTAGCGTGCTAACTAGCCACCAACATGAAGTCATGGTGACCCACAAACCTGACTCAACTGGAGACCAGTATGTATTCTGAAAACTGACTTCTGCACCGGACAATATTGAATATGGCTACATGTGTGTGAAATGACAACAGAGGTTAAAAAGAGTGAATAAATACATAAAAACCTATAATAATTCAATAACAATAAAACAAATATCAAGTATCTAATTATCAGGTCACTACAAATGGCACAAACAAACAATGAAGGACTCATTTATTAGTACAGTAACTATAGACTTAAATTCAGACATCTTCACATCCCGTCCACCACCTGTTTGACCTGCTTCCCTCTGGACGACGGCTCACATTGATCAGGTCCCACACTTCCAGACTGACAGTTTCTTCCCCTGGGTCATCCGGACTGCAGACAGTCAGAGGCCCCACCCCTCCCTCTGAACGCTGACGTGCTCAGAAATGAGGCCCTTTTAATTCTCACTATAACTCACCTGTCTTTGCACTCCTCACGTTCATATACATTGACCCATCTGTAAAACCACTACTATGGATATTTTCATAATCCTGGGGCCATTTATTAATATATAATTAATCGTGTTCTGTAACCATGTTTTATCTAATCCTTCTCTCTTACTTTATTGCCCACGATTTTGTTGTACTGTACAACTGTACAACGACAATAAAGCATATTCTATTCTATTCTAAGCTGTGTAAACTGAGGTTATTTTGGAGCTCATTCCACGTGACTGGAGCAGAATACGTAAAAGCTTTTGTTCCCATCTCTGCCCTGACGTTTGGGCCAGCTAACAAATGTGAATTTTCTGATCAAAGCTTGTAAGCAGATGGTGATTTCCACCTAATATATTTACAAATGTAGAACGGAAGATTACCAAGTATGGCTTTGTAAATGAAATTGTACCAATGTCCCAAATGTGGCCTGGAAAGAGATGGGCAGCCAACACTGAAATACAGAACACGGCAGTGAGTTCGAGTTCTGAGGTTAGTAACAAATCACAACACACTATGATATAAAGAGTCCAGCTTAATGAGATATTTAGCTGAGGCATTCGTATATAAGATAAGATAAGATAAGCCTTTATTAGTCCCACAACGGGGAAATTCCAGGACTGCAACAGCACAGGGATAGCAACACTCAGAGCAACAATCAGAAGGCAAGAAAAAAACAAGCAAGCAAGAGCAGCTAATATACATATGTACGTATTACTATAAAATATATATATATACACACACACACAGACACACAGTGCAGAGCATTGTAGCTGGATGGAATAAATATATGAATATATGAACACACAGTGCAGAGCATTGTAGCTAGATGGAATAAATATGTAAATATATAAACACCCACAGTACGGAGCATTGCAGCTAGGTGGAATAAATATGCAAGTATATAAACACACACAGTGCGGAGCAATGTAGCTAGATGGAATAATATGTAGATATATAAATATATAAACACATAAACACACCCAGTGCTGAGCACTGTAGCTAGATGGAATAAATATGTAAATATATAAACACACACAGTGCAGAGCATTGTTGCTAGATGGAATGAAACAGCATAACCGTCTACATTACCGTCTATATAAAAGGTCATCATAATAAAGAACTGGTAAAAAGGGGGATTAAACCTCTCTTTCTCTCTTTCTAGCTTGTAGCGAAAAACAAGCTTTATGTCAATAGAAAAAGCTCAACTTCAGCCTGAGTTTTCTCACCAGATTTTCAATATGACATTTAAAAGTAAGACAGTCATCCAGCCAGATTCCCAAGTATCTATAACATGCAACTACCTCAATTTTCTTCCCATGAGGAGTCACAGTATTGGGAATATCTGAAGGCTGTGTTCTGGTTAGTTGATCAGCTACTAGGAGGCACGTGAACACGCAGCAGCCTTCCTTCTCTCTTCGTGTTTGTGCCATTTAGTCTTGTTTAAATTGCCTAAGTGTATATTCATATGATGCTGTGTACAAGCTACAGTCGCCACAGCCTTCTGGAGATAAGGAATACAACCAAACATTATGTCCTAGACCAGAGCGGTACAGAGGAACTCCTCGGATTAGGACTTCTCCTAATCCAAGCTAGACCTCCACATCCCTGCGTTCGACTGCCGTGTCTCATCCCAAATGGAGATGCCGCAGAAGGTGTGAGCAAAGCCGGAAGACAGGTAAACGTGGAGGTATCTGAATGAAGCTAGCCACTACCCCACACAGACTCCTGATTCCTTCCCTCATTCTGGACAATGTACTCTCACTAGACAACAAAATAGACCACATACAGCTCCTGAAAACTACACAACGTGATGTGTGGAACTGCTGTGTTGTTATCTTTATGGAAACATGGCTAAATGACAATATACCAGACTCTGCCATTCACTTAGCAGGGCTACCATGCTATCGTGCTGATCGGGTGTTCATGAAAGAGGAAAGACCCGAGGTAGAGGAGTGTGTGTTTACATGAGTGACGCTTGATGTCAAGATGCAATTGTTGTACATACAGTGGTGTAAAAAAGTGTTTGCCCTCTTCCTGATTTCTCATTTTTTTGTACAGTGGGGCAAAAAAGTATTTAGTCAGCCACCAATTGTGCAAGTTCTCCCACTTAAAAGATGAGAGAGGTCTCCAATTTTCATCATAGGTATACCTCAACTATGAGAGACAAAATGAGAAAAAAAAATCCAGCAAATCACATTGAAGGATTTTTAATGAATTAATTGGTAAATTCCTCAGTAAAATAAGTATCTGGTCACCTACAAACAAGCAAGATTTCTGGCTCTCACAGACCTGTAACTTCTTCTTTAAGAGGCTCCTCTGTCCTCCACTCGTTACCTGTATTAATGGCACCAGTTTGAACTCATTATCAGTATAAAAGACACCTGTCCACAACCTCAAACAGTCAGACTCCAAACTCCACTATGGCCAAGACCAAAGAGCTGTCAAAGGACACCAGAAACAAAACTGTAGACCTGCACCAGGCTGGGAAGACTGAATCTGCAATAGGTAAGCAGCTTGGTGTGAAGAAATCGACTGTGGGAGCAATTATTAGAAAATGGAAGACATACAAGACCACTGATAATCTCCCTCAATCTGGGGCTCCACCCCATGGGGTCAAAATTATCATGAGAACGGTGAGCAAAAATCCCAGAACCACATGGGGGGACCTAGCGAATGACCTGCAGAGAGCTGGGACCAAAGTAACAAAGGCTACATCAGTAACACACTATGCCGCCAGGGACTCAAATCCTGCAGTGCCAGACGTGTCCCCCTGCTTAAGCCAGTACATGTCCAGGCCTGTCTGAAGTTTGCTAGAGAGCATTTGGATGATCCAGAAGAGGACTGGGAGAATGTCATATGGTCAGATGAAACCAAAATAGAACTTTTTGGTAAAAACTCAACTTGTCGTGTTTGGAGGAGAAAGAACACCATACCTACTGTCAAGCATGGGGGTGGAAACATCATACTTTGGGGCTGTTTTTCTGCAAAGGGACCAGGACGACTGATCAGTGTAAAGGAAAGAATGAATGGGGCCATGTATCGTGAGATTTTGAGTGAAAACCTCCTTCCACCAGCAAGGGCATTGAAGATGAAACATGGCTGGGTCTTTCAGCATGACAATGATCCCAAACACACCTCCCGGGCAACGAAGGAGTGGCTTCGTAAGAAGCATTTCAAGGTCCTGGAGTGGCCTAGCCAGTCTCCAGATCTCAACCCCATAGAAAATCTTTGGAGGGAGTTGAAAGTCTGTGTTGCCCAGCGACAGCCCCAAAACATCACTGCTCTAGAAGAGATCTGCATGGAGGAATGGGCCCAAATACCAGCAACAGTGTGTGAAAACCTTGTGAAAACTTACAGAAAACATTTGACCTCTGTCATTGCCAACAAAGGGTATATGACAAAGTATTGGGATGAACTTTTGTTATTGACCAAATTCTTATTTTACCAAGGAATTTGCCAATTTATTCATTAAAAATCCTTCAATGTGATTTTCTGGATTTTTTTTTCTTATTTTGTCTCTCATAGTTGAGGTATACCTATGATGAAAATTGGAGACCTCTCTCATCTTTTAAGTAGGAGAACTTGCACAATTGGTGGCTGACTGAATACTTTTTTACCCCACTGTATGTTTGTCCCACTTAAATGTTTCAGATCATCAAACAAATTTAAATGTTAGAGAAAGATAACACAGTAAACACAAAATGCAGTTTTTATATGGTGTTTTTTTCCACAATATTTTTTATTGAACCTTTTTTTTAACAAACATGACACAAACAATCAAGCACTAACACTAAAGTAATTTAAAAATAAAAAAAAAATGTACTAAAAACACCAACAACCACTAACAAAGGCAAGTCATCAACAATGCTCCTCTGTTTAGTCTAGGTAATCCATTATATAAGTATACATATTATACATTCACCAATTTGGAATTTACAAGATCCACACACATCATTCACCTTCTTCTTCAGAAGTTATGTTTAATTTCTTTACATAATCAATGAAAGGTCTCCATATATTCTCAAACACATTTTCCTTTGATTTCAGTATGTATGTTATTCTTTCTAGTGGAAGGTTTGTTAACATCTGTCTTAACCACTGAGTCACATCTGGTCTATGAGTCTTTTTCCACAGTAGTGCAATACATTTTTTGGCATTAAGCAAACTGAGGTCTATGAATGCTCTTTCACTCTTATTAAAGTTAGGCTTTTCTGGATACAGACCCAACAAAAACAGTTTAGGGTTCAATATGAATTGTTTTGAAATTATTTTTTCAATTGTTACCCTCACCTCTTCCCAAAACGTTCTAATTTTTCTACACTACTGTTCAAAAGTTTGGGGTCACTTAGAAATTTCCTTATTTTTGAAAGCACTTTTTTTCAATGAAGATAACTTTAAACTAATCAGAAATACACTCTATACATTGCTAATGTGGTAAATGACTATTCTAGCTGCAAATGTCTGGTTTTTGGTGCAATATCTACATAGGTGTATAGAGGCCCATTTCCAGCAACTATCACTCCAGTGTTCTAATGGTACAATGTGTTTGCTGATTGCGTCAGAAGGCTAATGGATGATTAGAAAACCCTTGTGCAATCATGTTAGGTCTGCAATGCTGTAATTGCTGCAAATGGAGGATTCTTTGACGAAAGCAAAGTTTGAAGGAAAAAATTATTATTTCAAATACAAATCATTATTTCTAACCTTGTCAATGTCTTGACTATATTTTCTATTCATTTTACAACTCATGGTGGTAAATAAGTGTGACTTTTCATGGAAAACACAAAATAATTGTCTGGGTGACCCCAAACTTTTGAACGGTAGTGTACATTCCCATAAACAATGAAATAAGGTTCCTTTACTTTCCATACATTTTGTGCACGTATCTGGTATGTTTTTGTTATATTGTGGTGGACACACACATGGGACCTGTTTTGTGACTCACGTTTTAGGTCAGAACAAAGGCAGGAAGCTGCAGGAATCTTAGCCTTGGTATGCAAGGCTTGAGACTGTGGGGGGTTCAATTAAAGGATTAAGGAAGGGATGCATTGGAGACAGTGGAAGTGATATCATGGAGAGAAATGCATTGTGACTGTCTTTATAATGCAAGGTGGTCTGTGTGACATGTGATCTGTGAAGTGTGAAGTTCCTGATATTTAAGGACGAGAGTTTACAGTGTCATTCTCTTTCTCTGCTTTGAGATGATGGTGTTGTGAATAAATCTGACTTTGAGAGAGAACTCTGCCTCGTCATTTTCACATTACCACAATATCTATTTAACTCTACCGGTGTAACATACGTCTGCATTAGCCATTTAAAATGTATCAATTTAAGACGTACATTTATTGATTTGGTTTGAGCTTCTGTACGAGCCAGTTCCCATTGTTCCTCTGAAATTTCAGTTTGCAGGTCTTCTTTCCAATAATTCAGTCTTTTCTGTGAGTTTTCACTTGAGGATAGTGTCAGTGAGTTATAAAACTCTGAAATAATACCCTTTCTCTTACTATCTTTCGTCAAAATTTTTTCCAAGGATGAATAAGTAGGTCGGGTGAGAGCATTATTTTGATTTGATCGAATAAAATTCCTAAGCTGAAGATATTTAAAAAAAATGTGTTCTATTAAGATTAAATTTGATCCTCAGTTCTTCAAAAGACATTATGTTATCTGAACGTGACAAATATAAGTCTTGAATCTTTTGAATCCCTTTTAAATTCCATACTTTAAATACAGCATCCGCTCTCCCTAGTGTAAAATATTGGTTACCCCATATTGGGCTAAATTGTGACAATAAGTGTGGTTCTTTTAAATATTTTTTGGTTTCACACCATATTTTGATCATATGCTTTACAATTGGATTTTTAACTCGTTTCTGTAATTTTTTAGCCGAGTCTGAGTATATGAATAAGGGAAGAGGTAAAGGTAAATTGTATGATTCCATTTCAGTCCAGTGAGGGAGATCATTTGATGAAAAATAATATGTCATAGACCTCAGTTGTGCTGACCAGTAATACTAACTAACTAACTAACCTGCACTTATATAGCGCTTTTCTAGTCACAAAGACCACTCAAAGCGCTTTCATTAATACTAACCCTCTATTCTAAGGGCCTATAGGAAACAGATATCTAGGGACAATTTAGAACAGCCAATTAACCAAACATGCATGTTTTTGGCATGTGGGAGGAAACCGGAGAAATCCCAGAGTAAACCCACGCAACACGGGGAGAACATGCAAACTCCACACAGATCACTGTTGGTCGGGGGCTGGGATCGAACCCACGATCCCACGATCCCCACAATCCCCCGGCCAAGGGTAAACTGTGCTGCCGCAGTGCTAACCACTGCGCCACCGTGCAGCCCCAATACAGCCTAATACAACATAAAGTTGGGACATTTCAGACCTCCACGATCAAATGGTAAATATAGTAAGGACAGACGTAATCTGTCTGGCTGCACGGTGGCGCAGTGGTTAGCACTGCGGCAGCACAGTTTACCCTTGGCCGGGGGATTGTGGGGATCGTGGGATCGTGGGTTCGATCCCAGCCCCCGACCAACAGTGATCTGTGTGGAGTTTGCATGTTCTCCCCGTGTTGCGTGGGTTTACTCCGGGATTTCTCCGGTTTCCTCCCACATGCCAAAAACATGCATGTTAGGTTAATTGGCTGTTCTAAATTGTCCCTAGATATGTGTTTCCTATAGGCCCTTAGAATAGAGGGTTAGTATTAATGAAAGCGCTTTGAGTGGTCTTTGTGACTAGAAAAGCGCTATATAAGTGCAGGTTAGTTAGTTAGTTAGTTAGTAATCTAGCCTTCCTATTGTTCCATATAAATTCCACTAACTTTTTTTAATTCTTGAGAATAGATCTGAAGGTGGTGGTAAAGGAATGTATTGAAATAAATAAAGTATTTTGGGTAAGATATTACTTTTAAGTATATTAATTCTCCCAATCATCGACATTGGTAGTGACATCCATCTCTGAAGCAACTCATTAATATCTGTCATTAAGGCTTCATAGTTGGCACTGGCGACTGATTCTAGCTTAGGCACAATTTGAATTCCTAAATATTTAAACTGATTTACAGCATTGAATTGATTTACCTCAGGAGCTGGGTGATTTCTCTGGGTCTCATTTAGCATTAATATTGAAGATTTAGTTTTATTTATTTTATATCCTGATATTTCCCCAAAGTTCTTTATTAAATTTAACAAGGTCGGAATTGATTTTTTTAAGATTCAACATAAACAAAATTATGTCATCAGCATACAGGGAGATTTTATGTTCTGTTGGTCCTACTTTAATTCCATATATTTGTGGATGTAAACGTACTGCCATCGCTAAAGGTTCAATTGCCATAGTAAACAGTAAAGGTGAAAGTGGACAGCCTTGTCGACATCCTCTATTGATTTTTATTGATTTTGAGATATTGCTGTTTGTTAGGATTTCTGCTGTAGCATTATTGTATATTATCTGAACCCATTTTATGAAATTATTTCCAAGTCCAAACCTTTGTAGGACTTCAAAAAGAAAGGGCCATTCGACCCTATCAAATGCCTTTTCGGCGTCCAATGATAGGAGAGCTGTATCCGGTGCTTCTTTATTAGAATAAATAATATTAAATAGTCTTCTTACATTATGGAAGCCTTGTCTTCCCATTATAAAGCCATTCTGATCTCGGTTAATAATATTTGGTAATATTTCTTGTAGTCGTCTTGCTAAAATTTTACAGATTATCTTAAGGTCAGCATTTAATAGGCTTATTGGTCTCATGTTTTCACATTTATTAGAGGGTTTACCTGGTTTTGGCAACAGTATAATTAAGGCATTATTCATGTATGGTGGTAAATCACTATTTTGAAATGCTTCTAAAACCATTTCCAAAAGTGGTTTTATTAATTTATTCTTAAATTTTTTATAGAGGTCGACTGGAAGACCATCTGGTCCTGCTCTTTTTCCTGATTTCATATTATCAATGGCTAGCCCAACTTCTCCTTGACTAATTTTAGACTCCAGTATCTCCCTGTTTTTATTTGGAATACACGGTATAGATAATCCACCCAAAAACCCATTTAGTTTTGTTAAGTCAGTTTCATTTTTTGTATCATATAGTTTTTCATAATAATCTCTAAAGGCACTATTAATTTCTAAAGGATCTACAACTGCCTGTCCGTTACTTATAATACTGGTAATTGGTGTTTTAAATTCTAATTGTTTAATCTGCCATGCCAATAATTTCCCTGATTTTTCACCTTGTTCATAAAAAGTTTGCTTCAATCTTAGAAGACTCAAGGCAGCTCTATTCACTGATTTTTTGTCATATTCAGCTCTCAGAATCAGTAATTCGTTCTCTAACTTTGGGTCACTTCCTGCATACACTTTTTCTTGAAGAATTTTTATTTTACGTTCCAATTGGACTCTCTCCTCTCGAGTCTTCTTAGATTTTGAACCTGTATAACTAATAATATGCCCCCTAATAAAAGCTTTGAAAGCCTCCCACTTTATACATGCTGATGTTTGTGTAGTATTGATATCAAAGAACTCATCTATCTGTTTTTCTATGTACTTAACAAATTCCTCATCCTGAAGCCATTTATGCTGAAATTGCCACCTACCTGGAACCTTTGTCAATTTCTTATCTACATATATTAGACAGCAGGGTACGTGATCAGATATCACGATGTTATCATAGAAACAGTTTTGAATCTTGGACCTTAATTCTGTGGAGATCAAAAAATAGTCAATACGTGAGAATGTCTTGTAGGTATTAGAATAACAAGAATAGGCTTTGACTTGTGGTGTGGCGGTATGAAATAATAAGCAGCGAACTGAGGTTTAAAAGTGGGTTTTATTTCATTCCGCCATCACAGAACTCACTCCAGCGCCGTGCAGGCGCACTGGAGCGAGCTCTCAGGCTCTCGTCAGCAGATAGGCAATGCGTGTAGTCAGAAGCAGTAGTCAGAGAGAGAGAACATGTGAATTTCAGTCAGCTTATATACCCAGTTACAGACAATACATGAAAGGCACATTAGCATCACAGTACAGAGCAGGAAGCCATGAACACCTGCATTTGAGTCACACATATCAACAGCAGGACACTGGCGCCTGAACTAGACAAAGAGAGGCTGCCTATTGATATCAATACACACATCTCATTGTTCTGCTAATTGCCCCAGCTGAGTGCTCTGCTTGTCCGTAGGCTGTGGGGGTGACCCACACATTCCCCCCCAGAGGGCTCAGCAGGAAGCTGAGGCCTCGATAGTCCGGCTTTGGAAGCGAGGTGTGGGGAAGGCTCTGTGCCGAGGAGGTGGAGGGAGGGGGTGGGGGTAGCAAGTGCCGGCCCGGGACGGCGAAATTGTCTGGGCCGCACAAAAATTGCCTGTGGATCTACGATGTTGAGGGGCTGTCCTGTTGAACATGGCGGAGATCCACAGGCTGTGAGAAGGAAAGTTTGTCTCTGACTCCTCTCGTGGCCATGAAGAAAAAAAGGAGCTGCAGCAGTGAGGGACTTGGCGTGTTGACTTCAGGTGTGCGCGCAGCCCTAAAGCCCTCGGGAACAGCTGACGGCTGAATTCCCATTGTGTGCCGTGGCTGAGACCCATACAAAATCCTGTGAGCGAGCTGCGTGTGTGCTTCAGGTGTGTGAGCAGCCCTGAAGGTTCCGATGTGCCGCGGCGGAGGATGATGGCGGTCTGTGGAGCCGTTATTGTCCCATGCGTGGTGCACTGTCCTCGTAACCCCCCCGGTGTGCACGCGGGGGTTCGGTGCGTGGGTGGTCCGCTGTTGAGAGGCGAGTCAGGGTCAGGGAGCTTGATGGAGATCAGCGCTGTCGGCGCCGATGGTCATCCCTGTTGAAGCTGTTGCTGCCGTTCGCTGTGTCGGGTCATGGTGCGTTGGAGTGGTGAGAGGGAGTAGACGATCTTTGTCCCTCGGGCTCGTGTAGATGCGTAGGAGCGATGAGAGGGAGTAGACGATCTTTGTCCCTCGGGCTCGCGTAGATGCGTAGGAGCGGTGAGAGGGAGGAGGAGCGGTGAGAGGGAGAAGACGTTCTGTGTCCCTAGGCCGGTCCAGCGTGGATGTCCCGATCTCAGGCGAGGGTCGCACCATGAAGCTTTCTGCGGCTTTCCCGGTCGTGGGTGATCTCCGGAGAGTTCGCCTGTTGTTGTTTCTGCGTCGAGGTCTCCCTGTAGCCGAAGGAAGGGCAGTCCATTTGCGTCAGGCTGCTGCGTTCGCTTGTCATCGGAGAGTCACCGCCGGGGGCTGCCAGCGTGTTCTTTTCTTGGGGTCACCAGTGTAGATGTCCAGATCAGAAGGTTGCGTTGCACAAAGCGTGTGCTTTCTTTCGGGGTCACCAATGTGTGGTATGAAATAATAAGCAGCGAATTGAGGTTTAAAAGTGAGTTTTATTTCATTACGCCATCACAGAACTCACTCCAGCGCCGTGCAGGCGTGCCGGAGTGAGCTCTCAGGCTCTCGTCACCAGATAGGCAATGCGTGTAGTCAGAAGCAGTAGTCAGAGAGAGAGAACATGTGAATTTCAGTCAGCTTATATACCCAGTTACAGACAATACATGAAAGGCACATTAGCATCACAGTACAGAGCAGGAAGCCATGAACACCTGCATTTGAGTCACACATATCAACAGCAGGACACTGGCGCCTGAACTAGACAAAGAGAGGCTGCCTATTGATATCACTACACACATCTCATTGTTCTGCTAATTGCTCCAGCTGAGCGCTCTGCTTGTCCGTAGGCTGTGGGGGTGACCCACATGTGGTTTCATTTCTCTCCATATATCCAGCAATCTCAATTCTTTCATAAAATGATTAATGGTCATCCTGCATCCATTGTGCGTACAGTCCAGTCCTGTTGATCTATCTATACTGGGATTCAATGTACAATTAAAATCCCCTGCTATTATCTGTTGCCCTGTAAGTGATGATAAAGTAAGAAATAAATTAGCGAAGAAGTTTTGATCATCTATATTGGGACCGTATAAGTTCACCAGATTTATATTTTCTAATAACAAAGATCCTTGGATGATTAGATGTCTTCCTAATTTGTCTCCAATTACATTTTTCACTTGAAATGGGACTGTTTTGTGTATGAGAGTCATAACTCCCCTGGCTCGGGATGAAAATGATGAGGTGAACACATTTCCCTGCCATCTTCTCCAAATTCTTTTTACATCCTCCTCTATTAGATGAGTTTCTTGTAAAAACACAATTTTTTAACCTATGTCTTTTATTTTATTCATAACTTGTTTAAGTTTTTTTAGATTTTGTAGACCTCTGCAATTCCATGAAGTTAAATTAAGATTAACGCTTTGGTCTATGATCAATAAGGAGTTTGAGATTACCTTGCAATATAAACATGCTCATACAGAGAAGCAAAAACATGGATGGTTGAACATTCATCCCACAAACTACACAAAAACAAATTCCCCCTCCCCACATTCGTGGTAATCCCCCCAAAATCAAAAAAAAATTCTGTCTCCTGCTATAGCCAGTGACTGCTCCACACCCGCGAGGATCAGTCAAACCACTCACTCTTTTCTCCTCTCAATCACCCTGACTCTACTACTTTTTAATGACATGACATTAACTCTCTTCTGTATTTTTTCCAACTTAACTCCAAAATTTTATAGCAACTTTGTACATCATAGCTTTTTTTTTATATAATACAATCTATATTTTGTAGACATGCTATATGCTTCAGATCAGTCAGATGCCTGTGCAAGTTCTTAAATATTCTACCTTTATATCTTGTTCTTGCTTCATGCTTAGCTCCCACCAGTCTCTTCTTGGATCTGCTTGACAAGCTCCTGCGCCTCCTGAGGGGTCTTGAAGATATGGGTTCTCCCTTTATATGTGACCAGCAGTCTTGCCGGATGAATCACTCCGTGACGAATCCTGAGGTTGCGCAGCTTTTTATGGGCGGGGTCAAACTGTTTCCTTAATTGTTGAATTCCTGTGGCCAAATCTGGGTAGAACCGCACCTGTTGATCCTGGTATTTAATTTCTCCTTTAGCTCGCGCCGCGTTGGTGACCGTCATCTTGTCTCTGTAGCTGAGGAACTTTATAATCAGCGTCCTCGGCGGTGTCTTTTTGTCTCTCGCTGGGCTGATTCGATGAGTGCTCTCTAAGATGACCGATGACTGCAGATCCGCGTTGTTCAGCGCTTCTGGAATCCACTTTTCCAAAAAGGAACATGTATCCCATCCCTCCGCTCCCTCTGGGAGGCCCACCAGCCTTAAATTATTCCGTCACGACCGGGATTCTAAGTCTAGGACATTATCTTCCAGACGTTTATTTTTTAATTCCAATGTTTGCACCTTTAATTGTAGGCTGGTGACGTCATCTTCAGCGCTGGAGATTCGGAGCTCTGCCTGCGATACTCATTCCATACAGTCGCTTATTTCTTTTCTCATTCCTTCTATCGCTGCTATAATCCCATCAAATTTAGACGAAAAGTCTGCTCTCATGGAGCTGATGGCAGCAAGCACCGCACTCGTGCCCTCCTCAGCAGTCACCGCTCCGCCGCTAGCTCTCTCCTCTGCCATTGCCCCTGGAGATTTCTCTGCTTCGTCACGAGCGTGGAAGTCTGTTAGCTTGGACTGTTTCGACGAATCACTTTTTCCTCCGCCCAATTTCCCAGCCTTAGTCTTTACCATATCGGCGCCCAAATGCTAGGATAGGGTTTTGTTCCAATTGAGAGAGTTTTAGCCTACTTTTCACCTCTAGGAGCAGAGCAGAGTGAAACACGTCTTCCTACATGGCCGCCATAACCGGAAGTCAAATGAAGGTGTTTATTATTAAGGGTAAAAAAAAATCCAAACCTACATTGCCCTGTGTGAAGAAGTGATCCCCCCCCCCCCCCGTTAAACATAAATTAACTCGTTTATCACATCTTTGGAAAGCTGAGTTCAATTTCTCTAGCCACACCCAGGCCTGATTACTGCCACACCTGTTCTCAATCAAGAAATCACTTAAATAGGACCTGCCTGACAAAGTGAAGTTGACCAAAAGATCCTCAAAAGCTAGACATCATGCTGGGATCCAAAGAAATTCAGGAACAAATGAGAAACAAAGTAATTGAGATCTATCAGTTTGGAAAAGGTTGTAAAGCCATTTCTAAAGCTTTGGGACTCCAGCGAATCACAGTGAGAGCCATTATCCACGAATAGCGAAAACATGGAACAGTGGTGAACCTTCCCAGGAGTGGCTGGCAGACCAAAATTACCCTAAGAGTGCAGCAACGACTCATCCAAGAGGTCACAAAAGACCCCACAACAACATCCAGAGAGCTGCAGGCCTTACTTGCCTAAGTTAAAGTCAATGTTCATGACCCCACTATAAGAAGGAGACTGGGCAAAATGCATGGCAGAGTTCCAAGACAAAAATCACTGCTGAGCAAAAAGAACATAAAGGCTCATCTCAGTTTTGCCAGAAAACATTTTGATGATCATCAAGACCTTTGGGAAAACACTCTGAGGACTGACGAGACAAAAGATGAACATTGTGGAAGGTGTGGAAGGTGTGTGTCCCATTACATCCGGCGTAAAAGTAACACAGCATTTCAGAAAAGGAACATTATATCAAAAGTAAAATATGGTGGTGGTAGTGTGATGGTCTGGGACTGTTTTGCTGCTTCAGGACCTGGAAGACTTGCTTTGGTAAATGGAACCATGAATTCGGCTGTCTACCAAAAAGTCCTGAAGGAGAATGTCCGACCATCTGTTCGTGACCTCAAGCTGAAGTGCACTTGGGTTCTGCAGCAGGACAATGATCCAAAACAAACCAGCAAGTCCACCTCTGAATGCCTTAAGTAAAAAAAAAAAAGAAGACTTTGGAGTGGCCTAGTCAAAGTCCTGACCTGAATCCGATTGAGATGCTGTGGCATGACCTTAAATCAGAATCAGAATCAGAATCAGAATAAACTTTATTGCCAAGCATGTAAAAAAACACACGAGGAACTTGACTTGACATTGGTGCGCATGCGCGCGACACAACGACACGGCAGCCATAAAGGCGCCTCATCAAACAGAGATAGATAAGAAAGGGAGGGGAAGGGAGGGAACGACACAAGGGGGGAGGAGAAAAAAAACTTCGTTATCAAAATACAGCTTATTTTTAAGCAGATTGTGATTACAATGAAAAAAAATCTCTCAATAGCACAGAGCAACAACTCAGAATTCACGAGACACAAGAGAGCAGTGTACAGTATATCTTTAATCAGTTCATGAATCAATGTGTGTGCGGTGTTGAGCAGTGTTGATGATAATAAGAGAGACCCAAGGACCCTTGGCAGAAGATGTTTTGTCTGTCTGGCGCCCAGTCTTATCTGGCGCTGCAGCTGGCTGTCCAAGGCCTTGTGCTCATGATTTTGAAAAAAAACACAGTCTGCAGACAGCCAGGAGGAATTTTCATGGGGAATAATAATGCCAAATAGGACTGATCACAGAGAAGACTTGTATTTCTTCTGTAGATTCAGTACATTAATCCTTCATTGCGCAGCTTTGAACTAGTCGTGGAAAGACCTGAGCGAACCCATGATGTAATCCACCTTACGAGACAGTTCTCCAGTAGTCGCTATCAGGGTCTTCTCCAGTTTCTCAATTTGTTGGATGCACCTCGCCTGGCCAGCATTTTGATAGGTTGAATCCATCTTCAGCAATTTGCGGTAAACCAAGACAATTCCCGTCCCTATCAGAATTATCCCAATCACCAAGATTACGAAGATAAACAAATCTTCAATATCTTCGATAGAGAGATTAGAGAGACACAGCATTTTCCAAATACCTGTGTCACATAGATAGCCCACTGGAGCCGTTCCAGCGGGGCAGACAGCTTCCCCCGGAGCACTTTTCCTTGTTGAAAAAATAGTGTCAATTGTGTTCAAAGCCCAGCTTATTAACTCCATAATTTCTTTTCGGCGGTCGCAGTCAGACGCAGACAGACAACAGCAAGCTGGGATCCAGTAGGAGGGGAGGAAAGAATCAGCAGGAGAGAAGAAAAAAGCGTCTGCTCTCTTGGGAGGGCGGAAGTGAAGCGAAAAAGGTGGTTCATGCTCGAAAACCCTCCAATGTAGCTGAATTACAACAATTCTGCAAAGATGAGTGGATTGAAATTCCTCAACAGTGCTGTAAAAGACCCATTGCCAGTTATTGCAAATGCTTGATTGCAGTTGTTACTGCTAAGGGTGGCCCAACCAGTTATTAGGTTTAGGTGCAATCACTTTCAGGTTTTGCGTGCAATCACACAGGGCCATGTGGGTTTGGATTTTTTTTTCCCTTAATAATGAACACCTTCATTTAAAAAACTGCATTTTGTGTTTACTTGTGTTATCTTTGTCTAATATTTAAATTTGTTTGATGATCTGAAACATTTAAGTGTGACAAACATACAAAAAAATTAGAAATCAGGAAAGGGGCAAACACTTTTTCACACCACTGTAAACACTGTTCTCTAGTGGTGGAGTTTATGATCATCAAGTGCCGACCCTTCTACTTACCGAGAGAAATTACATCTGTCCTGCTAGTCGCTATGTATGTCCCGCCCACTGCCATTGGCGAGAGGAGTAAAGCACTAAAGAAATTCTATCAGGCCATCAGTGAGACACAAACAGCACATCCAGATGGATTCCTCATCACAGCTGATTTAAAGGCCCTTCTACCAAATCTGCACCAACATGTGGACTTTCCAACAAGAGGAGACAACTTGCTGGACCTGGTGTACACAACTCACAAGACAGCATACAGAGCCTCCCCCTTCCCCACCTGGGTCTCTCTGATCACATCACCATCTTGTTAAGGCCGGCATACAAACCCAGAGTGAAAACAATCAGACCAACAAAAAAGAAGGTATGTGTGTGGCCAGAGGGGGCCTCTGATGCTCTGAAAGACTACTTCAGCACTACAGACTGGGACACTTTCAAGCGTGCAGCCACTCACAATGGACACAGAAACCTAGAGGAGTACACTGAGGTTGTTGTAGTATACATAGCTAAATGCGTTGATGATGTCACTCTCTGCAAAACTGTCACTGTTCGTGCTAACCAAAAGCCATGGATGACAGCAGGAGTCCACAGGCTCCTGAGGGCTTGGGACACAGACTTCAGGGCCGGTGACACTGCAGGACTAACAACAGGGCCAACCTGTCCCACTGCATCAAGGAAGCAAAACGACAGTACAGCAAGAAAATATCCGGCCACTTCAGCAACACAAGAGATGCACGTTCTCTCTGGTGTTGCATACAGACCCTCACCAACTACAAACCTCTGCCTCAGACCTGTGCGAGTGACATCACACTGCTCAACAACCTAAATGACTTCTTTGGCCGCTGTAAAACACAAAACAGCACATCAGCACAGAAGACCACTCCTCCCCTAGACGAGCAAGCCATAAGTCTGGATCTGGCTAGCATGAAGAGGACCCTATCCAGGATCAACCCACGCAAGGCAGCTGGATCAGAAAACATACTATGTCGTGTTCTCAAGGACTGTGCGGGGGAGCTGAAGAATGTCCTGGCCCACATCTTCAAAATATCCCTGAGTCAAGCTGTTGTCCCCGCATGTTTCAAATCTGCCACCATAAAACCAATCCCATAGAAGCCCGTCCCATCGAGATACAGTGATCTCTTCCTGAACATGGGAAAATCCAAGGAGATTGTGGTCACCTTCAGGAGAGGACACACCCAGCACCCCCCTCTGATCATCGATGGAGCAGCTGTGGAGAGGGTGAGCAGCATCAAGTTCCTGGGGGTGCACACCTCTGAGGACCTCTCCTGGTCCAATAACACTACATCACTGGCCAAGAAGGCTCAAACTCATCTCCATCTTCTCTGCAGTCTGAGGAAAGCATGAGTCCCACCCCCCATCATGTGCTCATTCTACCGGAGCACTGCTGAGAGCATCCTCACTAGCTGCATCATGATGTTGTATGGAAGCTGCACCGCCTCACGCCAGAAGACTCTACAGCGCACAGTGAAAGCAGACAGCAAGATCATTGGTGCCCCTCTGCTCCCCCCCTCAAACATCTACCTCACCTGCAGAGCCATCAACATTGCAGGTGACAACTCCCACCCCTCACACTCCCTCTTCAGCCCTCTGCCCTTGGGGAGGAGGTACCGGAGCCTCTGGGCCCGCTCCACAAGACTGCTAAACAACTTTCTTCACCAGGCTCTTAGGACCCTTAACTCTGCCCCACCCCCACCCCCCCACCCCTGGACCGTAACACACTCACCCACGCAATAACTACCTCAGCTGTTTGGACAGAAAGACTGGCACACCAACAATAATACATCTGCTGCTGTACAGTATGTATGCTGTATGTTTCAATTGGCGTAGTCGCCTGATGTCCCCTATTTTTGCACTGTGGATTGCAAGCAGATGAGATAAATAACATTCTTGGAGTCGCCGAAAGGTGAGAGGTTGTTACTCCAGTCTTTTCCAAGGTGTATCGTCGGCCTCCGTCGGTCTATGATGACCATGGAAGAGAATCCTAAACGTCTACTCTGCTGGAACAGCACCGCCTGTGGCTAAACAGGCCGATGCGCGAATGGCAGTCCCTGTCACACAGGTCGCACTTGTGGGTGGTCTCCGTGCTGCTGGGTCTGCGGCGGTTCTTCCTGCGGGTCCTTTTTTCATCTGCTGCAGCAGTCAGTCTCTCTTCACCCGCCTTGAGCTGGCTGGTCAGGGTGCCTCTCCATTTGGAGCGGTCCGTTGCAAGGTCCTCCCAGCGCTCTGTGTTGATCTCCAGGGCCTTCATGTCTCTCTTGCAGACGCCTCTAAAGTGCAGCTGTGGGCGGCCAACGTCTCTCCTGCCAGTTGCCAGCTCTCCGTAGAGGACGTCTTTGGGGATTCTGCCATCCTCCATACGATGAACGTGGCCTAGCCAGTGGAGCCTGCACTGCCTGAGTAGAGTGAACATGGAGGGAAGGCCAGCGCAGGACAGAACTTCTGTGTTGGGCACTTTGTCCTGCCAGGATATGTCCAGGATGTGGCGAATGCAGCGCAAGTGGAAGGAGTTCAGTCTCTTTTCCTGCCGGGCGTATGTTGTCCACGTCTCACTCCCATAGAGCAGTGTGCTGATGACGCAGGTGTTGTACACTGCCATCTTCGTCTTGACAGAGAGTTTGGGATTCTCCCACACTCGTGTGGTGAGGCGAGCGAGTGTGAAGGCTGATTTTCCAATCCTCTTGTTGATCTCTGTATCAAGGGAGAGGTTGTTGCTGATCGTGGACCCCAGGTACGTGAACTGATTCACAACCTCCAGCTCGTAGTCGTCGATGGTGATGGTTGGTGGTGCTTCCGTGCCTTGCGCCAAGACGTTAATCTTCTTCAGGCTGATGGTAAGCCCGAAGTCCTTGCATGCCTGGGAGAAGTGGTCCACCAGGGTCTGAAGCTCCTGCTGTGTGTGGGTTGCGACTGCAGCGTCGTCTGCCAACAGCATGTCTCTGATTAGAGCCTCACATACTTTGGTTCTGGCTTTCAGGCGGGCGAGGTTGAAAAGCCTGCCATCAGATCTTGTGTTCAGGTAGATTCCCTCTGTTGCTGTGCTGAAGGCGTGCCTCAGGAGCATAGCAAAGAAAATCCCAAAGAGGGTTGGCGCAAGTACACAGCCCTGTTTCATTCCGCTGCGTATGTTGAATGGCTCTGAGACGTTACCATCGTGCTGCACTATCCCCTGCATGTTGGTGTGAAACGATTCGATGAGGCTTTGCAACTTTGGTGGGCATCCTATCTTTGGCAGGATCTTGAAAAGGCCCTTTCTGCTGACCAGATCGAACGCTTTGGTGAGGTCGATGAAGGCGACGTACAGGGGCATGTTCTGTTCTCTGCATTTCTCCTGGAGTTGGCGGATGGAGAATATCATGTCTACCATCGATCGCTCAGTGCGGAAGCCACACTGAGACTCGGGGTAGACACGTTCGGCAAGCTTCTGTAGACGAACGAGAACAACTCGTGCGTAGACTTTGCCAACAACGCTGAGGAGGGAGATGCCCCTGTAGTTGTTGCAGTCGCTTCTCTCCCCTTTGTTTTTGTAGAGGGTGATGATCTTGGCATCCCTCGTGTCCTGTGGTACGGCACCTTCCTTCCAACACTGGCAGAGGACGTCATGCAATGGCAGCAGTAGGGCGGTCTTGCAGTGCTTGATCAGGTCAGGGGGTATGCCGTCGTTGCCGGGTGCCTTGCCAGCGGCCAAGCTATCAATGGCCTTGCTGAGTTCGTCAATGGTTGGCTCAGCGTCAAGTTCGTCCATGGATGGCAGGCAGTCGATGGCATCAAGGGCTGACGGTGTCACGGTGTTCTGTCTGGAGTAGAGGTCGGAGTAGTGTTCCCCCCATCTCTCCATCTGCTTGTTCTTTTCTGTGATCATCTCCCCAGTGGAGGATTTGAGGGGGGCCGTCTTGCTCTGAGCCGGACCAAGTGCTTTCTTGATGCCATCGTACATACCACGGATGTTCCCTGTTATGGCAGCGGTTTGAATGTCTTGGCTGAGCTGAGTCCAGTACTCGTTGGCACAGCGCCGAGCAGTCTGCTGAACTTTGCTTCTTGCAGCCATGAGAATCTGAAGATTCTTCTCGTTTGGGTACTTCTTGTACTCAGCAAGTGCTGAGCGCTTGGCTTCAATGATGGGGGTCATCTCGGTCAACTTGGCATCAAACCAGTCCTGTGACTTCGAGGTCTTCCTCCCAAAGGTAGCCAAGGCTGTGCGGTGGATGGTGTTTCGCAGCTCTTCCCACTTCTGCTTTGCAGATTCTCCTTCTTGTGGTACACCAAGTTCCTTCTCAAAGGTGGAGGCAAACTGCTCAACAAGTTCTGGTTGAGCCATCTTGCTGGTGTCAATCCGTGCCTTTCCAGGCTGTCTAGCACGATGGAATTTCTTCAGCTGCAGCTTGACCTTGCAACACACCAATGAATGGTCTGTGTCGCAATCTGCACTCTGGAACGAACGGGTGATTAGCACGTTCTTCAGTGAGGTGCGCCTGGTCAGGATCAAGTCCAGCTGGTGCCAGTGCTTTGAGCGCGGATGTAGCCAGGAAACCTTGTGTTGGGGCTTGGTCTTGAAGAACGAGTTTGTGATGCACAGATCGTGATATGTGCAGAACTCGATGTGTAGACTATGTGTCTATGTGTAGACTTGGTAAAATTAGCACATAGAGATGTGAAAGCGCTGGTGTGAGTATGTCTCTGCACCTTACTGCAACCATTTGCACAAATGCCATATCTGCTGCTGTCTGTTATTGAAATATTGATCATGTTCAGTCTGTCACTGTCTGCACCTACACTACTACACTGAACTTGCAATTATGGGTATTGGGCAGCTTGGAGGAACAGTGGTTAGCACTGTGGCAGCACAGTAAGAAGGTCGTGGGTTCGATCCCATCGGTGACCCTTCTGTGCAGAGTTTGAATGTTCTCCCCAAGTCTGCGTGGGTTTACCCCGGGTACTCCGTTTTCCTCCTACAGGCCAAAAACATGCAAGTTAGGTTAATTGGAGACTTTAAACTTGCCCTAGGTGTGAATGTGTGTGTGAATGGTGAAGGGATTGGCGCCACACCGTGGCTGCCTCATCCATCCACGTGGATGCCCTGAATTTCCCTCTGGGATTAATAAAGTATACAAAATAAAAATTTAAAAAAAAATATGCCTCCACTTTTTCTGTATATAGGATTGCTGGGTTTTATCTTTTATCTTCATTTTCACTACGGGTAGCATTACTGCACATAGACTGCACATTACTGCAATCAATGATTGATTGATGTTGTTTTTCATCCTTATTCCTTCTTTTCTTATATATTGCACACACCACTAAGAGAGAGAGAAACAGCATTTCAATTCTCCTGTATGTCTTGTACATATAGAAGTATTGACAAATAAAATCTTTGAATCTTTGGAATTAGAAAAAAAAAACATTAACTTGGTTTTATCTGCATTTAAAACCAACTTCTTCTGGAAAAGCTGAGCTTGTAAAACATTAAAAGCAGATTGTAATTTCTGTAATGCATCCTTTAACCACAGTGTCATTAGCATAGCAATGAATATATGTTCCATCCATATTTGCCCCAATATCATTTATATAGAGAGGAAATAAAAGTGGGCCAAGTACTGAGCCATGAGGTTCCTCATTAACAACAGTAACCCAATTTGAGCTCAGACCATTAACTGAGTTCTCTCGGACAGATAACACAGGGTTACAAAAATAATTTTTTTGTAAGTTGTCTGTGTTTTTTCAACTGATTTAAGACAATTTTGCACTTCTGAACCCGAAAATGACATCCGTTTCTCTTGATCAGGTGCTAAGTAAAAACCTGTACTTACTTAGTACTTAATTAGTACTGTGCATGTACTTACCTTTATATAAAGGTAAGTACATGTAAATTGAATGTTACATCATCATTGTTCAAAATTCAGAGAATTTCAAGACATAAAAAGAATTCTGCATCATATAAAGCGAAAATACCCACATATGTAAACAAAAACGTATAAAACAACATGTGGCCATAATTCAAAAAGTTGACCTGATTGAGCAAAACCAATGTGATTTTTGGATTCAGCGCATCAACATTGTCCTAAATCAGCTAAAAAACTTAGACAATAAATTTGGTGTTGACCTATGTAATTAGAGAACCAGTTTACTGCCTGCCCAGACAGTCCAATGTTATACAGTTTGTTCTTCAGCAGAATGTGATCCACTGTGTTGAAGGCTTTGAAGAGATCTACGAACAAGGCTACACAGCTCTGCCTATTAGCCAGAGAATCTGTAATATCAATAACAACCTTGAGAGCAGCAGAAATGGCACCGTGCTGTTTCCTGAAGCCAGATTGATATTCAGAGAGAATGGCATTTGCAATATGAATATTTGTATTCTAACAGTAGTATCTCACTGGGCTGAGAAAGCTTGAGACCAGTTGGAGAGCGGCATTCTCAAGGGAGTTTCCAAAATGTCTCCAAATATTCTCGGTACGTTTCATTTTCCTCTCCTGAGTCACAGGGTCTTGCACTCATCTCGCAGGAATTTTGAACTTGCTCAAAAAATTTGCATGGCAGCTTTCTCTCAAAATAGTCTCAGAGTCATCACAGGTGTCTCAAACCTGTCATGACCTCATCTCAAGTGTTGGACAGTCGTTGTGGGACTGTCATGAGTACAAAGAAACTCTAGGTTTAGTCTTGCACATTGCGAGAATGTCCTGCAACACTTGAATGGCATGTATGAAAACAGGCTAAAATCTCACTGGGAGTTTGTGCAATATTATTACAACATTCCGCATGCTTTCGTTCCTAAAACTTTGAAGAGCGCTGAGTTCGTGTTCGTCAGACACAACGCCCACCGCCCTCCATTGCGCCCACCCTATGATGGACCGTTCAGAGTGTTGGAAACAGGGGATAAGCATTTTTTGCTAGACTTGGGGGGTAGGCGGGAGAAAATTGGCATAGACAGACTCAAACCCGCTTTCGTTGTGGCGGACGAGCAAGTGCTGTTAGCTAGGGCCCCTCGGCGTGGAAGACCCCCACGGAGAGCTCCCCAGGGAAACGATTCACCAGAGCAGCCACACAGACAGACCGAAGTGGCCCCCCCCTCGTCACGGCCCACCCGCAGTCAGACACACTCCCAGCAGCCCCCCACCGGTACAGCAGCACCACGGAGGCGGTAAACCTCAGTTACAGCAGATATGGGAGGAGACTGAAGCCCAAACAGCATGTGGACTGATATTCTATTGTTCTATCTAAGATGCTGGGGGGGGGGGGGGGAGGAAAGTATAGCACCAGATTATTTAGCATCTCAGACAAGAGACAGTGGATAACCATGGGAGAACAATGCTTAGGAGGTTCCTGGCGAGATAGCAGGAAAGAGTCAAGGATGTAGGGGGTTGAATGCAGTGTAATGCAAATGTCATGTTGTGTGTGGGAAAATGCCATGAAACTTGGGAGGAGAGATTTGGAAAAAAGAAGAGTGCCTGCTGAAATGTGTCAGTCTGTTCTGTGCTTGAGAGATGTGAAGTGTGTAATAAACTGTCTGCCATGAATCAGCCTCTTATTTCACACACTCCACACTGGGCGCACAGTGGGCGGGGCGGTGACGCAGTGGTTAGCACTGCACCAGCACAGCAACTCACCCTTGGCCATGGGATCCCTGGTTCGATCCCAGCCCCTGACCAACAGTAATCTGTGTGGAGTTTGCATGTTCTCCTCGTATCTGCGTGGGTTTACTCCGGGATTTCTCCAGTTTCCTCCCACAGGCCAAAAACATGCAGGTTGGGTTAATTGGAGACTCTAAAGTGGCCCTAGGTGTGAATGTGTGTAGTAGTAGTAGATTAGTTTATTTGACAGGGACAGAATGGTTAAGGGATAGTGCCGTACCATGGCTGCTTCATCCATCCAGGTGGATGCCCTCAATTTCCCCTCTGGGGATTAATAAAGTATACAAAATCAAAAAAAAAAAAAATCAAATCAAACATTCGTGAGACATACATTCCTGCTCTCACCTATGGTCATGAGCTTTGGGTAATGACCGAAAGAATGAGATTGTGGATACAAGCGGCTGAAATGAGCTTTCTCCATAGGATTGCTGGACTCACCCTCAGAGATAGGGTGAGGAGCTCAGTCTTCCGGGAGAGGCTCAGAGTAGAGCCGCTGCTCCTCCATATCAAAAGGAGTCAGTTGAGGTGGTTTGGGCATCTGATCAGGATGCCTCCTGGACACCTCCCACTTGAGGTGTTTTGGGTACATCCAACTGGGAGGAGACCCTGAACACGCTGGAGAGACTATGTCTCCCAACTGGCCTGGGAATGTCTCGTCTCTCTGAAGAGCTGGAGCAGGTGGCCGGGGAGAGAGAAGTTTGGGCTTCTCTGCTTGAGCTGCTGCCTCCGTGACACAGACCTCCGGAAAAGCTGTACAAAATGGAAGGATGGATGGATGGATTCATGAGACAGTGTGATTCCAAGTGAAAATTGTCGCATATTCTTGGATTTGTCTCATGTTTATTTTATTTTTTTATCTCCAACTAGCCAGTCAGATACTACCCATAATATTGTAACTCCCAGAAAGTTTTTGGCCAAAGTTCAGGTGTTTATATACATGTCATGCAAGTGTTGCAGGACATTCTCACTATATGCATGAGATTAAGTTTAGGGTTTTTTTGCACAAACGACAATCCTGCAATGGCTGTCCAACACTGGAGACAAGGTCTCTGCAATTACTCTGGGACTATTTTGAGAGAAAACTGTCGTACAAATTTTTTGAACATGTTCAACATTCATACGAGACAAGAGTGAGACCCTGCACCTCAGGAGAGGAAAATGAGAACTGCCGAGAATGTTTGGAGACTTTTCGGAAACTCCCTTGAGAACGTTGTTCTCCAACTAGTCTCAAGCTGTCCCTAAAGGAAGCTCTTTGTCTTCCTCCATTACAAACTTTCCATCTCAGTGCCACATGTCCTCCTGTCCTCCATCTGTCTCTGTCTCTTTGACAGCTCATTTAAGTCATTTTGTAGCAGCTGTGGCGTTCTCGTTATGCAACACTGAGTTCCTCCTGGACAAGCCTGGTGTGTTGTGGGTGGCGGGACAAGGATGAGCTGACCTCATCAGCACCTCCACATCCTCTGACTTCATCATGGCAGTGTGACTCACCCGAACTCGGCTGTGAGGTGAAGGGCTGCTCTCATTTACTGTGCTGAAGGCACTGTCCTGTTTGACTGAGGAGACTTTTTAAGACGGCATGATGTCAGCCTTCCTGAGTTTCTGAGATGGCATCCGTGGTTGTCACGGTGTCAGAACATGCCGGCGGGTTTCTTCCCGTCGCTGTGAGTCTGAGCCGTATTTCACAGGCCTGCTGAGAGGCTGCTGAGAGGAACAGTGAAATATGGTCACCGTACATGACAGCTGATGGGGAAAATGCCATCTGGGGCTTAGCCTTACAGAGATATTCAGATGCACTGTTACCATGACGATCAGTCTGGGTTTGGGTCTCAGTGATTGAGATATCTGGGCTTGATGCTGATATCTGATATCAATGTTGTGATGATATCAGTATGAGTGAGTCAGAGCGGTGGTAACATCACACCACCAGAGCTGTCAGAGCATGTGTGTGTGTGTGTGTGTGTGTGTGTGTGTGTGTGTGTGTGTGTGTGTGTGTGTGTATGTATAATGGGTTCACTGACGTGATGAATCAGTGGAGACCAGGTTTCACTGCTGCTGTGACATGGTTTGATGTTCATCATGAAGCCCAGACATCCAGAAACAACTTCTGAATTATGAATGAAACATGGAAACAAATCACCACATGTTAGCGTAACATTCTTTGGCTTTTCCTCTTAAATGAATTATGGGATGCAGCTCTCTCTCTCTCTCTCTCTCTCTCTCTCTCTCTCTCTCTCTCTCTCTCTCTCACACACACACACACACACACACGACCTCTTCAGCAAATCTGACAGGAGAGACACTGCAGGGGTGTCATGGGGTGTGGTAGACAGGACCCAAATGCAAAGGAAAAGAGTCACATTGAACGTCTGGGGCATTGTATTCTGTTGTATGTCCTCAAGGGCCATACACACTGATCTTTTCAATGATCAGTCATCTGAAGGGTTTCTACTTGCTTATCAAGAATGTTTGCTCTCTACATGTCTGTTCTTTTCTTCTTCTCTATCCCCTCACCTCCCAGCCAGTCACAGCAGATGACTGCCCCTCCCTGAGCCTGGTCCTGCTGGAGGTTTCTTCCTGTTAAAAGGGAGTTTTTCCTGTCTACCGTCGCCAAGCGCTTGCTCACAGGAGATTGTATGATTGCTGGGGTCTTTCTGCAATTGTGGGGGTTTCCCCTACAGTTGAAAGTGCTACTGTATGAGATGACTGTTGTTGTGAAATGGCGCTATATAAATAAAGTTTAATTGAATTGAATTGAATTATCAGAGATTTACTTCCATAAGAGGACACCCCAGAAAGCTGTGGTCAAACCCTGGCACACATTTTGTAGGGGCCAAACCAGCACTTCAGGAACTGCATGGATTCCTAGGAAATCTAGATGGGACTGAGCTTGAAGAAGAAGCTTCAAAGCAGGGAACTGAGTGGTCTTGGAAGTTCCACCCAGCAGACTCTCCACACAGGAATGGGGCAGCAGAAGCAGCAGTGAAGCTAGTGAAGCAGGCCCTGAGCAGTCTTTGTGGTGATGGAGTCTTTACATGGGGTGAATTCCAGACATTCCTGTTCATGGCAGCAAACCTGGTAAATGAAAAGCCCATCGATGCAAGAGTGCAGATCCAGGAGGACTGTATAGAGTATGTCAGCCCCAATTTCCTCCTGTTAGGATGAGCCAGTCTAAGAGGGGGCCCAGGAGACTTCAAGTTTAAGGAGTATCCACACAAGAGATTCCAGAGTATCCAAGGGGAAGTGAACAGATTCTAGAAGAAGTGGTGCCAGTTAGCTGGTCCTAATCTGTTCATAAGGACCAAGTGGCATACCAAAGAGAGGGATGTTGCTGTGAGAGATATAGTTTGGCTGGCTGATCAAAACACACTAAGGGGCTAATTTAGGTTGGTCAGACTCACCAGTATCAACACCGACAAGAAGGGCACGGTGAGAGATATGAATGTGAGGACCTTTCCCAGATACCCTGTCCCAGTCAAGAAGCGAACCTTAAGGAATGTATCGGATGAGCGCAGTAGAAGACACTCAACTAAGATGCCTGCAACCATCCTTCACAGGGATGTTAGATGCCTGGTGGTCCTGCTTCCCAGTGATAAGCAAGCAAGAACTCAAAAGGACTAAAAGACTTTCATGACCTCCTTCAGTTAAGTAACCAGGAGCTCAATTGAGAGGTGTTAGGCCATTCGTCATCATATTGCTGTTTTTTCTTTCCTCAGCCTTCAATTTTTCTGCTCTACTTTTATTTGGTGTATTTGAGGAATTTTTCATGAGGAGGAGGTTAGTTAAACAGTAAGAGGTCAAGAGGGCAGTGTGGAGCAGTTTTGGTTTGTAGGTGTGGCAGCTCAGTAGGCAGAGGTTTCATTAGGCAGTTCATGTGAACATCTGGGACTTGTTTGCTCAGTGTTGCGAAGAGCAGAGTTCCTTGATGCTTGGGTGACCACAGAGACACAACTGGTGAGGTTTATGTTTTATTTAAGATAATTTTGGCAGTGGTAATGTAACATATGAGGAAAAGTGTGCAATTTCAGTTTAAATAATGGTATATTTGCAGGTTACATGTGTGTTTAATTCAGGTACTTTTGTTGGTGGTGGTTTGAACTGATTATGTGACTGTGTAGCAGACTGATTCCAAAGGAGGAAAGGTTATTTAGCATTTAACGGTGGAAAGAATGGTAAAGTTGAGTTTGTGCAGTGCTGAATTTAGTGATTTAATTCAGTAATATGGAAGGTTTCATATCTGGGTGAGTAGGTTAAAGAGGGTTGTGACAAATTAGATAAACATTGCAAATAGGTACATTTATTTATCAGAATTAGAATCATTTATTATCATTATGCCACAGTACAATGAAATTATGTGCGGTCCCCTTCAGTGCAAAGAAGAATAAAATACAATATATACAAAGTTAAAAATTTGCAATAGGCAAATATAAATAAGTGCAAGTATAAAAACTATTTATGAAAGTACAGTGGGGCAAAAAAGTATTTAGTCAGCCACCAATTGTGCAAGTTCGCCCACTTAAAAGATGAGAGAGGTCTCCAATTTTCATCATAGGTATACCTCAACTATGAGAGACAAAATGAGAAAAAAAAAATTCCAGAAAATCACACTGAAGGATTTTTAACCCCTTGCACTCCGGTCAATTTCCCTAAAAACGCCAAAAAAATAACATGCCCAAAGTAAATCGAAAGCTGTTCTTCAACCCTTTGTAGCATCTTCATGGGGTTGGTCTCATTTAAAAGAAAACACTTTGAATTTTTTGGCAAAACAGTCATAATCTCTGTAAGTGCTTCGGCCATTGAGTTACAGTCATCTAAACATACTGAACTTGAAGAAAATAAATTTGGCCTGGGTGTTTTTTTTGGATACAAATGCTTGCAAATAACACACAGCTTCAGATCCGGGCTGGAAAATGCAACAGAAATGTAGAACCAAGTGTTATCCAGCTGAGTTCAAAATTTTGTAACAATACCACAAAAAATGAATATATTACACAACTTTTTCCTCAGGTAGTTCCCAGGCGTTTTTGAACGGTGCCAAATTGTGCCAAATGGCACAGTTTGGAAAAACGTTTGTAACTTTTGAATGATTCAATATAGAAGCTTCATCTTGTGCTCTAATGAAAGGTGACACTCAGGGCTGGTTGTCCCCCCCCTCGCTACAGAGGACGGACATCGGCCATCGTTACATGACGGAATAGACTCATGTGGTGACAGCGGCGCAGTCACCGCGGCTTCCCCCCCCCTCGCTACAGAAGAGTAGCGGGGGGGGGCGGCGTTCACGGTCTGGACGCGGCGCACGACCCGTGTACCGCGGCGCACGAACTTCTGACTTCATGCGCCGCACAGCTGTAATTTACCGATCAGTCAAAAGTCATTTTTGATTACAATTTTCAGGGATAAAGAATAATTTAGCTTATAAAACCTCACCTCTTCACAGCAGCAGTGTCCTGGCGAACTTCTCTTCCTCATTGTCAGACGAACGCTACGCTGGTCCGCTCGTGGTTCTGGTCTCGCGACCCGGTCAAAACATAATTCCATGATTGCGGTTTTGGCGAATGATTTACGACCTTCGTCGTCGGCCTCCGTCGGTCTATGATGACCATGGAAGAGAATCCTAAACGTCTATTCTGCTCGAATAAAAAAAAAAAAAAAAGCACCGCCTGTGACTGAAGAGGCCGATGTGCGAATGGCTGTCCCTGTCACACAGGTAGCACTTGTGGGTGGTCTCCGTGCTGCTGGGTCTGTGACGGTTCTTTCTGCGGGTCCTTTTTTTATCTGCTGCAGCAGTCTGTCTTCACCTAGCCTTACAGAAAACACCTTGCAAACTTCTCTGCTTCAATTGGCTCACTGCATTCACAGCTTTGGTAGGCGGGTCCTTCTTGCTAGGTTTTCAGTCATTGGTTCTTCAAGGTTTCAGAAACCCAATTCAAGGCTCTTATTAGTCGAATGAGAGGTCAATCAGATGAACTAATCTGTTCGCAGCTGTGTCTGCAGTGGAAGAACGGAAATGCAGCTTTTATTTTCAGTGCGCGCTTGGACGCAGCTCCATCGTGCGTCCTAGAGCTCACGAGGGCGCACGAGAGCGCCCTCGTGCGCTCTGGGACACAGAGACTTGCCCGCCCGCGGTACAACGGAGTGCAAGAGGTTAATGAATTAATTGGTAAATTCCTCGGTAAAATAAGTATTTGGTCAATAACAAAAGTTCATCTCAATACTTTGTTATATACCCTTTGTTGGCAATGACAGAGGTCAAACATTTTCTGTAAGTTTTCACAAGGTTTTCACACACTGTTGCTGGTATTTTGGCCCATTCCTCCATGCAGATCTCCTCTAGAGCAGTGATGTTTTGGGGCTGTCACTGGGCAACACGGACTTTCAACTCCCTCCAAAGATTTTCTATTGGGTTGAGATCTGCAGACTGGCTAGGCCACTCCAGGACCTTGAAATGCTTCTTACGAAGCCATTCCTTCATTGCCCGGGTGGTGTGTTTGGGATCATTGTCATGCTGAAAGACCCAGCCACGTTTCATCTTCAATGCCCTTGCTGATGGAAGGAGGTTTTCGTTCAAAATCTCACGATACATGGCCCCATTCATTCTTTCCTTTACACGGATCAGTCGTCCTGGTCCCTTTGCAGAAAAACAGCCCCAAAGCATGATGTTTCCACCCCCATGCTTCACAGTAGGTATGGTGTTCTTTCTCCTCCAAACACGACAAGTTGAGTTTTTACCAAAAAGTTCTATTTTGGTTTCATCTGACCATATGACATTCTCCCAGTTCTCTTCTGGATCATCCAAATGCTCTCTAGCAAACTTCAGACGGGCCTGGACATGTACTGGCTTAAGCAGGGGAACACATCAGGCACTGCAGGATTTGAGTCCCTGGTGGCGTAGTGTGTTACTGATGGTAGCCTTTGTTACTTTGGTCCCAGCTCTCTGCAGGTCATTCACTAGTTCCCCCCGTGTGGTTCTGGAATTTTTGCTCACCGTTCTCGTGATCATTTTGACCCCACGGGGTGAGATCTTGCGTGGAGCCCCAGATCGAGGGAGATTATCAGTGGTCTTGTATGTCTTCCATTTTCTAATAATTGCTCCCACAGTTGATTTCTTCACACCAAGCTGCTTACCTATTGCAGATTCAGTCTTCCCAGCCTGGTGCAGGTCTACAGTTTTGTTTCTGGTGTCCTTTGACAGCTCTTTGGTCTTGGCTATAGTGGAGTTTGGAGTCTGACTGTTTTGAGGTTGTGGACAGGTGTCTTTTATACTGATAACGAGTTCAAACAGGTGCCATTAGTACAGGTAACGAGTGGAGGACAGAGGAGCCTCTTAAAGAAGAAGTTACAGGTCTGTGAGAGCCAGAAATCTTGCTTGTTTGTAGGTGACCAAATACTTATTTTACCGAGGAATTTACCAATTAATTCATTAAAAATCCTTCAATGTGATTTTCTGGATTTTTTTTTTTTCTCATTTTGTCTCTCATAGTTGAGGTATACCTATGATGAAAATTAGAGACCTCGCTCATCTTTTAAGTGGGAGAACTTGCACAATTGGTGGCTGACTAAATACTTTTTTGCCCCACTGTATATGCATCTTTATATACAGTATATATCTCTGTATAGATAAATAAGCTGCATATTAACATGCTGTTTAATAATGCAACGGCCATAGGGTAAGCACTGTTTTTCAGTCTATTTGTCTTTGCTTTTATTGCCCTGAACCGCCTGCCTGAGGGTAGCAGCTGGAACAGGTGATGTTCTGGATGGGACGTGTCCTTCAGGATGCTCTGAGTTTTTCTGCAGCAGCGGGACTTGTACAGCTCCTCTTAAGAGAGGAGAGCACTGCCAATGATCTTTTCTGCTGTGCTGATGATCCTCTAGAGAGCTGTCTTTTCCTGGACAGTGCAGCCAGCAAACCACACTGAGATACAGTAAGTCAATATGCTTTCAACAGAGCATCTATAGAAGGACACCAGCAACTCCTTAGCTAGGGCATTAACTTTATTTGACTTAATAGATTTGGGGAAAATTAAAGATTGAATTAGGGTACTTAAGTTTAATTCTTATCTGAGTTTATTAACTTGATATGTTCTTTTTCTTCTCTTAAAGGTTATAAGATAAGATAAGATAAGATAGGATAAGCCTTTATTAGTCCCACAACGGGGAAATTCCAGGATTGCAACAGCACAGGGATAGCAACACTCAGAGCAACAATCAGAAGGCAAGAAAAAAAAGCAAGCAAGCAAGAGCAGCTAATATACATATGTACGTATTACTATAAAATATATATATACACACAGTGCAGAGCATTGTAGCTGGATGGGATAAATATATATATATATATTTTTTTTTTACTTATTTTGTACCCGTAGGTAGATTTGTTCTGCAGTCCGGTGACAAGCCACCAGCTGCCGGTCGCTGCGTGCGCAAGCGCCCCTTAACTCCCTAACCTGCATGTTTTGGCATGTGGGAGGAAACCGGAGAAATCCCAGAGTAAACCCACGCAAACACGGGGAGAACATGCAAACTCCACACAGATCACTGTTGGCCGGGGGCAGGGATTGAACCCACGATCTCCCGGCCGAGGGTAAAACTGTGCTGCCACGGTGCTAACCACTGCGCCACCGTGCAGCCATATATGAGTATATAAACACACAGTATGGAGCATTGTAGCTAGGTGGAATAAATATGTAAATATATAAACACACAGTGCGGAGCAATGTAGCTAGATGGAATGAATATATAGATATATAAACATAAACATAAACACACCCAGTGCGGAGCATTGTAGCTAGATGGAATAATATGTAGATATATAAACACACAGTGCGGAGCATTGTAGCTAGATGGAATGAATATATAGATATATAAACATAAACATAAACATAAACACACCCAGTGCGGAGCATTGTAGCTAGATCAATGTACTACTGCTACTACTCCTGTCAATTTTTGAACTGGTTTAAAAATAAAAGAAGGCAAATGATGAGTGGAGTCAAGGCTGCCTTAATGAACAGGCTAGGCTGGGCTGAAGCCCAGGGTCCTACGAAGATCAGGGGCCGATCATGAGCCAATAAAAAGGATCACATTGTCGTTAACTGGTCAAATTCTACGTCTATCACTTGATGTTCGTGTGTGGCTGGCTGCTGATTGGTCCAATTTCCATGTGGCCCACATGGGTACCATGTAACAAGAGCCTATCAGAGGAATTGTTTTGACATGTGACTATGCTAGCACCAGTGAGAGGTAAGAAGTAATTAGCTCCGTCAGAATGTCCAGAAAAAAGTTGAGTGGTGCTTATAAAATTATTGAGAGGAAAAGAGCTTGGGGAAAATTAATTCATCCATCCATCTTCTTCCGCTTAATCCTTTTTGGGTCATGGGGGGGGGGAGTGGAGGGGCTGGAGCCTATCCCAGCATCTTTGGGCGAGAGGCAGGGTACACCCTGGACAGATCGCCAGTCCATTGCAGGGCCAACACAGAGAGACAGACAGCCATTCACTCTCACAGTCAGACCTAAGGACAGTTTAGAATCCCCAGTTTGATGCCAATTAACCTAACCTGCATGTTTTTGGCATGTGGGAGGAAACCGGAGAAATCCCGGAGTAAACCCACGCAGACATGGGGAGAACATGCAAACTCCACACAGATCACTGTTGGTCGGAGGCTGGGATCGAACCCAGGATCCCCCGGCCAAGGGTGAGTTGCTGTGCTGCCGCAGAGAAAAAATGCTGAAGAGTGAAGGATTTTTCTGAGCTGGAGCAACGAGTGGAGGCGGGGCTGCTGATTACTGCCCCGAGGAGATAGGTGGGCCATTAAAGCCTTCACCTGGAGGAGAAGACCAGCACATCCTGCTGAAAGAGAGCAGGCCAGTAGAGGAGGCAAGCTGAGAGATGGAGACCAGCACAACAAAAGCCAGGTCTGATGTTGGGCCGTCATTGCTTCCATCAGACAGCTGTGTGTGGGACAGTAGACTGGGAGCTTGGTAACAGTAGACTAGATCAGGCCTGCTGCTGAAACAGACTGTGGAACCTCACACTGATGTCCATAGAGTATGATGTCATTCCTGAGCTGGACTTAAAGGACATAATGAAGGATTTTTCATTAAAGAAGGCCAGAGGAAAGCCATCCATCCATCCATCCATCTTCTACCGCTTTTCGGAGGTCCGGGTCGCGGAGGCAGCAATTCAAGCAGAGAAGCCCAGACTTCCCTCTCCCCAGCCACCTGTTCCAGCTCTTCAGAGAGGATACCAAGGCGTTCCCAGACCAGCTGGGAGACATAGTCTCTCCACCGAGTCCTGGGTCTGCCCCGGGGTCTCCTCCCAGTGGGACGTGCCTGAAACACCTCAAGTGGGAGGCGTCCAGGAGGCATCCTAATCAGATGCCCATACCACCTCAACTGACTCCTTTCAATGTGGAGGAGCAGCGGTTCTACTCTGAGCCTCTCCCAGATGACTGAGCTCCTCACCCTATCTCTGAGGGTGAGTCCAGCAATCCTATGGAAAAAGCTCATTTCAGCCACTTGTATCCGCGATCTCGTTCTTTCAGTCATTACCCAAAGCTCGTGACCATAGGTGAGAGTAGGAACGTAGATTGACTGGTAAATCGACAGCTTTGCCTTAGAACTAAGCTCCCTCTTCACCACAACAGACCGGTACAACGTCCACATCACTGCAGATGCTGCTCCAATCTGTTTGTCAATCTCTCGCTCCATTTTCCCCTCACTTGTAAATAAGACCCCAAGATACTTAAACTCCTCCACTTGGGGCAGGAGCCTGTCCCCAACCCGGAGAGGACAATCCACCTTTTTCCGGCTGAGGACCATGGACTCGGACTTGGAGGTGCTGATTCTCATCCCAGCCACTTCACACTCAGCGGCAAACTGTCCCAGCAAGAGCTGTAGGTCATTGCTGGATGAAGCCAACAGGACAACATCATCTGCAAACAACAGAGATGAGATCCTGTGGTCACCAAGCATGACACCCTCCATTCCCTGGCTGCGCCTAGAAATCCTGTCCATAAAAATTATGAACAGGATCGGTGACAAAGGGCAGCCCTGGCGAAGTCCAACTCTCACTGGGAATGACTCCGACCGAGTGTTGGCAATACGAACCAAACTCTCACAATGGTCGTACAGAGACCGAATAGCTCATAACAACAAGCTCGATACCCCATACTCCCGAAGCACCCCCCACAAAAAACCACGAGGGACGCGGTCAAATGCCTTCTCCAAGTCCACAAAACACATGTAAACTGGTTAGGCAAACTCCCACGAACCCTCGAGAATTCTTGAGAGGGTAAAGAGTTGGTCCGATGTGCCACGGCCAGGACAAAAACCACATTGTCCTCCTGAATCCGAGGTTCGACCAACGGCCAGACTCTCCTCTCCAGTACCTTGGCATAGACCTTCCCAGGGAGGTTGAGGAGTGTGATCCCTCTAAAGTTGGAGCACACCCTCCAGTCCCCTTTTTTGAAGAAAGGAAAGCACTTTAACAAAAAGGTAAGACATGCTATTTGTAGTTTTTCAGCCACCTGTGCAGGTTTTTAATTACCTCCACCAAGGAGGTCATGTGATGGGGTGGTTTGTTTGTTTTTCTGTTTATTAGCAGGATTACGCAAAAACTACTGTATAGATTTTAATGAGATTTTCACCAGACGCAGCCCTTGGACCAAGGGCTGCTATGATGCAGTTCTGATGATGATCTGAGAGTGCATACTTCCACCAAGGACCTTGTTTGTATTTATGCAGCAGGATTACACAAAAACCACTGAATGGATTTGGATTCTGGTCCTTGGGCTAGAGAGGAATCCACTACATTTTGGTGATGATTGGAGAATGCATACCTCTGCCAAGGCTCTTCTCACAGTGTGTTAACAAGAATCCTCCAAAACTACTGGATAGACTTGGATGCAATTTTCACCAGAACTGGCTTGTGGCCTACACACAAACCCATTACATTTTAGAGGTCATCCATGAGGGGTGGAAGGAGACTTGGCGGAGGTATGCACTCTCTAAGTGCTTTTCTAGTTGCTGCTGTTTTGCACTGTTTGAATCAGGAATACTTGACTGATATAACTTTGTCTTCTGCTGTCATCATTAGACTGTAATTGTTGATCAGTGTCATCCTCTGATACCTGGTGTTGCTTAGGCCATGGTGCTGTGTGGGTCAGAGAGTGCGAGAGATTAGACTAATTTGGGTTTATGCTCAAGGCAGTAGTATCTGTCACTGTAAAAATGAAAATCTTGGTAAGATAAAATATCCTAAATCAAGGCTATACGTTTGTTTTTCTCTCACAAGATAATTTTGACAAGACAAGAATTTCTTTTTGTTATGCAGTTTTCTGTAAGATTTTATTTGCTTTAAGGTAGTTTTTACTTGTTTTAAGAAATTTAATCTTACTTTGTTGGCAGATTTTTTTTGTAATTTTAACTAAAATTGTCTATTGCCAGAATTTTTTGCTTATTTTAAATAAAATTATCTGCCAACAGAGCAAGAAGATTTGACTTATCAAATTGCTTAAAACAAGTTAAAACTATCTGAAAGCATGTGACATTTTCTCACACATAAACTGCACAGCAAGAATAAATATCAGACAAAAAACAATCATAAACAGCCTTAATTTATTTCATTTTACTTATATTTGACTTTTTACAGTGTAGTTGTGCTTTTTAGCTCACAGTTGCATTATTTCTCACAGAGAAACAAAAATGAGGCCGTAGTGGCTCAGGAGGTAAAGCAGGTTGTCCAATAACCGGAGGGTTGGGGGTTTGAATCCCACTCCCCCTCCTTGCTGCTGTGTCCTTGGGCAAGACTCTTTGGCTCCATTGTGTTCAGGGTTCATGACGCTGATGTATGAATGTGAATAAATGTTCAGTTGGCGTGGATTGGCAGCCATACGTTTGTCAGTCTGCCCCAAGGGCAGCTGTGGCTACAGAAGTAGCTTACCTCTATCATTGTGGAGTGAATGAATAATGGACTCATTGTAAAGTGTTGGGCATCATGAAAAGTGCTAGATAAATGCAATCCATTATTAAAAACATACAGTAGCTATTGCATATTTTTAAACTGACATTCTGTTGGGGGGGCTACAAAACCTCTCAGCCCAAGGGCCTAATGGCAAGTGAAGGTGGCCCTGAGTGGAGTTGTCCAGCATCCTCTGCTGGTTGCCATGCCGAGTCTAGGCAGGCATTGAGGCTAAAACCCAAATAACTTGACACTCAAAAATCTGCAATGTTTTTCTCACAAATTTGCTACATTTTTTCTTGTAAGTTTACAAATTTTCCTGTAAATGTTCAACTTTTTTCTCATAGATTTGCAACTTTTTTCTCAAAAATTTGTTACTTTTTTCCCTTAAATTTAAATTTTTTTCTCATAAATTTGCATTTTTTCCTGTAAATTTGCAACTTTTTGCACATAAATTTGTGACTTTTTTCTTACAAATCTACAGCTTTTTTTCCTCAATAATTTTCAACTTTTTTCTCACAAATTTGCAAAAAAAAAAAAAAAAATCTTGTAGATTTTCAATTTTTCCTGTAAATTTTCAGCTTTTTTCTTGTAGTTTTGCAACTTTTTTCTCAAAAATTGTGACTTTCCCCGTTAAATTTGTAACTTTTTTCCTGTAAATTTTAAACTTATTTTCCAGTAAATTTGCAACACTCACCTGAATGCTGGTTAAATTTTTATTCTGTGTAATTGTGCCTTTTTAAAGTTGCATCTTTTATCATATCTTGTGCTTTTGCATCTAGTTTGCATATACATTTGCACCTCTGGCTGAACTGACGTCACTTGATCTTGGCGGCCTGTGGAGACTGGCTCCCTCTTAAAGCCTCCGCCTAGTGGCTGTTTGAGGAACTGCACCTCTTCAGCCTCAGAAGACGATTCATTATTTTCTCCACCTGCCTCTTCATGTTCATCAACACCCAGATCTTGTCCACATTCCTCTGCATGATCTCCATCCAGTCTCCATTATCGCGCAGTGATTGTCAGGCGGAAAGAGCTGACCTGAGGGGTCACAAAGAATCGGGGGTTTTTGCGCCTCAGTTCCCATAAAGCCTCCTCAGCTGTCCTGGAATGAGACACACAGTCCTCAGAGTCAGATGTCAGAGTGAGAGCAGCGGTCAGGAATAGCAGCAGCAGCAGGTCTATAAAAGACAAGGACAGACCTGAGAGCGGACACAGAGACGGAAGACAGAAGCTGAAGCGTCCTCATCTCAGAGCAGAACTCCGGAGAACTTCAGCGATGCCCGTGTGTTCGGTGGTGGAGAAGCGCAGCGGTGTGGTGGTGGGAGCCGAGCTGAGCTGCAGCGTGAGGGAGGAGAACCGGGCTCAGAGGGAGAGCTACTCGGCCGACTGGAGCAGCACCGGCCTGGAGACTCGGCCCGAGGACAGGTGAGTCCTCTGAGAGACGGTCCTCGGTCTTCTGGTTCACGGACACGACGACCTGTGTGATGGACGGTCTTTTCTAACACCGGCTCAGCATGAATGCATGTAAACTGGCTACAAATCTGACAGAAGATGTTTGCAAAGATATGATAAAATATGCCAATTTAACATTTTAAAAAGTCACAAATCACAATCTGATTCCATTGAATAAAAATTTAACAAGCATCCAGATGAGTGCTGAAAATTTATGAGAAACAAATTCAAAATTTACAAGAGAAAAATTAGAAATTCATGAGAAAAAAGTTGTAAATTAGAAAAAAGTGAAAATTTAGGGAAAAAAAAGTTAAAATTTTTAGGAAAAATTTTACAAAGTTGTAGGTAAAAAGTTGCAAATTTCTGAGAAAGCAGCAAAATTTTGAGAAAACAGTTGTTAATTTTTTTTAAATTGCAGATTTTTGAGGAAAAAAGTTGAACATTTTTGAGAAAAAAAGTTGCATTTTCACAGGAAAAAAGTTGCAAATCAAGGAAAAGTTGAAAGTTTATAGGAAAAATGTACAAATTTATGAGGACAAATGTTTAACTTTTTTCATTTCTTCTTAAAATTGCTGTTATTGAGTGATGTAACATGATTAAAGGGATCTGATGACAGTGGGGGGGGGGGGGTGATGTTGCTCTGATATCAGTCTCTGGTCTAATGAAGAAGGTCCAGTAAATCCCAGTGGCGGATCGTGTATTTTACAGCTAGGCCTGCAGTGGATATCTTCCCCATTTAAGCTGCATTCATATCGAGCACCATAAAAACAGCCTATAGGACCGTCCACACAAAGCATCTTAAAGATAAGTTTAACTATAAAATTATAGTTTGAAGAACACTGACGCACGCTGCTATACACTGTTGTTCACTGAGCTCCTCCAAAAATTAATTCCCAGCATGCTGAAAATTTTCCAGTGTATGGCTGATAACGTCCCGCATTCGCAGAGCAAAGGTTGTAAGGAGGTTGAATTCGTTCACACACGTTACTTGTCAGCGACTCGTAGTTACTCGAAGGTTGAAATACGTTGAGATTAATGTCTAGCACACCCAAAAATTATTTCTAATATGAGTAACGCTCTTTGAAACTATGTATAGATTACTGAACAGGTTTCTAACTTACAGCTACCTTATAATGGCGTATTTGCAGCGTTCACAGGAAAAACTCGTACAGAGCTCTGCTGCTGCCTGCTGCGGGCATGCACGCACACACACACGCGCGCGTGCACGCACACACACACACGCGCGCGTGTGCACACACACACAGACACACGCAGACACACGGACGCGCGCGCACGCACGCACACACACACACACACAGACACACGCACACGCGCGCGCGCACACACACGCGCGCACACACACACACACACACACACACACACACACGCACACACGCACACACACACACATATTTGTTCGTATAACGGGACCTTTCGGGGTTTTTCCATCTGACTGAAGTCTGTACCACCAGCTGTCCAGTGTTGTTCTGATAGATATGCCAAAATGTCAGAACACCGGAGGAGGAGGAGCCAATCAGCTGGTCACCTGAAGCACACTGTGCCTCCCAGCAAAAGTGCACTCCATGCATTATCGTGTTTTTTTCCACTTTATTGAAGATATACTTTTTTATCACCGTCAGTTTGCGTGCCTTTGAGCCAGGTTGTGACAGCTGTCATCTGATGTTCCAGACGTGTCACATCAGCTGTTTCAGGCGTGACTGACCTGACAGATTTGACCGATCTTCCAGGTCGGTCACGCCCCCCACCGTGGTCTCTGGAGGGAGAATCACTGGGTTGAACAGAGATGATCTCTCCCACACCGAGGATTCATGGATCGGGCAGTTTGGTGTGACTGCGCTATGCAGAAGTTAGACTATTGTTGTGCACAAGTTGTGAATGTTGGCAGTGCGCTAAGCTTTAGTTTGTTCAAGTTACTTTTAAGTTATGGAAATATTCTATATAAGTTACTAATACATTATGTATATGTCTAAGTCGTTATGGATACACGATGCATACGGAAAATTTCAGCATATTCCAGCATTTTAGACCAATTTTTATGTTTGGTGAACGCTGCCTAAATCGTTATGGTGTGACAGTAGATGGCACAAGTTAGCAAACCCTGTCTGGCTCCAAGTATCTACTCCATCAGTGCAAACAACAGGAATTTCCAGCAAGATAATCTGATAATCTGCAGCACTCCTCAGAGGCTGTAATCCAAGGATTTTTTTTTTTAGATTTAGTATACTTTATTGATCCCCAGAGGGGAAACTGAGGGTCATCCACCACCTGGATGGATGAAGCAGCCACGATACGGCGCTATCCCTTAACCATTTACACACACATTCACACCTAGGGCCACTTTAGAGTCTCCAATTAACCTAACCTGCATGTTTTTGGCATGTGGGAGGAAACCGGAGAAATCCCGGAGTAAACCCATGCAAACACGGGGAAAACATGCAAACTCCACACAGATCACTGTTGGTCAGGGGCTGGGATCGAACCCACAATCCCCACGATCCCCTGGCCAAGGGTAAACTGCGCTGCCACAGTGCTAACCACTGCGCCACCATGCAGCCCAAGGATACGCTCGTTGCTAATATGGAAGTGATGACAAATCCTTTCCTCAGCTGAGACGGGCCTGCTAGCCTCGGGGTTGGCCCACCTCTCTTCACAATGACCAGCTTTTCTTGAAAAGTCCGTCTGGAAATTTATTTTTTTTTAAATAGCCACCAAATCATTTTCCTCTCCCCTGTCAGCCATTTTGGGTGGAAAAACAGCTGTTGTATTTAAACAGATACCGTATATTGTAGCTGCTTAAGCTAGTCCTTTCACTGGCATTTTGCTAGCTAGGATCCTCTGCATTGTGGGTGGAGGAGTCAAACCATCCAATCAAAAGACGTGAAAATGCCAACGTTCTCGGATGTCTTCTATGGTACCCCTGGACGTACAGAAGACATCTGATTGGTTTAAGCAACAGGATAAGTTTCACAGTTAATTTAACCTACAGAGCTCACTGTTAATTCCTGAAGGCCCAAGGAAGATTTGCTTGACCCTGGCAACACAGATCCTGAAATATGATTGGAGAAAACACTAACATGCACTACACTACTGGAAGGAGAGCAACCAAGAGAAAAGCTTCAAAACGAGGAGACTAGATTATTGGGAATAATTTAATGCATCCTCATGGAACAAATACAGTATGTTGTAAATGTAATTCTGATAGTGTTTAGGCCAGCAGAGAAGGCTTTGCTGGCCCTGAGGCTCCACCACTGGTAAATTATCACATTTTAATCCCGCTCCTCTGACTCCTGCAGGCAGACCGTCAACATGAAGGACGACTCTCGCAGGGAGACTCTGTCCCGGCAGTGGCGGTCCCGCCCCCTCAAACAGACCTGCCCCTCTGGGGTCTTCAGGGTGGGCACCGTGGAGCGAGGGCTGAGGGAGCACCAGCTGCTCCCCAAGAGAAACACCCTCCCCCTGCCCATATTCACCCCGGCAGAGCTGGGCGTCAGGCTGGGCCGTGGAGCCCCCCATGCCCCCGAAGACCTGCAGCCCTCTCCCACCCCAGATGGGGTTTGTCCCAGCAGGAGGACCGTGGACGAGATCACCAGGGACCTGCCCCCAGTCCAGCCCACGTTCATGGAGTTCGCCAAGGTGCCCAGAACCCTGGGACGCTCCATGTCACAGGAGGCCCAGAGGGGGTGAAGAAGAACAGGACGGGGGGTCAGGGAGGGAGGAGGGTGATGGTGGGAGGAAGAGACGGAGGTGTTCATGGAGGATAAAGCTGAGCCCTGGTGAGGGCTGGTAGAAACGGTCAGGAGGAGGTTTTTATGGGGGGAGCACCTTAATGACCAGACTGAACCCTGTAGATGTGAGGATGAAGGAGGAGGAGAGAAGGTGCAACAAAGGACTGGAGAAGAAGAGACCTGGTCCTCCTCCAGGACCCAGACCCCGCTGAACTGAACAGAACGTGTGTGTGTGTGTGTGTGTGTGTGTGTGTTTTCCAGATGCTGACTCATCTGTTTTCCACTGATCTGCCCTGGTCCTCTTCCTGTGTCAGCCTGTAATGAATGTAAATAAAGATGAAATGAGTGACATAAATCTAACAGATTTTCTCTTAGATATGTTATTTTTCCTAATAAAATCTAAAAGTCCCCTCTGTGTTCTCTGGTTATTCTGACCGTCGTTCAGCTGTTTCCTTTAGGTTTCAGTTCACTGAGTGCGAGTGAGCAGACGGCTCGCTCTGCAGCGCCATCACAGCATCAGGCCAGCAGTGAGGTTTGTGGGTGCTGAGGCACTCTCTCTCTTCCAAAGTCATATTTACAAATATATGAACACAACAGCATAAGCTTCAATTTCATTTCTATTGAAAGTTTGCATGTTTTATGATCTGATAATTGTACATTATAAAATCTGATGATTCAAATGATTTATTAACAAAACAACTAAGGGGTTTTACTGAATTGTGTCTTGATAAAATGCAGTGTTGGGCAAGTTACTAAAAATAGTAACTAGTTACTTCTTTTCAAAAGTAACTGAGTTACTTTTGAGTTACTGCATGATTAAAGTAACTAGTTACCTGAAAAAATAACTTTCACGTTACTTTTAAATGCATACTTAAATCCTCTTGCACACACAGCAAGATCAAGGGCCCCTCGTTCTCATCAGAAAAAAGAAGAAAAGAAAACTGATGAAAAAAAAGTCTCATCTCACAGAGAAAAAAATGTCTCAGATTTACACAAACTATTGTAATCAGTAGAAAGTCAGAAATTTACTAGAAATAAAGCTGTGAATTCACAGAGAAAATGTTGGACCCCTGGTGGGCTGTTTTTGCCCCATTAGCCACATGTTTGACACCCCTGGACCAGCCCATTAAAAATGCATATTTAGAGGATTTACTTCCATGAAATAGTTGCAGATCACAACATCATGTAAATGAATAAGATAAAATAAAACCGAAAGCACAGATAAATGAAAGTTCACCGCTTAGAAGAAGCTGTTCTTTACTGCAACAAATCACAGTCACTTCTTCTCAGTGTGTAAGAAAACTTTAAATGCATTTAATGTGGACATTAAATGTGAGCTTCTTGCTCAAAAATACTGATGTTTAACCACAGAGGTAGGAGCTGTTGGGGGCTACTCACCGCTCGGACAACAGGTGATCAGGTCTCTATATGAGAAGTCGCCACCGCAACAGCACTTCTTCCTACCGGGCTGCAGCGTGAACTGGGCAGGACAGGAAACAGACCCGCGGAGGAGACTGACGGCTGCGCCAGCTATGGAAGGGTCAATTTATTTGCGTTAAAAATATCTGTCCATATTTATAAAATGAGTAACACATCTGATCAAATTTCAGTAACTGTAACACATTACTGAATTTTTAAGTAGTAATTTGGTTACACAGCAAGTTACTGCAAAAGTAGTGGCGTTACAGTAACATGTTACTCCCAACACTGATAGAATGTACAGTGAATTTAAGTTCAGTTCTGCGACGCATGTCTAGAGCTTTCATGTCTAGAGCTTTTATTGTGAAGGGAAGAAGCAGAAGTAGTAGTCCACTGCAGCGCAGTTAAAGTTCTGCTTATGGCTGTGTTGTGAGACATGTATATGTTGGACACTGCATATGTGATTTAACCATGATGAAGGAGAGCCAGCCCCCTGCGGTGCGGAGCCACAGAGCCTGGACCCCCTGCGGAGGACAGGGGACAGAAGACTTCCTGACCACTGAGGCTCGGGAAGAGAGAAGGGGGAGTTATGTAAATAAAAGGCTAATGAATGTGAATAAAGAGATTTTGAGAGAGATGTGTGATTTCCCCCGCGAGGGAAATGGTTTGATGTCAGAATGTTTAAATGAGAGAACTTTGGTGTGTTCACTCCCTTTGTTCGCTGCTCAAGAATAAGAGCAGACAGTGGAATGATTTCTTGAATAAACTGGAATGAAAGACAATTCGGTTTCGTTATTCAAGTCTCCCCACATTGGTGACTGATGACGTTGAGAATGAACGAAGAAATTCTCAGGGTCCCGGACTCACAGCGCTCAGAGCTGGCGAGCGCAGTGGCCGTTAAGCTGCCTGATTTCTGGCAGGATAACCCACGGTCGTGGTTTCTGCAAGCAGAGTCGCAGTTCGCGCTCGCAGGAGTAACGGTGGATGACACTAAGTTCCACCATGTCATCGCTAAACTGGACAACAGCACAGCTCGGTGCGTGCAAAGCTTGGTGGAGCAGCCACCCGCGACCGACAGGTACGGCAAGCTGAAATCCACCCTCATCAAGTTTTTCACCCCCTCGGCTGAAGTGAGGGCGAGGAGGATCCTGTCTTTGCTAGACCAAGGTGGACACAGGCCGAGCGCCCTGATGGAGGAGATGATACAGCTGAGAGGGTTGGACAACGATGATTTCATTTTTCAGTTCATCTTCCTCTCCAACCTCCCGGCGCATGCGAGAAGCACGCTGGCCGGCAAAAAGTGTCACACCCTGGAGGAGTTCCGGGAGCTGGCCCAGGAGGCAGATGGGATCCTGGACGCCTGCGGCGGGCAAGCAACCACAGCAGCGACCCGAGACAGCGGGGAGCCAGAGGCGGCAGTACCAGACTGGCCGACGACGCCGGCAACACGGCCGCGACGAGGGGGAGCCAATAGCCCGGCAGCAGAGGCGCGGGCACGACACAGCGGAGGAGAAGATCTCTGCTTTTACCATCGGAGGTTCGCAGAGAAGGCACGCAGGTGTGTGCCGCCCTGCATCTTCAGGAGTTCGGGAAACGGCAAGACCGGGGGTCGCTAGCAGCTTCGACCCTCGGAGAACGCAACAAGCTGCTCTACATCACGGATGCGCGCTCCGGACGAGAGTTCCTCATCGACACCGGAGCACAAGTGAGCTTCATCACCCCAACATACGCGGACCGGGTGGCTGGACCCCACGGTAGCGGAGCTACAGCGGCAAATGGCTCGAACATCAACACCTACGGGAGAAGGACCTTGCCTTTATGCTTACATGGCCGCACATATGAATGGACTTTTGTGATAGCGGCGGTGAGTTTCAACATGTTGGGCGCGGATTTTTTGTGTTCACACAATCTGTTAGTTGATCTTGCTAATAGACGGCTGGTAAATGCACTCTCTTTTTACTCTCTCCCCTGTTCAGCTCGAGTGTCCCCGCCACCAGTACAGACCCACGTCGCTACAGCAGGTGGTAAGTTTCACACACTCCTCACCCAATTTCCAGCGCTCACTGTGCCCACTTTTTCAGCGACGGTTGCGAAGCACGGGGGTGAAACACTTTATCCCCACTTCTGGTCCTCCCGTGTTTGCAAAAGCTCGGCGCTTGGATGCAGTTAAGCTCGCCATTGCGCGCGAGGAGTTCGCCAGCCTGGAGAGGCTGGGCATCGTTCGTAGGTCGAAGAGCCCGTGGGCTTCGCCGCTGCACATGGTACCGAAAGCCGATGGCTCCTGGAGACCGTGCGGGGATTACCGCAGGCTAAACAACGCTACGGCGCACGATCGTTATCCCATCCCGCACATTCAGGATTTTTCGGTGCACCTGGCGGGGGCGCACATTTTTTTCAAAGATTGATCTAGTTCGCGGCTATCACCAAGTCCCGGTCCAACCGGAGGACATTCCTAAAACAGCGGTAATAACCCTGTTCGGACTTTTCGAATTTTTACGCATGCCGTTTGGTCTCAAAGGGGCGGCGCAAACATTTCAGCGGATGATGGATGCCGTGTTACGCGATCTCCCTTTCGTGTTTGTGTACCTCGACGACATTTTGGTCGCGAGTACTTCAGAGGACGAACACGAAACGCACCTCACAGCAGTTTTTAGGAGGCTGGGAGAGCACGGCTTAATAGTTAACCCAGCCAAGTGCCAGTTCGGCGTCGAGCGGATCGATTTTTTAGGTCACCGCGTCTCCCCGGAGGGAGCGGTTCCGTTACCAGAGAAAGTACGCGCGGTAGCGGATTTTCCCCGTCCACAAACGGTCAAATCACTACAGGAATTCTTGGGGATGGTGAATTTTTATAACCGATTCCTGCCCCACGCAGCTCAAATCATGCAACCGTTATATGCCGCGCTCAAAAAACAAAAACCGACCCAGGCGGTCGAATAGTCCCCGGAGCGGGAGCGCGCGTTCACAGAGGTTAAAAAAGCCTTGGCTGACGCTGCGCTCCTGGCCCACCCAGACCCTGCAGCACGTATCGCGCTGACGACAGACGCTTCAGATTTAGCCATAGGGGCCGTTATTGAGCAACAGGTAGCCGGAGTTTGGCAGCCTTTGGCTTTCTTTAGCAAATCTTTAAGCGCGGCTGAACGAAAATACAGCGCGTTTGACAGAGAACTGTTGGCGCTGCATTTGGCTATTCGTCATTTCCAGTTCTGGCTGGAAGGACGGTGCTTCACCGCTTATGTGGACCACAAGCCGCTCACATACGCCATGGCCAAAATTTCAGACCCGTGGTCCGGCAGGCAGCAGAGGCAGCTGGCCGCAATCTCGGAATTTACCACTGACATTAGGCACGTCGCGGGCAAATTCAATGTAGTAGCGGATTGTCTCTCACGCGCGTTCACGACCCCAACACGCGCAGAGGCAGAACGGGCCACCGTGACCGCGCCGCAGGAGAGCGGCACGGTGGCGCGCGCAGCCCCGGTGCACGTGGGTATAGATTACGCAGCCATGGCAGCGGACCAGGGGGCGGACGCAGACGTGCGCGCGCTCCAGTCTGGACCAACAGGGTTGAGGCTGGAGAGCAAGTGTTTACAAACCGGTATGCCCCCCCTGATCTGCGACATGTCGACGGGGCGCCCGCGTCCGATGGTTCCGGCCACGTGGCGCCGCCGTGTTTTTGACTCGGTCCACTCACTGGCGTACCCGGGGGTGCGCGCGTCGGTGAAACTAGTGGCGGAAAAGTTTGTTTGGCCGTGCCTGCGCAAGCACGTGAAGGAATGGGCAAAAACCTGCATTTCCTGTCAACGGGCCAAAATTCACAGGCACACAAGAGCCCCGTTAGAACCGTTCCGCATTCCGGCCAGAAGGTTCGACCATGTGCACGTCGACCTTGTGGGCCCCCTACCGGCATCACAGTGGTTCACGTATCTTTTGACAATGGTGGACCGCACCACACGTTGGCTGGAAGTGGTCCCACTTGCGACGACCACGGCCGCGGAGGTGGCTCGCGTTTTTTTAACGGCTTGGGTGGCGCGTTTCGGGGTTCCGTCGGACATTACGTCCGATAGAGGACCGCAATTCATCTCTGAGCTGTGGTCAGCGATGGCCAACGGCTTAGGAGCCAAAATTCACCGCACTACGGCTTACCACCCTCAGGCCAATGGTTTATGCGAGCGTTTTCATAGGTCTTTGAAGGCAGCACTCAGAGCGTCGCTCACGGATGCAGATTGGGTGAATAAACTTCCATGGGTTTTATTAGGGTTGCGTTCTGCGCCTAAAGAGGACTTAGACGCCTCCCCAGCGGAGCTGGTATTCGCACAAACTCTGAGGCTGCCGGGCGAGTTTTTACCAGAGCCCCCAGAGCCCCCACCTCTCTCGGCTCTGGGACCGTTAGTTGGCACGGGGGCAGACACGCTCCCGGGTCCGGTTCATCACGCTTTTCCACGAGTTTTCGTCCCCAAGGCTTTGAAAAATGCCGATTTTGTTTTTGTCAGGCGCGAAGCCCTAAAAGCAACGCTCAAACCGCCTTACGAAGGGCCATTTCGAGTGCTGGAGGCAGGTGATAAGCAATTTGTGCTAGATTTTGGAGACAGAAAAGAGACAGTCAGTATTGACAGACTAAAACCTGCTTTTGTCATGAAGGACGTGTCTGTACCGGTCGCGGTGGTGCCTCGACGAGGCAGGCCCCCGCAGGGGGCAATTAATCACTCTCCCCCTCAGTCAACAGAGCCGAAGCAGAAACACACCGCAGGCAAGGCGGGGCCAACGCACAGCAGATTCGGCAGACGGCTGAAGCCCAAGCGGCGCACAGACTGAATGTTGGTGTTGATTATTCAGTAGTGAGTAAGGTGCTATTTAATTTTAGGAATTAGTCTGTTCTTCATCGTTTGGGGGGGGTTATATGGCTGTGTTGTGAGACATGTATATGTTGGACACTGCATATGTGATTTAACCACGATGAAGGAGAGCCAGCCCCCTGTGGTGCGGAGCCACAGAGCCTGGACCCCCTGCGGAGGACAGGGGACAGAAGACTTCCTGACCACTGAGGCTCGGGAAGAGAGAAGGGGGAGTTATGTAAATAAAAGGCTAATGAATGTGAATAAAGAGATTTTGAGAGAGATGTGTGATTTCCCCCGCGAGGGAAATGGTTTGATGTCAGAATGTTTAAATGAGAGAACTTTGGTGTGTTCACCCTCTTTGTTCGCTACTCAAGAATGAGAGCAGACAGTGGAATGATTTCTTGAATAAACTGGAATGAAAGACAATTCGGTTTCGTTATTCAAGTCTCCCCACACTGCTGACTAACTCCATGCCTCCATGTTTTCACTTCATTCAACTCTCCTGAATATAAACAAAGTGAAAGACCCTTGGCTGCACAAATAAAATATAGACGACTGGTTTCAGGCCAAGGAAGAACTAACATTCTAGCGGCTCAGAGAGCACGTTTGCTGTGCACCCTGTAGGCTCCACAATTCAATACAAATTCTAGTATATAAAACAAGCATGCATGGCCTGACCTTTACTTGTAAAGGAAACCCATCCACCTACCCCTCTGGACAAAAATCTCAATACTTTGTTGTAAAAGTCCTCCTCATCTTCTTTTAAGTCTCTCTGTCTCAATCCACGTTACTGCCAGTTTTGCCTTAAAGGCCATTTTTGAGATTTTTTTTAAGTTTAACTATAAAATCTTCCATTTTCAGTCTGTATAAAATAGAAGCACAAACAGAGTCCTCTGCACTGTTGACTTTGTGACTTTATCTTTAGCTAATTTGGTGTTGAGCCTCGGTGTGGAAGAAGAGCAAGTATAAACCCTACGGTGCTCCAGCACACCCCCCCTTGTTGGAGCAGTGGTACTGCACAGCCTCTGACCGTGATTTTTATCTAAAGTTTTATGTCAGATTAGGAAGATTAAATATGTTATACACACGTTAAGTACAATACATGGACTATGGAAAAGGAGGACACACAATAAAAGGTCCGAAAAACATGGCATCTCTGACACACACAGAGCTGTCACCAGGAACGCCCATCTGACACGAGCTCTAACCAGGCTGTGGAGGACTGCCCAGTCCTTTGAGGCTGAGTTTGTTGCTGCTTCACCTGCCTCTCTCCATTGTATTTGAACAGGAAATGTGCAGATTTGGCGATTATATATATAAATATTGTTGAAATGATTGGAATCATTCAGAAATCACATTTTTTTTTGTGTGTACTTTATTGATCCCCAGAGGGAAATTCAGGGCATCCACCTAGATGGATGAAGCAGCCACAGTACGGCGCTATCCCTTCACCATTCACACCTAGGGCCACCTTAGAGTCTCCAATTAACCTAACCTGCATGTTTTTGGCCTGTGGGAGGAAACTGGAGTACCTGGGGTAAACCTACGCAGACATGGGGAGAACATGCAAACTCCACACAGAAGGGTCACTGATGGTCAGGGGAGGGATTGATCCCGTGACCTTCTTACTGTGCTGCCACTGCACCACCGTGCTGCCCAAGACCTACAAGACAAATTAGTGCACAAATAATGATATATCTACAGTGCATCCAGAAAGTCTTCACAGCGCTTCACTTTTTCCACATTTTGTTATGTTACAGCCTTATTCCTATAGGGATTAAATTCATTTTTTCCTCAAAATTCTACACACAACACCCCATAATGACAATGTGACAAAAGTTTTTTTTAAAAATTTTTTTGTAAGGTTATCAAAAATTAAAAAACTAGTAAATCACATGTACATAACTATTCACAGCCTTTGCTCAATACTTTGTTGATGCTCCTTTGGCAGCAATTACAGCCTCAAGTCTTTTTGAATATGATGCCACCAGCTTGGCACACCTATCTTTGGGCAGTTTGGCCCATTCCTCTTTGCAGCACCTCTCAAACTCCAACAGGTTGGATGGAAGCGTTGCTGCACACCCATTTTCAGATTTCTCCAGAGATGTTCAATTGGATTTAAGTCTGGGCTCTGGCTGGACCACTCAGGGACATTCACAGAGTTGTCCTGAAGCCACTCCTTTGATATCTTGGCTGTGTGCTTAGAGTCACTGTTCTACTGAAAGATGAACCGTCGCCCCAGTCTGAGGTCAAGAGCGCTCTGGATCAGGTTTTCATCCAGGATGTCTCTGTACATTGCTGCATTCATCTTTCCCTCTATCCTGACTAGTCTCCCAGTTCCTGCCACTGAAAAACATCCCCACAGCATGATGCTGCCACCACCACTGGTGTGGTTATGAGCGGTGCCTGATTTCCTCCAAACATAATGCCTAGCATTCACCCCAGAGAGTTCAATCTTTGTCTCATCAGACCAGAGAATTTTGTTTCTCATGGTCTGAGAGTCCTTCAGGTGTCTTTTGCCAAACTCCAGGTGGGATGCCACTAGCCTTTTACTAAGGAGTGGCTTCCATCTGGCCAGTCTACCATCCAGGCCTGATTGGTGGATTGCTGCAGAGATGGCTGTCTTTCTGGAAGGTTCTCCTCTCTCCACAGAGGAACACTGGAACTCTGACAGAGTGACCATCAGGTTCTTGGTGACCTCCCTGACTAAGGCCCTTCTGCCCCGATTGCTCAGTTTAGATGGCCGGTCAGCTCTAGGAAGAGTCCTGGTGGTTCTGAACCTCTTGCATTTATGGATGATGGAGGCCACTGTGCTCATTGGGACCTTCAAAGCAGCAGAAATGTTTCTGTACCCTTCCCCAGATTTGTGCCTCGAGACAATCCTGTCTCGGAGGTCTACAGACAATTCCTTTGACTTCATGCTTGGTTTGTGCTCTGACATGCACTGTCAACTGTGAACCTTCTATAGACAGGTGTGTGCCTTTCCAAATCATGTCCAATCAGCTGAATTTATCACAACTGGACTCCAGTTAAGCTGTAGAAACATCTCAGGGATGATCAGTGGAAACAGGATGAACTTGAGCTCAATTTTGAGCTTCATGGCAAAGGCTGTGAATACTGATGTACATGTGATTTCTTAGTTTTTGATTTTTAATAAATTTGCAAAAATCTCAAAAAAAATTTGTCACATTGTCGTTATGGGGTATTGTGTGTAGAATTTGGAGGGAAAAAATGATTTTAATCCCTTTGGGAATAAGGCTGTAAGATAAAATGTGGAAAAAGTGAAGCGCTGTGAAGACTTTCCAGATGCACTGTATATACTTCTTTATTTTTTCATGATAACAGCCCCCATTGCACGTCACTGCAGGCCAGACAGGACAGTCAGGAATAAAATTCTGACTGTCCTCATTTCCTCAGGCTACACACGTCCAGAAAATGTAATTGTGCTGGATTTTTGTATTTAACATTAAAAGCCCTTTTAGCTGCTGAATGAAGATGCTGTAAACCCAAAGATGCATTTTAGTGATTTATTTCATATAAAATAGGACAGAAAGTTAAGATACATTTTGACAGAGAGACAGAAGCGCTTTTGCTTGAGTATCTGAGGGAGACTCTGTTTGTCCACTTAGCCAGCTGTCAGATAACCTCGGGCTTGAGAAGAACCACAAACAAGCCTGTACTGTGTGTGGGAGCGGAGTGGACAGATGAGGCAGAACACGGCCTGTGGATCAGCCTGTGTCCCGGGATACCGGGGATAAAGTGAAATTTTAAAAAATGCAATAATAAATTCTTCCACAATAATGAGAACATGTTTAGGAGCGTCTATGTAATCAGAACCATACTGATACCAGGAGCTGCAGAACCCAGTGGAGGGAGCAGAAACAGGAACCAGCCATCATCTGGGCAGGAGTTTTGTCCCGAAGGAAAACAGTTTTGACCGCTGATGCAGCAGGTTTGTGTGATGAGGAATTTTATTGTGAGTGTTCTGGACTTTTAACGTAACATGGAAATAAGGTGACAGTCCTGGACACTGACTCGTTTATTCACTGTGTCAATCAAATCATCCGAGTCACAGCATCTCAGGGGATTCAAGTACACTGTAAAAAAAGTTGTCTCAACTTAAAAAGTTCATGTTTGGGCTGCCTTAAAATTTTAAGTTGACTGAACTTGAGAAGATAAGTGGGTAAAGACACAGAAAACACAGAAACTCATAAACTCAAGTTCAGTCAACTTAAAATTTTAAGACAGCCCAAACACTAAGCTTTTTAAGTAGAAAAACCTAGTTATTTTTTACAGTGTACTGGCTCAGCCTCTACAGGAGGAGAGAACGTGTTTAAGTACGAGGGAAGACGATTTGCTGCAGAATAATGACTCATTTAAAGATGGCAGAGACGACGTTGTGACCTTCTGGCCAGTAGGTGTCACCCTTACTCCGCCCCCACTAGAATAATGTCTCAACAGACCATTCCAGACTTTCAGTTCTACCAAACACAGCGTGTCAGTGAGGACTCTTCTGTGGTCTGAAGGAAAACTGACCCCAGCCTAGAGATGCTACGCTGATCTGCAGATTCATTCCTGTGTAAATGATTTCAATCAGAAAAAAACTGCATTCCTGCTGTAATAAAAGTAAAATACTGTAGGAACTACAAAAGTTCCTAAATGGAGTTCAGCACATTGTTAAGACAGTTCCTCTGGACTTTTCTGCAATGTCACTGTTGAGCCCAGAGTTCCTAAAATACATCTGAAGTTCAGCAGCAGAAATCCAGAAGAATCTGCCCCCCCCCACACACACACACTAAAAAATAAGCTGTCAAACTCAGCTGTGAGCAGCTGTGTTGGTTCCTCTGACTGGAAGGATGAGCAGGTCCAGGCTGACAGGATGTCATCGTTAACGGTTTCTTCTTCTGCTGTAACCTCAGCCACAGCAGCAGAGAAAATAACCTCCACTAGGAACGACACACATGCTGGAGCTCAGAGGTTTCATGGGGGGTTAGAAGATAATTCTCTTTTCTGTTAATTTTCACTTTGGTTTCTGCTGCTCCCCTCATGTTCACCACGTTTGGTTCTGCTGCTTCAGTCTTTTTTTTTTTAATCTAACTAATGACTTCTGTTCTTCTACATCCTGCTGTGTTCCATCATCAGTTCTACCTCTGTCTTCTCTTCCTAATTAACCCCGTTTGTCTATTAAATTCTGAGTGAGGAGGAGTAGTTTGGGCTTCACTTGGAAAATGATGCCGAGTGTCAGGAAACTTCAGAGATGTCAGATCATGAGAACAAGATGAAGCAGCAGACAGTGGCGACAACAAAGCCTGGCAGATGTTCTCCACAGCTGACTCATCCACACGTCGCTCAGCTGAGTGACTGACAGGAAGAAGCGGACAGGGAGGACCACTGAAGTCATGAAGCCCTTCATGGAGGAGAACCACAGAAGACGCAGGCTGAGGTTGGTCTCTATAACCTCCCCTGACTCATCCCTCCCTGTGATGGGAAACGTGGCGGTCTGACTATTATTAGCTGGTAAACACTGGTATCACCGTGGCGACCGTGATGGCTGCACGCTCTTCTCCTCTGAGCTTCTGATTCTTTTGTTTTATCAGAGATTTGATGCTGTGCCTTCATCCCCATGTGTAAAATAACTCTGTCTACCATGCAGCACCACCACACAATCAGGGCTTCACCACCAGAGGATTCCCCACCCCCCAACAACAAAACCTGCACCTGCTTTCAGTGGTTGGGAGGGAGAGAGAGAGAGAGGTCACAGACAGAGCCACTGAAGTGGGGTGGGGATTCTTTCTAGAGCTTCAGCTGCTGCTGACATGTTCACAGGAACAATTGGACAGAGAAAACGGTCTGGGCCACACTCCAAGTAACACTCTCGGTCCACTTGGGGTCAAGACACACTGTGGGTCTCTCTCTCAGTCACACTCTAAGTCACGCTTTTGGCCACGCTTTGAGTAACGCTCATTTGTTTTCTTCTTTTTTCCCTCTGAATAACGCTCGGAGTCACGCTCCAGGGTACGCTCTTGGCCACACTATGGGCCACACTCCGAGTAACGCTTCAGGTCACGCTCTAAGTCACGCTCTTGGTCATGCTGCAGGTTACACTATGGGCCACACTATGGGTGATGTTCCGGGTAACGCTTCGGGTCACGCTCCGAGTTATATTCCAGGTCACGCTCAGTCACGCTCCGAGTCACGCTCTGGGTCACATTCCAGCACATGCTCTGAGCCACACTCTAAGCCACGCTCTTGGCTACGCTCCGGGTCACACTCCGGGTCACACTCTTGGTCATGCTGCAGGTCACGCTATGGGCCACGCTATGGTTGATGCTCCAGGTCACGCATCAAGTCACGCTCCCATTCACGCTCCTAGTCATGCTTCGGGTCATGCTCCAAGTCATGCTCTGAGTCACGCTCTCGGTCACACTCTAAGTCACACCCTGGGTCATGCTCTAGGTCATGCCATGGGTGACACTCTTGGTCACACTCTAATTTACGCTCTGGCTCATGCTCCAGGTCACGCTCCGTGTCAGACTCCAGGTAACGCTCCGAGTCACGCTCCAGGGCACGCTTTAGGGCACACTCTGGGTCACACTCTTGGCCATGTTGCAGGTCACGCTATGGGCCACACTATGGGTAACACTCCAGGTCATGCTTCAAGTCATGTTCTAAGTCACACTCTGAGTCATGCTCTGGGTCATGCTCTGAGTCATGCTTCAGCTCATGCTCCGAGTCATGCTCTGAGTCACGTTCCAGGTCACGCTCTGAGTCACACTCTGGGTCATACTCTGTGTCACGCTCTGAGTCATGCTTCAGCTCATGCTCCGAGTCATGCTCTGAGTCACACTCTGGGTCATGCTCCGAGTCACGCTCTAAGCCACGTTCTTGGCCACGCTCCATGTCATGCTCCGGGCCAAGCTCTGAGTCACACTCCAGGTCACACTCTTGGCCACACACCGGGTCAAGCTCTGAGTCACACTCCGAGTCATGCTCCAGGGCACGCTTTAGGGCATGCTCCTGGTCACACTCTTGGTCATGCTGCAGGCCACGCTATGGGTGATGCTCCAGGTCACGCTTAAAGTCACGCTCCAAGTCACACTCTCAGTCACGCTCTGGGTCACGCTCTAAGTCATGTTCCGAGTCACGCATCGAGTCACGGTCTGAGTCACACTCCTGGTCATGCTCTGGGTCATGCTCCAAGTCACACTCTGAGTCATGCTCTGGGTCACGCTTCGGGTCATGCGCCGAGTCGTGCTCTGAGTGATGCTCCGGGTCATGCTCCAAGTAGCACTCAGAGTCATGCTCCAGGGCATGCTCTCTCTCTTGGTCATGTTGTAGTTCACACTATGGGTGATGCTCCAGGTCATACTTCAAGTCACACTCCGAGTCACACTCTGGGGAACACTCTAGGTCACACTCTGGGTCACGCTTCTAAGCCATGCTATGGGCCACGCTCTGGGTCACGTTTTGAGTCACGCTCCGGGGCACGGTCTAGGGCATGGTCTGGGTCATGCTCTACATCACTATATGGGCCACGCTCCGGATCACGCTTCGAGTTGTGCTCCGAGTCACGCTCTGGGTCACGTGCCAGGTGATGCTCTAATTTGTGGTCTGAGGCACACTCTAAGTCACACTCTGGGTCACGCTCTGGATCACACTTTGGGCCATGCTCTGAGTCACGCTCCAGGTCACGCTCTAAGTCACGGTCTAAGTCACACTCTTGGTCATTCATGCTCTAGGTCACGGTCCAAGTCACGCTCTAAGTCATGCTCTAGGCCATGCTGTGGTACATGCTCTGGGCCGTGCTCTAAGTAATACTCCGGGTCACACTCTGGGCCATGCTCTGGGTCATGCTAGAGCAATTGTTAGAAATGGAGCTGTCAAACATATTTCAACTTAAAAATTAAAGTCAAACAGAAGCTAAAAACGTGACAATAAACTGTCCTGTCAACATTAGTCACAATTACAAAATAACATTTTTCTTTTCTTTTAAATTAGCACATTTTTTCATAATTTTTAACTTGTTTTCTTGCATTTACACAATTTTTCCTTGTAAATTGATGTCTTTTTTGTATAAATTGACAACTTTTTCTCATAAATTTGTTACTTTTTCTCCTAAAGTTTCTCTTTTTATCCTCTTAAATTTCCTACCTTTGTCTCATAAATTTTCAACTTTTTTCTCATAAATTACAACTTTTCTCTTCTAAAATTGTGACTTTTTTCTTAGAAACTTATGCTTTTCTGATAGCTTTGCAATTTTACTGTAAATTTATGAGGTTTTTCTCAAGTATGGAAGCTCTTCTCCAAAATTTGCTTTTCTCTTTTTATTTGTAACTTTGCAACAAATTTTGTCTTTTTTAAATTGCAATTTGACTCCTTATGAAAAATGAATCCTTACAACCTTTTTCTTATTGAATCCTTTATTTTTTTTCACAGTCATGCCTGACCGTCCTGGTCTTCCTTCAGTTCAGTTGTCCCTCACGTCTGTCTCAGACGTTCTCATCTGCTGCTGCCCCCTGCTGGACAATTCAGGTAAGGACAAAATCATCTTCAACACTGCAGGTTTTTAAACCTTTCATCCACCTTTCAGTAACTTGTTTTATTTTTTCCAGGGAAAAATCTTGCTGTATAATCTTTTCTTGTTGAGAAAATGACAGTAAGTTAGTATTTTACAGAGAAAAACAAGCAGAAGACGCTGGATGTGAATCATGGTCTCAGTCTGCTGATCTGGAGGAAGCAGGAGCTACCGCATTGATCGTATCACTGAAACATGGACATCTAGGGTGTGTCCTGGAAGAATTAGTCCACAGCTGAGTAAATCTGTGGTTCCAGTTCTGATCCAGTGGAGATCTCAGTCTGCAGACCATTGCTTCTAATCATCATGAACTCATCTGAACATTTTCAGCAGGTCGAGCTGCTTCTATCCTCAGAGTGTCCTCAAGAAACTTCTACGTTGTTCATGGTCACTTCATCTTAGAAAACTAATCTAAGATGATAAAAAAGAAGAAAATACTGTTTTACTGAATATGTCCATGTCTCCAGAACTTAATTTTTACTTCAAAAATAAAACTTGTAGAAGAGTAAACAGTAGCAGGCCAGTTATTTTTTAACAAGGGGGGTAGGAGCTCTTCACAAATATAAAAAAGGTTAAAAAAATGTAAATGTGCAAGAATAAAGGTGCAAAAGAATGGGAAAAGATGCTAAATTTAAAAATAAAAAAGTCACAAATGACAATTTATTTACATAGAAGAACAATTTAACCAGCATCCAGATGAATGGTGCAAATTTACAAGAAAAAAGTCAAAAATTTATAAGAAAAACACTGCAAATTTGCAAGAGAAAAAGTTTTTTTAATATGAGAAAAAAGTAGCAAATTTATGAGTAAAAAGGTCAAAAATTTATGAGAAAAAAAGTTGTGAATTTGCAAGAAAAAAAGCTGAAAAGTAAAAGAAAAAAAAGCTTAAAATAATGATGACAAAAGTAAAAATTTATGGGACAAAAAGCTGCAAATATACCAGAAAGAAGTTAAACATTTTTGAGAAAAATGTTAAAAAACATGAAGCAACAAGAAAAAAAGTAGCAAATTTACAAGAGAAAAATCACACATTTGTGGGAAAAAAGCTGAACATTTGCAAGAAAAAATGGAAAATTTACAGCGACAAAAAAAAAAAAAAAATCCCAAATTTACTAGAGAAAAGTCACAGATTTAAAAAAAAAGTTTCAGATTTTTTTCATTATTAATATTTGTGGTAAGAATTGGTGGTTCAAAGTGCTTTTGTTCAGTTGTGTAAGATGAAGGGAAGAGGCCTGATCTTGGGGCTGGAGGTGCCTGAGGCAGGAGGACGCGGAGGCTGGCACCTGCTCAGACGCGGCAGCCGTCACTCACTTTCATTCCCTTAAACCATCAGCTGGCCAGCTGACACGCTTCGTTTCTCTGTAGCACCAGCAAGTCTTCACCGTTTAAAGTCTTAGGAAGGCAACATCACGTGAAAGCAAGACCAGCCTGCGTGGACACTCTTTTCATTTGTTGTATTCATAACTGCTCTGCATGGAGATGGATTTTATTACCAATAGGAGGTTTGATGTTTTTGAACGAGGGGGATGGGGGTGTTCCCAAATTTATCAAGCGCTACAAATATAAACTAGGCACAAATGTACAAGAATAAAGGTGCAAAAATATGTTAAAAGATGCCAATTCAAAAAATGTAAAGTCACAAATATGAATGAATGAATTAATGCATAAAAAAGTATCAGTTTGGCAAAAAGTCACAAATTTATGAGAACAAGTTGCAATTTTACTAGAAAAACTTGCAAATTCATGAGAAAAAACTTTTTGAGAAAAAAGTTGAAATTGTTATGATCTGAGCATGGTTCACGCTTTATGTTCATTTTAGTCTTTATTATTATTATTATTATTATTATTATTATTATTATTATTATTATTATTATTATTATGTGTCCTTTGTGCTCCCCAGTCGTTAGTCACTGCATGTAGTCCCATGCATATCCCCTGCTATTGTTTTGTGGTTGTCTTTTGCAGTTTAGTTATTATTATTATTATTATTATTATTATTATTATTATTTGCATTATTTACATTATATGAAGAGTTCTTTTGCAAAAACAGATCAGTCCAGTTGTGTTCAGAATGAGAAAAACCACTGTTCCATCTGTAGGTTTATAGGTGTTAGTATTTCCAAATCAGCTTCTAAGACTTGATCACTTGAAATATGAGTTTCTCAGACATAATAAAACAAAAAATCAAACATTAACTCATTGTTACTTTTAGACAATTTATTAGTACGTTTTTTTGTTTGTTTGTTTTTTTTTTTTTTTGGAAAAACAGACAAGCCCCAAAAGCCATGCTAGTTTGTCTGGAACATACATGAATGTCTATAAGCATCAATATAATATGACTGACACACTGATTTAGGCATATCCAGTCAGTAAAATGGTATAATATAGCTATAATAAAGCTATAATTCAAGATTCAAAGATTTTATTGTCAATACTACTATACGTACAAGACATACAGGAGAACTGAAATGGCGTCTCTCTCTCTCTTCATTGGTGTGCACAGTATAAAAAGAACAGGAATAAGGCTGGAAAAAAAGAAACTCCTTCCCCATATAGTGGACTACATAGTGAATGCACAGCCAACAGAGCAGTGAGACAAGAGCTTCACATCACAACATAAACTACCTGAAGGTATTTATACAGACGTAGACAAAATTGTTGGTACCCCTCTGTTAATGAAAGAAAAACCCACAGTGGTCACAGAAATAACTTGAATCTGACAAAAGTGGTAATAAATAAAAATTCTATGAAGATTGACCAGTGAAAATCAGACAATGCTTTTGAATTGTGGTTCAACAGAATTATTTTAAAAAATAAACTCATGAAACAGGCCTGGACAAAAATGATGGTACCCCTAGAAAAGATTGAAAATAATGTGACCATAGGGACATGTTCAACCAAGATGTGTCCTCTAATTAACATCACAGGTGTCTACAAACTTGTAATCAGTCAGTCGGCCTATTTAAAGGGTGACAAGTAGTCACTGTGCTGTTTGTTGACATGGTGTGTACCACACTAAACATGGACCAGAGGAAGCAAAGGAGAGAGTTGTCTCAGGAGATTAGAAAGAAAATTATAGACAAGCATGTTAAAGGTAAAGGCTATAAGACCATCTCCAAGCAGCTTGATGTTCCTGTGACTACAGTTGCACATATTATTCAGAAATTTAAGATCCACGGGACTGTAGCCAGCCTCCCTGGATGTGGCCGCAGGAGGAGACGGATAATATGAATGGTAACAAAAGAGCGCAGAACAACCACTAAACACATTCATGGTGAACTCCAAGGTCAAGGTACATCAGTGTCAGATCGCACCATCCGTCATTGTTTGAGCCAAAGTGGACTTCATGGGAGACGACCAAGGAGGACACCACTGTTGAAAACAAATCATAAAAAAGCCAGAGTGGAATTTGCCAAACTGCATGTTTTCAAGCCACAAAGCTTCTGGGAGAATGTCTTATGGACAGACGAGACAAAACTGGAACTTTCTGGCGAGGCACATCAGCTCTATGTTCACAGACGCAAAAATGAAGCATACCAAGAAAAGAACACTGTCCCTACTGTGAAACAAGGAGGAGGTTCTGTTATGTTCTGGGGCTGCTTTGCTGCATCTGGCACAGGGTGTCTTGAATCTGTGCAGGGTACAATGAAATCTCAAGACTATCAAGGTATTCTACAGAGAAGTGTGCTGCCCAGTGTCAGACAGCTTGGTCTCAGTCGCAGGTCATGGGTCTTGCAACAGGATAATGACCCAAAACACACAGCTAAAAACACCCAAGAATGGCTAAGAGCCAAACATTGGACTATTCTAAAGTGGCCTTCTATGAGCCCTGATCTAAATCCTATTGAACATCTGTGGAAGGAGCTGAAACATGCCGTCTGGAGAAGGCACCCTTCAAACCTGAGACAACTGGAGCAGTTTGCTCATGAGGAGTGGGCCAGAATACCTGCTGAGAGGTGCAGAAGTCTCATTGACAGTTACAGAAATGGTTTGATTGCAGTGATTGCCTCAAAAGGTTGTGCAACAAAATATTAAGTTAAGGGTACCATCATTTTTGTCCAGGCCTGTTTCATGAGTTTGTTTTTTAAAATAATTCTGTTGAACCACAATTCAAAAGCATTGTCTGATCTTCATTGGTTAATTTTCATATAATTTTTATTTATTACCACTTTTGTCAGATTCAAGTTATTTCTGTGACCATTGTGGGTTTTTCTTTCATTAACAGAGGGGTACCAACAATTTTGTCCACAGCTGTAGTTAATAATTCAGCAAAAATGATTCGATTTAATACATACAGTATTTACTGCAAATTACATGCAGGTATTAATTTTTTTTTACCACCGTTAGTCTGTTACATTTTATTGTCTCACACGATGACATCAACTGTGCCGTGAGAACCAGCCCAGTAGCGTTCAAAAGCAGTTAATTTTATTGTTATATTGAGTTTACTGTATAGTCCACTATATCTAAATTCACTATATAGCGAGTAGGGAGGGAGGTGTCAGGAACCGAGCCGGCTTGGTTTCCCCCGGCTCGGTCCTGGCCTCTCTGTGGGTACGTGCCACGTTGTTTGTATGTTAGTATGTATTTCTGTGTGCTCTGCCGTACCCATAGCCACTGCTGTCTGGCCGGCAGCGGTGAGGCAGCCTCTTGGACTCACGTTGGAGTGAGCACTGTCTAACTGTCTGCTGGTCGGACCACGGCCCCTCTCTATTACCGCCAGCTGTTCCCACTCCCGTGTGCCATCTCCCCACTCCTGGCCCTGGTGTGCTCAATTTGTGGATCCAGCAATGCATGTACTTAAGGAGCCTTTTTCCAGTCATGCATTGCTGGGTCATTGTGCTTCATGTGGTCGTCTTTCACCATTTGAAGCCAAGATCAGCTGAGGATTGTGTTCCCTCAGAGCCTTATTTGGACTTCTCGGACTGCCCCGACACCGTGAGTAAAAACTGCTACGCTTTGGCTGTCACCCGGTTTTATTCCTCCCATGTCTGTTGGGCGTCCTGGAGGACTCTTTATTACTCTGAGGGCTAATGTCTGTTTGGACTGCTGGTCTGTGCCTGTGTCTTATTAGATGTGTGTGGTGTTTCCTGCGGCTAAATCCCCGTCCTTTTTCCTCTCCTCCGTGCGCTGTGGAAAAGCGCATGAGGAGTTCATGACAGGAGTGAACATTCCGAACACAGCCAGGAAAATCAGTCAGAGCGAGCAGACCGGGAAGGCAGCCAAGATGAGTCACATGACCCAAATACCAAGCACCGATTTGCCCTGTGGAGTTATCTGCTTTTGTAAAAAAAACAACAAAAAAAACCCCACTCCCGGTGTTTATCTGCTTTTGTAAAAAAACGTGAATTTGTAGGACATATCGGCTTTTGAGACAAAACGATTTAAACTTCTTTAAGCAGGTAATGTTAACACTTGTTTGACGTAAAGAGGGAAATTTTCATGGAAGTGGCGTTTATCGGTTTTTGCAAACAGACTCTTCAGATGTCTTCTGTGTTTGCCTGGTCTGCTGTGTCATTAGTCTTGCCCTGGGTGTCTTTCATCATGTTACGTCATCCCCCGTTATCTGTATCGTCATTATTGCCCTCGTGAGTAACTGTTCAGCCCTGATTGTCTCCCAGCTATCCCATGTTCCCCTCATTACTTTGCTCCCTATATATGTATGTTGCTTTTTGTTTTCGGTTGATTGTTGCGTCATTGTCATTCCTCCAGTTAGGCTGCATGTCCACTAAATGTATTTTTTGTCACCTGACTGCACTGAACATCTTTTTTTTCTTGTGCACTGCACTCTGTTAAAAAAAAGTCTGTGCCCTGTATCCCAGCAACAGCTTGTCACTCACAGCTCAGCACTTCTGCTTTTGCTATGGACAGACTTTCTACTTAACTTTTAATAGCAGTCTCTAAATAATAATGGACAAGAAACAGATTCTAGCATTGGTAGCAGCTCTGGATGCAAAATATGATGACATGGAAAACAGGAGTCTGAGTACAGACTGTATCAGTGTCTCATGTCCCGCCCTTCCTTATTCTGATTGGCTGCTTAGAAAGGTCTGACATTGACGAGCTCAGCTGCAGTCTGAAAAGCTGAAATTTTTTCAGGTCTGAACGCTCTGAGCGCCACGACAAAAAGCGGCCACTGCCGAGAGCGTTTCAGTGTCGAGGGCGCTCAGCACTGTAGATGCTGGACTACATAAAAATGAATAGAAAATAGTCACCCACAGCGGAAAAAAGGCTTTTGGTGGACACGCAGTCTTATGCTCCCCATATGTTCCAAATATTTCTCTGAGTATTGTTACCTGCTACCCTGAGTTTATTCTAGCCTTTGTGCTGTGTTTTGGTTTCTTTGTGTTTGTGTAACAAATATCATCTTTTGCACCAAAATCCTGCCTGTACTCTTGGGTCCTGCTTAAACCTCATCTGCCTGTCAAAGCAGATATTATGACAGAATGACCCAACCAAACAAGGACTCACCAGGCAGGCCGGCAACCGGTGGTCCAGGCGCAGGTCAGCGGTGGGCAGTTCGAACATTCCCATCCCTCGTCTTGAACGCTCGCACCTCCACCAGGCCGGAGAAGAGTTCACCACCTGCGCCACAGCCTGTGCCAACGAGGAAGTGTCCCCTGGCTCCAGCATCTTGGCTATCCACACCTCCTTGCTCCACTTCAGCCCTGCGGAGCTCAGCTACATCGGCTCCCACAGCAGCTGCAACGCCGGTCTCCATGTCTGCTGCCCCATCAGCTGTCAAAGCCTCCACTCCTGGTTCATCTCCATCAGCAACAACAGAGCAGTGGAACAGGAAAGTACATACTCTTTTCTCTTTACCACCAAATGAGATGTCTGGCCTTGTTTTGGGTGAGGGGTCTAAGCGGCAGCCCCCTTCTGCTTCTGAGCCCCCACAACCTGCTTCTGCTGTCACCCCTGTGTGTATGCTGTCACCCACCTTGGTCTCTCTTTTTCTGCTCGACGCCATCCCCAAACTGCCCATTGAAGCTTCAGTTCTCCCCAAGGTGCATGCTCCAGCTTCAGTTTCCCCTCAGGTTCATCCAGCAGTCCCCAAGGTGCACGCTGCTGGTCCAGCAATCCCTGTGGCACACCAGCCTCTGGAACAAATAGTGGAGGCACACTGTCTGACATAGCCCGCGCTTTTTTGTCATCTTGGGTCGCGTGTTTCAGTTCCCCGTCGGACATCACCTCCGATAGAAGTCCCCAGTTTGTTTCGGAACTCTGGTCCATCATGGCTGAGAGCTTGGGGGTCAAAGTTCACCGTACCACCACATACAATCCACAGGCTAATGGTTTGTGTGAAAGGCTCCACAGGCCACTTAAAGCCACATTTAGAGCCTCGTTGATCAACGCAAATTGGGTCGACCGTCTCCCTTGGGTCCTGCTTGGGTTACGCTCCGCGCCCAAGGAGGATCTTGCCACTTCCCCAGCTGAGCTCAGTTTTGGTCAACCATTGTGGGTCCCGGGTGAATTTTTGCAGGAAAGTCTCACGCCCGGCACCAACTCATCTGCACAGTTTTTTCCTAGGGTTGAGTCAGTTAGCATTCCAGGACCGGTGCACCATTGTTTCCCCTGTACTTTTATTCCTAAGCATTTGGAGCATGCCAAGTTTGTTTTCATCAGACACGATGTCCAAAAGACTCCGCTGTGCCCACTTTACGATGGCCCTTTCAGGGTTTTGGAAACAGGTGAAAAACATTTTGTGTTGGATTTTGGGGGGCGCAGGGAAACCATCTGCATAGATACAGTAGGTTCAAGCCTGCTCACGTGCTGGCAGACGAGCAGGTGGTGCTGGCCCAGACTCCCCGGCATGGACACCTGCCTGCTGTGGGTTCGCAGGTTGGTCCTTCCCATACAGAAGACTTTTGCAAAGACCGGAGACTGAGTTGTTTTCCTCTCCGCCTCGGCCTGGAGACCCCGAGGCTGGCCCGGCTGCTCCATGATACAGCCGTTATGGATGACTGCTCAAGCCCAGGGTGTTGGACTGATAATGCCCCTTCTGGGTGTTTGGGGGAGGCTGTGTGGCGGACAACTAGGAGGCTGCACTCACACCCAGTGACTTGGGGAGAAGGGAGGAAAGATGGGGGAATATACACGTATGCGCCCTGGCGCCAAATGTCATTCTTGTTATTACTGGTGTTGAGTAAAGTTCTGAACTGGCAGCTCTCGTGTCTCGTCCCTTCATTCCTCCACAACAGAAATTTAATGATAAAAACTTTTGAATTTTGCAAAAAGTCACAAATTTATGAGAAAAATGTTGGAAATTAAGAGAAAAAAAGTTGCAAAATTATGGGAAAAACATTGCAAATTTCTATGATTTTTTTCAGCATTTCTTAGAATTGCTTCATTGGTGCTAATCAGTCCAATAATATGAAGGTTTATGATGATATTGGGGTGAAAATTCTCTTTTTTTCCAGGATGGGGGATTGTCCCTATGAATGGGGATGGGAGGTGGCAGGTTGGTTTGGGTCATTTTGCTAAAAGGAGGATAGTACCCCTCCTCCTCTGTTTTTAATTGTTAAGGGTGTCGTGTAAACTTACGTAGTTTCCATGGATTTATGAAGCTGTCCTCCAGGGTCAGAACAGAATTGGGGGTTATCTCAGAAGAAGGTCAAACAACATTCTGTTTTAATATTTGGTGACCTCTAATAGTGGTGTTAATAAGTCCAGCGGAGAAAATGAGTATTGAACAGGTCAACATTTTTCTCATTCAACATATTTCTGATGGAGCCATTGACCTGAGATTTTCACCAGATCTCAGTAACAACCCAAGTAATCCATACATACCAAGAAATCAAGGCAACTGTGTTCACAAAACAAGTTATATTTAATGAAGTGGAATGACACAGGGAATAAGTGCTGAACACATGTGGTGAAATTCTTTTAATATTTAGTAGAAAAGCTTTGTTGGTAATAACAGCTTCCAGATGCCTCCTGTATGGACAAACTAGGTGCAGGCATTGCTCAGGAGTGACTTTATCCCATTCTTCCACACAAACTGTCTTCAAATCTTGAAGGTTCCGTGGGTGTCTTCTGTGAACTCTGATCTTCATTTCGTTCCATAGATCTTCAATTGGTTTCAGGTCAGGTGACTGACTGGGCCATTCTAGCAGCTTTATTTTCCTTCTCTGGAGCCAGTTGAGAGTTTCCTTGGCTGTGTGTTTAGGATCATCGTCTTGCTGAAATGTCCACCCTCGTTTCCCCTTCAGCATCTTGGCAGATGGCAGCAGTACCTTTTCAAGGATGTCTCTGTACATTTGTCCATTCATCTTTCCTTCAATTATATGAAGTCTGCCTGTGCCATGTGCTGAAAAACACCCCCACACCATGGTGGGATGTGCATTGCTATTTCTCCTCCAAACACGCTGCATGTTGTGGCATCCAAAAAGTTCAATTTTGATCTCATCTAACCAGATTATATTAAAGATTCAAGACTCAAAGATTTTACCCGGAGGCTTCAGTACCTTTTCCCCGAGGGCAGGGGGCTGAAGAGGGAGTGTAGGGGGTGGGAAGTGTTGTCCGTGATGCTGGTGGCTCTGTGGGTGCGGTGGTAAGGTTTGTTTCTCACAGTATTTTACTGGCTTGCCCAAATGTTGTGCAGCAAACATTAAATGAGCTTCATCATGCTTTTTCTTCAGCAATGGAGTCTTGTGAGGTGAGCGGGCATAGAGTCCATGTCGGTTGGGTGCATTACTTATTGTTTTCTTTGAAACAGCAGTACCTGCTAACTGCAGGTCTTTCTGGAGCTCTCCACCAGTGGTCTTTGGCCCTTGGATAACTCTTCTGATAATTCTTTTGACTCCTCTGTCAGAAATCTTGCAAGTTTCTCCTGGTCATGGCCGGTTTATGGCAAAATGATGTTCTTTTCACTTCTGAATGATGGCTCCAACATTGCTCACTGGAACATTCAGCAGTTTTGAAATGCACCTGTTAACCAATGCCATCATTATGTTTTGCAACAATAAGGTTGTGAAGGTCTAGGGAAAGCTCTTTGCTTCTACCCATAGTGAGTTCTTTGTGGTGTGACAATCCAATATTCACAGGCCTTTTAAAAGGCTATCAGTCAGGACTTAACCAGCTGAAATTAATTTGTACTTATGGCTGGAGGGGATGGCTCCCTAAATTCTGATGGATTCAGCTGGTTTCTTGGTTGTCTATGCTTTTTTGCACCACTTTTTCTTCATGTGTTCAATACTTATTTCTTGTGTCATTCCACTTTATTAAATCTAACTTGTTTTGTGAACACAGTTGCCTTGATTTCTTTGTATGTATGGATTACTTGGGTTGTTCCTGATATCTGGTGAAAATCTCAGGTCAATGGCTCCATCAGAAATATATTTAAAGAGAAAAATGTTGACGTGTTCAATACTTATTTTCCCCGCTGTACATAAAGTGACATGGTGCAGAGTTACAGCTGTCAAACAGCAACCTGGTCTCAGTAAAAAACCTCTCTAATAAACGTTTTCCACCCTTCTAAAATTGTACATTTTCACATTTAATCAAAAAAAAAATAACATGCCTCAGCACGTATTTACAAACCAAGTCCCTGAGTCCATGCCTTAACTCACCGCACATGCGCAGAACAACGCCTCTTTTACTTTGGTTTCCCAATGCGTATTTGGTTGGTGGGAGGGTGGCGGACAGTTAATTACACAGACGTTCAAGCAGTGGCATAAAAACATGTGAGTTTGAGTCCCATTCTCATCTATGAGTGACTTTTTCTTTTTTTCTTTGTTTTTCACTCCACTAAATGAAAGTTTCGATTTACGCATTACCCCCTGTGAGGTTAGGGTTCGGGATTAAGATGTGGGCTAGTTGCTCGATGGTGAAAGACCGTAAAAGTGACTGGAACACAAACTGGCAGATGTTAGACACCTTTTTTAAAGCTATAAACATCATGTATGCCTGTGGAAAATTTTTGGATAGATTCGGATAGATTAAAAGTAGAGATTAAAAAAGAAACAGAATAATATAACAAAGGGGGAAAGAAAATCCAACAAGGTCAAATTAGACAATAACTCCTCTGATTATACAGTTCAACATAAGTTATCTGAAATGGGTGATGGCTGAAGCCGCAGCTTATATTGCCCACCCATATTCCATCCAAGAATTCCAAAGAAAAACAAAACAAAACAAATCCTAGAAAATAGAAAATCCTTTCTACGTGTCTGTGTATGATTTCACTGAGTGACAAAATGTGAAATTTGATGTTTTTTTGGTGAGACTGGGCTGCAAACAGAGCCTCACTCACCCTAACATTAACCTCAACTGTTTTTACTCTTCAGCCGTTTCAGTGCCATTTAAGGAGGCCTACAAAATGAAGGCAAAGTACGGGATTAAAAAACTCACCTTTGGGCCTCAGAAAAGCTAGAAACCACCCTGCAGATAATAACTGGGATGAACTCTCCTATTTTTCCCTGACACCCACCCAGCTTCAGCTCCTGCTCAGGTGGATTCTGCATTTTATTCTCAGCCTTTCCGCCTCGGGGCAGAGAGCCTCATTACAGAGCCATCTTACCTCCCCGGGCTCCTCAGCCCACCGCGGCCTCTCGGCTCCCTCCGCCATTAGTCCTGCTGGTCACATCAGTGACGGTGCCAAACTGTCACAGCACACAAACTGAAACGTCAGGATTTCACAGCCGCCGCCTGTCTCTCACATATAATATTCATGGACCAATCTTCAGCTCAGCCGTGGTCTCAGATGTATGGCAGGAAGTTACAGTCCTGCAGCCGAAGACATGGAGCTAAAACTCAAATATGCAAAAGATTCAGAATTAAAAGTCAAACGTCTGTCAGTGAGACAAACTAAATGAACTGTGAGTGTTTGAACAGGAATGTGACAGTCCCGTCTGAGTTCTCTGATTATTTACCTCTGGGCTCGTTTCAACTTCCTGAGGCTCTGTCAAGGATGTCCATGTGGGCCCCACCACCGGTTAAACTGGGCTGTCATATGTTAGTCTTCATACTGTAAACTTGTTCCTTCCCAGAAGGAAATCCAGGGCATCCACCTGGATGGATGAGGCAGCCACAGTGCGGCGCCAAGTCCTTCACCAGTCACACACACATTCACACCTAGGGCCACCTTAGAGTCTCCAGTTCACCTAACCTGGATGCTAATGGACTGTGGGAGGAAACCGGATTACCCGGGGTAAACCCACGCAGACACGGGGAGAACATGCAGACTCCACACAGAAGGCTCACTGATGGTCAGGGCTGGGATCGATCCCGTGACCTTCTTACTGTGCTGCCACAGTGCTAACCGCTACACCGCCGAGCTGCCCACGCTTACAACTTTTTCTCATAAATTTGTGATTTTTTTCCTTAAGAATATGTTACTTTTCCTCATAAATTTGTGGCTTTTCTCTCATAAATTTTAAAATTTAGGCATATTTGCTACTTTTTTGTTTTTTTCCAACTTTTTCTAAATTTTTGCTCTTAAATTTGTGACTTTTTTCCAGTAAAATTGCTTTTTTTCTAATAAATTTTGTCATAAATTTGCTATTTTTAATAAACTTGCAACTTTTTTTTATAAATTTGTGAATATTTTCTCATGAATTACTTTTTGTCATGAATTTTCACACCTTTTCATCATGCCATAAATTGTTTTTTTCTTGTAAATTTTCACATTCTTTCTCATAAATGACTTTTTTCTCATACATTTTCTTCTCAAATTTGTGATGTTTTAAATAAATTTGTGACATGTAAAATTGTGACTTTTTTCTCATGAATTTTCACATTTTTACTCACAAATTTTCTCTCATGAATTTTCAGTTTTTCATAAATGACTTTTTTCTCATACATTTTCTCACTTTTTCATTAATTTGGGACTTTTCTGTAAATTTGTCTTAGCGCTGACCTCTGACTGGCATGAATAAATAGACTCTTTATCCAGGCTAAGCTCCAGCGCAAACAAGGTTAATTCCTCCAAAGGGAAGAATAAATGCAGCCGGGTGTACGAACACAACGTGAGTCAGCTACGAGACTTCAACAAGATGTGAACCAGCAGGATATTCTGCAATGTTGCCGCACCAGGAAACAGACAGTCACAGCATGTTTAGAAAACTAATAATTAAGTAACACAAGACAGCCGGGAACTAATCAAAGAATAAACAATGACATAAGAGACAGAAACAGACAACAGGAACTATGTCTAGGAGGGGAGAAACCAAAGGAACCTTTCACAAAAAGAGATGGCCTCGGAACTAAGGATATATAAGGAGTACTTTCAAAATAAGAACGGATATATTGTGGCGGAAGAAAGCAGACGAGGCAATGAGCTAGACAACACACAAACTTTATTTTCTCCTCCAACATCAAGTACAGTCAAACTCTCCCTGGATCTGTGAGCACCTTCTTTTTATAACCTTTAATTCTGTGCCCTGAGACCCAGGAAGCCCAACAACAATACATTTAGTGGAACAAAGACATGCGTGGCACATTAATACCACGTAACGCCAGACCCACTTCTCACACCTTCTCTTCCTTCACTGGCTCTGGCACCTCCTGAACTCCCCAGGGGGCAAATAGTACTTTCTGTCCCATCTGAGACCCCCCGGTACCACTTCCTCCTTCAGTCCATTGTTCCCTCTTCCCCCTGGCTCCCAACTCTGGGTGGAGAATTCCCCCCACAGTGCCACCACACAGCTCCCCCCCCCCCCCCAAACACCCAGAAAGTACTGACTGGCATTCTGTAAGCTTTTTTGGACGAAGGTGTGGGGAAAACAATGGTGGGCTGGGTCTGGCACATTAAAAGCCTCCGTACTGAGCAAAAATTGCACGGGCGGATCGGCCTCGGGTTTTCCGCTAAAAACTCTCTGGGGATCTGCAGCAGCTGGGAAAAAACGAGTTCTGCCAGGGAGGCTGCCAGATCCTCCTTAGGTGTGGAGCGCGACCCTAAAAGAACCTAGGGAAGGCGGTCGACCCACTTTGCATCTGTGAACAAAGCTCTGAGCACTGTCTTATATATCTACATATTTATTCCATCTAGCTACAATGCTCCGCACTGTGTGTTTATATACCTACATATTATTCCATCTAGCTACAGCGCTCCGCACTGTGTTTATATATTTACATATTTATTCCATCTAGCTACAATGCTCCGCACTGTGTTTATATACTCATATATTTATTCCATTCAGCTACAATGCTCCGCACTGTGTGTCTATATATATATATATATATATATATATATATATACGTATATATATATATATATATTTATATTAATATGTACATATGTATACTAGCTGCTCTTGTTTTTTCTTGCCTTCTGATTGTTGCTCTGAGTGTTGCTATCCCTGTGCTGTTGCAATCCTGGAATTTCCCCATTGTGGGACTAATAAAGGCTTATCTTATCTTATCTTATCTTATCTTATCTTATCTTAAGCAACCTATGGAAATGCTCACATAACCCATTAGCCTGGTGGTTGTACGTGGTAGTGCGGTGAATTTTGACCCACAGGCTCTGGGCCATTGTGGACCAGAGTTCCGAAACGAATTGTGGATCCCTGTCGGAAGTGATGTCTGACGGGGATCCGAACCGCACAACCCAAGCCGACAAAAAAGCGCAAGCCACTTCTGCAGACGTGGTGGAATCCAGCAGGGCCACTTGAGGCCAGCTTTGGAATGACTCAGGGGGGACTCTGGTGTGCTTGTGGACTTTGGCCCACTGGCATGTGACGCACGCTGCAGCCCACTCTTTCACATCCTTCCGCAAGCGTGGCAAGACAAATTTCATCCCCACCATTTTAACCGAAGCTCATACGCCTAGATGCGAAAGGGAGTGGACTGACACAATAATGCGGCAGTGCCAAGAGCTTGGAACCACTGGGTGTGGGCTACCGGTGGAGATGTCGCAGAGCAAGGGAGGGCACCCTTCTCGCACCAACCTACTCTCCAGCTTTAACCCAGTAGGAGCAGTTTGGAGCGTACAAATGTCCACGTCCCCGGCTTGCTTCACGGCCATAGCAGGGAAATCAATTCCCAGGTAGACTGGGGAGACTAACGCGTGTGACAGGCAATCGGCCACGACGTTGAGCTTACCGGCAACGTTCTGAATATCAGTCGTAAACTCCGAGATCGTGGCAAATGCCGTTGCTGCTGGGCCAACCACGGTTCCAAGACCTTGGGCATTGTGTATTTCAGCAGCTTATGGTCAACAAACGCTGTGAACTCATGGCCCTCTGGCCAAAACTGGAAATGGCATGTCGCCAGTTGGAGAGGAAACAATTCTCTGTTGAACGTGCTGTATTTGCATTCCTTGTCACACAAAGTTCAACTGAAAAACGCAAGCAGCTGCCACGAACTGGAGATGTACTGCTCCACCACTGCCCCTATGGCAATGTCAGATGTATCCGTGGTGAGCGCTATCCGTGCCGATGGGTCCGGGTGGGCTAGCAAAGCGGCATCTGCAAGCACTGTTTTGGCATCTGTGAAAGCCTGGACTCACTTGGCAGTCCAGTCGATGTTTTCCACGGGCTTCTTTCTTTTAAGCACGGCATACAATGGCTGCATCAGCTGGGCTGCCCGGGGAAGGAAATAGTTATAAAAATTGACCATTCCCAAAAACTCCTCTAGGGCCCTCATGGTCTGCGGACACGGAAAGTCTGACACGGCGTCACCTTATCCTGTAGCGGTATCGCGCCTCCCGGTGAAATGTGGTAGCCCAAAAAATTGATCACTGGCACACCGAACTGGCACTTCGCCAGGTTCACTATAAGCCCGTGTTCTTCCAACCTCTGGAAAGCCATCCTGAGATGGGTGATGTGCTCCTCCTACGACGCGCTAACCTCCAGAATGTCATCTAAGTAGACAAAAATGAAGGACAAGTCACGGCGCACTGCATCCATCATTCTCTGGAAGGTCTGTGCCGTGCCTTTTAATCTGAATGGCATGTGTAAAAACTCAAAAAGGCCGAAAGGAGTTATTACCGCTGTTTTAGGAACATCTTCCGCGCACACTGGGACCTGGTGGTAACCACGGACCAAATCCACTTTCAAAAAAACACACGTCTTGGCCAGGTGGACGGAAAAATCCTGGATGTGCGGGATGGGATACCGATTGTTTTCCGTGGCGTTGTTCAAGCACCGGAAGTCACTGCACGGTTGCCACGGCCAGTTGGCCTTAGGCACCATGTGTAGCGGGGATGCCCACGGGCTGTTGAAGTGCCTGACGATGCCCAACTGCCCTAAGTTGTCAAACTCCTTGTGTGCACTGGAAAGTTTAGCTGCGTCCAGGTGCCGAGGTCACGCGAACACTGGCAGGTCTTTAGTAGTTATGAAATGTTCAACTCTGTGTTTCGTTACCGTAGCCGAAAAAGTTGGAATCATGAGTGCTTGGAACTGTGCAAGTAATTGCTTGTACTATACCCCTGGGAGCTATAACATTAGCCAGTGTTGTTGATCCGTCTTCCCGAGCTGTGCAGGGTAGTGAAGTGAGACAGCATCCACTAATTGTCTATTGACAACATCAACTAACAACCCATAAGCACATAAAAAATTGCTCCTAAAATGGGGGCAGAACATGCAGCTACAACAAAGTCCCACTGATAATTGCGTCCATGCAAGCATACTGTCAACGTCTGTTCTCCAAACATCCTGATGGTGGATCCGTTGGTGACCGTGAGCTCGGGACCGCTGCCTCCTGCTGACCTGTCTGCTCTGAACGGCAAGATGAGGCTCTTCTGGGAGCCGGAGTCCACCAAAAACAGTCTCCCTAAACATTTGCTGCTGTGATATAAAGCAGCTTGTTCCTGTCGCCAGTGATTGCAGCTGCTACTGTCTGCTAGCCGCGCCGTCCTCCAGGCTTTTTGAATTGGCACGGCGCCAGACAGCGTTGGGCATCTGAACCGAAACAGCGATGATAGGAACAGATCGCCCCGTTCCTGCATCCTTTGGCATTTGTACCAGCTACCACCAATGGCTCCTTGATCTCGCTGGAGTCCCTCATGGATGCCGGTGCCGCTGCATGCACGCTGAGAGCTCTGGTTGCTAAAATGATGCGGTCCGCTTCCTGCACCAGGGTGTGGTAGTCATTGGTAACCAGCAGTGGCGAGTTGGCCAGGATCGCCTGGTAGCAGGTAGGTTCCTGAGGAATAAGTGGGCGAACAGGAAAGATTCGTCGTTCTTCCCCCTTAGCGCCAACATGCTCTCCATGAGCTCCACGGCTGATCTGTCACCTAACTCTGAATGTGTTAGCAGTCTTTCTGCCCTCTCACTGTCAGACAGGGTATAGCGTTGGAGTAGCATCCGCTTGAGCGCTTCATATTTCCCCTGGGCCAGCGGCTCCTGCAGCAGGCTCATCACCTGTTGCGTGGTGCGTGCATCCAGCACAGCGACCACATAGTAATATTTTGTGTCGTCCGTTGTTATCCTGCAGAGTGCAAACTGGGCTTCTATGTGCAGGAGCCACGCAGTCAGGTTATGAAGCCAGAAGTCCGGGAGCTTGACTGAGACAGCGCACGTGGCGCTGGTACTCTCCCTCCAGGGAGTCTCCGGGGCAGTGCTCGGCTCGTTCTCCATGGCACGTCTTAGGGTCACCAATGTGGAGGAAGAAAGCAGACGAGGCAACGAGCTGAACAACACACAAACTTTATTTTCTCCTCCAACATCAAGTGCAGTCAAACTTTCCCTGGGTCTGTGAGCACCTTCTTTTCATAACACAACTTGAAAAACACACTCACTTCTGCAGCTCCTCCTCATCCACCACCCTTCAACTTTGCCCCTGTCTCCTCCCTTAGAGAACCTTTTTCCGCGATTAAACAAAATGTTGGTAAAAGTCAAATCCAACCTCAAGTCCCTAAAATTAATAAATTGGCCTCTGTTCCTCCCCAAAATTTAAAAATTAAATGTGGTCTATTAAATATTAGGTCTCTAACTTCTAAATTTCTTCTGGTCCATGATCTATTAATCAGTCATCAGATCGATCTACTGTCCCTCACAGAGACCTGGCTTGGGCAAGATGATTATGTTGGTCTGAATGAATCAACTCCCTCTGGGTATTTAAACTGTCATAACCCCAGAAGTTCTGGTCATGGTGGTGGAGTGGCGGCAATTTTCCATTCTAAATTATTAGTTAATGTTAAGCAAAAATTATGTTTCAATTCCTTTGAAGGTTTGGTCCTCAGTGTGGGGCTTGTTGGCAATCTTGGCTTGAACCCAATTCTCTTTGCCATAGTTTATCGTCCTCCCACAGCCTATTCAGAGTCTGAATTTGCTGAATTTTTAGCTGATTTAGTGCTGAAATCTGATAAAATAATTATTGTAGGGGACTTTAATATACATGTCGATGTAGAGAGTGATTGTCTTAATAAGGCATCCAATTCAATTTTAGACTCAATGGGGTTTTCTCAGAAAGTAAAAAATTCTACCCATCATTTCCACCATACATTGGACCTTGTTTTGACTTATGGTATAGATATCGAAAATCTGGTAGCGTCTCCTCATAATCCTGTACTGTCTGACCATTGTCTGTTAATTTTTGATTTCATTATTTCTGATCACTTGTTTCCTAAAGAAAAATACTACTACAGCAGATGTCTTTCTTTTGATGTTGTTGCCAAGTTTTTGCAGATTGTCTCCTCTATGCCATGGGTCAACACAACAGAAACAACAGAAATAAAAGATGGAGAGTCTGCTCCATTCGTGATTGATGGCATGGTTGATGGTGTTACTGCCTCTCTGCATCGGACTCTAGATTTGGTAGCCCCTTTAAAAAAGAAAAAGTCTAACCAGAGATTTATAACGGCTTGGTTTAACTCAGAAACTCGTGGCTTAAAACAGAAAACTTGTCAATTGGAAAGGAAATGGCGTTCAACTAATTCAGATGAATTCTACTTAGCGTGGAGAAATCATTTCTTAATCTATAAAAAATCTCTTAGAAAAGCTAGATCAAGATATTATTATGCATTAATAGAAGCGAACAAGAATAACCCCAGGTTTCTCTTCAACACTATAGCCAGGCTTACAAAGAGCCAGGACTCGGCCAATCCTCGCATCCCCCCTGAGTTTTCTAGTAAGGACTTTCTGAACTTTTTCAATCTTAAAATTTTATCTATTAGAGGTGAAATCAGTCAGATTCTTCCTATCGTAAACTCAAGTACATTAACTACTACAGCTCCCTCAATTGATATCTGCTTAGATACACACGTGGACAAAATTGTTGGTACCCCTCTGTTAATGAAAGAAAAACCCACAATGGTCACAGAAATAACTTGAATCTGACAAAAGTGGTAATAAATAAAAATTCTATGAAAATTAATCAATGAAAATCAGACAATGCTTTTGAATTGTGGTTCAACAGAATTATTTTAAAAAACAAACTCATGAAACAGGCCTGGACAAAAATGATGATACCCTTAACTTAATATTTTGTTGCACAACCTTTTCAGGTTCAGGTTCAGGTTCCTTTATTTGTACCCATAGGTAGATTTGTTTTGCAGTCAGGTGACATCCATATTTACAAACCATAATTACATTCAACATAGACACAAACACAGGCACACATGAAGCTGACTATAAACATGATAAAAATACTCAAGGCTCCATCAATCAGGGTATAAAGACAAAGAGATGAGAGAAAAACCAGAGGTAAGAGAGAAGGGTCATATTAAAAAGTTAAAAACTAGTCAAAGAGGTTAAAAACTCAAAGGTCTAAAACCCAATAAAAGATTTAGAACCCAAATAAAAATCCTACAAAAATAAGTAAATATAAATATAATAATATTTTGAGGCAATCACTGCAATCAAATGATTTCTGTAACTGTCAATGAGACTTCTGCACCTCTCAGCAGGTATTTTGGCCCACTCCTCATGAGCAAACTGCTCCAGTTGTCTCAGGTTTGAAGGGTGCCTTCTCCAGACGGCATGTTTCAGCTCCTTCCACAGATGTTCAATAGGATTTAGATCAGGGCTCATAGAAGGCCACTTTAGAATAGTCCAGTGTTTGGCTCTTAGCCATTCTTGGGTGTTTTTAGCTGTGTGTTTTGGGTCATTATCCTGTTGCAAGACCCATGTCCTGCGACTTAGACCAAGCTGTCTGACACTGGGCAGCACATTTCTCTCTAGAATATCTTGATAGTCTTGAGATTTCATTGTACCCTGCACAGATTCAAGACACCCTGTGCCAGATGCAGCAAAGCAGCCCCAGAACATAACAGAACCTCCTCTATGTTTCACAGTAGGGACAGTGTTCTTTTCTTGGTATGCTTCATTTTTGCATCTGTGAACATAGAGCTGATCTGTATCTGGGATACAGAGCTGTATAGCACCGCCAGGGCTAATCGGAAGAAAGGCATTAAGGAGGCTAAACAGACCTATAAGAAGAAAGTCGAGGACCATTTTTCTGATAATGATTTGAGATGAGTATGGCAAGGCTTTAACCATATCACAAACTATAAGGGCAGCAGCATCATTTCCAGTGACATCAGCGCCTCACTGGAAGAAGAACTGAACTGCTTTTTCACACGGTTTGAGGCAAATACGCCTCGCCCGGGCCCACAGATGTTATTGAATGCCAGCTCTGATGTGCTTATCCTGCAGGATCATGAGGAGAGGTAGACACTGAGAGCAGTTTACCCGAGAAAGGCTACTGGTCCCGATGGAGTGCCAGGAAAGGTGCTCAGAGCATGTGCAGATCAGCTATGCTCTGTTTTGACTGAAATTTTTAACTTGTCTCTCAAGGCAGCCGTTGTTCCACAGTGTTTAAAATCTGCAGTCATTATTCCATCTTCTACCGCTTTTCCGGAGGTCCGGGTCGCGGAGGCAGCAGTTCAAGCAGAGAAGCCCAGAATTCCATCTCCCCAGCCACCTGCTCCAGCTCTTCAGAGGGGATATGAAGGCATTCCCAGACCAGTTGGGAGACATAGTCTCTCCACCGAGTCCTGGGTCTGCCCCGGGGTCTCCTCCCAGTGGGACGTGCCTGAAACACCTCAAGTGGGAGGCGTCCAGGAGGGGACCGGAGGGTGTGCTCCAGCTTTAGAGGGATCACACTCCTCAGCCTCCCTGGGAAGGTTTATGCCAAGGTACTGGAGAGGAGAGTCTGGCCGTTGGTCGAACCTCGGATTCAGGAGGAGCAATGTGGTTTTGGTCCTGGCCGTGGCACATCGGACCAGCTCTTTACCCTCTCGAGAATTCTTGAGGGCTCGTGGGAGTTTGCCCAACCAGTTTACATGTGTTTTGTGGACTTGGAGAAGGCATTTGACCACGTCCCTCGTGGATTTTTGTGGGGGGTGCTTCGGGAGTATGGGGTATCGGGCTTGTTGTTACGAGCTATTCGGTCTCTGTACGACCGTTGTGAGAGTTTGGTTCGTATTGCCAACACTCGGTCGGAGTCATTCCCAGTGAGAGTTGGACTCCGCCAGGGCTGCCCTTTGTCACCGATCCTGTTCATAATTTTTATGGACAGGATTTCTAGGCGCAGCCAGGGAATGGAGGGTGTCATGCTTGGTGACCACAGGATCTCATCTCTGTTGTTTGCAGATGATGTTGTCCTGTTGGCTTCATCCAGCAATGACCTACAGCTCTTGCTGGGACGGTTTGCCACTGAGTGTGAAGCAGCTGGGATGAGAATCAGCACCTCCAAGTCCGAGTCCATGGTCCTCAGCCGGAAAAAGGTGGATTGTCCTCTCCGGGTTGGGGACAGGCTCCTGCCCCAAGTGGAGGAGTTTAAGTATCTTGGGGTCCTGTTCACGAGTGAGGGGAAAATGGAGCGAGAGACCGACAGACGGATTGGAGCAGCATCTGCAGTGATGTGGACGTTGTACTGGTCTGTTGTGGTGAAGAGGGAGCTTAGTTCTAAGGCAAAGCTGTTGATTTACCAGTCAATCTACGTTCCTACTCTCACCTATGGTCACGAGCTTTTGGGTAATGACCGAAAGAACGAGATTGCGGATACAAGCGGCTGAAATGAGCTTTCTCCGTAGGATTGCTGGACTCACCCTCAGAGATAGGGTGAGGAGCTCAGTCATCCAGGAGAGGCTCAGAGTAGAACCGCTGCTCCTCCACATTGAAAGGAGTCAGTTGAGGTGGTATTATTCCTGTACCAAAAAAACATACTATTAGCAGTCTGAATGACTATTGACCAGTAGCATTAACACCCATTATTATGAAGTGCTTTGAGAAAATGGTATTGAAACATCTTTTACCTAGTCTCCCCCCAGACTTTGATCGGTACCAGTTTGCCTACAGGCGGAGCAGATCCACTGAAGATGCTATTGCTATAGCTCTCCACTCGGCATTCAGCCATTTAGAAGACAAGGGGAGCTATGTAAGAATGTTGTTTGTTAACTATAGCTCGGCATTTAATACAATTATTCCCAACATTGTCTTCACCAAATTGCTTCAGCTTGGTCTGCCTACTCACACTTGCAGCTGGATTAAGGACTTCCTAACAAACCAAACACAGACTCTTAGACTCGGACCCCATTCCTCCTCTACAGTCATGCTTAACACAGGCTCACCACAGGGCTGTGTGTTGAGCCACACTTTGTATTCATTGTTTCCTATAGGCCCTTAGAATAGAGGGTTAGTATTAGTGAAAGCGCTTTGAGTGGTCTTTGTGACTAGAAAAGCGCTATATAAGTGCAGGTTAGTTAGTTAGTTAGTTACACATATGACTGCATACCTGTTCATCCCACAAACATTATAGTGAAGTCTGCAGATGACACAGCAGTAGTGGGGCTCATATCAGGAGGAGATGAGTCCGCATACAGAGATGAGGTCCAGAAACTGGTGAGATGTTGCTCAGATAATAATCTGCTATTGAATACAAAAAAACCAAAAGAACTCATTATTGATTTTAGGAAGCATAGCAGTGAACCGCCTCCTCTATATATAGGCAAGGAGCGCGTGGAGAGGGTGGAGGCTTTTAAGTTTATGGGTGTTCATATTTCTCACAACCTTACCTGGGCAGTTAACACCATAGCTACGATAAAGAAGGCTCAACAACGTCTACACTTTCTGAGGCTCCTCAAGAAGAATGGCCTGAATGCACAGTTGCTGGTTTTATTTTATCGCTCTGCTATTGAGAGCATTCTGTCATATGGCATCACGATTTGGTATGAGGGCTGTTCAGCCGCAGACCGCAAAGCCTTCCAGAGAGTGATCGAGACTGCGCAAAAAATCCCTGGCTGTTCTCTCCCTTCTCTGGAAGAGATTTCCAGGTCTCGGTACCTCAACAGAGCTACTGCCATCATTAAAGACTGTGCTCATCCAGGCCATGATTTCTTTCACTTGCTCCCCTCAGGAAAGCGATACAGATCCCATAAAACCCGGACTACCAGGTTTAATCATAGTTTTTTTCCCAGCAGCAGTACGTATTTTGAACAGATTTATGTAACACACACAGACTGCTGATATTATTTTGTTATTTAAGGTTATTTTGTGGCAATAACCCTGTGTGTATAAGCTGGTCTTTTATATTTATCGCTCAGTATGTTTTCATTATTGCTACGTACATATTGTACTTTTAGGTAACTTTTAGGTAATATTGTTTCAAGCATTATTTATTGTTGTAATTATAAGAATGTTAAATGCATGAGTGAACTGTGAGTGTGATAGTTTGTTTTTAGGGAGCAGCATCTCAATTTCGTTGCATTGTTTATAAGCAATGGAATGACAATAAAGGCACTTTGACTTTGACTTTGACTTTGACTTTGATGTGCCTTGCCAAAAAGTTCCGGTTTTGTCTCCTCTGTCCATAGAACATTCTCCCAGAAGCTTTGTGGCTTGTCAACATTCAGTTTGGCAAATTCCAGTCTGGTTTTTTTATGATTTGTTTTCAACAGTGGTGTCCTCCTTGGTCGTCTCCCATGAAGTCAACGACGGATGGTACGATCTGACACTGATGTACCTTGACCTTGGAGTTCACCATGAATGTGTTTAGAGGTTGTTCTGGGCTCTTTTGTTACCATTCATATTATCCGTCTCCTCCTGCGGCCACGTCCAGGGAGGTTGGCAACAGTCCCGTGGATCTTAAATTTCTGAATAATATGTGCAGCTGTAGCCACAGGAACATCAAGCTGCTTGGAGATGGTCTTATTGCCTTTACATTTAACATGCTTGTCTATGATTTTCTTTCTAATCTCCTGAGACAACTCTCTCCTTTGCTTCGTCTGGTCCATGTTTAGTGTGCTACACACCATGTCACCAAACAGCACAGTGACTACTTGTCACCCTTTAAATAGGCCGACTGACTGATTACAAGTTTGTAGACACCTGTGATGTTAATTAGAGGACACATCTTGGTTGAACATGTCCCTATGGTCACATTATTTTCAATCTTTTCTAGGGGTACCATCATTTTTGTCCAGGCCTGTTTCATGAGTTTGTTTTTTAAAGTAATTCTGTTGAACCACAATTCAAAAGCATTGTCTGATTTTCATTGGTTAATTTTCATAGCATTTTTATTTATTACCACCTTTGTCAGATTCAAGTTATTTCTGTGACCATTGTGGGTTTTTCCTTCAATAACAGAGGGGTACCAACAATTTTGTCCATGGCTGTACATATATATATATATATATATATATATATATATATATATATATATATATATATACATACAGTATATATACATATATATGTATAGCTGTGGACAAAATTGTTGGTATATATATATATATATATATATATATATATACACACACACACACACAGAGTTTGTCTTCTAATCCTACAGTCATGTGCAAAAATTAGGACACCCCATTAAACATTCAGTTCTTTATTAATAAATGTTCACATATCTATGTCTAACCTTGTTTCAAGATTCAAGATTCAAAGTCTTTATTATCATGTGCAAAGTTAAGAAATGTTACATTTCCTGAGCAATGAAATTCTTACTTTTCTCTCCGAATGAATGCCAAGTTAAAAGGTACAGAAACAACAATTCTAATAGGTCATGACACGCTAACACAGTAACTCAATCCTAATACTAATGGATGCTAAGACACATACACCAACACACAGTTAGGCAGTAGAGGAAAGAAACTGAAACATCACCGGATGACTAAAGTGATAGTGGTATATTGATATCAGAGATGATGTGAACCTGAGATGGCATGAACCTATGTCCAGTGTGCAAATGAGCATTGTTCAACAAGCAGTCTATAATTACAAATTATTGATAAGTAGCAGCAGAGATGACATGGACATCAGACAGGTGATACTACGTATATCTACTGTACAGGTGAGCAGTGTGAAAATTTAGCAGCCGGTATGTGAGTTCCTATATGCAAAGCTGTGTTACAGAGTTTTGGGAGTTGGTGTCTGTTAATGAGTCGGATGGCAGTGGGAAAGAAGGAATTTTTCAGTCTGGTTGTCCGGCATTTCACATTTTTGTACCTCCAGCCTGAAGGTAGAAGTGTGAACAGTCTGTGTTGAGGGTGGGTGGGGTCCCGGAGGATGGTGTTGGCTCTCTTTTGGACTCTATGGTGGTAGGTGCTTTGCAGAGAGGGGAGTGGAGTCCTGATGAGCTTCTCAGCTGTCTTTACCACTCTCTGCAGGCGTTTGCACTCCAGGGCAGTGGTGCTGCCCTACCACGCAGTGATGCAGTTGGTCAGGATGCTCTTGATGATGCAGCTGTAGAAATTGTTGAGGATCCTGGAAGACATGCCAAACTTCTTCAGCCTCCTCAGAAAGTACAGTCGCTGTTGAGCTCTCTTATCCAGGTCTGTGGTGTTGTGTCCACTTAAGGTCCTCACTGATGTAGATGCCCAGGTATTTAAAGCTGCTCACCTTCTCCACCTCAAGCTTCCGGATGAAGAGCAGCCAATGGGATCTCCTCCTCCTCCTCTTCCTCATGTCCACTATCGTCTCTTTTGTCTTGTCCGTGTTGAGGGTGAGGTTGTTGTTCTCACACCCTGACACCAAGTTTGCCACCTCCTTCCTGTAGGATGCTTCGTCATCACCAGTGATGTGTACTGTCACTGCTGTGTCAGCCACAAACTTCAGAATGATATTGTCTTTGTGGGAGGCAACACAGTTGTGGGTGAAGAGGCTGTAGAGGATGAGGCCGAGAACACAACCCTGTGGGACACCTGTGTTTGTGATGATGCTGGCTGAGGTCCTGTTACCCATCCTGACAGACTGTGGCCTGCCAGTCAGAAAGTCCAGTAGCCAGTCACAGAGGGTGGGGTGCAGGCCAAGTGAAGACAGTTTGTCAGTGGGTTTGTGGGGGATAACCGTGTTGAAGGCGGAGCTGTAATCAACAAAGAGCATCCTAATGTAGGAGTCTTTATCTTCCAGGTGTGAGAGAGAATAATGGAGTGCTGCGGCAATGGCATCTGAGGTGGACCTGTTGGGCCGGTAGGCGTACTGCAGGGGGTCCAGGGTGCCCGGTATGCTGTCCTGAATGACGGGCAGCACCACTCTCTTGAAGCACTTCATGATGATTGGAGTGAGAGGGGACTATGTTCTGGTTGAGGGAGCGGTTGAAAATTGCTGTGAGAACATCAATCAACATTGTTTTTGCTTTTATTTGCATTTTTTTACCATTTATTTTAGCCATTTTAAGTGGGGAAGAATGTGGGGGTGTCCTAAAAAAGATGGGGGGAGTCCTAATTTATTCCTAACTATTTGTTTAGAATTACATTTTACAGAAAATTAAAAAAAAGTCTTTAATTCATTTTTAATTGTTTAGTTGTATTACATGAATCTTCCAGTATTTTTAACATTGATATTGTTATGACCCGAGTGCCGGTCTTGTCCGCGCTCGGGCTACGTATAGCTCGCTGCCGGCTTTGACAGCTGTGGGTTATATTCTGGCTTCACCGGGCTCTTATTGTGAAGGCGCTCGGTGGGGCTCCCGGCTGTCAAGGTTGGCCAGCTGACTGTCATTACTGCTCGTTAGGGCTCGCCCTTATTAGGCAGACGCTGACGGCAGTTAGATTGCAGGAGTATCGTCAGACATCATCCAAGCCTCGTCATACATTCATCGTTCTGGTCTGGTCAGGTTTGTGTGTATATTCTTGTGCTTTGCTTGTTCATGTCATGCCATGTTTTAGACCGTAAGTGGCTGGGGTTAGCCTTACAGTCCTATGCTCAGTGTTCAGTGTTTTTTCGTCACAGTCATAGTCTTGTATGTGTGTCTCGTGTTTTGTAAATAAATCACCATCATTGCAAACTCATCGGTGGATTCTTGGCGTCTTATGGTGATCCGCGACAATCACCGCATGACAGATATTAACTATCCATATGTCCAAATATGTTAAAAACACAGGCTTATACAGGGGTCCTAATTTTTTCACATGACTGTATATTCATCATGCAGCAAGAATCTATAAATGCTCCTAAATACAGCCATTATGCTTTTTTTTTCATCTCAACATTGGAGCTTTTTTTTTTTTTTTTTTTTTTTTTTACACACCCACACTACTGTCCATATGGCAAAGTAGGGGTAGAACTGGCTCTAGCGGGCCCCGGGAACTCCCCGGGCACTCCCATAGTAAGCCCACCCCAAGAGCTGCTCGCGTAGACGATGGTGCGTCTCTTCCTCGTCGGCGACCGCTCATCTTCTCTGGACCCATCATTCGAAGCCTCCTCCTGAGCATGCCGCTGCTCATTTGCGTGCCTCCACGAGCTGTCCAACAGCTGAAAGTAGGCTGCGCCCCGTTTAGCCACAATGTGCAGCTGTTCCCGGTGACCCTCTGGCTGTTGTTTGGCCCGTATTCGCCGTGGACGTCCCTCCCCACGAGCCCGAACCAGGTCCGTCACTCTCAGAGGGGTCTTGCTCAGCCTGCAATATTGTTGATCGGCACACGGTCCCTCCATGCCTGTTGGTCTGGCCCCAACCTCTTTTAAAGCTGCTGCAGCAGTCGCTGTTGTAGCCCCAGATCCTCCGGCCCACTGCAGATGAGCTCCGGGGACAACTGGAGCTAGCTTGTCGGCGTCACTTGTCGACGCAGGCACCTCGCCATCACACTTGGTACCCTTGTCCAAGGTAACTCAAGCGCCGGCACTGAGACCCTCCTGTGTTGAACCTGAGTGAGGCTGGTCCTGCTTGACCATTGCAGTGCCCAGTAGATCTTGGTCCCACACTGTGTTGTCCTCCATCAGAACTGCACGGTTCTAGGTTTCACATCGGGCCGTCACGTGGAACTTGAAGTCAGCCATCTCTGCCGACTTGTACCGCACCATCCGCTCCAGCATTCCAACCGTGCACAGCTGTCCACCTTCATAACCGTAGAGCAGCACTGGGTCTCCTGCAATTCTGTAGTGGGGGAAGAATTTTCTCACCGTCGTCCAATTCAGTAGTGAACCCTCCGCCCCTGTGTCGATCAGCAGTGATACTTCCTATCCATCCAGCTCAACTGTGCAGAACTTGTACCCGTTGGCACTTGAAGACACCTTGTGGACAATTGTTGGTGCAGGGGTGGGGGGTGGGGGGTCAGTATTCCCTGTGGACTCCCTGGCTCAGACATTTGGCACACCCTGGCATAGTGGTTTAAGCGTCCACACTTGCTGCAATGCTTCCCTCTCGCTGGACAGTCCCTGGCCTTCTAGCTGTCTGGGTCCGCTATTTGAGTTGTGGTGGGAAATTCCAGCTGCCGCTTTGACTGGCGCCACTTAGTGCAGAAGCTAGCTTGTCCGCTGTCTCCAATTGGAGAGCTAACTCGAAAGCTCTAGCTAGCGTCAAGTCACCTGGTACCATGAGCAGTTTCGTCTGTATCGTGGTGTTGTTGGTGTGCTCCACCAGTTGGTCGCAAACCATCTCCTCCTCCAGCAGCCCAAAACAACACTCACTAGCCAGCAGCTTCAGGTCGGCAATGAACCGGTGGATAGGTTCACCCGTCCGTTGGTGGCGCTGCCAAAACCTGATCCTCCAGACAATGATGCTGTCCGGGGCGCAAAAAACGGGTGCCAGTAACTCAACCACTTCTTCTTATGTGTCTGAGTCCCCGAGTGTGTTTAGGATCCGCTGGCCCTCAATTCCCAAATTATGTACTAGAAGCGCACTTGCCCTCAGCTTGTCCATCTCACACAGGTTGAGCACCACAACATAGGTCTTGAAGGCCGCAAACCATATCGGCCAGGGGACAGGTGGCTCGTCTGGGAGCTCCAGGAAGGGCCAAATCGGTAAAATATGTGCCTCCATACCTTTATCCTTGTCACCAAAATGATATGTATGAGATTACCTCTCAAATGATGAGGCCAGGTACTCGGTACAACTCAGCTTTATTAAAGATACTTCTCCACAATACAACCGCCATGCAGGGGCATCAACAAAGAGGCCGAACAAAGATGCCCGCTGGTATTTATAGAGGCGGTACTGTGGCGGAAGAGGAAGTGGCCACCACTCCACCGCTCTTCATAATAAAACCCCACATCACACAACATACACAAAAAGGGACAGAAAAGAGAAAATAATGGATAAATAGAGCAATGTCGTGACAACAAACCCTTTATTCATCCACCGTCTGGGCCCAAAGTCTTACTGAGTCCTCTTTGGCTCCATGTATTTGAGGGGTTGCAATTTCTAGATAGGCAATAGCTATGAACATGAGAGTCCACTGTCTCTGAGTTAGTTGACGGGGAGGTTTCCACCAGAGTGTGATCGTCTTTTTGGCGGCTGTCAAACCAGCCCAAAACACACGTTCCTTCTCATGCTGTGAGAGATGGTCAAGAAGGAACAGCACAGGGGATGGAAATATGCAACGAAGCAGACAAATTATCCCTCACCATCTCCTAAAAACTCGCTACACCTGGGCATTCCCAAAACATATGTAAAAATTACTAATTGATCCTGGTAAAGAGAAATCAGAGTAGGAGTCAGATCTAAGTTTATAAAATAGAGTCTACCGGGAGTCAGATACGGTAAGTCCTGTGGATGAAGTTCAGATGAATTTGATGGTGGTCAGGATTTATAGATGAACATCCCACTGCGTCTCAAAGTACATCCCAATAAAAGCCAGGAGGAAAATATCTGATCTGCAGGATGAATCTATATCTATATTTAGAAAGAATATACCCATACAGCTTGGAGACAGTACTAGTAGTTCTTAAGGAGTGACATATGATTAAAGAGAGGGGGTGTTCCCCAGGGGAACCCCCAAGGTACTCCACAAGTTTTCATTGCCGTCCTTATCTGTAAGTAAAAATAGAACCCGGAACGCTGTAGATTGTACTTACTAGAAAGTTCCTCAAAAGAAAGATGACCTTCATCCCCAAACAGGCCACCCAGAGAGGTATACCTTCATCAATAAATTTTAATTTTATAACAAAAAATGAGTGTATATGGAACAATGACAAAGTTCTGTCTTCTGTCAATCTGAATTTTTAGGAAAACGTTACAAATTTATTAGAGAAAAAATGTTAACAGAGACAAAGATGATAAAATTACATCATTATATTACATCAGCATGCCCATGTTGGCCCCACCACAGCTTAAAACTGGGCTGTCTGAGGGTCCATGTGGGTTTGTCCATGGGTTCCATGTTGGCCCCATCTGTGTTTGCCCACATGGACTTTGCCTGTGGTGCAGGTAACCCACTTTAAATCCATGTGGGTTTACATGGCAGAGCAGGTTTCAGAGACACTGGCGCCATCTGAGAAATCCTGCAAAAAAATTACACATTTGTAAGAAAGGCAGTGGCAAAGTTACAAAAAAATAATAGTAAATTTATGAGGAAAAAACTCACAAATTTACCTGAAAAATGTTGCAAGTTTATGAGACGAAGGTGAAAATTCAGGAGGAAAAAAGTTGTAAATTTACATGAAAAAAAACTGCAAAATTACTTGAAAAAAGTTATAAACTTACAAGAAAAAATCTGCAAATTTAAATGAAAAAAGTCACAAATTTATGAGGAAAAACAGTAAAAGTTGCAAATTAACGAAAAAGTAACAATAAATTGGAAAATTTATGAGAGAAAAAAAGTCCCAAATTCATGAGGAAAATTTATAAGTTAATAGTAAAAAAGTTGAAAATTTTTGAGAAAGTTCCAAATTTACAAGAAAAATGTTGCCAATTTATCACAAAAAAAAAAAACCCTCACAAATTTACAAGAAAATAGCAAATTTACAAGGAAAAAAAGTAACAAATTTGTGAGAAAAACTTGCAAGATTACAGTAAAAAAAAAGTGGCAAATTTTTGAGAAAGTCCCAAAATTACAAAAAAGTAAGCAAATATGCAAGAAAAAAGTTACATTTTTACAAGAAAAACTAACAAATTTATGAGAAAATGTTGCAAGTTTACAGTTAAAAAGTTCTAATTTAGGAGAAAGTTTCAAATTTTCAAGAAACATTTATCAAATTAGAGGGAAAACATCACAAATTTAGAAGAAAATAGCAAATTTATGAGCACATAAGTTGAAAACAGATAAACAGGTAAAGTCCATGTGGGCAAGCAAAGATGGGGCCAGCGTGGAACCTGCATACAAACCCACATGGACCCATAAGACAGCCCAGGTTTGACCTTTGGTGGGGCCCACATGGACATGCTGGCTGGGATTACGTCAATTTTAAGGCTAAAATACTTTTTCCAGCCCCATGAAGTTTTTGCACCAAAAATTAGTGTCTTTGTGGATCTAGAGAAAGCAGATGATAGGGTGTCAAGAGAGGAAGTGTGGTACTGTATGAGAAAGTCAGGAGTCATAGAGAAGTATGTGAGGGTGGTGCAGGATGTGTATGAGGACAGCAAGTTGATGATGAGGTGCACTGTAGGAGTGACGGCTGGATTCAAGGTGAGGGTGGGATTAAATCAAGGATTGGTTCTGAGCACCTTCTTGTTTCCATGGTGATGGACAGACTGACAGACGAGGCCACGCAGGAGTCTCCGTGGGCCATGATGTTTGCAGATGACATTATGATCTGTAGTGAGAATAGTGTTACGGCTTGTTCCTTTCTGGAGTTGGACCTCTCTCTGTGTTTTTCTCTATGTTGTGAGGTGGAGCTGCGATGGACCACCCCTGGATGAGAAGTACCTATATAAGCCATCTCTGCACCCCTGTCAGTAGCGCTTCTGTTCCCGCTGGAGGCCAGTCACCTTTTGTGCTCTGCTCTGCCTACTGCTTCTGGTCCTGTCTATCGCGGTCCTGTTTGTGTGTTTGTAGTCTGTGGGTTTTCTGGTTTTTGGGTTAGCTGCTGGGCATGGTTGCAGCCCCTGACAGAGGCATAGGTGGTCGCTGGATTGGCTAGTGACTGTTTCTCACTTGTTTCGCGCATCCCATACACATGCACACACCACTGATTTTTACAGACACCACTTTATTTATTGATTTCTTTGAATAAATAAATTTGTGAATAAATTGGCACCTCCGTGTGGTCTCCCCTTCTTTGTCAGAGCCTGGAGCCAGGCTTGTGACAGATGGGGGATCATCCCGTTTTGAGCCAGGGACTGTCTGTTTCCGTTTTGGCCCCTATGTGACATATGGAGGTTCTCCGCTCATTCGCTTGTCTGAAACTGGTCGTTTTTTGTGAGCCTGTAAACTATTTGTGGTGTGGCAAATGAGGGCTGCATTGCTTGTCTTCTTGTTTGAATCTGTCTGTCTGTCTGAACTTTGTTTGTCTGTTAAGCCTTTTTAAATTCATTTGTAACAGGACAAATGAAGGCTTATCTGTTTGTTTGAACCTCGTCTGTTGAGCTTTTGGCCCATTTGAGAGAGAATGGGGGGGGCTCGTCTTTCTGTTTGTCCAGTTGGACCTGGTCTGGTTGAACTTTGGATCCTTTATGATAGAAGGGAGGCTCGTTTGTGTGTTTAAACCTGGTTCATTTGTTTGAGCCGTATACCCATTTGTGAAAGGACAAAGTGGGGGGCTCGTCTGGTTATCTGTTTGAGCTTGAATCTATTTGTGATAGAAATGGGAGCTCATCTGTTTGTTTGACAGATTTGTCTGTGGTTTTTTTGTGTGTCACTAGGTTAATATGGGTTAATATGGGTAAGTGTTTTCCATTCATTCAGTTTGATATCACTGGCAATTTCTCCGGGTAGGCTAAACAGTGAGTTCCAATAGGGGGTTCACTGGCTGCTTGTGGTTTAGTGTGGCATGAACGCGTCCCTAGGGTCACATCTACAGGAGCTTCTGCAAGTCGCCGTGTAGCGGTTGCTTGTTATCCCAGTGGGTTTGTGATTAAAGAACCTCCTACAAGTAGCTGCCCGAAGACTAGTGTCTTCAGTAGGTAAATAGTTTTTGTGACCAGTTAGTCAGGGAGGGGAATTTCCAGTGCGTCAGTTTTGTGTGGAGGCACTTTCTTCTATTTAATCCAGCTGGTTTGTTTTTTCCATTTCTGCTCACGTGTGTGAGTGGAGGCATAATGTTTTTTTTTTTTTTTTTTTCTGTGAATGAGTGAGCAGTGGTGGTGTCTGGGTGATGTCAGCACTCATTAGTGTGCAGCGTTTGCTGAGAAGCGCACACCTGTTGGGGAGACACAGAAGTGAGTGTCTGTGTTAATTTATGAATTTGTGGTATTTTTGAATTGGAGCATGAGTGAATTGTTTGCAGGTTAGGCAGAGTGCTGCACTTGGGTTAATTTGTGACGCATCAGTCTTATTTGTTTGTGCATGTTAGCGTGCGTAACTCCCGTGATGTCTGGAGCATGTTTGACTGGTGATGCGGCCATGTTGCTTTTTGAGCAACGGAAAGTGTGGTTACTGTGTGAGGTGGAGTGGGAGAAGCGCAGGGAAAAATGGGAATGGATACAATTGGAGAAACTTGGGATCAGTCCGCCAAGGTCTCCGCCTTTGACTGCCACCTAATCCACATAGCACCGGACTTCCATGATCCCTCCTGCAGGTGGTGAACCTACTGGAGGGCGGACCCATGTAACTCCTTCGGGCTGAGCCCGGCCGGGTCCCATGGGTGGAAACCTGGCCACCAGACGCTAGCCTTCGAGCCCCTCCCCCAGGCCTGGCTCCAGGGTGGGGCCCCGGTAACCCCATACCGGGCGGGGTACACTGAATCCTTGATATACAATTTATCATGAGAGTCTGTTGGATCGTTCTTAGTCTGGCCCTTCACCCAGGACCAGTTTGTCTTGGGAGACCCTATCAGAGGCAAATTGCCCCGGACAACATAGCTCCTGGGATCACTGGGGCACGCAAACCCCCCCACCACGATAAGGTGACGATCCATGAGGGGGGCTGAGTGTTGGTGCGGCCGGTGACGCTGATTCAAGTCTGAGCAGTGTTCCTGGCTGTCCGCGCTCAAGTAATGTTTCTCCTGATTTGTGCCCAGTTTCTTCTGTGTCAGAGATGCACTTTCAGCCAATTGGTGATTTGGTTCCGGCATGCACGTTGACACCTGTGGTGTTGGCTGCACCAATTAATTATGTTAATCCTGAAAACCTGTGTGTGGAGCCTCCTCTAGTGCTTTCTGACTATGGCTCAGCAGTAACATCGGTTAGTGTGTCAGAGGATGCAGATTCTTTGGCAAATGGTCAGTTAGAACAATTAAGTTGTCCTGTTATCCCTGACAGTTATGTGGCTCTGAATGACACTGTGGGAGAACTTGCCAATTTGGTTCCTGATCAAGGATGTTTATGTACACCTGAGCAGGAATTTGTGTCAAACTGTCAGCAGGAGCAGATAGTTTGTCCTGTTGGTGTTTCTGATGGTCAGCTGTCTCTGGGTGACATTGTTGAAGTGCCTGATAATCTAGGTCCTGATGAAGTCTGTGGAGTTACATCTGAGCAGAAGGAGGAAGCGCAGCTTTGTCAGATTAATTGGTTGAAATCTGATTACTCCCGAGGAGAGCTGGTTTGTGAACTGGGGGGGGGGGAAGTGTGTCTCAGCGGCCTGTTAGTTTAGCAGCTGCACGGTCTGTGAATGCACCTGTGTCAGATGATGACATCATGGTGGCTCCTGATCACTGTAGGTTGCAGGGCAAGCTGGCCCAGGCCCAGGCCCAGGCCCAGACGGCGTGTCTCCCTCCACCCTGAGACTCTGTGCGAAACAGCTGGCTCCTGTATTCACAGACATTTTTAACACCTCCCTTAAGTTATGCCACGTGCCATCCTGCCTCAAATCCTCCACCATCATCCCTGTCCCCAAGAAGCCACGGATCACTGGACTTAATGACTACAGACCTGTAGCGCTCACCTCTGTAGTCATGAAGTCCTTTGAGCGCCTGGTCCTGTCCCACCTCAAGTCCATCACCACCCCTCTCCTGGACCCGCTGCAGTTTGCCTACCGAGCCAACAGGTCTGTAGACGACGCAGTCAACCTGGCCCTCCACTCCATCCTGCAGCACCTGGACTCCCCGGGAACCTACGCCAGGATCCTGTTTGTGGACTTCAGCTCCGCATTCAACACCATCCGCCCCGCTCTGCTCCGGGACAAGCTGTCCCTGCTCAACGTGCCTGACTCCCTCTGCAGGTGGATCATCGACTTCCTGACGGACCGGAGGCAGCATGTGCGGCTGGGAAAGACTGTCTCAGACTATACTAGCATCAGCACCGGATCACCCCAGGGCTGTGTACTTTCCCCCCTACTCTTCTCCCTTTACACCAACTCCTGCACCTCCAGCCACCAGTCTGTCAAGTTGATCAAGTTTGCGGACGACACCACCCTCATCGGGCTCATCTCCAACGGCGACGAGTCCGCCTACAGGAGAGAGGTGGCCCAGCTGGCGTCCTGGTGCAGCAATAACAACCTGCAGCTGAACGCTCTGAAGACAGTGGAGATGATTGTAGACTTCAGGAAAGTCACTACTCCTCTGCCCCCCCTCACCCTCTCAGGCTCTCCCATCACCACTGCTGATTCCTTCCGCTTCCTAGGCACTACCATCACCAGGGACCTCAAATGGGAGCTGACCATCAGCTCACTCATCAAAAAAGCCCAGCAGAGGATGTTCTTCCTGCGGCAGCTGAGGAAGCTCAAGCTACCCACCAAGATGTTAGTGCAGTTCTACACAGCCATCATCGAGTCCATCCTCACCACCTCCATAACCGTGTGGTACGCAGGAGCCACTGCCAGGGACAGACTAAGGCTGCAGCGCGTCGTGCGCACTGCTGAGAAGGTGATCGGCTGCAAGCTCCCATCTCTCCAGGATCTGTACATCTCCAGGACCCGGAGGCGTGCTGGCCGGATCATAGCCGATCCCTCACACCCTGGTCACGTACTGTTTGCCCCCCTCCCCTCTGGTAGAAGACTTCGGTCCATCCAGACTAAAACCTCCCGTCACATGAACAGCTTCTTCCCCTCTGCCATTAGACTGCTGAACACTAAGTGACTCTCGTGCACCATGTACAGCAGCTCAACCAGACTCATGTCAATCATCACTGTTTTCTTCCTGCATTACCGACTGCACTATATAGTTCTCCACAGTATCTGCTGCTGGCTAATATATATTTTAACTGTTGACCAGTATCACTTAATCTTATCCTACACTTTATTACATGTATAGTTTATTTCTCTTATCTTATCATGTTTAATGTTGCAGCATTGTACCGAGACAAATTCCTAGTTTGTGTACTACATGAACAATGGCAATAAACCTGATTCTGATTCTGATTCTGATTCTGATTCTGAAGCTGGTAAAGTCTGAGTCACTGCACAGCCTGCATGAATTGTGGTTTACTCTTGAGTGGTGATATTTTGCTCCTGGGTTGAGACCTCTGGTTGTCTTGTGGAGTTTTGATAGTGGTTGGTTGTCCTCCTGATGGACACCTCTATATTTTCTGGCTGGCTGTGGACTTGGACCAGCCTCCTGATAGATTTTCCTTTCCTTTCCAATTGACCCTGGATTTTGGTCGCCCTCCCGAAGGACATCTGTTCCCATTTTGGATAACAGGTTATTGGTTTTGACTGATGCATTTGTTTTGTTTTTTGTCTTTGCAGATCTACTGTTTGGATGTCCACCACACATTGGGGCTCAGAATGTTGGGGTGGAGGGTGTGTCTGCGTTCCTAGGTGTTAGACTGAGAAAGTCTTGTCTGAAGTTACTTGTGCCATCTGTTTGGTTTGTTGGACCTCTTAAATTGCTACTCCAGGCACCGGGAGTTGCTGGGTAGCTGACAGGTTTGGATGGGTTACCTGGGTGCTTACACCAGGACTGGGTTAAGGAAAAAAAATATAATAGATCTGTTGTGGTTGTATTTTAATGGACATAGAAAACTGTAAATACATGAATTAGGACTATGCATTATGGAATGATAAATTATTTGGGAAGTTGTTGTAAATCAGTTTGTGTAGGCCTTCCCAATTGGGAAGCCCTTTTTTGTGTGGGGGGTGTTACGGCTCGCTCCTTTCTGGAGTCGGACCTCCCTCTGTGTTTTTCTCTATGTTGCAGGTGGAGCTGTGAAGGACCGCCCCTGGCTGAGAAGTGCCTATATAAGCCATCTCTGCGCCCCTGTCCTTAGTGCTTCTGTTCCCACTGGAGACCAGTCAGCTTTTGTGCTCTGCTCTGCCTACTGCTTCTGGTTCTGTCTGTCGCTTGGTCGGGGTTGTGCTGGCGGTCCTGTTTGTGTGTTTGTAGCCTGTGGCTTTTCTGGTTTTGGGTTGGCCGCTGGGCATGGTTGCAACCCCTGACAGAGGCGTAGGTGGTTCCTGGATTGACTAGTGACGGATTTTCGCTTGTTTCACGCATCCCATACATATGGGCACACCACTGATTTTTACAGACAACTCTTTATTTATTGCTTTCTTTTAATAAATAAACTTGTGATGACCGTGCGGTCTCCCCTTCTTTGTCAGAGCCTGGACCCAGATTTGTGACAATAGGGAGCAGGTGGAAGAGAACCTGCAGAGGTGGAGATATGCTCTGGAGAGAAGAGGAATGAAAGTCAGTAGAAGCAAGAAAGAATACATGAGTGTGAATGAGAGGGAGGCAGGTGTAATGGTGAAGATGGAAGGAATAGAGGTAGTGAAGAAGATGAGTTTAAATACCTGGGGTCAACCATCCAAAGCACAGGAAAATGCACTAGAGAGGTGACGAAGAGAGTGCAAGAAGGGTGGAGACGAGTGTCAGAGGTGATTTGTGACAGAAGGATAGCAGCAAGAGTGAAAGGGAAGATTTACAAGATGGTAGTGAGACCTGCTATGATGTATGGTTTGGAGATGATGGCGCTGACAAAAAGACAGGAGGTGGAGCTGGAGGTGGCAGAGTTGAAGATGCTAAGATTCTCATTGGGAGTGACTAGATTAGAAATGAGTATATCAGAGGAACAGCTCAGGTTGAGCGGTTTGGAGACAAAGTAAGAGAGTCAAGGCTGAGATGGTTTGTACATTTGCAGAGGAAGGATAGTAGAGATATTGGACAAAGATGTTGAAGATGGAGCTGCCGAGGAGGAGGAGGAGGAGGAGACGGAGAAAAAGAAGAAGAAGAAGAAGAAGATATTTTTTTTTATTTTTACAAAAACACTTTATTTACAAATTTACAAGGACATCAAGACAATAGTAAAGTAAAAATGCTACTAAGTGCATACATAATTTTTAAAACATGCTGAACACATAAAATAAATCAGCCAAATAGAAAATATGTAACATACAGTTCATCCTCACATACACTACAAAGGACATCTCTAGAACACCATGTTTGCCTGAAACCATCCATGTTCCCACTCATCTTAAAAAAGCTGAACTTCAGTCTTAGTCTGGACTGGATGTTGCAGCGCCACACTGGGGCCGGTTCTTGAACTGGTTTACCCTCTTCTTTATTTTTTCGGCTAACATGTATTACCAGCTTGGCTTAATCAGTAATAAAGTTCAGCAGCTGCCACTTGACCTTACTTATTTTTTTTATATCCTGCACCATAAATAAAATGACCCACAGAAAAATTTTCACCAAATAAATTAAAAACTTTTGTTAAAAGAGTGAAGAGCACTGTAGCCTCTTCCACTCACTGAAAACATGAAACAGTCTCTTGGAGACTGCAGAAAGGGCCCTGGTTTGAAACAGCGGGGTTAAGAACAGAAATAAAAGCATCTGAGGCAGTTGCTCCATGACACGACATGGTGGTGGCATCAGCCATCACTTTTGGAGTGGTCTGCTGGGGCAGTGGTGTTACAGCAGCCGATAGGAAGAGACTGAACAAACTGATCAAGAAAGCTAGCTCTGTCCTGGGGCAGCGCCTTGACCCAGTGGAGGAGATAGGAGAGAGAAGGATGGTGGCTAAACTGTCATCTCTGCTGGAGTCCGAGTCCCAACCTATGCAGGACATACTGAACGCACTGAGGAGCTCATTTAGCAGCAGACTACATCATCCTTGGTGCGCAACTGAGAGGTTTCGCAGGTCCTTCCTACCAACGGCTGTCAGACTGTATAACCTAAGCAGGGCTGCTCGCAGAGATAGCAAAAAAACGTGACGACCTAATAGTATTGAATGCAAAAGACGCAATAGACTTACACAATGGTCCCCTCCAGTATACAACTAGGACAATATCAGTCGCTATGGAGGGTGACAATATGTATGGGTACATATTCATACTACGTAGGATAACTAAGTAGACCAGTGGTCCCCAAACTACAGCCCGCGGGCCGGGTACGGCCCGCCTCCACATTTGGCCCGGCCCCCTGAACAATACCAGACACATTATGATTTTTTTTTTCAGTCTGGCCACGCAATCGAGACTAATACACGCATAGAACGTGACATTCTATTCCACCCTTCTGCAGTCTGTGCCCCTATCTGACCCCCCCCCCCCCAAGTGTGGAGGAACGGAATAAGTGCAGGCAGACACGACAAGCTGAAGGTTAAAGGTGTTTTATTCCTCCATCACGAGACTCACTCAGCGCTCTGTTTGCGCACTGTGAGTGAGCTCTGAGTGCGTTCTCTAAGAGCGATACAGTGAGCTTTGAGCGAGCACATTTATACCGACAAGAAAGCATACATGGCACCTTTACATCACAGTCAAGAGAGAATGCGTGGCGCATTTCAGGGATGAGAATCCTCCCCGGATCCGAGGAATTCCTCAGATTTGATCATGTCTAGGGTCATTCTCGTGAATCGTCTAAATTCGAGGAGAAATTTTTGGGGTGGGGTGGGGTGGGGGGGTCTGTTATGAGCGGCGAGTCGTATTTTCGATCGGCTGCTCAAATCCACCGCGCAGAACGCGCTACCCAGCGAGATCGGTAATGTAACAAAGCCACTGATTGGCTGATCCTTATTGAAGCAACCAATCGACGATTTTGTTATTCCTTTGTCATATCCCACACACGGAGCGAAATGCAAATGGCGGACAATTCAATCAACCGAGTTTTCCCGATTTCGTGAAAATGGTGAACCTAAAACTCACGAAAGACAACAAAGCAAGAAGACAAAGGGATAAGGAACAAGTTTCGTTGGGAATGGCTCGAAAAAAACCAGAAACATCTCAAAATTGTGGCTACAAGGAGATCGAATTAGTCGCTCGTGCTGCGTTCAAAATGATCGATGGACACGGTTAAATTCAGATGCCAGTCAAAGTTCATCACAATCGGCCCCTATTACAGCAATTAGTGATCGTTAGACACATTCCGAGGTAAGATTTTTTTCTCGTTATAAGTAATGTACTTGAGAATTTTCGCGTAATGAATTTGTTATGAAATAGCATGTGTAAGTTGTGACGTCATGCCTGTTTTGAAACACTTGATAATTTGAAACACTAATTAAACATCTTTTAGGTTTTACTTACTTTCTTAGATTATCTTTCAAATATTAAAATATACTAATTTGCAACTTTTTTATATTCCTAGTAACACTAACAAATGCACACATTAATAAATCAAAATGCTTGCAGAATGTCAGTATATTTTAATAAATGGGTGATGGACTTGGTGATGGAATTTTGTTAATATTTATAATTTATTTTACTTGGTTAAATTATTTTGTCTGTTCTAGAACTATGTAAATGTAATTCTGTGTCAGTTCTAGGGGCGGCAGTTTAGGGGGCGGCTGTGGCGCAGGTGTAGTGTGACCGACTACTGATCGGAGGGTCATGGGTTCGATTCCCACTCTGTCTGAAGTCTGCATGTCAAAGTGTCCTTGAGCAAGACACTGAACCCCCAGTTGCTCCTGGTGGCCAGGCTAGCGCCTGTGTGTGTATGGCAGCTCTGCCGCCATCAGTGTGTGAATGTGTGCGTGAATGGGTGGATAGCAGGATCTGTAAAGCGCTTTGGTCATCCAGAGATGAGAAAAAGCGCTATATAAGTGAATGCCATTTACCATTCTAAACATATTAAATAGTAGTAAAATATAATTTAGTATTATTACATCAACATACCATTCAGATATCATAAATTTACACATGTGATGCAGCAGCAGATTAAAAAGGTAAACTATAAATGCATTTGCACTTACTTCTAACTTTAAATATAAGACCACATTTGAGCATTCTAAAACACCAGATTTCATTAGCTTCTGGGGGGCGTTGCCCCCCAGACCCCCCACCAAGGCTCTGCCTTGGATCCAGCTTGGGGGACGCAGGCCTAACTAAGACCCCCGGCTTAGTTTCCTCTTTTTTCCCCAAACCCCATTCTCATCCCTGACATTTACATAACAGTCACACATATCAATAGCTTGATTACTGGCGCCAGAATTCCTCTGTTTGCTCCGGGGCTGTATGACAATAGGACAAAAGAGAATGTAAGGCACATTTACATATTGATCTCAGTCCATACATATCAATCCCGTGATTGTTCTGTTTCCTGCTCAAGCTGAGTGCTCTGACTGTCCCAGTAGAGGACAAAAGGATTATAAGGAAGAAACACAAGAACTTTGAGAGACTGCTCATATGAATCATTCAAGTAAGAGATTCTGCTCTGACAACTAAGCTGAACTTTTACCTGTTAAGATTGTGCACAGCACAACAGAAAGTTAATGTTCCATGGACTTTTTTCTGTGAAGAACCCAGAGAGGGTTATTTGATTATTATTTATTTCATAAATAGTGTTATTTCTTTCATTATATTTATTTTCTGACTTTTTTCCTGTGAAGATCCCGGAAAGGGTTATGTAATATTTGGTTATGTGTGGCTTTCTGGAAAACAATAAATGTTTACGTTTAGGCACCCCTGCGATCGTCACACTTTTTCTGTTACAAACTGACCCCGGCCCCCATCAGAGAAGGCAAAAGTTATGTGGCCCTCAAAGGAAAAAGTTTGGGGACTCCTGAAGTAGACGGTTATGCTGTTTATTCCGTCTCGCTACAATGCTCCTCACTTTGTATATATATTTATATATAAATGTGTATGTATGTATATCCACTGCTCTTATTTATATCTTCCGTATCTTCTTAATTATTGCTCTGAGTGTTGCTATCCCTGTGCTGTTGCAATCCTGGAATTTCCCCATTGTGGGACTAATAATGGCTTATCTTATCTTATCTTATTTTGTCTTATCTTATCTTAAAATTCTCCACTGGAGATCTGCTGTCCTTTTTTTAATTGGAGGTTTGTACAAAATTCTCCACTGTGGACTCATTCCTTCCCTGATCAGTTTCTCAGTCCACACAGTGGAGGGTCTGCTGTGCAGTCCTGTTCTGTTGATGACCTTAACACAACTGATGTACAGTGATCCCTCGCTACTTCGCGCTTCACCTTTCGCGCCCTCAGTGCATCGCGGATTTTTCAAAAATATTCATCAAAAATTCAAAATTGAGAAATAATGGGCGGGCGCTAGCAAAAGGCAGGGAGACTACATTAGACCATCAGGTATCAACACGGAGAGCCGCACAACTCAAAAAATCCACCTCTCTGTTTGCTGTTCTCGTGTTGGCTCGGCTCGGAAATCTCGCAAGCTGATTGGCCGAGACGTTTCACCCCGCAAGCTGATTGGCCGAGACGTTTCACCCACCTCCTCTCCCTGCCGAGCGCCCATGAAGGGAAGAAAGACCGCATTCATTGCTCTTTATCGCTCGTGTTACGTAGTCTCGCCGCGTGGAACTTTTCGCTGTTCTCTTGTGCCATTTTGTGCGAAATAGTCTTCCCGTCGAGCCACTACGCCGCCTCCTGCAGCTTTTCCAGCTCTATTGGAAGCTGCCCTCGACGATGCTGCGCTTCTAGCACCTGACGATGAGGCGTCACCTGAGGAGCAGTAAAGCTCTCATTAACCTGTGAAGTAAATCATCTTCATCTTGAGTTATGTATCTTGTTATAACTAACTAACTAACTAACCTGCACTTATATAGCGCTTTTCTAGTCACAAAGATAAGAATAATTTTATAAGAATAAAAGAGTTCTAAAAACATATTTATGTACACTTTATTTACATCTACGTATGTATGTACACGTACACACACACACACGTATCATAGAGAGAGAGAGTGAGAGAATGAACGTACGTATTATTTATGGATGACATCATTAGGGGTGACACTACTTCGCGGTTTTTCACTTTTCGCGGTCGGTTCTGGAACCCATTAACCGTGATAAGTGAGGGATCACTGTACATCGTTTTTTTGTCAGCATTGTGTAAGGTCAGCTGTCTGGAGTTGTGTGTTTTTAACAAATGTCCAGTTAGATCACAAAGATCAGGGCTCATGGAGATCTCTGGGAAAGGGTCACTGTGGTTGGGTTCAGTGGCTCCTCTGCTGTGGTCCACCAGAAGCCATATTTCCCTCCCATTGAGCCTCTGCCTCCAAAGTTCCAGGAACCTCTGAGCCACTCTGACAGACCGGATGCCCGGTAAGGTACTGTAGCTACAGCCATGGAGTCCATTAGTGTTGGTCCTGCTGCATTCAGCAGATGTTCAAGAGTCACAGTCTTTGTTCTCAGGAGTGCTGCCATCAGCCCAGGAGTGGTCTCAGTGCAGACATTCAACCTTGCTCCATGAATCAGTGGCTCCCTCAAGAGCCAAAAAAGACAGTCAGAGTTTTTACATTGTTTAGCATTAAAAAGGTTCCAGGACTTAAAAACACTTTGATAAAATGGAGGCAACCCACGTCAATTTAAACATTTTGAATTAATTTAAAAACAGAGCATAATCCAGTCCCAGATTACTCACACCCCTGAAGATACAGCTTGCCACTTCTCTCCACATTAGATCTGCCGGCCCCATCAGAAACCTCTGCACAATCTGTAACCTAAAGGTGGCAGTTGTGCTGGCCAGGTGTATGAGGCCCTGTCCCCCTCCTGTCTGGGTAAAAACAGCACCCCCTGTGGCACCCAATGCAATTTGTCCCAGAAAAAGTTCACAATTTTTGTCTGGATCTCGGACAGTAAACCTGATGGGGGATCTAGGCAAGTTAATCGGTGCCAAAGCAGGGAGGCAACAAGGTTATTTAACACATGCATCGTCCCTCTGTAGGACATCTGAGGGAGCAGCCATCTCAACTTATTCAGTTTACCTTCAATTTTCTCACTCACATTCTCCCAGTTTCTCCAGAACATGACGCTGTTACCAAGAAAAAAAACCCAGGTATTTGATGCCATCTTTTTTCCATGCCGTGTCCTGTGGCAGAACTGGGAGGCCACCAAGCCAATTACCGACAGCAAGGGCTTCACTTTTTCTCCAATTCACCCTTGCTGCTGACAAAAGGGTGAAAACACCAGTTACATCAATTAAAACATTAATGTCAATCTGATTTTTAATAAACACAATTACATCATCCGCATAGGCGGATAAAACAATCTTTCTATTAAAACAAGGTAAGGCAAGGCCATCAATGCTTGTGTGTATTTTATGGAGGAGGGGTTCTAGGGAGAGTGCATCAAGCATACCAGACAAAGCACAGCCCTGCCGGATGCCTCTATGCACTCTGAAAGGAGCACACAGACTGCCATTGATTTTCAGTATACTCTCAACACCAGCATATAACACCTGGATCTTGACTATGAAACCAGCGCTGAACCCACACCTCTCCATGACCTTCCAGAGGAAGTCATGCTCAGCACGGTCAAAAGCCTTTTCCTGATCTAGAGAAATAAGACCAGCATTTACTGTATACCCAATGAGCTGGAGACTTCCAAAACATCTGGAATTAGGTAGACATTGTCTACCATGGACCTGCCCGGAACACAGTACGCCTGGTCCCGATGTATGACCTACTCCACAGCTTCTCTCAGCCTGTTAGTCAAAGCCTTGGACAAAATCTTGTAATACGTGCAGAGGAGAGATACGGGTCACCAGCTTTTTATGTCCTGTAAATCTCCTTTTTTTGGCAGGAGGGTGACAACAGCCCTGTGTCAGGACGTCAGCAGAGAGCCTGAACACAAACTTTCATGAAAAACCTCTAAAATGTCAGGTGCTAAAATGTCCCAGAAAGCTTTAAAAAACTCCACAGTGAGGCCATCTATTCCCGGAGCCTTCCTCCCCTTCATGCTCTGAAGGGCAGCGGGCAATTTGGGTAACTGAAGAGGCCGGTCTAACTGTGAGTTGGTCTCCTCAGAGACCTGAGGTAGTCCACTGCAGAACCCCTCCGTCAGGCCATTGTCCTCCCTGTAGTCACTGGTGTACAGAGAGAAATAAAACTCACCGGCATGCTTTCTGATTTGTTCAGGGTCAGTCAGTTTCTGCCCTGTGTTGGAGACCAGGGAGTGGATTACCTTTTTCTGTCGATGCTCCTTCTCTAGACTGAAGAAGAAGCTAGATGGAGCATCCATCTCAGTGATGTTTTGAATTGGACCGGACTAGGGCGCCTTGTACTTTAGTGTCCAACAGCTGGGCTAAGGTCTTTTTTGGGGATTTGAGGACTTCAATACATCCTCGATTTCCTGTCGACTCACTAAAGGTCTCTAACGCCACAATATCTATCTCCAGGTCTCTGATAGATCCACAGGTTTCATGTGTGACATTGAATGTATACTACTGACACAATAGTTTAATTTCAGTCTTACCACAGTCCCACCAATTGCCGAAGTCAAGTACAATCTTTTTTACTTTGTCTAAAAGCAGTCCAGAAAAATCTTAAAGCCTCTTTAAAACCTTTATCAAATGTTAGAACTGAGTCAAAATGCCAATATGCACTCTTGGGGGCAAAATTCTTTTTTAAACCTGACAAACAACACGTGCATAATCAGTGAAAACAACTGTTAAAATTTTACAGGACTTAAAAACATTACAATGGTGCTTAAAACAATACAGATGATCAAGTCTGGCTAAAGAAATCCTATCCTCTTTGAGGTGGGACCATGTGTACTGTCAGCAGTCAGTGTGCATCCTTTTCCACACATCCACCAGGCCATGAGAACAGACCAGCTGTCTCAGAGACTGTTGGGAACCTGGATGCGGCTCTGTGTAATTTCGATCTAACAACTCATTTTCAGTACAATTAAAATCCCCATCCAGTAATAAAAAATCCTCCAAGCTGCAACTGTTCAATTTATCATTAATCTTTTGTAAAAAAAACTCTCCTTCTCAGCACCATTGGTTGGAGCATAAATGCTGAAACAAAGCACAGTAAAATGTTCAAAACGGGGTTTGTTTAAAAGACGTCTGCCTTTGATAAAATGCTCAACCTCCAGAGAAGAAAACCTGAAGCAAACCTCCTGGAGAATAAAAAGCCCACCCCTCCACTGGCTGTGGTGTTGTGACTTAACCCCTTAATGCCTGAATTTATTTCCAATTATGAAAAAAAAAATTTCACTTGTGTTTTTGCTCTCAAGTAGATGCTAAATTAAGTTCAATTCAATTCAATTCAACTTTATTTATATAGCGCCATTTCACAACAACAGTCATCTCATAGCACTATCAACTGTAGGGAGGACCCCCACAGTTGCAGAAACTGCAACTGTGGGGGAGTTGCAGAAAGACCCCAGCAATCAGGCGATCCCCTGTGAGCAAGCACTTGGCGACGGTGGAGAGGAAAAACTCCCAGAAGTTGAGAAAGTTAATTTAACTATAGCACATAAAATAGATGTAATTTTAGGTATGATGCAAATTATCGACAACAGGCATCTATGGTAAAAAAAAATGGTAAAAAAGCACCTGTTCCCATCTCAAGTATGAAGCGTCTTTTATTTATGCAACAAAGTTATTTTCAGTATTTTCAACTCTCATGACTGCCAAACTATAACCCTAACCCTAACCCTAACCCTAACCCTAGCAATCAGGAAATGGATGGTGCTCCGTCTCTGACCTTTCCTATGAGAAACTAATGCTTGCAAAAGGTTCCTAGGTATGTGTTGGAAGTGCTCCAACCGGAAGTGAAGGAATACAGACGGTATTTTGGTTGCATTTGGAGCGGAAGCGGTTTGATGCGAATTCGCGACAACAGGCGTCAAGGGGTTAAATCATTTCTCTTTCCCACTCTCTACTCCAGTCTGCCTCTATGCACAGATCACTGTGCGTTTCCTGTAAAAACAATATATCAATGTGCTTCATTTTTGCTGTTTCAAAAACCAGTGCCCTTTTCTTTGGTTCTCTGGAACCATTTACATTTCAACTCCCCACCTTAAAAAAATCCATAATTAGAGGAGTATTAAAACCAGAGTAAAAAACAGTTAAGAAGAAAAGTAAAAGAGAAAACATTATATACTTCATCATCATTAAAAGCCAATTTGTTTTCTGACTTTATTCATCTGTTTTCTCAGTCTATAAATTTCCTGATCTGTAAGGTCTGTTTCAGCTTTGCTTTTTATAAGCTGCCTGGCAGAGTTATAAAAAGCTGCTTATCAGGAAAATATTGCTGTATAACCAGCCCCTTCACGCCCTTGGTTTGCTGTAAAAACAATTTGAACATTTTGGCAGGACAAATGACGTCCTCCTGACTAACAGGCAGCTGTGTACTATTGTGAGAAAACACACTGCTGTCAGACAAACAGGCCTCACTGTCACTGTTATCAGACAGAGCTGCACTATCTGCAACATTCTGTCGAACCATCAGCCGGCCCGTTTTACCACCTGCAGACACAGGTGGAACTCTGCTTCTACTGCACTTAAGAGAAACCTGTTCAGATTCACACGCCTCCATATCCTCTACGTCAGCTGCAGCACCATCCTCACACAGTCCTCCTGATGCTTCACCTGCCCCACACCGTCCACTTGTTCCTCCACCAGTCATGCACAATTCACCAGCCACCTCAGCTTCTTTACACAGTTCTCCACTTATTTTATTTCCCTCACTCACATTTCTCATTTCACCAGTCAAATCATCAACTTTGCCCAGCTCACCCATGATCCCACCTGCCTCAACTGTTTCATCACTCAAATCACCTTTCTCCTCACCCACAACACTGTCCACCACCTCACCCACTTTACTCTCCACCTCACCTGTTTCCCCAATCCCTTCACCTGCTTCATCCACACCCTTTTTTCTCTCATCACTCACCACAGTGCTGTTCTCATCCGGACTCTGTCTCACCTCCAGCAGCTCCTCAGCTGTAATGCTGGGGTCTTCAGCCAGCACAGAGATGCTGTCCTGCTTGGTGGTGACCGGCCTTGGTCCTGATGTGGGCTGGTTGGCGGCAGCAGCCGCCCACTGCTCAGCTCAAGCAGCTCCCCTGCCACCAATGGTAGTCCCGGCCGCCTCCCTTAGGGCAGGGCCGGCACGGTTAGGACAGGCCTTCATCAGATGTCCCTCTTCACCACACCCAAAACATTTTGACATGGCAGATGTTGCAAAAAGAACATAATCAAACCCATCAACCCGCACCCAAAACACACAATTAAATTCCTAAACCTTATTGTTGGGGATCATAAAGAGGTGCCTGCAGTGGGACACCACATGTATAAGCAGGGGAGATTTGCAGCCCGACAAGACTTTTCTCATGAACGACACTACTTTCCCAAACTTTGACAGCTCTCTCACGAGAAGCTCATCACTAATAAACGGGGGAACGTTAGAGAGAGTTATTTTTGTAGCCAGCTGTGACAGCGGCATGATTGAGTCAAACGTCCCATTTACTGATTCCACTTTCAATCGAAGTGTTCACCTGGTCCACCCTTTCCACAAACAACACAGCAGCCCCGTTCATGCGGACTGCGGATTTAATGGCATCATGCTCGATAAGTCCCCCAGCAGCAAGTGCTACCTCCTCCACGCTGTGCAGTGAGCTGACACCAGTTTTGATGCCGTGCTTCCACGTCAGCCTGGGGAAGGCCATGGCACCTGAGACGCCGGCCTGCGCCACAGAGCCTGGCCGACAAAAAAAGAAAACCCAAACACACAAAACTAAAACAGCCAAACACCACAAAGTTAACAAACCCAAAGTAATATAAACCACCAGCTGTGATAAAAGAACAGAAAAGATAGAAAACATAGCACAAACTCTCAGCTTTTCTATTCTTCCACCACACTCCTCTCACAAAGAAGAAGAAGAAGAAGAAGAAGAAGATTTCATTATTCCACAACACACTAATTAGCACATGAGCTCACTGTACATGTCTGCCTTCCAAGTCTGCCCACTCTCTGTCACTGAGAAAGGCTGTGACACCCCCGCTGCATCTCCAGCTCCGTAATTAAAACGCTGTAATCTGGGTGGATCGTCTCTATTTTTAAAGGCCCACCCGTCATTGTGTGGGCAAACATACACAAAGGGAGAATGAAGAGGAGGAGGAGATGAGGAAGATAATGAACTCTGTAGGATTATATTTTCATCTGATTTTTTTAAATTTGGGACTTTTTCATGCAAATTTGCAGCTTTTTTTCCTCATCAGTTTGTGACCTTTTTCTCAGAAATCTGCAATTTTTTAATTGTAAATTTGCAATTTTTCCTGTAAATTACGAACTTCTTTCTCATAAATTTGGAACCTTTTTCTTTTAAATTTGCAGCTTTTTTCTCGTAAATTTGCAATGTTTTTCTCTTAAATTTGGACCTTTTCGCTCTTAAAATTGCTGCTTTTTTTCCTTGTAAATTTTAAACTTTTTTCTTGCAAATTTGCAACTTTTTTGTAAATTTTTGTAAATTATGTGACGCTCGGTGGCATGTGAACACGCAGCAGCCTCCCTTCTCTCGTCATGTTTTGTGCCACTTATTGTTGCTTAAATTTCACCTAAGTGTATATTCATGTGTTTAATGTCCATACAGTGGTGTGAAAAAGTGTTTGCCCCTTCCTGATTTCTCATTTTTTTTGTATGTTTGTCACACTTAAATGTTTCAGATCATCAAACAAATTTAAATATTATACAAAGATAATACAAGTAAACACAAAATGCAGTTTTTAATTTTTTTTCACCCTTAATAATAAACATCTTATTAAGGATAAAAAAAATCCAAACCTACATTGCCCTGTGGGAAGAAGTGATTCCCCCCCATTAAAACATAAAGTAACTGTGGTTTATCACATCTTTTGGAAAGCTGAGTTCAATTTCTCTAGCCACACCCAGGCCTGATTACTGCCACACCTGTTCTCAATCAAGAAATCACTTAAATAGGACCTGCCTGACAAAGTGAAGTAGACCAAAAGATCCTCAAAAGCTAGACATCATGCTGCGATCCAAAGAAATTCAGGAACAAATGAGAAACAAAGTAACTGAGATCTATCAGTCTGGAAAAGGTTGTAAAGCCATTTCTAAAGCTTTGGGACTCCAGCAAACCCAGGTGAAAGCCATTGTCCACAAATGGTGAAAACATGGAACAGTGGTGAACCTTCCCAGGAGTGGCCGGCTGACCAAAATTACCCCAAGAAAAATTACCCCACAGCAACAACTCATCCAAGAGGTCACAAAAAACCCCACAACAACATCCAGAGAACTGCAGGCCTCACTTGCCTCAGTTAAGGTCAGTGCTCATGACTGCACCATAAGAAAGAGACTGGAGTTCCAAGATGAAAACCACTGCTGAGCAAAAAGAACATAAAGGCTCATCTCAGTTTTGCCAGAAAACATTTTGATGATCATCAAGACTTTTGGGGAAATATTGTGTGGACTGATGAGACAAAAGTTGAACTTTTTGAAAGGTGTGTGTCCCATTACATCTGGCATAAAAGTAACACAGCATTTCAGAAAAGGAACATCATGCCAACAGTAAAACATGGTGGGGTAGTGTAATGGTCTGGGACTGTTTTACTGCTTCAGGACCTGGAAGACTTGCAGTGGTAAATGGAACCATGAGTTCTGCTGTCTGCCAAAAAATCCAGAAGGAAAATGTCCAGCCATCTGTTTGTGACCTCAAGCTGAAGCACACTTGGGTTCTGCAGTAGGACAATGATCCAAAACACACCAGCAAGTCCACCTCTGAATGGTTTAAGAAAAACAAAATGAAGACTTTGGAGTGGCCTAGTCAAAGTCCTGACCTGAATCCTATTGAGATGCTGTGGCATGACCTTAAAAAGGCAGTTCATGCTCGAAAACCCTTTTCGAGCATGCAGCTGGTGGCTTGTCACCAGACTGCAGAACAAATCTACCTACGGGTACAAAATAAGTAAAAAAAAAAAAACCTCCAATGTGGCTGAATTAGAACAATTCTGCAAAGACGAGTGGGCCAAAATTCCTCCACAGCGCTGTAAAAGACTCATTGTCAATTATTGCAGTTGATTGCAGTTGTTGCTACAATAACAATAATAATAGACACCTTCATTCTCTCTGGCATCCTCGTCTTGAAGAGGCGATGGTTAGCACGTCAAGGGTTGGAGCAGCGCATGGAATGACTATACAACCCAATCCTTGAGTGGCAGTCTTTGGAGCAGTTGGCGCAGATGAAGATTGATGGTGCACATGCTAATGCTGCACGTTCTTTCCTCGCCGCACACTTTGTCGCCATCATGTTTGCTTCCATCTTGAGAACACCCTCTTTGACACTGTGGCGCCAGGTGGCTCGATCTTTGGCAATAACCTCCCAGTTGTTGGTGTTGATCTGTGTACACTGCATGTTGCGTTTGCAGACATCTTTAAAACGCAACAGCAGTTGGCCCACACGGCAGACGCCCACCTGCAATTCTCCATAAAGGATTTCTCTCAGCAGGCGGTAAGCTCCATGTAGTGCATGTGGCTGAGCCACCGGAGTCGTCTCTGGCTGATAAATGCAGGGATGCTTGGCAAGTCAGCGCGCTCAAGGACCTTGGTGTTGGGGACTCTGTCCTGCCACTTGATGTGCATAAGGCACCGAAGACAGCGGAGGTGGAACCCGTTTAACCGCTTCTCCTGCCTGGCATAGGCTGTCCAGGACTCGCTGCCGTACAGGAGAGTGGACAGGACGCAAGCTTGGTATACGAGTAACTTGGTCTTCAAACTCAGCAGATTGTTGTTCCATACACGCTTGTTTAGTTTGGCCATGACAGCAGCTGCTTTGGCGATTCTGGAGCTGATCTCGGTGTCCAGCGAGAGTGTGTTTGAAACAGTGGACCCTAGGTAGGTGAAGGTGTCCACAACCTCCAGCTGTATGTTGTCAATGGTAATGACAGGAGAGGAGACAGCATCTTGCACCATGATGTTGGTTTTCTTAAGGCTGATCATGAGCCCAAACTCCTTGCAGGCGTGGGACAGTTTGTCAACCAGGTGCTGCAGGCCCTCCTCTCTGTGCGATGCTAGAGCAGCGTCGTCTGCAAACAGCAGCTCACGTATGAGAACCTCTTAGACTTTGGTTTTAGCATGAAGTCTTGCGATGTTGAGGAGTTTTCCATCTGATCTCATGCAGACGTAGACACCTTCAGGACAGTAGGTGAAGGCGTAGTGGAGGAGCATTGAGAAAAAAATCCCAAAGAGAGTCGGTGCTAGAACGCAACCCTGCTTCACTCCACTACTGACTGGGAAGGCATCTGAGGTGGCTCCATCAAAGCAAACAGTACTATGCATGTCCATGTGGAAGGAGGAGATGATTGCAAGGAGCTTTGGGGGACAACCAATCTTTCGCAGGATCTGGAAGAGCCCGCTTCGACTAAGTCAAAGGCTTTGGTCAGGTCCACAAACACAAGGAACAATGGCTGCTGCTGCTCTCGAAACTTCTGCAGCTGACGGAGGGAGAAGATCATATCCACTGTGGACCTTCCAGCTCTGAAGCCACACTGGGACTCAGGATAGACTCGCAAAGTGAGGCTCTGCAGGCGGAACAGGGTGACCCGGGCGAAGACTTTGCCAACTATGCTCAGAAAAGAGATGCCACGGTAATTGTTGCAGTCACTGCGGTCGCCTTTGTTCTTATACAGCGTGACTATGTTGGCATCTCTCATATTTTGGGGAATGTGACCTTGCTCCCAGCAGAGGCAGAGGAGATCATATAGTGGTTGTAAGATGACTGTTTTCCCATGTTTCAGAACTTCTGGGGGGATACCGTCTTTCCCTGGAGCCTTGCCACAGGCAAGGTAGTCTATGGCTTTGCTGAGCTCTTCCAGCGTGGGCATTTTGTGAAGCTCTTCCATGACTGGTAGGCCAGGTAAGGCGTCGAGGGCAACGTCTGTCACAATGTTCTGGGTCGAGTACAATTCAAGATAATGCTCGACCCAACGTTGAAGTTGCTTGCTCTTGTCGGTGATGGCTTTGCCTGTCTTGGCTTTGAGAGGTGCTGTTTTGATGCTTGTGGGGCCGATAGCTGTTTTGATGCCCTCATACATTCCTTTGGCATATCCACAATTGGCAGCTACCTGGATGTTGGTGCACAGGTTCTGCCAGTACTCACTGGCGCAACGGCGGGCAATCTGCTGTGCCTTGCTCCTTGCTGCTCAAAGGGAGTCGCATGTGCCAGGGCAAGGGTTCTGCTTGTGAGCTAGCAGTGCTTCTCTTCTGGCCGCTGTGACTGGCTGCATTTCATCCCAGCGAGCCTCAAACCAGTCAGCATTCTTGCGTTCTTTCTTTCCGAATGTGGTCATAGATGGTGTTGCAAAGGTGGTTCCACTTGGCGTTCACGTCGCCTGGGATATCGGACTGGAGGTGAGCTTCAAGTTTTCTCTGAAACCTGTCAGCGAAGGTCTGAGCCTTGATCGGATCGGAAATTCCACAGGTGTTGATGCGGGGGTGACCCTTAGTCTTGGCATGGTGGATCTTCCTTGGCTTCAGTCTGACCTTACTGGCAACAAGGGAATGATCTGTATCACAATCAGCGCTGTGATAGCTTCTCGTGTGAAGAACACTGCTGAGGTCCACTTTTCTGGTGATGACAAGATCTAGCTGGTGCCAGTGACGGGACCGGGGGTGTCTCCAAGACCCTTTCCACAGCTCTTTACACTTGAAGTAGGAGTTTGTAATGCAGAGGCCGTGATGACAACAGAATTCCAACAGCCTCTGTCCGCTCTCATTCATCCTGCCTATGCCAAAGTGGCCAAGACAGGATGGCCACACTTGCCAGTCTGCTCCGACGGGAGTGTTGAAGTCGCCTAGCAAAAATAAGCCTTCAGAGAGGGGGATTCTAGATAGCACTTCCTCTAGCGCCTCGTAGAACTGATCTTTGGCTTCTGGAGTGGATGTGAGGGTCGGGGCATACACAGAAAGGATGTTCACAAAGCCCGATGATGTCTTCATGCGGAGGGCGAGGATTCTTTTGGACCCTCCTGTAGGGGTTTCTGTGGTGGCGATCAGTGAGTTCCTCACTGCAAAACCTACACCATGCTGCCTGGACTCGTCCTGGGACAGGCCCTGCCAATAAAAGGTGTAGTCTGATTCTCTAAGAGAGTTGCTGTCGGCCAGGCGGGTTTCCTGAAGGCAGGCAACATCGATGTTAAGTCGTGCCAGTTCCTTATTGATGTTGGCGGTCTTGCGAGAGTCATTCATTTGTTGGAGATCAGCAGTAAGTCCGGGACACATGGTGCAAACGTTCCAGCTTGCAAATCGAAGAGCTGGAGTCTTCGTATGCTTCTCCTTTTGACTGCCTGGTGCAGATTGACACTTGCTTGTCGGGAGAGACCCCTAAGCTCTATGCACCCAGTAGAGCAGGCAAGCCATGGCAGGGCGGCACCTTACTGGCTGGGGGCTGCCCAGCTTGAAGCGGATGGTAGCTACCCAATGAAGCTGCGAAGGCTTCTCCCACCGTCGGACGAGACCCCTGGCGCTCCTCCCTACGGCAGTCAGTTGGAGCTTATAACCGGTAACTGCCTCGTCCCATGTTGTTCCGGAATCTTGCAACGCTGCTGGAGTGGCCTCTCCAGTTTGCGCTAAAAAGCCTGGGTGGGGTAGTATGGAGACACTGGGCTGCCCATACATCAGTGTCCCCCTCTCGGTGTCACTGGCTGAGTCCAAAGGAAAGGATGATCCAGTACAGTTTGGGACCAGTTCCACTGCAGGAGTTGCCGGAAGTAGTGCTGAGCATCTACCAACCGCCTTAGGGCTCCACTCCAGATTTATCCTCGAGGTTTACTCCCGAAGCCTTTCCTGTAATCAGGTATAGCCGCAAGACAGCGGAGGTTTGGAATCAGTTTACCTTCTCCTAGGTAGTTTGCCAGCCAAGGCTAACGGGCACCACCTGCCCGGATTTGAAATCAGAGTGGTCCTTCTCCTAGGTGGACTGACACCCAGGTCTGACGAGCCCCACCTACCCGGAGCAACCTGGCTATAGTGCCAGAGACTCGCTGACACCCTCTGTTATTTAGTGAAAACAGGGTCAAACGAGAAGACAGACAGTAGGATTTGGTTAGGAGAGGCTATTGGAGAGACGCTGTGCTATGAGTGGGGTATTTCAGTGGAAATGTAGGTGCTCATTTCTGCATTCCACGCCAGCACGTCCTAATCCATTTAGACATTCAGACACCTTCATAATAATAATAATATTATGTAATAATAATATTAATATAATAATAATATAATACTGTAATATTATTATAGTATAATAATAATAATAATAATAATAATAATAATAATAATAATAATCAACAGCATTAAAAAACTGTATTTTGTGTTTACTTGTGTTATCTTTGTCTAATATTTAAATTTGTTTGATGATCTGAAACATTTAAGTGTGACAAACATACAAAAAAAACGAGAAATCAGGAAGGGGTAAACACTTTTTCACACCACTGTATATGATGCAGTCACCACAACCTTCTGGAGATAAGGAATATGTCCAAACATTACATTCTGGATCAGAGCCACGGAGTTACAGAGGAACTCCATGGCCTAGGTGTCCTCCACCAGACCTCTACACCCCTGGACTCGACTGTCGTGTCTCTTCCCAAATGGAGACACCGTAGACGGTGTGAGCGGCAACAAAACAGAGGTAAAAGTGGGGGTATATGAACAAAGCTAACTGCTAGTCTGCACAGACTCCCAATTTCTACCCTCATTCTGGCCAACGTACGCTCACTAGGCAACAAAATAGATCACATAAAGCTCCTGAGAACTACGCAACATGATGCACGGAACTGCTGTGTTTTTATCTTTACAAAAACATAGTTAAATGACAGTAAACTGAACTCTGTCATTCAGTTAGCTGGGCCAAAATGCTACTGCAGTGACAGAGTGTTCACAGAAGGAGGGAAAACCTGTGGGGAGGCGTCTGTGTGTACATCAGTGATGCCTAGCGCAGAGACGCAACTGTTGTTCACAAACCCTCTTCTCCATTGGTGGAGTTTATGATCATCAAGTGCCAACCCTTTTACATTCAATGAGAATTTCAATCTGTCCTACTAATCGCTGTGTAAGCCCCGCCCACCGACATCGGTGAGAGGATTAAAGCACTAAAAGAACTCTATTAGGCCATCAATGAGACTCAAACGGTGCATCCAGACAGATTCCTCATCACAGCAGGAGACTTCAACCATGCAGATTAAAAGGCCCGCCTACCAAATCTACACCAACATGTAGACCTCCCAACAAGAGGAGACAATTTGCTGGATCTGGTGTACACAACTCACAAGACAACATGCAGAGTCTCCTCCCTCCCCCACCTGGGTATCTCTGATCACATCACCATCTTGTTAAAGCAGACGGACAGATGAAAATTCAATATCGCTAATTCATATCTCAAATTGTTGTCTGAGACGAGCTAAGTCGAACCGCACGTTTTGGTGTCAACAAATGTCGCATAAGGTGACAATGCGCTCTCGAAGTACGCTGTTGTGGAGAGCTGTCTGACCCAGCCAAGCGATCAGCGGCTAAGATGGCCACTGACTGTGTGACGTCAGCTCAGCCAAACACACGCACACGGTCGGCGGCCAGTGCTGTGTTTTGCTTCATGCAACACTTGTTTACGTCTTAAAATCGGCGATTACGGATATTTCTCGGAATACTTGTGGATTACAAATAGATTATTTATGAAGATTAGGATTTCAGGAATTGAATTAATATGGTTTGGCGTTGTGTTGTCTATGGGTGCGATGGTCCTGCTCTGTTTTGCTTCATGCAACACTTGATGTTTACGTTTTAAAATCAGCGATTACGGATATTTCTCGGAATTATCAAATATTTTCATGATCATAAGAACGGTTAGGGGGAAAAAACATGCTGAAGAAAGACAGTTTAACTCACCAGTTACTTATATTGGAAGTCCATCCTCCTGTGTTTTTTAGAAGCAAAGTTCTCAATTACAGAGACATACAGTGTTCCCTATTGCTTCAGCTTCTGTATTAAAGCAGACTCCAGTGAAATAGTACCCAGGTTTGTCAGTCTTTCTGGTCCACATATATTTTGCAGGTGTCACGGCTCGCAGCTCTCACGCATCTGCCTCAGCTGCGCGCACACCTGCACCTCGTTAGCGCCCTGCATGTGCAGTAGACATTTCGTTGACAGCGATTTAGAGAATAAGATGCAATTTGCAAAAAGATTGGTGATAAAGAAAACGGCTATTCCAACTATATATCCCGCGATTCCCCAGTCTGACTCTGAGACAAGTGTCAGTGACAGTGGCGTGAAAAGCCACGGTGATCTACCGATGCGATCAGCTGTCAGAAAACGAGAAGTAAAGAGGGTAAGTTTTGTATTTTTAATATTCACTGCAAATGTTTACTAAACATTTTAAATGAATTCCAAGCAATGGATGATTTTCAAAATCAAATTATTTCTGGGAAATAATGCGGCGGCGGACAGGTGCCCGTGTCAGGTTTTGCAGCGTCGCGCAAACAGAGGCACGCTGGCGGGCCCAGGCCACCAGTGTTTTGCGCGTGCTTTTGTGCCTAAAACGTTGAAGAACGCGGAGTTGAAAAACAGACAAACAAACCCCGGCAAAAACATAACCTCCTCCTGGCCTTTTCGGCCTGGCGGAGGTAATTACCAATGACAGTTCAGCTTTCAATTTTTAGGGAAGCAACATATTTGCTAAGAAAAATAAATATAAGCCTAAGATTATAAGAGAAATGTGCTTTTAAAAATGGAACCCCAATTTTCTACCATAAAATGGTGCCCATTATAACTGTGAAATGTTATTTATTGGAATATAATAATTGCTATATCTAGAAACTAGTTATTTTCTTAATCTGTAGTGATACTCCATTGATTTTTGTATTTCTTTGTATATTTCTGCTGTGTTTTCAAACATTCATACAAAGGTGGTATAGTATGTAATATTTCTTTTCAAATTGAGAAGAATTTAGTGTGTTCAAATTATTCAAATGTATATGACATGCGACTTTGATGAATGCTGAACTATGAGAATTATAACATTGACATGAACATTAATAAACTCAATATATGATTTTACAAAACTTTATTTACATATCATTGTTCACAAATCTAATCTTGGTAGGCAAAAGCCCTTGTAGTGATCAGATGGGAATGTTTCTCTGATGAGGCTCACTGCACAGACAGGCAACATAACCCTCACTTCTTTCCCACAAATAAGGCTGAATACCCCCTCAGCACCACCCAAAACTACTTCATCATCCGATTCTTCATTTTCAATGTCATCATTTATATTGAGGTCATCAAACTCGAGAAAATAATCGCTGTCTGAATCACTTTGCTCTCGTTCTGCCATTTACTATGTATTGCTGTTGTGACGTCACCAATGCCCGCACCTATCGAGAGATGGCGGTACTGCAGCCTCACTAACTGAAGGCTGAGCTATGAGCAAATAAGGTCATTTATGGAAGCTGGTGACACATATTAAATCGCGGGAATAGACAGAATAGAATATTTTCATACATTCTGTTGATTGGTTCAATAAAAAAATGTCACTGTCCGTCTGCTTTAAGGATGGCATACAGACCAAGAGTGAAAGCCATCAGACCAATATAAAAGCAGGTATGTGCGTGGCCAGAGGGGGCCTCTGATGCGCTGAGAGACTGCTTCAGCACTACAGACTGGGACACTTTCAAGCATGCAGCCACTCGCAATGGACACACAAACCTAGAGGAGTGCACTGAGGTTGTTGTAGCATCCATAGCTAAATGCACTGATGATGTCACTCACTGCAAAACCATCACTGTTCGTGCTAACCAAAAGCCATGGATGACAGCAGATGTCCACAGGCTACTGAGGGCTCAGGACACAGCCTTCAAGGCCGGCGACCCCCACGGTGGGACCTGGCTGGGTCACTGTTGCACCCTCGATGGGCCTCAGGCTGAAGCACAGTGCCCATGGCGGACCAAGGCTGGAGCGCAGCACCCACGTGGGACTGACGTTGGGGCGCAACACCCACGATGGTCCCCAACTGGGACACAACACCCACAGAGGCTCGAACTGAGGTGGAACCCAGACGACGGCCTCGGGCAGGAGGGGAGCTGGACCCATGGTCACCTCAGCGGGAGTGGCAGCAGCCCCGATGACCTCCAGCAGCAAGCCTGGATCCTCAGAGTCGTCCAACGACATGGACCCCTCTCCGGCGACCCTAAAAGAGGACTCGGACAGAGAGGAAGAAGGGTTAGGGTTGCTGGCAGTGGTGGAGCCCAACGAGGCGAGCTCATGTGCAGCGTGCAGCTGCAGCTGGCTCTCCTCACCCAGAGCAAGGCAAAAATGCTCTATCATGGAAAGAAGAAAGACAAAAGAGAGCACTTGCCTTAGCTCGAACTCCATCGCCGTCCAGGACGCCGACGATCCAGACGATGTTTCCATGGGCTCGGCCTCCTGGAGTTGCAGGTTGGGCGCTGACTCTGCTGTGGTGGCCTCCGCAGCACGCATGATGATCTCTGCAGTCCTTATAATCCTAGCTGTCATGACCCATGCTGGTGGCTCCTCCGGTGTGGTGGCTGGGATCTGGTTCACCGGTGCTATGGGGGAACAATCCTCCCAGACCTCTGGCTCCTCCTGGTCCTGACTGCTTGGCTGCAGTACCGGCAGGCACACAAAGGAAACAGAAGGAAGCAGGGAGAGGGCTGGTGAACCGTTAATGGCTGCCGCAGGTGGAGAGATCTCTGGTTACTGCACTCCCAGAGACTCTCTACCAGGGATCAGGCAAGAATTTTCAACAATTTCAGGAACCAAAGAAAAGTTTACTTGCCTGTTCTCCTGGCTGATGGTGTTTCCTGCTGCAGCTGGGGAGGCATTGTTCCTCGCACTGGCTCTGGCAGGGCTGGACTCCTCCGTGGGCTGCGAAGAAGCCTTCCTGAACAGCGCTGGAGAGGAAAAGGTGGCCGCCAATTTCTCCTCCACCAGAAGGCGATCAGTCTCTGCCAGTAAAGCTAGTCTTTGTTTCTTCCATTCACCCGTGGAAGGAGCAAGCACGAGCTCCGGAGGCGAGGGTGTGGCTGGAGTGGGAGAGCTGCGGAAGGAGGAAGACTTCTTTCCCCGCGAGCGCCTCTTCCGTATGGAGAACGGTTCCAGCGCTGGGAATTCCCTCCCGGGCTCCTCCTCTGGTGGTGGCATTCTGTCAAATATGTGCACCGCAGTGCACAGGTGAAAGAGACTTAGCCCAAATGCACGTGAAGTGAATGCGTTTATTAACAGAAAGACATACATACACAAAATGTCCAAAGCATGCAGTTCGGGAAATTAATGATATGATGCACCGGCTACAAACTCCGCTGGCTGGAGGAGAGCAAACCCTTCGCGCTCCAGATGTTACTGGAGCGGAAAGGAAGGGCTGCAATATAAGATGAAGACTTACATCTGGCGTTAGAGCACAGCTGGCCCTGGAACAACAACACACAGAGTAGTCCAAAAGGAGAGGGACCCAGCAACGAGTGAGCTCTGATGAGTGACAAATGGAAGCAGGTGTTACGGCAGCTGAAACACACACACACACACACACACACACAGAGTCATCCTGGCACACACTCATCCAGTAATCATTCACTCCATGTGTGTGTGTGTGTGTGTGTGTGCGTGTGTGTCAGGGCAAATATATGTGTGTGTGTGCGTGCATGCATGAGAGCATGTATGCGTGTAAATAAGAATGTGAGAAAACGGGAAGGAATAAATGATAATGACAATGATGATGATAGGCACAGGTGGATGCCAGGAGAGGGAGAGGCATGACTGCAGACTGGCAGAGAGCCCAAGACAGGGGCTCCAAAGATCTGCCAGCTAGAACAATACCAAACAATGAGAACTGCAGCCACAAGTCAAAGAACGGGGCTGAACATCATCCCCGTTCATGACACCTTTGGCTCTAATCTACAAAATTACTCTTCACCTTAAAGAAAGTGCTTCACCCAAAAAGTCTGGTCAAGAATTGTTCCCTTAATCTAAAGAACCACAGTTTGGAAAACACATTCCATGGTAAAAGGTACCAAAAGGATCCCACCTCATGCAAGGAATGGATTAGTTTGACATCATACATAACTGGAACTTCCTCCCAATTAGACAGTTTTATGCTTTAACAACCATTTGAGACTTCACAGACTCCTCGAGTGCATTCCAAGTTGCTAGGAATTATCCACAGCTCAACATTGCCCCCTTCTGTCAACTCAGCGACATGTTGGATTTAGTCAACCTTGGAACTTTGGGTTTTTATCTGCTGAAATAATCCTTTCTCCTCAAGACTTTATTTTTCCAGGAAATACTGCTCAGAACACTGTTGAAGATGACTGCTTCTGTGTTGGACAATGATGGGTTTGAAGTGTTTCATTAATCATTAATTTTAAATGTAGTGCATGTTTTAAAATGCTTAAAGGAACCTTATTCTACTGCATGTTAATTATACAAGGCCAAGTTTATAAAAGTGCATACTCACTGAAAGTAGTCATGAATTACTGAAGTTAACTTAGACTTTATAGATAAGTATATTAGTGAATTTTCATTGTTATTAAGGTGTGTTTCATCCTGTTGGGAAAGTTTTCTCAAGTTATCTAACTGGCTCAGCCAATCACCAGCTAGTCTCTGTTGGGCAATGGCCCCTTTCGTTCTATTGGTCGGTTACAGACAAACGACTGTTTTCTTATTGGACCAGAGTTCATTCAAACCTCCCACGATGGGAGACAACTGGTTCCCTTTCATGCCAGTCAAGTTTTTCCCTGGGAAACTTATTCAGTTTTTAAGGGAGAAATGCCCTAGTTCGAGAGAGAGAGAGAGAGAGAGAGAGCTGGAGGCAGAGAGTGGTTAATCTGTTAAACTTTTCCTTGTTGATTTTTCGTAACTCACTGTGTTTTAAAGTGGACAGACCATGATTTTTTTGACTTCTTCCCTCGAGACTGCCACACCCATGTACCACGTGTAACAATATGGTGATTAATAATTATGATCAGGTATAAAAATTATTTAACCCCTTGCACTCCGGGCAATTTTCCTAAAAATGCCAAAAAAAAAACGTGCCCAAAGTAAATCGAAAGCTGTTATTCAACCCTTTGCAGCATCTTCATGGGGCTGGTCTCATTTAAAAGAAAACACTTTGAATTTTTTGGCAAAAAAACCATAATCTCTCTACGTGCTCCGGCCACTGAGTTACAGTCATCTAAACATACTGAACTTGAAGAAAATAAATTTGGACACGGTGTTTTTTTGGATACAAATGCTTGCAAATAACACACAGCTGTCCGATCCGGCTGGAAAATGCAACAGAAATGTAGAACCAAGTGTTATCAAGCTGAGATCCAAATTTGGTAACAATACCACAAAAAATGAATATTTTACACAGCTTTGTTCTCAGGCTGTTCCCAGGCGTTTTGGAACTGTGCCAAATTGTGCCAAATGGCACAGTTTGGAAAAACGTCTGTAACTTCTGAATGATTCAATGTAGAAGCTTCATTTTGGGCTCTAATGAAAGGTCACATTCAGGGCTGTGTCTGTGTGTGTGGGGGGGGGGGAGTTGTCCCTCCCCCGCTACAAAAGACGGAGTTCGGCCCTCGCTGCATGACGGATTACACTCCTTGCATGTTTTCACAGCGGCTCCCCCCCCCCCCGCTACTGTGTGTGTGGGGGGGGGGGGGTTGTCCCCCCCCCTCGCTACAGAAGACGGCCATCGCTACATGATGGAATAGACTCATATGCTTCCCCCTGCGGACCGGGGGCATTCGGACCGTGAACGCCTCCCCCCCCCCGCTCCTCTTCTGCAGCGGTGGGGGGGGGGCGTTCACGGTCCGAACACGGCAAATGAACCGTTTATCGCGGCGCACGCACTTCGTACTTCGTGCGCAGTACGGTTGTAATTTACCGATCGGTCAAAATTCATTTTTGGATTACAGTTTTCAGGGAGAAATAATAATTTAGCTTATAACACCTTACCTCTTCACAGCAGCAGCGTCCTGGCGAACTTCTCTTCCCCATTGTCAGACGAACGCGACGCTGGTCCGCTCGTGGATCCCGATCAAAACAATTCCATTATTGCCGTTTTGGCGAATGATTTACGACCTTTGTCGTCGGCCTCCGTCGGTCTATGATGACGGAAGAGAATCCTAAACGTCTATTCTGCTGGAATGACTGCAGGTCCCACTTGTGGGTGTTCTCCATGCTGCTGGGTGAGCCTGGGTCTGTAGCAGGTTCGTCCAGCGTCCTTTGTTTTCATCTGCTGCAACAGTAAATATCTCTTCACCAGCCCGAATTTCTGTGCTTCAATTGGCTTCTGCATTCACAGTAGGCGGGTCCTCCTTCCTAGGTTTTCATTCATTGGCTCTTCATGGTTTCAGAAACCCAATTCAAGGCTCTTATTAGTCGAATGAGAGGTCAATCAGATGAACTAATCTGTTCGCGGCTGTGACTGCAGCTTTTTTTTTCAGTGGCGCTTGGAGGCCAGCACCATCTCCATCTGCACCATCATCAGTATATCATGCGTCATGCGTCCGAGCGCGCACGAGGGCGCCCTCGTGCGCCCTCGTGCGCCCTAGGACACAGAGACTTGCCCGCCCGCGGAACAACGGAGCGCAAATGGTTAATTTGTATTAATGTATTGGGACCTGAGATGATCTCTGGGTCCACACACACATAAACAGTTAATAAAGCACTCATGGGGGCACCAGCTCCTATCTCTAAGGAGCAATTTAATCTTTAATTTCACTTTATAACTGTTTAATCACTCAATAAATTAATTAATAATCAGTCTCAAAATTTCAGTGAATCCGATACTGGGGACTTTCTCCAGACTCAGAATGAAATAAATTCTCAACAACTTCTCTCATTTTCACATATTTATTAAATGAAATGCAACAATATATGAATTAATAATTATGATCAGGTATAAAAATTATTTAATTTATATTAATGTCTTGGAACCTGAGATGAATTCTCGGTTCATACACACAGGAAAAGTTGATAACACTCATGTAGGGGCACCAGCTTCCTTTTTGGAAGCAATTTTAATCTTTAATTTCACTTTATACCTGTTTACCGGAGTGATGGCTCAGTTAGTAGAGCATCTGCCCCACACCTGGGAGGCAGGGGTTCAAATCCCGGCCGGGTCATGCCGAAGACCATATAAAAAAGTGGAACTTCCTGCCATCCAGCTTGGTGCTTAGCAATAATGGAATGGAGGAGGGAAATCTGTGGCGGCGCCTTGCATGGCAGCGGCCCTCTGATTCTGCACTTGGGGTGTGTGTGATTGACACTGTAGATAGGTAAAGCACAGTCTCGTTCTACTGTACATGATTGGTTGTACAATTGAATGACAATAAGGGTGATTTAATTAATCACTCAATAAATTAATCAATAATCAGTCTCAAAATTTTAGTGAATTTGATTCTGGGGACTTAAACCAGAGTCAGAATAAAAAATTCTCAACAACTTCCCTCATTTTCACATATTTATTAAATGTAATGATGATTAAAAGGCATTGCAGTGATTTCATTAACCATAAAATTAAACTTGTAACTGACAGATTAACACTGAATGTTTGCAGAACCAGGGTTAACTGCGAAATGAATTTAGATCAGTTTGAAGTTAACAGATTATGGAAACAATGCAAATTTATGGAGAAAGTTTTTTTTTTTTTTTTTTTTTTTTTTTTGTTACTTATTTGTACCCGTAGGTAGACTTGGTTTGCAGTCTGGTGACAAGTCACAGGCTGCTGGTTGCTGCGTGCGCGAGCGCCCTAAACCTACATGTTTTTTGGTGTGCGGGAGGAAACCGGAGAAATCCCGGAGTAAACCCGCGCAACACGGGGAGAACATGCAAACTCCACACAGCACACTGTTGGTCGGGGGCTGGGATCGAACCCACGATCTCATGATCCCCGCGGTCCCCCGGCCGAGGGTAAAACTGTGCTGCCACAGTGCTAAACCACTGCGCCACCGTGCAGCCAGTTTAGTTTTACTAATTATATAAAAAGTTCTGGATTACTCTTTAAGAAAATGAAAATGGGATTTTAATGAAAAGAAAGGTTATGTTAATGGCTCTAATTTTGCATTTGATCAAATATTGAATGATTCTCAAATCTCAGACGTTTGATTCAGCAGATGGATAAGGAAGATGCAACTTATGTGACCATGCCTGATGGCGGGTTCTTTCGTCGTACCAGGAAGCTTTAGATGTGGAGAAAGGCCAAAAACCGGAATTTTGACCAGCAAATATTCGAACGAGGACGGGCCTCTTTGCAGTCTGTTGTCGCAGGATGAGATTCTTGATGTTTTATTCCAATGGCTGAAGTCCAGCCAAAGTGTCTCCCTTTTTGTGGCTTGTCAAATTCTTCAGCTGCATAATGGCCGTGGATCAATGACTTCATGAGAGGATTCGAGAGTCATTACCCCAGAATCTGATCAGATAGCAAAATAGTTTCTAGTGTGTAAATTGGTCGATATAAAAATTAAAAATAAAGTCAAGATTAAAATTTAAATTAAAATTAAAATGGTGATTTTACAGAAAATTTAACAGGAAAAAGTGATAGAAATAAACGTCAGGGATTAGAGTTTTAAACTCTTAATTAGAATTGAGCTCAAGAAAAAGAATTAATTCCCAGACATTTAAGAGAAAAGAAAACCATTAAAATACACAAAGTTACGAGTTATCTGCTCTGTCCATCCATCCATCCATCTTCTACCGCTTTTCCGGAGGTCCGGGTCGCGGAGGCAGCAGTTCAAGCAGAGAAGCCCAGACTTCCCTCTCCCCAGCCACCTGCTCCAGCTCTTCAGAGGGGATACCAAGGCGTTCCCAGACTAGCTGGGAGACATAGTCTCTCCACCGAGTCCTAGGTCTGCCCCGGGGTCTCCTCCCAGTGGGACGTGCCTGAAACACCTCAAGTGGGAGGCGTCCAGGAGGCATCCTAATCAGATGCCCATACCACCTCAACTGACTCCTTTCAATGTGGAGGAGCAGCGGTTCTACTCTGAGCCTCTCCCGGATGACTGAGCTCCTCACCCTATCTCTGAGGGTGAGTCCAGCAATCCTACGGAGAAAGCTCATTTCAGCCGCTTGTATCCGCGATCTCGTTCTTTCGGTCATTACCCAAAGCTCGTGACCATAGGTGAGAGTAGGAACGTAGATTGACTGGTAAATCGACAGCTTTGCCTTAGAACTAAGCTCCCTCTTCACCACAACAGACCGGTACAACGTCCGCATCACTGCAGATGCTGCTCCAATCCGTCTGTCGATCTCTCGCTCCATTTTCCCCTCACTCGTGAACAAGACCCCAAGATACTTAAACTCCTCCACTTGGGGCAGGAGCCTGTCCCCAACCCGGAGAGGACAATCCACCTTTTTCCGGCTGAGGACCATGGACTCGGACTTGGAGGTGCTGATTCTCATCCCAGCCGCTTCACACTCAGCGGCAAACCGTCCCAGCAAGAGCTGTAGGTCATTGCTGGATGAAGCCAACAGGACAACATCATCTGCAAACAACAGAGATGAGATCCTGTGGTCACCAAGCATGACACCCTCCATTCCCTGGCTGCGCCTAGAAATCCTGTCCATAAAAATTATGAACAGGACCGGTGACAAAGGGCAGCCCTGGCGGAGTCCAACTCTCACTGGGAATGACTCCGACCGAGTGTTGGCAATGCGAACTAAACTCTCACAACGGTCGTACAGAGACTGAATAGCTCGTAACAACAAGCCCGATACCCCATACTCCCGAAGCACCCCCCACAAAAATCCACGAGGGACGCGGTCAAATGCCTTCTCCAAGTCCACAAAACACATGTAAACTGGTTGGGCAAACTCCCACGAACCCTCAAGAATTCTCGAGAGGGTAAAGAGCTGGTCCGATGTGCCACGGCCAGGACGAAAACCACATTGCTCCTCCTGAATCCGAGGTTCGACCAACGGCCGGACTCTCCTCTCCAGTACCTTGGCATAGACCTTCCCAGGGAGGCTGAGGAGTGTGATCCCTCTAAAGTTGGAGCACACCCTCCGGTCCCCTTTTTTGAAGAGAGGAACCACCACCCCGGTTTGCCATGCCAAAGGCACTGCCCCCGACCTCCACGCAATGTTGCAGAGGCGTGTCAACCATGACAACCCAACAACATCCAGGGCCTTGAGGTACTCGGGGCGAATCTCGTCCACCCCCGGGGCCCGGCCACCAAGGAGATTTTTAACCACCTTGGCGACCTCAGCCCCTGTGATAGGCGAGTCATCCCCCTCGTCCCCAAACCCTGCTTCCTCTGTGGAAGGCGTATCAGTGGGATTGAGGAGATCCTCGAAGTATTCCTTCCACCGCCCGACGATATCCCCAGTTGAAGTCAACAGTGTCCCATCCGCACCATACACAGTGTGGACGGGGAGCTGCTTTCCCCTCCTGAGCCGCCGAACAGTTTGCCAGAATCTCTTTGAAGCCGACCGAAAGTCTTGTTCCATGGCCTCACCGAACTCCTCCCATACCCGTGTTTTTGCTTCAGCAACCACCCGAGCTGCACTCCGCTTGGCCTGCCGGTACACCTCAGCTGCTTCGGGAGTCCCACAAGCCAACCAAGCTTGATAGGACTCCTTCTTCAGCTTAATGGCCCCCCTCACCACTGGTGTCCACCACTTGGTTCGGGGGTTGCCACCACGAGATGCACCGACCACCTTGCGGCCGCAGCTCTGGGCCGCCGCTTCAACAACAGAGGTGGAGAACATGGCCCATTCAGACTCCATGTCTCCAGACTCCCTCGGAATGTGGTTGAAGTTCTTCCGGAGGTGGGAGTTGAAGACCTCCCGGACAGGGGCCTCAGCCAGACGCTCCCAGCACACCCTCACTATACGTTTGGGTCTACCAGGTCTGAATGGCTTCCTCCCCTGCCATCGGATCCAACTCACCACCAGGTGGTGATCAGTTGACAGCTCTGCACCTCTCTTTACTCGGGTGTCCAAGACATACGGTCGCAGGTCTGATGATACGATAACAAAATCGATCATCGACCTGCGGCCTAGGGTGTCCTGGTGCCAGGTGCACATATGGACACCCTTATGCTTGAACATGGTGTTCGTTATAGACAGACTGTGGTTAGCACAGAAGTCCAATAACTGAACACCACTCGGGTTCAGATCGGGCAGGCCGTTCCTCCCAATCACCCCCCTCCAGGTTTCACTGTCGTTGCCCACGTGCGCATTGAAGTCCCCCAGTAGGACAATGGAGTCTCCAGGAGGAGCACCCTCCAGCACCCCAGTCACAGACTCCAAAAAGGGTGGGTACTCTGAAACATCATTTGGTGCATAGGCACAAATGATGGTCAGGACCCGTTTCCCAACCCGAAGGCGCAGGGAAGCAACCCTTTCGTCCACCGGGGAAAACTCCAATATAGAGGCAGCAAGGTGGGGCGATACAAGAATACCTACCCCTGCTCGTCGCCTCTCGCCCGGGGCAACTCCAGAAAAGGCCAAGCTCCAGCCCCTCTCCAGGAGACTGGTTCCGGAACCGGAGCTGTGTGTTGAGGTGAGGCCGACTATATCTAGCCGGTATCGCTCAATCTCGTACACCAGCTCAGGCTCCTTCCCCACCAGAGAGGTGACATTCCACGTACCAAAAGCCAGTTTAGAAAGCTTGGGATCAGTCCGCCAAGGTCTCCGCCTTTGACTGCCACCTAATCCACATAGCACCGGACTTCCATGATCCCTCCTGCAGGTGGTGAACCTACTGGAGGGCGGACCCATGTAACTCCTTCGGGCTGAGCCCGGCCGGGTCCCATGGGTGGAAACCCGGCCACCAGACGCTAGCCTTCGAGCCCCTCCCCCAGGCCTGGCTCCAGGGTGGGGCCCCGGTAACCCCATACCGGGCGGGGTACACTGAATCCTTGATATACAATTTATCATGAGAGTCTGTTGGATCGTTCTTCGTCTGGCCCTTCACCCAGGACCAGTTTGTCTTGGGAGACCCTATCAGAGGCAAATTGCCCCGGACAACATAGCTCCTGGGATCACTGGGGCACGCAAACCCCCCCACCACGATAAGGTGACGATCCATGAGGGGGTATCTGCTCTGTGATTGTTGAAAAGAAAAAAAAAAAACAGCAGAGAACTACCGGAGAACAAAGGATTTCTCCCACATGTTTCTTTTCAACTATCTGCTCTGTGATTGTTGAAAAGAAACATGTGGGAGAAATCCTTTGTTCTCCGGTAGTTCTCTGCTGTGGACAGACGAAGTGAACAGAACAATGAGCAAGAGACAAAAGAGAAAAGAGGCGGAAGTGAGGGGTCTTCCTCCCTTTATAACTTCAGTCGAGCTTTTGCGGGTTTCCGGGTTGACAGGAACTCAGACCAATAGCCTTCCTTTGTGGGCGGGCTTTAAGAACTTTAGTCCAATAAACAAATAGTCTTTTGTCTGGAACTTTGAGAGAGCTGTTGTCAAGCAGAGATTGGCTGCTGGCAGTCACATGATTTGAGATACGCTTTGCAAATCTAATACATTTCTTAATACTGGAATATTCCTCTATACATTTATGTATAACTCTAACCTATTTCAGTGTTCATTCAACTTATAATCGGTGCTTCTAAATTAACATGCAAGAATAAACATTCATTTAAACATTTTAGCATGCAGATATTTAAATCAGGGATTAATACATTTCAAACCTGTTATTGATTGTCCAGAATAAACATCAAGAGTCCATTTGCTTTTCATGGTCCTGGAAAAGAAGAGAAGGTTTCGAATTGAGTTACACAGGTGTGATGAAAAGCTTCACTGACTAGATCCAGCATGTCCCAGGGTGCCAGTAAGGCCGATGTTGAGCTGTGGATCTTTGTAGGCCATATGACATACTCCAGGGTTCTGTTCTATGTATCCACTTTTATGGGCCATAAAGTCAAAACAGGAAATGCATTAGGATGAATTTCTTAGACTGGTTTTAATAAAGGAATGTGAGTTCAGTTGTGGCCTGGGGTAAAAGAGCAGTTTCCTGGCTGTCCTTTTCCTGAGTGAAACAGTGTCTTTAAGCTGAAGAATAATTCCATTGATGAGCCAAAGTGAGATGATGCTACAGTCCCCCCTTTTGGTATTGACGGTGAGTTTTATTCAGTGTTGATACCAAACCTAGGCATCAAATTCCAATTTGGTGATTCTTGATCCAAATGCTGAACTAAAGGTTCTGATGTCCATAAGTCTTAAGCTTGTAAACAGTATCTATTCCAAAGTATAGCTCCTTAAATTTGGTTTTCTGAAAAACTTCTAGAAATTTTCATAAAAATAATTTGGGTATGACCAAATATAAAATTGTATAATTGTCTAGGATATACTTAAATTCTGTATATACCGGTAAAGGCTTAAAAGTTCTGGGTACAAAAGTGTGAACTAGAAGTAAGTGGGTTTTGACATACTTGATATAAATGTTTTGGGTTTGCCCTAAAATATCTATTCAAAATTTCAAAAGTAGTTTAAATGTGCATAAAACCTAAATAGAGTGTAAAGGACATATATTATACGCCTGCATGCATTCAAAAATCTTAGGAGTCTAAGTCAAAAGCAAAATTATAAAAAAAAAATTCTTGCTCATATTAGAGGTAGAGGTTTAGACTAATCAATATTGCGGTAATTCAAGGAGGTTCAAATTGAATTGGTTTGGCTAGACTAAACCATGGTTCCACAGATGTCCAAATCATAGGGTGTTTGAGGCTTTTGTTCAGAAAAACTGAGTGGACATGGGATGCCATCATTATGCTTTGAATGGCAATGAGGAGTAAATTTGGATCTACTGTGAAAAGGATATGATGTGATAGCATATTCATTGCTAAAGTGTTAACTGAAAAGCTAATGTTTCTAGCTACTTCTGAGAGTAACATAGACATTGGCTGTGTGTGAGCCTAGTCAACCTTTAACACAAAGAGCAAAGAGTTCAAAACCTTGTTGAGTTTGACTGAAGTTTTGGAGCAAGCATTCAAAACCAACACAGTGTCTTGTAAGATTTTGGTAATGGTTTGTGGTTCGACGACCTGGTGTTTCGGTTTAGCGGTGTTGACCGAGTTAACAGTAGATGTGCTAAGGCTAACAAGAGGTTCTAACGATGAGACTGTTATTAAGAATCCACCTGAGGATCATTGACTTTTGGTCTTGACTTGGCCCAGTTGTGACTGGGTAACAGTGGGTGTGATTGCTAGGCAGATGGTTAAACTGATAAACAGGAGGGCCATCATCCTGGCAAACAGATAAAGTGAGTGGTTTTGGATCTTAATCTTGTTGGTCTTTCTTTAGATACCTGATTGGCAAATGAAATTATTCTCAGAGGAGGAACAATTTCTTTTGCAGATTGAACTTTAAACCTTAGATTGTTTTTTCACCTTTGATGGGAATTTTGATGTTGTTAACTGAAACTAATGGTGTTGAATGTTTTGTGTGTACTATTTGATAATAGTAAGTTGATTGAACTTTATTAGATTTTACAGAAGCCTTTGAAATTAATTTAAGGGATAATTTGGTTTTAATTTACCCTTTTCTTTTTGTAAGTTTTGATGCAGTTAACTGATTGTTTGGAGAAATTTGACTCAGTGTACCTGAGGCTAGTAGTTAGCTACAGTTATTTCTCAGACGTAGACTTGATTTTAATCTTATTTATGGACTTACTTTAACAGTGTTGTACCCAACAAGTCCCATGGGGTTTTGGTAACGTTTGCTCTGATTTTGGTGAGCCCATTTGAAAATGGAGTCTTTGATTTGGCACTTGAGTGGCCAAAGTTTGTTGTTGACAATGTGTGGATTCATCCAGTCGGGCAGGATTTTAGGAGTGAATTTCCTTTCCTGTAAATTGATTCTTGGTGTTTGTGGTACAAATGTGGAGTGGAAGATCTTGTCCCCCCTTTGCAGTTTGTCATGCGAGAGTCTTTGGTTGTTGTACACTTTGTGTCGTTTGGCGAATCGGTCCAAATATTTTTGAAATACAGCCTTGGGGGCTTTGTATGTTGTTTTGACGCTTTTGTGTTCTGCAGCTGGAATGCTATGGGTGTTGGGAGTCATCACCCCCCTCTGGTTTTGAGGAACTTTGAGCGGTGGCGATGATTGTTCGTTGGAAGCAGGAACAGGAGTGCCATTGTATAGCTGCAGAGAAAGTTGTGTCGCATGAAGTGGTTTCAATTTTGGTATGTCAAAGGTTTTAGACGTGGGAAGTGCATGTACCGTTTTATCCAACCGGTGTTTGACAGTTTTATGGATCATTTGGTTAAAAGCTTGAGTGAATGTGTGCCTAGCGTTTGCAAAAGTTGGGTTCATCGTCGCAAAAACTCGAGGTTTCGTAGGGCCTAGAGAGCTGGTTGGTGTGGCTCTTGTGACCATGCAGGCCTCATGGGCGGGTGGGTGGGTTTCAAAATGTGACACCACCCTTGAATCATGGGTATCAAGAGTTTCAAGGGGGCTGTTTGGGGTTTTCTGCTCGGCCATTGAGTTTCCAAGGTCCTTTGCTTCTTTGGCTTGACCTTGGATTTGAAGGTGACTTTTGACTTCTTGAGGACAATACTCACCTTGGTCTTTGCGGTCGCTTTCAATCGGTTGCAGTTGTTGTAACAGTGTTAGTTGTGTGAGACTTGGGGTGTCCACAGTGTTCAGAACAAAGCACTGTGATTCAGTTGTCCTTGTTGGGTCAAATGGGTGAGGGTGTTGCATTTGAGCCCATAGTGTGAGGTTCTTGAAATCAATCAGTGGCTTAAAACGGTTCAGTAGGTCTTTGCCAACAAGCAATGGAATGACGTCAAGCTTGGACACATAGACCGGATGTGTCAAGGTCATGGGTCCAATGGAGATGTTTAGTAGTGATACGCCCAACAGGGTTGTTTTAGTGAGCGCATATGGTCGCACGGCTAATGAACAGGATTCCAGTTTTAAATGTTTGTGAGCGCGGTTAGCAGCTACACGCAATTTGTCAAAAAGCTTGTGTGACATGAGAGTGATGTCAGCGGCGGTGTCTAAAACAGCGTCCTGACACATCACATCTTCAAGGGTCAACGGAAGGTAGAATTTCCGTGCCACCCCCCTCTTGTTTAAATCGCATAGAAATTGTGGAACCGGTGGTTCGACACAGAGTTGTGAAATGTTGTTAGAGGAGTGGTCTGTGACCTGTAGTTGTGCTGCCATAACAGCACTGGACTGTGTTGAGTCCTTTGGTTCTTCTTCATTTGCACAAGATATTTTCTTCTTGAGTTTTCTTCGTTTGGAATGTTTGTTTTGAGTTGTCATAGTGATATAGCTAGAATGTTAGCAGTTTTATTTTCTTTGTTGCTTTGAATCTCCGCTAGGAGGTGTTTGACAATTTCAATATCTTCTCTATTGAGCGTAGGAGTTTCTTCTTTCTTCCAAGGTTTGTGATAGGTCTCTGCTTCTGAGCTTCTGTGATGAGATGGAGACAATTTGTTGCGGTTACACGTGTCTTCATATCGGTATCTGTCATCATGGTAGTCCGTATCGTGTTCTCGTGACCTATCCTGTGGATATGGTCTACGACGGTAGTCAGGTTTTCGCAAAGTTGGTCCAAAGTGATATCCATAGGACCTAGTTTGGTTTTGACCTTGATGAGGTCGGTTGGAAAAATGTTTCGGCTGTTTATGTACTCGCGGTGTAGGAGGTGGAGTAGAGCGAGGAGCTCCTTCCAACTCCAAGGTGTTAGATGCATCGCTAATAGCTAGCACTGTGGCAGGCTCAGCGTGCTTGTTGCGACTTTGTTGCTGTTTTTGGAATGCATAGTGTGCAAACTCTCTCAGCTGACTTATTGAGTTTGACCTTGGGTTAGCTGTAACTCCAAGGTGATGACTCACAGTGGGATGGAGGTTTTGGATGAAGAGGGTCTTGAAATTGTGGTCTTCTTCCGTCCCTGGTGTATTTTGAGATCCAAAATATGCAAGTAGGATTCTCTGGTAGTAGGCCTGTTTCGGCTCTGAGCGTCCTTGCTTAACGGCTAGGGCTGCGGTTAGCCCTGCCTGTAGACAGTCATCGGAGAATTCCTTTTCGATGGCTTTGCAGAGCAGCATGTAGTCTGCTTTGATGTTTGCCGGCTGTCTGTCTATGAATTTTGATACTGACCTGTTAGATGTTAGTTTGATCAGATAGATGCGATCGTCAGTCGTAGCATCAGGATACTTACGCAGGTAGTAATCAATATCCTGTAAATAGACTTTGGCATCAGGTGAACCCATAGGACCTGGATCAAATTTCGTGACATTTGGTGCGATCTTGTCAAGGTTGCGGTCTGAAGGGGCACATGCACGCCGTCCACGCGGTCATCCATATTCGAAACGGGAATCGGGTGAAGGAGCACGTGGATGTCCCGGTGTTCATGTGCTTCCTTTAGGAGCAGTTGACATTCCTTGTAGTCATTCTTCACATTTTCAAGTTGACCTTCAACTCTTCCGAGGTCCTTCTTTGTGTCTTGAAGGGCATCTTCAAGTTCATTGTTGTCTTGGTGAAACATGTCATTGTCATGCATCAACCGTTTTTTTTCTGACTCTGCACGGTCCAAATCTTGCAACACTTCATCAAGCTGATCTTGGGTTTTGTCGTTCTTCTCTCAAGATTGTTCTGCATTTTCTTTCAATGTTTCATTTTCTTCTTGGAAAGATAGGATTGTTGTTTGTTGATTTGCTAGCTCGTTCTCGGCTACCTTTAATCTCGCGACTAATATTAGCGTAAACTTACCTACACACTGGTGAGGTCCTTGCGTTCTGGTGGCTTTCCAGTGTGGTCATTCAAAAGTTCTTCAGTGAGTTGCTTCAAATCTTCGGGCTGCGTTTTCTTGACCCGTGTTGTGAAGCTAGAAATAAAATCAGAAGTCCATGCTTCCAATGTTGCTTGAAGGTCATTCAGTTTGGTAAATCAGTCAGTGGTCTGTTGACTCGTCATGTTTTACCCTTTTTGGTATTTAGCTAAAAAAAAAAAAAAAATTGAACTTGTTGATTATAGTTAATTTGTTAGACAAGGGTTAATCTTGAGGCTTTATTTTACAACCGTGATAGTTGAAAGTTCCTTTTAGAATTTGTTCCAACTTGTAGGTTTGCAAGATGGGAAGTAGAATTTTGAAATTATTTAGAAATGTGCAGATGCTTCAATTACGTTGTTTATTGGAACTGTATGTTGATAAATAAAGCTGAATTGAAACTGAGTTGAATTTGTGTTTTACAAAACAAAACCAGAATTTATATTGTGTGGATTGACTTCTTTACTTTGATTTTCAAAATCTAGTATTGGAATTTTTCATCAATAACTGGCTTTGGAATTTCTCTGAATATCACTTTGAAAGTGAGGATTTTATTTACAACAAGACATACAAAAACAAAAGAGGTTAAATGCTTTCGAGATTTAAGGTTATAAGTTTCCACTTTCTTTTCAAGTTAAGGCTTTCCTTTGGTTTTATTTGTTAAAGCCTATTTTCATTTGAAGCTTTAAATGTTTAAATATTTACAAATTAGGAAACAAGTGAATTGCTTTGGGTATTTGGCATCCAAGGATTTCTTAGGATTGAAGCTAATAGTGATTTGTTTTGATTGTTATCTATAAATTTCTTTTTTACAGAATAATCAGTGTTTGCACCTTTTGACTTTTTTTATTAAATCCTGGGAAAATTTTAAAATTATGCAAGTTGGTTAAATGTTTTTCTTTTCCTGTGGAGAAAACATGAACCAAAAAATGACACAATGAGTTTAAATAACACCTAGAGCTTTTCTTAAGTGTTAATGGCTTAATGTGGTTTCCTAAATTTAAGAAAGAGATTTTTTTTTATAAATATTTAGTGAATCTGTAAATTTGTTAAAATGCACAGGTTTAATCCTACTTTAAGGTTACTCTTGAGTAACATAAGCATTCGATAGAATCCTTAAGCTAAAACTGGGTTTCTGTGGGAAAGGAATCACACAACATCACATTTAAAACAACAAAATAGACACAAATATAGCTTCAAACTTTGCAACTTTTTGCTTAAAAGTGGGTAAATATGTTTGCTTTTAACTTAAAAGATTACAATATGTGGTTACATAAGTGATTAAATACAATAGGGATGTTTGTATATGTTCCTGCTGTAGGTATATCTATGGAGTGAGTGGGGTCTCACCACTGAGAAAACTTTCAGCAGCCAACAGGTCTATTTCCTTTTGTTCTTGGCATAAAACTTTGAATTGGGTTTAAATTTAGTTTATTCCGAATAATGTGAATTGCTTTGAAGTTACTTTGAAGACTTAATTTGGTTATAAATCGTCTTTAAAGATTAGGAGTTTAAATAAAAGATGCAGTCCCTATGTTTCACCACAAGATGGAGGCAGTTTTCGTCTGCACTCCCGGAAGAGGAAACCCAATGAGGTCACTCGGGGAGTCCTGGGTGTCAACTCTAAAATGGCGGCTACGGGGAACCTGCTTTAAGTGGACTCAAGATGGCGTCGCTCGGCCGATCTACACATGCGCAGTTTTCCCGTGCAAGACTGACGGTCGCGCGTACGACTATGAGCATGCACGTGACACTTGGATGCAGGCGCAAGTCTCTCAGTCGACACCACGCCTTGTTTTTTTTTTTTCAAAACTGGAGCTTAATTTCCTTAAACTTTATTCAAACTAGTTTACACAATGGTTAGCCCATTTAAATTCCCAGGGTTTGCTTTGCGTGTGGAGTTTTGAACTAACGGGGTACAAACAGGAGTGCTTTGCTGTTTGGTCCCAGGCCTATTTTAATTATTCAGCGTGTAATCAAGCTTCTTAAGCATGCATTAACCAACAACAAGTAACTGAGCAGAGTGGGGTGGAAGCGTTCTCTTCCCCCCTCCCCCTCGCGAGCAGCACACACACACACAGCAGTAATCAGGGAGGGGGCGAATTCACCACCTCCCCTTTGTGACACAGAAACAAAGACAATGGCTGCAGGCTCAGCCCTGCACAGACATTTCACCATTTTAAAAAGATAAGATAAGATAAGATAAGATAAGCCTTTATTAGTCCCACAATGGGGAAATTCCAGGATTGCAACAGCACAGGGATAGCAACACTCAGAGCAACAATCAGAAGGCAAGAAAAAAAACAAGCAAGCAAGAGCAGCTAATAAACATATGTACGTATTACTATAAAATATATATATATACACACACACACAGACACACAGTGCAGAGCATTGTAGCTGGATGGAATAAATATATGAATATATGAACACACAGTGCAGAGCATTGTAGCTAGATGGAATAAATATGTAAATATATAAACACCCACAGTTCGGAGCATTGCAGCTAGGTGGAATAAATATGCAAGTATATAAACACACACAGTGCGGAGCAATGTAGCTAGATGGAATAATATGTAGATATATAAATATATAAACACCCACAGTACGGAGCATTGTAGCTAGATGGAATAAATATGCAAATATATAAACACACACAGTGCAGAGCATTGTTGCTAGATGGAATGAAACAGCATAACCGTCTACTTAGTTATCCTACATGGTATGATTATGTGCCCATACATATTCTCACCCTCCATAGCGACCGGTATGTTCCTAGTTGTATGCCGGAGAGGACCATTGTGTAAGTCTATTGCATCTTTTGCATTCAAAAAACTATTAGTTTGTTACGTCTTTTTGCTATCTCTGCGAGCAGCCCTGCTTAGGTTGTACAGTCTGACAGCCGTTGGTAGGAAGGACCTACGAAACCTCTCGGTTGTGCACCTGGGATGATGTAGTCTGCTGCTAAATGAGCTCCTCAGTGCATTCAGTATGTCCTGCATAGGGTGGAACTCGGACTCCAGCAGAGATGACAGTTTAGCCACCGTCCTTCTCTCTCCTATCTCCTCCATCGGATCAAGGCGCTGCCCCAGGACAGAGCTAGCTTTCTTAATCAGTTTGTTCAGTCTCTTCCTATCGGCTGCAGTAATGCCACTGCCCCAGCAGACCACTCCAAAAGTGATGGCTGATGCCACCACCGTGTCATAGAATGACTTCAGCAGCGCCCCTTGTACACCAAAAGACCTGAGTCTCCTCAGCAGGAACAGCCTGCGCTGTCCCTTCTTGTAGAGTGCATCAGTATTGTGTGACCAGTCTAGTTTATTGTTCAGATGAATACCCAGGTACTTATAGGATGTCACCATCTCGATGTCTGTTCCCTGTATATTTACTGGTACTGTGAGGGGCTGCCCATGCCTGCGGCAGTCCACCACCAGCTCCTTAGTTTTCCTCGCGTTGATCTGGAGGCAGTTCCGATGGCACCAGTCCACGAAGTCCTGGATAAGCCCTCTGTACTCAGCTTCATCTCCATTGGAGATGAGGCCAACGATCGCAGAGTCATCAGAGAACTTCTGTAGATGGCAGTGTGTTGTGTTGTGTGAGAAGTCCGCAGTATAAAGAGTGAACAGGAAGGGAGCCAGCACCGTTCCCTGGGGGGCCCCCGTGCTACTGATGATCGTGTCGGACACACAGTCCCGGGTTCTCACAAACTGAGGCCGGTTCGTGAGGTAGTCCAGGATCCATGATGACAGGTGCTGGTCCACCCCTGCGCGCAGCAGCTTGTCCTTCAGGATCATCGGTTGGATGGTGTTGAAAGCACTGGAGAAGTCAAAGAACATGATCCTCACCATATTCCCGGGCTTCTCCAGGTGGGACAGAGAACGGTGAAGGAGGAAGATCACCGCATCCTCCACCCCAATGCCATGCTGGTAGGCGAACTGGAGTGGATCCATCGCTGGTTCCACCAGGGGGCGGAGGTGAGCAAGGAGCAGTCTCTCCAGGGTCTTCATCAAGTGGGACGTCAAGGCCACCGGTCTGTAGCTGTTCAGGTCTTTGGGGTGGGAAGTTTTTGGTACAGGTACCACACAAGATGTTTTCCACAGCTGTGGTACCCTCCCCAGTTTCAGGCTCATGTTGAAGATATACGTCACAATCCCACACAGCTGGTCTGCACAGGACTTGAGGAGCTTTGCGCTGATGCCGTCCGGTCCCGGCGCCTTCCTCGCCTTGATCTTCCTCAGCTCCGTCCTCACCTGGGTCCTGGTCAGGGTCAGGATGGGGGGCTGTGTGTTGGGAGTGGGGGGGTGTTGGTAGAGTGGGGAGTGGGCAGCAGGACTTGATTTCTTTAGAGGCAGCAGTGGTTGTTGTGCAGTCAGGGGGGAGGGCGGTTGGTCAAATCTATTGAAAAACAGATTCAGGTTGTTCGCCCACTCCCTGCCCCCTGTGGCCTGGGGGGAGGTATTCTGGAGCCCCGAGATGGTTTTGAGGTTTCTCCAGACCCCGCTGATGTCGCTCTGTTGCAGCTTGTCCTCCATCTTCTTCTTGAAGCTGTCCTTGCCTTCTCTGATCTTTCTCCTCAGCTCCCTCTGTACGGACTTCAGCATCTCCCTGTTCCCCGACCTGAAGATCCTCTTCTTCTCTCTCAGAAGTGTTTTTATCTCAGGGTTGATCCAGGGTTTGTTGTTTGAGTGACGCCGTATGGTCTTGGTGGGAACGGATTTGTCCACACAGAAGCTGAGGTAGCCCGTGAAGGTGTGAATGAGGCCATCGATGTCCTCACCATGTGGATCGCAGAGCTGCTTCCAGGCGGTGGCTTCAAAACAGCCCTTTAGGGTGTCCATTGTCTCCTCAGACCATAACTCCACAGTGTGCATGGCCGGAGGTTGTCTGTGCACTAGGGGTTTGTACACCGGCCGGAGATGAACCAAGTTGTGATCCGATCTCCCGAGTGGGGGTAGTTGTGATGAGGTGTACGCCTCCTTAGTGTTTGCGTAGAATAAATCCAGTGTTTTATTGTCTCTAGTGTGGCATGTGACATACTGGGTGAACGTGGGTAGAATGGGAGACAGTGAAACATGGTTGAAATCGCCTGAGATGAGGAGAAGAGCATCTGGGTGTTCTGTCTGCAGCCTGCTGGTTACTGAATGGATGACGTCACGTGCTGTCCCAGCGTTCGCCGTCGGATTTGCATAAACAACAATGCAGATCACGTGTGAGTGTTCTCTCGGGAGATATGTAGGCCTCATGCTAACAGCTAGCAACTCAATGTCTTTGCTGCAGTGTCGTTGTTTAACAGTGATATGTCCCGGTCTGCACCAGTTGTTGTTAACATACATGATCACTCCACCGCCCCTAGCCTTGCCACTGTCTGGTGTTCGGTCAGCTCGTATCATGTGAAAACCCTCCAGCTCAATGTTAGCATCTGCTGCTAGTTCAGTTAGCCACGTCTCAGTAAACAAAAGGAGAGAGCACTCCCGGTATGTGCTATCATAACGGGAGATAGCCGCTAGCTCATCTAACTTTCCCAGTATCGACCGTACATTTCCCATGACAACAGATGGAAGGGAGGGTCTGTACCTTATATTTTTTGTCCTCCGCCTTACTCCAGCCCGGCAGCCGCGGCGTTTTCGCCTCAGTTCACTCGGTATGTCGAGTTTTTCCAATGGGACCGGGTGGCGGTTGAATGCTAGCAGCTGTTCTCTGCTGTATCGTATCCTGCTATAGACAGTGGCTCCGTCCACCGGCTCAGGAGACATTTAGGACGATCTGTGTGTCCGTGATATAAGTGGGGTGAAAAAAAAAGACGGATCAAAAGAGAGAGGAAGGGAAAAAGACTCGGAATCGAGCCGCTGTTGCAAAAGGCAGCCGACTCGTGTGGCGCCGAGAGAAAAAAAAAAAAAAAAAAAAAAAAAAAAAAAAAAAAAGTTATAAGTTGACCACACCACACACAGTTATGCTTTCATATTTCATCCTGAGTATGCTTCAAGTTGAGTCAACATCTCATCTATATGAATTAATAATTATGATCAGATATAAAAATTATTTAATTTATATTAATGTCTTGGAACCTGAGATGAATTCTCGGTTCATACACAGGAAAAATTGATAACACTCGTGTAGGGGCACCAGCTTCCTTTTTGGAAGCAATTTTAATCTTTAATTTCACTTTATACCTGTTTAATCACTCAATAAATTAATCAAAAATCAGTCTCAAAATTTTAGTGAATTTGATACTAGGGACTTAAACCAGACCCAGAATGAAATAAATTCTCAACAACTTCTCTCATTTTCACATATTTATTAAATGAAATGATGATTAAAAGACATTGCAGGGATTTCATTAACCATAAGATTAAACTCGTAAATGATAGATTAACACTGAACATTGGCAGAACCAGGGTTACCTGTGAAATGAATTTAGATCAGTTTGAAGTTAACAGATTATGGATACAACACAAATTTATGGAGAAAGTTTTACTAATTATATGAAAAGTTCTGGATTTCTCTTTAAGAAAATGAAAATGGGATTTTAATGAAAAGAAAGGTTATGTTAATGGCTCTAATTTTGCATTTGATCAAATATTGAATGATTCTAAAATCTCAGATGTTTGATTCAGCAGATGGATAAGGAAGCTGCAGCTTACGTGACCACACCTGATGGCAGGTTCTTTCGTCATTCCGGGAAGCTTTAGATGTGGAGAAAGGCCAAAAAACAGAATATTTGACCAGCAAATTGACATAATGGCTGACCCAAGGAACAGACACGGACTCAGAAATAGATTCAATTATTTTTATTGACCCAGTGTATCGTGTGTGGATGAGTGAATGTGTTATGTTGTGTATGTGAGTGCTGGCTGGAGACTCCTAGCAGCTGGGAGGGAGCAGATCGCCGTGCAGCCTGGCAACCCTATAGATGGAGCAAGACACACAATTAGCAAGGAGCTAGCTGGGCTCATGCTTAGGTGTAACTGTGGCTTACTTGTTCCAGGCAGATGGTGATCATCCGTTGGCCAGGTAGACAGTGCCCACTGTCCCAGCATCGTTGCAGTCGTGGAGATGGTGGAGAGGAAAGGGTGGAAACCGCCGCTGAGGGAGACGATCCCTCCGCCGGGAGATTCCGCCTGTGCACAGGGCAGTAGCGGAGAACAGGTGAGTAAAAGGATTGGCTTACTTGGGTTTGTGAAGCAGCCCCTTCCACAATAAGACATATAGGTTCATTATATAATCAAACTCTAAAAATCTTGGACAAAAAGCCCATTAGGTGGCATCACTGTTATATTTTAAAAAAATACAACCTATTGAGTTTTGAGAGTTTCATTGACCTCTGTTTTCTGAAATTAACTTTCAAATGTTTCCATAAATCAGCGCCCGAGCCACTTGCTGGTTTCATCCAAAGACAGGACAGCAGCAGAGCCACCAGGAGTTCTGTTAACAATAACTGTAAAATATTCCACCGCAGAACCACATTTGGACAAACAGCTTTCTCTATAAAGGGCAGTCACATCTGGAACACAATGCCAGATGAAATTAAAATAATAACGGACTTTAAAACATTCACTAAAAAGGTTAAAAACTGGCTGAAAAATAAACAAGAATGTACCCATGTATGAAATGATTGTCTGCAGGGTGAGAGTGAATGAAGGGAAGGAATGAATGTGTTTGTTTATAGTGAGTGACGAAGGGAGGGAGGCCTGAAATAGGCAAATGTGAGTCAGGTTGTTATATTGTGTATTTATAATATTTATAATATTTATAATATTTATAATTGTGTATTTATAATGTATTTATAATCTTTTTTGCATTGATGTATGTGGTTATTGTTTATTCTGTTTTCATTTTTTTTAATCTTTTCCTTTACTTTTTTCTTTTTACTTGTTTCTCCTTTCTAAAGCCCATCCAGGGACAAGAGTTGCAAATTAGCTAATAGCTATACACTCTTTGTGCAACACATCAGATTGATTGTCATTTGATTAATTGTCTATGTTTATTGGACTGTCCCTGTCAAATAAACAAATAATATATATGTAGAGATCCTCCGGGAGTTAACGCCGAGGTGGCGAGGTAGAGCGTTGTGAAGGCGATGGCTAGGAAGTTGGGAGATACGCTTCATACCCAGGGAGACAGATGGCTACGTGCAGGCCAGCAGGCTGAGTGGTGTTAAATAGTCCTGTCCTGATGAGGAGCCGGTGTGTGTGCAGCTGTGGATGATAATGGCCCAGAGTGAGTCATCACAGTAACCCCCCCCCCCCCCCGATCCAGCCTACCTGGGTGCATCCGATGGAAGACCCTGATGAGTTGCTTGTCCAATACGAAGGATGAATGCACCCAGGAGCGCCACTCAGGGCCATACCCCTCCCAGTCCACCAGGTACTGCATGCCACGACCCCAGCGGCGGACGTCCAGGACGGAGGTGACCTTCCATGCTGGGTTGCCATCGATCACAACCGGTGGAGATGGAGACCTGGGAGGAGGACAGAGAGGTCTGGAAAAAAAACGCTTGAACTGGGACACGGAAAGTGGGACAGATGCTGAGGGAGGGGGGGAGATACAGGCGCACAGCTACAGGATTAATAATCCGAGTGATGGGCAATGGGCCAGTGAATTGCTGTGATAATTTCCTCCTCTCACCCTTCAGGTTAATGTGTTGCGTCGAGAGCCAAACCTTCTGACCCACCTGGTAGGCTGAAGCTGGCTTCCTGTGGTGATTAGCGACCCTGGAGTTATGCTCCGTTGTGCGTTGGAGTGCCGTCTGGAACAACCTCCAAACCCGCCGACAGTGTCTCAGATGAGCCTGGACAGAGGGCACGGCGATGTCCCCCTCCTCTTCGAGAAAGAGCAGGGGGTTGTAGCCCAGGGAGGCCTCAAAAGGGGACATGCCGATAGCTGACAACACCGTGGAGTTGTGGGCATACTCAACCCATGGGAGCTGGGTACTCCACGAGGCCGGGTGAGACAAGGCCACACCGCAAAGCAGCCTCCAGCTCCTGGTTGGCTCTCTTGCATTGACCATTACTCTGGGGGTGGTAGCCGGAGGACAGGCTCACTGTAGCCCCCAGAGCATTGCAGAATGACTTCCAGACCTGAGACACGAACTGCAGCCCTCAATCAGAGACGATATCCACTGGTATGCCATGGAGCCTGACGACGTGCTGCACCAGCAGATCTGCCGTCTCCTTTGCCATGGGCAGTCCCAGTAGGGGGATGAAGTGGGTGGCCTTAGAGAAGCGATCCACAATAGAGAGCACGACAGTGTGTTGATCTGACGGGGGAAGGCCAGTCACGAAATCCAAGGCGATGTGTGACCAAGGTCTGCCAGGAACAGGAAGAGGGTGAAGCAGCCCCGCCGAAAGAGAGGAAGATGTCTTGCCGGTGGCACACTTGGGGCAGGCACGGATGTAATCGGCGACGTCCTTCCGAAGCAATGGCCACCAAAACAACCTCTGAAGGATCTTGACCATGCGGGAACCCCCCAGATGGCATGCCAGCCTGGAGGAGTGGGGCCAGTGGACAACCTTGCCCCGAACTGAAGATGGAATGAACCATTTGCCCGCTGGCCTCCCGCCTGGGTCCGGTTCTGCCTCCTGCGCTTTCAGGACCCTCTGCTTGATCTCCCACGAGAGGGCGCCCACGATACACGAAGGCGGGAGGATGGAGAGAATGGGCGCCTCTGCTGTGACAGGGGAGAACTGCCTGGACAGTGTATCAGGCTTGATATTCTTAGACCCGTGGCGATAGGTGATGGTAAAATTTAAACGTCCGAAGAATAAGGACCAGCGGGCCTGGCGGGCTTTCAGCCGCTTGGCCGTCCTTAAGTACTCCAGGTTCTTATGATTTGTCCATACAATGAAGGGTTGGGCGGCCCCCTCCAGCTAGTGACGCCACTCCTCCAGCGCGAGCTTAACTGCCAGGAGCTCCCTATCCCCGATGTCGTAATTCCTCTCCTCCGGGGACAGACGGCAGGAGAAAAACACACAGGGCCAGACCTCCCCGTCCACTGAAGAACACTAGGACAACACAGCCTCCACCCCGGAGTCCGAGGCCTCCACCTCCACCAAGCACTGTAGTGCAGGATCCACCTGAGTCAAGATGGGGGAGGACGAAAACCGAGTCTTGAGCTCGGCGAATGCAGCTGCAGCCTCTTCTGTCCACTGGACAGACATCCTCTGTCCACTCTTTCGGAGAGATGAGGTGGGTGAGGGGAAGAGCGATGACACTGTAGTTGTTGATAAAGCGCCGGTAAAAGTTGGCGAAACCCAGGAATTGCTGCAGCTGTTTCCTAGAGGAGGGGGGAGGCCAGTCCACAATGGCCTTCACCTTGTCGGGGTCCGTGATGATTTGGTTATGGGCTATGGTGAAGCAGAGAAATGAGGTTTTGGAGGTGTGAAACTCACACTTCTCAGCCTTAACATACAGCTCATCCTCCAGGAGGCGCTGCAAGACCCGTCGCATGTGAACGCAGTGCTCATCCAGGGATCGGGAGAAGATCAAGATGTCGTCGAGCTACACGAAGACAAAAGAACCCAGGAAGTCACAGAGGACATCGTTGATCAATCTCTGGAAGACGGCCGGAGCGTTGGTTAGCCCAAATGGCATCACCAGGTACTCAAAGTGGCCGCTTGGGGTCCGGAAACCAGTCTTCCACTCATCCCCCTCCCTGATGCGCACCAGATGGTAGGCATTCCGGAGGTCCAGCTTGGTAACGATCGAGGCCCCCTGGAGAGAATCGAAGGCCGTGTCCATCAGAGGCAGCGTGTACTTGTCCTTGATGGTGATCTCGTTGAGGGCATGGAAGTCTATGCACGGCCTAAGGGAGCCATCCTTCTTCCCAATGAAAAAGAAACCAGCCCCCACCGCCAAGGACGATGGACGGATAATGCCCGAGCTGAGGGAATCCTTAATATAGGCCTCCATAGCCTCCCGCTCCGGCGCCGACAGGCTGTAAAGGCGGCTCGAAGGCAGCGGGGCCCCAGCCCAGAGGTTAATGGCACAGTCATAGGGCCGGTGTGGGGGTGGGGGGGGAGAGCGACAGCGCCTTGGCCTTGCTGAACACTGCCCCTAGATCATGGTACTCAGGGGGCACCCTGGACAGATCAGGAGGAGGCGAGACGGGGGAGACCAATGGCGTCGAAGGAGCACGTGCGGTGGACTGGAGACAAGTGCTGAGGCAGAAGGAGCTCCAGGACACCACGCTTCCTGCGCTCCAGTCAAACGAAGGGTTGTGGACCCAGAGCCAGGGATAACCCAAGATGACCAGGGAGGAGGCAACCAACAGGACGAACAAGCTGAGATCCTCTCGATGATTACCGGAGATGATCATTGAGACAGGGGCCGTTTGTTTAGTCACTATCGCCAATGGCGCCTTGGACAGAGCGATGAGCCTAAGGGGGGCCTTCAAAGGATGGCAGGGAAGCTCCAATCGGGTTGCCAGTTCCCCCGAGATGAAGCTGTGCTCCGCTCCCGAGTCAACCAGGGCGTGTGTGCAAAATTCAGTCCTGTTGTGTATGAATCTAATAGGTAATGTGTATTTGGAGAGGGGATTTGGCTGAGGTCGTGGTCCTCACTTCCACAATACATGCATAAGCCTAGCTCCCTACGGTGCTGTTTCTCTGCTTGGGAAAGCTTGGTTCGCCCCATAACCATAGACTCCTGTGTGTCAGCTGACTCAAGGGAAAGCAGGGCCAGTAACGGGGTCTGGGGGGAACGCAGGGTCTGGACACCCGAGCAACTGGACGTTCTCCGCTCAGCTGCCCGCTCCCTCAGCCTATTATCTAAATTGATGGCTAGGGAAATTAGTGCCGTAAGCCTCTCCGGCTTATCTAAGCAGGCCAACTCATCCCTCAGATTAGGGCTCAAGCTTCTGATGAAAATGCTACACAACGAGGCATCCTCCCACCCCACCTCCGCTGCTACCACCCGGAAATCGATGGCATAGTCAGCCACGGACCTGCCCCCCTGTTGAAGATTTAACAACCGGGTAGTGAGCACATTGTCCCGGTCAGAGTGGCCGAATACCTCATTGAACTCGCTAATGAACTGGCTATAGATTAAGCTAGCATAGCTTGCCCTAGCCATCACAGCGTACGTCCAAGCTAGCGCTCGCCCTTCCAAAAGGTTGGTAACATAACCCATCCGTCAATGCTCTGTTGGAAAGTCCCCTGGTACCCGCTGGAAAACTATCTCACACTGGAGGAGAAACCCACGAGCCTCCCCTAGCTTACCGCTAAAGATAAGATAAGATAGGATAAGATAAGCCTTTATTAGTCCCACAATGGGGAAATTCCAGGACTGCAACAGCACAGGGATAGCAACACTCAGAGCAATAATTTAGAAGATAAGAAAAAAAAGAGCAGTGAATATACATATGTACACATAAATATATAAATATATATACACAGTGCGGAGCATTGTAGCTAGATGGAATAAACAGTATAACCGTCTATTTAGTTACCCTACATGGTATGAATATGTACCCATACATATTGTCACCCTCTGTAGTGACTGATATTGTCCTAGTTGTATACTGGAGGGGACCATTTGTGTAAGTCTATTGCGTCTTTTGCACTCAATACTATTAGGTCGTCATGTTTTTTTTGCTATCTCTGCGAGCAGCCCTTTTTAGGTTATACAGTCTGATAGCCGTAGGTAGGAAGGACCTGCGAAACCTCTCGGTTGCGCACCTAGGATGATGTAGTCTACTGCTAAATGAACTCCTCAGTGCGTTCAGTATGTCCTGCATAGGGTGGGACTCGGACTCCAGCAGAGATGACAGTATAGCCACCATCCTTCTCTCTCCTATCTCCTCCACTGGGTCAAGGTGTTGCCCCAGGACAGAGCTAGTTTTCTTGATTAGTTTGTTCAGTGGGAACAGGAGTGAGTTGGGTTGGGGTAGCTTGGCTAGGCTGGCTAATGGAGGAGCTAGCGGGAGCTGTAGCACCGATGGGCGCCGGTAGAAATGCCTGCTGCCCTGCCAGACGATCCAACCGGCTGTTAATTTGGGTCAGTTGGTTCAAGGTTACCTGCTGCTGGTAAACAATTTGATCCACACAAGCCTCTAAGTTGTAAAACCATTGTGCTAACGCACTGTTCGCTGGGTCATTCTGATGGAGCCGTACTGACATAATGGCTGACCCAGGGAACAGACACGGACTCAGAAATGGATTCAATTATCTTTATTGACCCAATGTATCGTATGTGGATGTGTGAATGTGTCATGTTGTGTATGTGAGTGCTGGCTGGAGACTCCTAGCAGCTGGGAAGGAGCAGAGCGCCGTGCAGCCTGGCAACCCTATAGACGGAGCAAGACACACAATTAGCAAGGAGCTAGCTGGGCTCATGCTTAGGTGTAACTGTGGCTTACTTGTTCCAGGCAGATGGTGATCACCCGATGGCCAGGTAGACAGCGCCCACTGTCCCAGTGTCATTGCAGTCATGGAGATGGTGTAGAGGAAAGGGTGGAAACCGCCGCCGAGGGAGACGATTCCGGTGCCGGGAGATTCCGCCTGTGCACAGGGGAGTAGCGGAGAACAGGTGAGTAAAAGGATTGGCTTACTTGGGTTTGTGTAGAGATCCTCTGGGAGTTAATGCCGAGGTGGCGAGGTAGAGCGTGATGAAGGTGATGGCAAGGAAGTTGGGAGATGCGCTTCATAGCCAGGGAGACAGACGGCTCCGTGCAGGCCAGAAGGCTGAGTGGGGTTAAATAGTCCTGTCCTGATGAGGAGCCAGTGTGCGTGCAGCTGTGAATGATAATGGCCCAGAGCGAGTCATCACACAAATATTCGAACAAGGATGGGCCTCTTTGCAGTCTGTTGTCACAGGATGAGATTCTTGATGTTTTATTCCAATGGCTGAAGTCCAGCCAAAGTGTCTCCCTTTTCGTGGCTTGTCGAATTCTTCAGCTGCGTAATGGCTGTGGATCAACGACTTCATGAGAGGATTCGAGAGTCATTACCCCAGAATCTGATCAGATAGCAAAATTAAAAGAATTTTCGGACTAGTGGTGATGAAAATAGTTTCTAGTGTGTAAATTGGTCAATATAAAAATTAAAAATAAAGTCAAGATTAAAATTTAAATTAAAATTAAAATGGTGGTTTTACAGAAAGTTTAACAGGAAAAAGTGATAGAAATAAACGTCAGGGATTAGAGTTTTAAACTCTTAATTAGAATTGAGCTCAAGAGAAAGAATTAATTCCCAGACGTTTAAGAAAAAAGAAAACCATTAAAATACACAAAGTTACAAGTTATCTGCTCTGTGATCGTCAAAAAGAAACATGTGGGAGAAATCCTTTGTTCTCCGGTAGTTCTCTGCTGTGGACAGACGAAGTGAACAGAACAATGAGCAAGAGACAAAAGAGAAAAGAGGCGGAAGCGAGGGGTCTCCCTCCCTTTATAACTTCAGTCGAGCTTTCGCGGGCTTCTGGGTTGACAGGAACTCAGACCAATAGACTCAGACCAATAGCCTTCCTTCATGGACGGGCTTTAAGAACTTTAGTCCAATAAACAAATAGTCTTTTGTCTGGAACTTTGAGAAAGCTGTTGTCAAGCAGAGATTGGCTGCTGGCAGTCACATGATTTGAGATACACTTTGCAAATCTAATACATGTCTTAATACTGGAATATTCCTCTATACATTTATGTATAACTCTAACCTATTTCAGTGTTCATTCAACTTATAATCAGTGCTTCTAAATTAACATGCAAGGATAAATATTCATTTAAACATTTTAGCATTATTGCTAAAATGCATTTTAGCATTATTGCATTATTGCTCATCACTTCCTTGTGGTAACGTATCGTCACTTCCTGTTTTGCTGTCTGTCTGTTTGGTTTGCTCTCCTCACTCTCCTGAGCTTTTGGGTTAGCCACTAGCGATGGCTACTAGCTCTCCTTCCTCTCCTCTGGTGTGCTCTCTCTGTCAGATGTTTAGCTACACCTCTGCCTCTTTTAGTGATAACGGTAAATGTAATAAATGTTGTCTTTTTGAGGCGCTCGAGGCGAGGTTGTCTGATTTGGAATCCCGGCTCCGCTGCATTGAAACACCGTCTGCGCCAGTTACTCTTGACGGACACCCCTTAGCTGCAGTGGAGCTAGCTAGCATAGCTAACCCTGTTAGCGGTCCTCCGGCTCTCCTCAGCAGCGAGGAGACTGGGTGGGTGACGGTGAGAAGGAAGCCTAGTTGCAAAGCCCCGGTGCACCACCAACCTGTTCATGTTTCTAATCGTTTTTCCCCGCTCAGCGACACACACGCTGAGGAAAAAACTCTGATCATTGGCAACTCTGTAGTCAGAAACGTGAACCTAGAGACTCCAGCGGCCATAGTCAAATGCATTCCTGGGGCCAGAGCAGGCAACATCGAGTCAAATTTGAAAATGCTGGCTAAAAGTAGCTGTAAATACTCCACAATTGTTATTCACGCTAGCATTAATGACATCCGTCTCTGGCAGTTGGAAGTCACGAAACTTAATGAAGAATCGGTGTGTGACTTTGCAAAAACGATGTCTGCCACTGTAGTATTCTCTGGGCCCCTCCCCAATCTGACCAGTGATGACATGTTTAGCCGCTCGTCATCCTTGAACCGCTGGCTGTCTGTGTGGGGTCCTGCAAATAACGTGGGCTACATTGACAATTGGAGCTCTTTTTGGGGAAAACTTGGTCTTATGAGACGAGACAGCATTCATCCCACTTTGGATGGTGCTTCTCATTTATCTAACAATCTGGCATCTTTTTTATCCAAATTTCCAAAACCTTGACTACTCAGAGTTGGGACCAGGAAGCAGAGTCGCAGTCTTACACGCCTCTCTGCAGCTCCTCTTCATCTGCCACCCCTCAACTTAGCTCTCAACTTAGCCCCTGTCTTCCCCATCAGAGAATCATTGTCTGCTCCCTCCAAAGTAAATAAAAATATAATATATAAGCATCCCAAAGTGATTAAGCAAAATATTGGTAAAACTCAAATTAAACATAAAGCCTCTAAATTGAACAATTTGGCCTCTGTTCATCCTCATAATTTAAAAATTAAATGTGGTTTATTAAATATTAGGTCTCTAACTCCCAAGTCTCTGTTAGTCCATGATCTGTTAATTGATCATCAGATTGATTTAATTTCCCTTACAGATACTTGGTTAGGGCAAGAGGATTATGTTGGTTTAAATGAATCAACTCCCTCTGGTTATTTAAACTGTCAAAATCCCAGAAGTTCTGATCGTGAAGGAGGAGTAGCAACAATTTACCATTCCAAATTACTAGTTAATGTAAAGCAAAAAACATGTTATAATTCCTTTGAGGGCCTGGTCCTCAGTATTGGGCACTTTAGCAATTTTAGGTTAAACCCAATTTTATTTGCCATAGTTTATCGTCCCCCATCAACCTACTCAGAATTTTTATCTGAATTTGCTGATTTCTTAGCTGATTTAGTGCTGAAATCTGATAGAATAATTATAGTAGGGGACTTTAATATACATGTGGGTGTAGATAGTGATTGCCTTAATGTGGCATTTAATTCAATATTAGACTCGATTGGGTTTTCTCAGAAAGTAGGAAATTCTACTCATTACCTCCACCATACATTGGACCTTGTTCTGACATATGGCATAGAAATAGAAAATCTTGTAGTGTCTCCTCATAACCCTGTACTGTCAGACCATTGTCTGTTAACCTTTGATTTTACTATTTCTGACTATTTGGCTCCTAAAGAAAAATATTATTACAGTAGATGCCTCTCAGATGATGCTGTTACCAAATTTATGCAGATTGTTTCCTCTATGCCATGTGTCAACACAATGGAAATAAGCTATAGACAGCTTGCTCCTTCTGTAATTGATAACATGGTGGATAGTGTTACAGCTTCTCTGCATCAGACTCTAGACTTGGTGGCCCCCTTAAAAAAGAAAAAGTCTAATCAGTGATTTCTAACTCCTTGGTTCAACACAGAAACTCGTAGCTTAAAACAGAAGACTTGTCAATTAGAAAGACAATGGAGCTCCACTAATTTAGATGAAATCTATTTAGCTTGGAGAAATCATCTTTTAATTTATAAAAAAAATCTCTTAGAAAAGCTAGAATGAATTATTACTCTGCATTAATAGAAGAGAACAAGAATAATCCCAGGTTTCTTTTCAGCACTGTAGCCAGGTTGACAAAGAGTCAGGACTCTGTCAATCCTAGCATTCCCTTAGAGCTTACTAGTCAGGACTTTATGAACTTTTTCAATAATAAAATTTCATCCATCAGAGATAAAATCAATCAGATTCTTCCCACAGTTAACTTAAATACTGTAACTACTACAACTCCTTCAATTGATGTCTGTCTTGATGAGTTTACTCCAATCGACCTTTGTGAGTTAGACAAAATAGTCTCCTCATCCAAACCTTCAACTTGTCTTTTAGACCCTATTCCTACCAGGTTATTTAAAGAAGTCTTCCCACTTATTGGTAGCTTTATTCTTCATATAATCAATTCTTCATTAACTTTAGGCCATGTACCGCAGGCTTTTAAAATGGCTGTAATTAAACCCTTACTCAAAAAGCCAACGCTAGATCCAGGAGCTTTAGCTAACTATAGACCAATCTCTAATCTCCCTTTCATTTCAAAAATCTTAGAAAGAGTTGTTGCTACGTAATTATTTGACCACCTGCAGGGAAATGGTTTACTTGAAGAGTTTCAATCTGGGTTTAGAATCCATCATAGTACTGAAACAGCCTTAGTGAAGGTCACTAACGACCTCCTCATTGCATCTGATAATGGACTGGTTTCTGTACTTGTCCTTTTAGACCTTAGTGCAGCTTTTGATACTATTGATCATAATATTCTACTTGATAGATTAGAACACTATGTTGGACTTAATGGAACTTCATTGCAGTGGTTAAGATCTTATTTATCTGATAGGTTCCAGTTTGTTCATGTAAATAATGAGTTTTCTTTCAACTCAAAGCTTAGTCATGGAGTTCCACAGGGATCTGTGCTAGGCCCTACTCTTTTTAGTTTATATATGCTTCCGTTAGGCAACATTATTAGAAAGCACTTTATACATTTTCATTGTTATGCAGATGACACACAATTATACCTGTCAATGAAGCCAGATGATAGTAATCAATTAGCCAAGTTGGAAGCCTGTCTTAAGGAAATCAAAGCTTGGATGACTTGTAATTTCCTACTATTAAATTCAGATAAGACTGAAGTCATTCTTGTTGGTCCACAAAACCTTAGAAATACCTTTCCAAATCAAACTTTCAGTTTGGATGCGGTTACTCTTTCTCTTAATAGCTCTGTGAGGAACCTAGGAATTATTTTTGATCAAGATCTGTCCTTCAATTCACATATTAAATTTGTTTCTAAGACTGCCTTCTATCATTTGCGTAATATTGCCAAGATTAGGAGCATCTTGTCTCAGAGTGATGCTGAGAAACTGATCCACGCTTTTGTTAGCTCGAGATTAGAATATTGTAATTCTTTATTATCAGGCTGTCCTAAAACATCTTTAAAAAGTCTTCAGCTGATCCAAAATGCTGCAGCAAGAGTTTTAACAGGTACTAGAAAGAGAGATCATATCTCTCCGGTTCTGGCCTCCCTTCATTGGCTTCCCATAGAGTTTAGAATTAAATTTAAAATCCTTCTTCTTACTTACAAAGCTCTAAACAATCAGGCTCCTTTTTATTTAAAAGATCTGATACTACCGTATCATCCTAACAGAGCACTACGCTCCCAAAATGCAGGATTACTTGTAATACCTAGAATCTCCAAAAGTACAATGGGAGGCAGAGCCTTCAGTTATCAAGCTCCTCTCCTGTGGAACCAGCTGCCAATCTGGATTTGGGAGTCAGACTCAATCTCTGTTTTTAAGAATAGGGCTAAAACCTTCCTTTTTGATATAGCCTACAATTAGGGAGGGATCATGTGTTTCTGAGCCCTCCCTTAATTATGCTGCTAATAGGTTTAGTCAGCCGGGGGACCTCTAGTAATGCACTGGGCCTCACTCCTTTCCTCACTCTCAATGAAATATTTTTTTTGCTGGTCATTAACTTTTGTTTGTTCTCTCCCATAGATTGAGTCCCCATCGTGCTGTTTGTTCTCTACATGTCTGTTCTTTTCTTCTTCTCTATCCCCTCACCCCCCAGCCAGTCGCAGCAGATGACTGCCCCTCCCTGAGCCTGGTTCTGCTGGAGGTTTCTTCCTGTTAAAAGGGAGTTTTTCCTCTCTACCGTCACCAAGTGCTTGCTCACAGGGGATCGCCTGATTGCTGGGGTCTTTCTGCAACTGTGGGGGTTCCCCATACAGTTGATTGTGCTATGAGATGACTGTTGTTGTGAAATGGGGCTGTATAAATAAAGTTGAATTGAATTGAATTGAATTAGCATGCAGATATTTAAAACAAGGATTAATACATTTCAAACCTATTATTGATTGTCCAGAATAAACATCAAGAGTCCATTTGCTTTTCATGGTCCTGGAAAAGAAGGTTTAGAATCGAGTTAACACAGATGTGATGAAAAGATTCACTGGTTAGATCCAGCATGTCCCAGAATGCCAGTAAGGCCGATGTTGAGCTGTGGATCTTTGTAGGCCATATGACATACTCCAGGGTTCTGTTCTATGTATCCACGTTTATGGGCCATAAAGTCAAAACAGGAAATGCATTAGGATGAATTTCTTAGACTGGTTTTAACAAAGGAATGTGAGTTCAGTTGTGGCCCAGGGTAAAAGAGCAGTTTCCTGGCTGTCCTTTTCCTGAGTGAAACAATGTCTTTAAGCTGAAGAATAATTCCATTGATGAGCCAAAGTGAGATGATGCTAAAGAAATGATGATTAAAAGACATTGCAATGATTTCATTAACCATGAAATTAAACTTATAAATGATAGATTAACAGTATAAACATTTGCAGAACCATGGTTAAAATGTGAACTGAATTTAGATCAGTTGAAATCATAACGCAAATTTATGAGGAAAATGAAATTAATTATATGGAAAATTCTGGATTACTCTTAAGAAAATGAAAACGGAATTTTAAGGAAAAAGGAGTTAAGTTAATGGCTCTAATTTTGTATCTGATCAGATATTAAAATTATTCTCAAACCTCAGACGTTTGATTCAGCAGATGGATAAAGAAGATGCAGCTCATGTGATTCCTTGTTTGATGGTCGAAACTGAAGATCCTTCTGCATCGCCGTCTGGAATTTTTCGATGTGCGAGAAGTGCCAAAAGCCAGAATATTTGTCCAGCAAATATGCGGTGATATGGCAACTTTCCAGTCGGTTGTCAAAAGAGGTTTCGTATGTTTGACCACAATGGCTGGGGTCTGGCCCAGGATGTCTCCTCATGGCGTGGTGATTTCTTCAGCTGTGTGTGGTCGTGGCGAGCTGTGTCGAGAATCTGCAGCTTCCCATGAGGAATTTAAGGACAATTAAAAATCTGATCTGATAGAAAAATCAGCAGATCTTCGGACTTTAGATTAAAAAAAAAAAACTTCTGGTGTGGGAATGGTCAATAAAATTATAAAAAAAATAAAGTCAAGATTAAACTTAAATTAAAATTAAAACATTGGGTTTACAGAAAGTTTAACAGATGAAAAATGATAGAAATAGTGATGTCTAGGATTGGAGTTTTTAACTCCTAATCAGAATTGAGCTCAAGAAAGAATTAATTCCTAGGCGTTTAAAGAAAAACATTAAAGTACATAAAGTTACAGAATGCAAAGTTATGAGTTATCTGCTCTGTGATCGTAGAAAAAAACGTGGGAGAAGGCTTCTTTGTTCAGGCAGTGAAGTCCCTTTGTTCTCCCGAAAAAATCTCTGCTGTGTAGACAGACATGAAGTGACAATAAGACAAAGGAGAAAGAGTATGAAGTGATGACGCAGTTCCCTTTTATCTGTGGAGAATTTTCACGGGCTTTTCTGGATTGACAGGAGCTCTGCCAATAGGCTTCCTTCGTGGGCGGGCTTTACAAACTTTAGTCCAATAAACAAACAGTCTTTCGTCTGAACCTTGAGAAAGCTGTTGTCAAGCAGAGATTGGCTGCTGGTGGTCACATGATTTGAGATACGTTTTTACAAATCTTAACGCAAGTTTTAATACTGGATTATTCCTCTATACCCTTATGTATAAACTCTAACCTATTTCAGTGTTCATGCAACTTATAGCTAGTGCTTTTAAATTAATATGCAAGAATAAACATTCATTTAAACATTTTAGCATGCACATATTTAAAATCAACGATTAATATATTTCAAACCTATTATTGATTGTCCAGATCAAAACATCAGAAGTCCATTTGCTTTTCATGGTGTCCTGAAAAAGAAGAGAAATGTTGAGAAGTGAGTTAACACAGATGTGATTAAAAGCTTCACTGGTTAACTCCAGCATGTCCCAGAGTTGCCAGTAGAGGGCAATGTTGACTTGTGGATGTTTGTAGGCCATGAAGTACCCCACAGAAATCTATTCTTTGTCTCCAGGTTTATGGGCCATAAAGTCAAAAAGGAAGTGCATTAGGGTGAATTCCTTAGACTGGTTTTAACAAAGGAATGTGAGTTCAGCTGTGGCCTGGGGTAAAAGAGCAGTTCCTGGCTGTCCTTTTCCTGGGTGAAACAATGTCTTTAAGCTGAAGAATAAGTCTTACTGATGAGCCAAAGTGAGATGATGCTACAGTGACATCTGCAGAACTAGGATTTCGTGGGTAGAACTGTCTAAATACATTTTCCTTCAGCCTGTGTTCTCATCGGCTGGTGGACATTCTAAAATTGTGGACCAGGAAAGGGTCTGTTGTCCAAGAAAAACTTCACACCTGCCCCGGGGCTAGCCGTATACTCTCCTGCCAGCTACACTCTATGGTTGCCCCCTGCTAAGTCTGTGCCATCACAGCTGTAACTGAAAGGACTGCTGGCAGTCGTTTCTTCTTTTTGCCATCTTCTGGCCCTCAAGATCACCACTGGATTCTGAAGACACAGTTGTTCGTAAGCCTGACTTCCACTTACTATCTGCTGGGCTAAATGTGATGTCTAATTTTAATTGAATATGACCAATTTTTCATGTTAAAGTTAGTCCATAAGCTACAATATGAGCTATAAGCTGAAGGAAAATTAATATTCTCTTTTCAGTAACCTCCATTATTTTTAGTGTGATTCAGAATTTCTCTTCTATATAACTAGCGTTTATAATTTTCCAATAGAATTGCATCCAATTTTATGCATATTTTTGTTACAGTTATTCCATAGTCTCCCTTTGCATTACAGTCACAAGTTCATATTAAGGTTTCCTTGGTTCCACAAATGTGATTACACTCTGTTGCTCAATAATCAGTTACAAGTTGAATGTGATGCTTAATACTTGGTCATTTCACTTTTACAACAAATCCATTGAATGTAATTTCATTTAATCTGAGTCAGATCATTAAAACTGTAAACTGTATGTGGAAGTTTCTGTTGATTTCTTTTCCTGTATTTGTTTTTAAAGTCATCCAGTAGAATTCACGAATATTTGAGACTGATTGATTGAAGGTGTTGTGGAGAGAGAAATAATCAGGCAGAGCTGTCCAGAGCAGAGCAAGCTTTATTAATCTCTCTCTCACACATTCTCCAGAATCACAAGCATAAAAAAAACTCCACAGGTCACAGGCACCTCTCCTTTTATAGCATACAACTTGGTCTGCGACCTGTGGTGCTGCATTAACATTGTCTTTGCAATTCCCATTCTCTTTGTCACTGTTCGCATCAACACACCAACCCCCACATCAACACACAAACCCCCCATGACAGTTCCCCCAAAAAACTCAGACAGAGCCTAAACCCTCATGTTCTTTGGGCTTTAGCCTACGTCCGTAGCGGCTGTAACGGGGGGTTTGCGGCTCTGAGGCGCTGCTGTGCCGGTGGGGCACTCTTGCGTCCGTCTGTGGGGGGACATTGGGGGGGGGGACATGTTTAGCATGCTATTGTGACTGATCTGATGAGTCATGTACCTGGGGAGTTCTCAGTGGGGGTCGTCTGCGCCGAGGAGCTCGGGCCAACACCACCTGCTCATCTGCTAAAACGAAAGCGGGCTTAAGCCTGTCTATACAGACTGTTTCCCTGCATCCCCCCAAGTCTAACACAGAATGATTCTCCCCGGGTTCCAGCACTCTGAATGGGCCATCATAGGGCAGGCGCAAGGGGGTCAGGTGGGCATTGTGCCTGACAAACACGAACAACGCATCCTTCAAGGTCTTTGGCACAAAAGCGCGTGGAAAACAGTGGTGGACCAGACCAGATACCGTCCCTGCCTCTGCGCTATGCAGTGAAAGCGGGGATGGATCGATGTTCAGCGCGGGGCTGTCTGGCAAAAGTTCCCCTGGGAGCCGCAGCGACTGGGAAAAAAAACAGCTCTGGTGGGGAGGCTGCCAAATCCTCCTTCGGTGCTGAACGCAACCCTAATAGAACCCACGGCAACTGGTTCACCTAATTTGCGTCCGTAAGCGAAGCCCTGAGCGCTGCTTTAAGCGACCTATGGAAATGCTTGCATAACCCATTGGCCTGGGGGTTATGCACTGTCATGTGATGAATTGTGACATCCAAGCTCCGGGCCATTGTGGACCAGAGGTCAGAAACAAACTGTGGGCCCCGATCGGATGTGATATCCGAAGGGGTGCCGAAACATGCCACCCATGTCATCAAAAAAGTGCATGCAACTTCTGCGGACGCGGTGGAAGCTAAGGACTGCTTTGGGCCAGCGCGTGGTGCGGTCCACCACTGTCAGGAGGTGCATGAACCCCTGCGATGGTGGGAGGGGGCCCACAAGGTCCACGTGAATGTGGTCGAACCTCTTAGCCAGGATATGGAACGGCTTCAAGGGGGCCTTTGTGTGCCTGTGCACTTTGGCTCGTTGGCACGCTACGCAGGCTGCGGCCCACTCTTTCACCTGTTTGCGCAGGCTTGGCCAGACGAACTTTATTCCCACCATTTTGACTGATGCGTGCACTCCTGGGTGTGCCAGGGAGTGAACCGACTCAAAAACGTGGTGGCACCAAGCGCGTGGGACCACTGGGTGCAGGCGGCCCGTGGAGACGTCACAGATTGTTGGGGGGGGCGTCTTGCAGTACTCTGCTCTCCAGCCTTAACCCTGTTGGTCCAGACTGGAGCGCGCAAACGACCACATCGCTGATCTGCTTGATGGCCATGGCCGTGTAATCTATCCCCACATAGACTGGGGCCACTAATGCGCACGAGAGGCAGTCTGCCACCACATTGAGTTTACCGGCCACATGCTGAATGTCGGTCGTAAACTCCGAGATTGCGGCCAGCTGTCTCTGCTGCCGGCCCGACCATGGTTCTGAAACCTTGGCCATCGTATACGTTAGTGGCTTGTGGTCCACAAACGCAGTGAAGGTGCACCCTTCCAGCCAGAACTGGAAGTGGCGTATGGCCAGGTGGAGAGCCAGTAACTCTCTGTCGAACGCGTTGTATTTACGCTCACTGTCGTGCAATGACCTGCTTAAAAAAGCAAGCGGCTGCCAAGAGGCGGTGATGCACTGATCCACGACGGCCCCTGTGGCCACATCTGATGCATCAGTAGTGAGCGCTATCCGAGCCACCGGGTCCGGGTGTGCCAGCAGTGCGGCGTTCGCCAGAGCTGTTTTAACCTTAGAAAACGCCTGCTCTCTCTCAGGAGTCCAGTCAACTCTGTCTGCCGGTTTCTGTTTCTTAAGTGCGGCGTACAACGGCTGCATGAGCTGGGCTGCGTGGTGGAGGAAACGGTTGTGAAAGTTTACCATCCCCAAAAACTCCTGCAGCGCCCTGAACCATCTGAGGCCGGGGAAAATCTGCCACTGTGTGCATGTTGTCCGGCAAGGGTATCACGCCCTCCGGTGAGATGCGGTGGCCCAAAAATTTGATTCCCGTCACCCCGAACTGGGACTTCGCAGGGTTGATTATTAACCTGTGCTCCTCCAACCTCTGAAAAACTGTTCTGAGGTGGGCTACATGTTCATCCTCAGACTCGCTGGCCACCAAGATGTCATCCAGGTAGACGAACATAAACGGAATATCGCGCAACACCACATCCATCATGCGTTGCAATGTCTGCGCCGCGCCTTTTAACCTGAAAGGCATGCGTAAAAACTCAAAAAGACCAAATGGGGTTATTACTGCAGTCTTAGGTATGTCCTCAGTGTGCACTGGGACCTGGTGGTAACCGCGGACCAGGTCTATCTTAGAAAAAATGCGTGCCCCTGTGAGGTGAACGGAAAAATCCTGAATATGGGGGATCAGGTAACGGTCGTGCGCTGTGGCGTTGTTTAATCTGCGGAAATCTCCACATGGTCGCCACGATCCCTCGGCTATAGGAACCATATGTAGTGGGGAGGCCCATTGGCTGTTTGAGCATCTGATGATGCCCAACTTTTCCAAGTTGGCAAACTCCTCGGGTGCTATGGCCAGTTTAGCTGCATCCAGATGCCAAGGTCGTGCGAAAACAGGTGGCCCCGTAGTGGTAATGAAGTGCTCCACCCCGTGTTTAGTGATGATCGCAAAAATGTCGGGATCGTGAGTGCTGGGAACTGGGTAAATAGTGTGTGGAACTTAACCCCTGGAGCTGTGACATTGGCTAGTGTTGTGGGCCTGGCTCCTCTAGCTGTACAGGGGAGAGAATCAAATGACATTGCATTAATCAGGCATCTGTTAGCCACATCGACTAGTAGACCGTGTGCACACAAAAAATCACCACTCGAAATGGAGAAGCTGCATGTCGCTATGACGAATGTCCATTGGTATGTACGGCCGTGCAAGGATACAGTCAGTATCCTCTCACCAAAAGTCTTAATGTCTGAGCTGTTTGCGGCCGTCAGCTCGGGGCCGTTAGTTCCCGCCAGCCGGTCTGAGTTGGACGGCAGGATGAGACTCTTTTGGGAGCCAGAGTCCACGGGGAACTGTCTCCCCGAGCGTGAGTCTGTCACATAGAGCAGCTTGCTTGCTTCACCGGTGGTTGCAGCTGCTACCGACTGCCGGCCCTGGCGTTTCCTGAGCGCTTGAATTGGCACAGTGGCACGCATCGGCGTGCGTCCTCTCCAAAACGGTGTTGGTAGAAGCAGAGTGTGTCTCTCTGGTGCTTCTTGGACTCCGCTGCAGCCACCGTCATTGGCTCCTCGCCTCCGCTGGCCGTCTTGCTGGGTTCCGACGCCGCTGCATTCACTGTGAGGGCTCTGGTGGTGAGGATAATCCAATCTGCCTCTTGCGCTAGCGCCCAGATGTTGCGCTCAGCCAGCAGTGGTGAATTAGCAAGGACCGCCCTGGCCGCCGTTGGGAGGTTCCAGAGGAAAAGATGGGCAAAGAGGAAATGCCCGTCATCTGTGCCCATCAATGCCAACATCTTCTCCATTAACTCGACCGCCGACCCGTCTCCCAACTCGGAGCGCGTCAGGAGCCTTTCTGCTCTCTCTCAGTCTGAGAGCGTATAGTGCCAGGTCAGCGCGGTTTTGAGAGCCTCATATTTGTCGTGGGCTGGGGGCCGTTGAAGCAGGCTCACCACCTGCTGAGTTGTGTGTGCGTCCAGCGCTGCAACCATGTAGTAGTATCTGGTGTCATCTGCCATCATTCCCCGGAGCATGAACTGGGCCTTGGCGTGGAGGAACCAAGACTTCGGGTCATGTAGCCAAAAGTCTGGGAGTTTGACCGAAACGGCGCATGCGTTGCTGGCACCTCCCATCCAGGTCATCTCCGGGGTGTTCGCCTCAAGTTCCATTGTGCGTCAGGGTCACCAGTGTGGAGAGAGAAATAATCAGGCAGAGTGGTCCAGAACAAAGCAGGCTTTATTAATCTCTCTCTCTCACATTCACCAGAATTACAAGCATCAAAAAAACCCACAGGTCGCAGGCACCTCTCCTTTTATAGCATACAACTCGCTCTGTGACCTGTGGTGCTGCATTAACATAAAAGCCTTTGCAATTGTCGTTATCTTTGTCTCTGTTCAGATCAACACACAACCCCCCCGTGAAAATTCCATTTGTCCTTCCGTCTGAGTGGAAACATACTGAGTGGATTCCCACAGCATAAACATTAGTTATTAATAAATTGTCCAAGCTTGTGGACTGGTGCCCCAAAATGAGTTTCCCTGATGTGTGTGTGGACTCGAAGTAAAAACCTTTATTTCCACATAGACCTCTAGGTATAAATTAAATAATCTTTGTACCTTATAATTAAATGTTGCTACAATAGGCAACTTTTTCATGTAAATTTGCAGCTGTTCTGGTAAATTTGTGCCTTTTTTTTTTGTAAATTTTCAACTTTTTTCTCTTAAATTTGTAGCTATTTCTTTTAAATGTACAATTTTGTTTCTTAAATTTGCAGCTATTTTCTTGTAAATTTTCAAACTTTTTCTCTTCATTTACAATTTTGTAAATTTGTGACTTTTTCTTGTTAATGCAACTTTTTTCTTGTAATTTTTTTTACTTTTTTTCTGTTAATTTGCAACTTTTTTTTGTAAATTTGTGACTTTTTCTTGTAAATTTGAAGGTTTATCTTGTAAATTTACAACTTTTTTTTTGTAAATTTGTAACTTTAATCACTTTTTTCCATCTACTGTCACCTCTCACTTCTGTTTATCAAGCCTCTTGCACCTGTGTGCGCACTCAGTGTCATCTAATCACCCTCTTTAGCCTTCTGTTCACCTTTCATCTGTGTTTGTGTTAGCCTCGGGTTAGCCACTAGCTATGGCTACTAGCTCTCCTTCCTCTCCTCCTCTGGTGTGCTCTCTCTGTCAGATGTTTAGCTACACCTCTGCCTCTTTTAGTGATAATGGTAAATGTAATAAATGTTGTCTTTTTGAGGCGCTCGAGGCGAGGTTGTCTGATTTGGAATCCCGGCTCCACTGTATTGAAACATCGTCTGCGCCAGTTAATCTTGACAGACGTCCCCTAGCTGCAGCGGCTCAGCAGCGAGGAGACTGGGTGGGTGACGGTGAAAAGGAAGCCTAGTCGCAAGGCCCCGGTTCACCACCAACCTGTCCATGTTTCTAATCATTTTTCCCCGCTCAGCGACACACCCGCTGAGGAAAAAACTCTGATCATTGGCGACTCTGTAGTCAGAAACGTGAACCTAGAGACTCCAGCGGCCATAGTCAAATGCATTCCTGGGGCCAGAGCAGGCGACATCGAGTCAAATTTGAAAATGCTGGCTAAAAGTAACTGTAAATACTCCACAATTGTTATCCACATTAACAACATCCAACTCCAGCAGATGGAAGTCACAAAACTTAACGTGGAATCGGTGTGTGACTTTGCAAAAACAATGTCTGCCTCTGCAGTATTCTCTGGGCCCCTCCCCAATCTGACCAGTGATGACATGTTTAGCCGCTTGTCATCCTTCAACTGCTGGCTGTCTGTGTGGTGTCCTGCAAACAACGTGGGCTACATAGACACTTGGAGCTCATTTTGGGGAAAACCTGGTCTTATTAGACGAGACAGTGTCTATCCCACTTTGGATGGTGCTTCTCTTTTATCTAACAATCTGGCATCATTTTTATCCAAATTTCCAAAACCTTGACAACTCAGAGTTGGGACCAGGAAGCAGAGTCGCAGTCTTACACGCCTCTCTGCAGCTCCTCTTCATCTGCCACCCCTCAACTTATCCCCTGTCTTCCCCATCAGAGAATCATTGTCTGCTCCCTCCAAAGTAAATAAAAATATAATATATAAGCATCCCAAAGTGATTAAACAAAAAGTTGGTAAATTTATTTATTTAGCGAATACAAAGTCCTCAAGCCAAGCAGTTGCCTCCTGGTTTGCTGTATGGAGAGTGTGTAATCCTCCTTCCAGTCTTTGGAGCGGGCAAGCCTCTATGATGTGTTCCATTGTTTGCTCCTCTCCATATGCGCACAGTGGGCTGGGGCTACTGCCGCATCTGTGAAGGCTGGCCAAGCCGGGGCCATGTCCAGTCCTGAAGCGATTGAGTGTAGACCACTGTCTTCTTGGGAGGTTGGTGCCCAGGACCTGTTGGTTGGGGTTTGTCACCAGGTGTTTGTTTGGGACCTCCTTGGTCTCCCATTCCTCTTGCCAAGCTGTCTGGATGGTGAAGTCATCTGGGGGAGGGTTTTTCCAAATTGGCCGTCTGGATGGAAGTTGGGCAGTGGGTGGGGTGTAGATATCTGCATAGACTGGTAAGTGAGGAGAATCTTTGGCTTTTTGAAGCATCCTTTGAGTTAGTGCTGCTCGCCAGATGTGTGGGGGGGCTATGTTTGACAGTACAGGGAGCCAGGGGAGTGGTGTTGAGCGGATTGTCCCAGTTATGGTTCTCATGGTTGTGTTGAGCTGGGTGTCTATGTGGTGTATGTAGGATGACCTGGACCAGACAGGGGCACAATATTCTGCTACAGAGTATGAAAGGGCCAGTGCTGAGGTGCGCAGGGTGGAGGCTGCCGCCCCCCATTTTGCACCAGCGAGCTTGCAGAGCAGGTTGTTTCGTGCCTTCACCTTAACAGCCATCCCCTTTAGATGTTCCTTGAAGGATAGGGTCCTGTCAAGGGTCACTCCAAGGTAGGTTGGATTCGAGGCATGCTTAAGCTTAAGTCCGCTCAGGTGGATGTTTAGTTCTCTGGCAGCTTTTACATTGTGGAGATGGAATACACTGGAGACGGTTTTTGCTGGGCTTGGTTTTAGGTGCCAGGTTTTGCAGAACTGGTCCAGTTTGGCAAGATCTTCCGTGAGCACCCATTCCAGTGGCTCAAAGTCTGGTGCTTGGACTGCCAAACAGATGTCGTCTGCATAGATGAATTTGCGGGATTTTGTAGTGGGCAGGTCAGTCAAGTTGGTAAAACTCAAATTAAACATGAAGCTGTGGTCTATATTTATCATATATTCTATAACCTACATATGTTGAAGCATGTGAGAATGTTTGGTGATTACATATGTAAGGCGACTTCACACCTCAGAACAGGACAAAGAGATCTCAACCGCCAGTGAGGATCAAAGAGTTTCCCAGGCACTGCGGTGGAGACCGGAGGAGCTGCCCTGACCCCCCAGGGCCATGAGGAGGAGTACGAAGACAATGGGGGGATTAAGATAATGAGGGATGTCAGCTTTGGATATGCATGTCTTTTGTTATGTGCAAGTATAAGTTCTGAGAGCCGGAGGTGTTCGGTCTCTTTTTCCTCCTTCTGCTGCTGCACTAGGATGAGACTTGTTAGAGGAGCTGATAATAAACTTTGGTTTATATATCACATCGCCTCGTTCTTCCAAGCTCTTCTACAGAAGCCTCTAAACTGAATGATTTGGCCTCTGTTCCTCCTCATAATTTAAAAATTAAATGTGGTTTGTTAAATATTAGGTCTCTAACTCCCAAGTCTCTGTTAGTCCATGATCTGTTAATTGATCATCAGATTGATTTAATATCCCTTACAGAGACTTGGTTAGGGCAAGAGGATTATGTTGGTTTAAATGAATCATCTCCCTCTGGTTATTTAAACTGTCAAAATCCCAGAAGTTTTGGTCGTGGAGGAGGAGTAGCAACAATTTACCATTCCAAACTATTAATTAATGTAAAGCGAAAAACATGTTATAATTCCTTTGAGGGCCTGATCCTCAGTATTGGGCATGTTAGCAATTTTAGGTTAAACCCAATTTTATTTGCCATAGTTTATCGTCCTCCATCAACCTACTCAGAGTTTTTATCCAAATTTGCTGAAATCTTAGCAGATTTAGTGCTGAAATTAGAATGATTATAGTAGGGGACTTTAATATACATGTAGATGGAGATAGTGATTGCCTTAATTTGGCATTTAATTCAATATTAGACCTGATGGGGTTTTCTCAGAAAGTAGGAAATTCTACCCATTATCTCCACCATACGTTGGACCTTGTTCTGACATATGGCATAGAAATAGAAAATCTAATAGTGTCTCCTCATAATCCTGTACTGTCAGACTGTTGTCTGTTAACCTTTGATTTTACTATTTTTGACTATTTGGCTCCTAAAGAAAAATATTACGTACTATAGCAGATGCTCTCAGATAATGTTGTTACCAAATTTATGCAGATTGTTTCCTCTATGCCATGTGTCAACACAACGGAAATAAGCTATAGACAGCTTGCTCCTTCTGCAATTGATAGCATGGTAGATAGTGTTACAGCTTCTTTGCATCAGACTCTAGACATGGTGGCCCTTTTAAAAAAAGAAAATGTCTAATCAGAGATTTCTAACTCCTTGGTTCAACACAGAAACTCGTAGCTTAAAACAGAAGACTTGTCAATTAGAAAGAAAATGGCGCTCCACTAATTTAGATGAAATCTATTTAGCTTGGAGAAATCATCTTTAAATTTATATATATATATAAAAAACTCTTAGAAAAGCTAGAATGAGTTATTATTCTGCATTAATAGAAGAGAACAAGAATAATCCCAGGTTTCTTTTCAGCACTGTAGCCAGGTTGACAAAGAGTCAGGACTCTGTCAATCCTAGCATTCCCTTAGAGCTTACTAGTCAGGACTTTATGAACTTTTTCAATAATAAAATGTCATCTATCAGAGATAAGATCAGTCAGATTCTTCCCACTGTTAACTTAAATACAATAAGTACTACAACTCCTTCAACTGATATCTGCTTGGATGAGTTTACTCTGTTCTTCAAATAATTAACTTTTTATTAACTTTAGGCCATGTACCACAGGCTTTTAAAACAGCTGTAATTAAACCCTTACTCAAAAAGCCAATGCTGGATCCAGGAGTTTTAGCTAACTATAGACCAATCTCTAATCTGCCTTCAGGCAGATATAAACATTTATGACTTTTTCCCTTAAATTTTTAACTTTTTCCTGTTTATGACTTTTTTCATGTAAATTTTCAACTGTTTTCTTGTAAATTTGAGATTCTTTTCTTGTAATTATGTAACTTTTTTCATGTAAATCTGCATACTGTTTTTTCTGATAAATTTGGAGCTTTTCTCTTGTAAATTTTTAACTTTTTCCTTATAAATTTGCAGCTTTTTTCTTGTAAATTTACAATTTTGTTTCTTAAAGTTGTAGCTTTTTCTTGTAAATTTGTGACTTTTTCTTGTAAATTTGCAATTTTGTCTCTTGAGTTTGCAGCTTTTTTCTTGTAATTTTTTTTACTGTTTTCTGTTCATTTGCAACTTTTTTGTAAATTTGTGACTTTTTCTTGTAAATTTAAAGTTTTATCTTGTAAATTTACAACTATTTTCTTGTAAATTTGTAACTTTTTCTTGTAAATTTGCAACATTTTTCTCTAAAATTTTCAGCATTTTCTTTTAAATTTGCTGCTTTTTCTGTTAAAATTTCAAAGTGGCTTTTTTCTTGTAACTTTAATTTTGTTCTTGTAGATTTGCAGCATTTTTCTCAAAAACTTGTACCTGTGGATTTTAAATTTGCAGCTTTTCTCTTGTAAACTGGCAACTTTTCTTGTAAATTTGCAACTTTTGTCTTCTAAATGTGACATTTTTCTTGTAAATTTATGATTTTTTTCTTGTAAATTTTCACCTACAGTATTTCACTTAGAAATTTGTTGATTTTTTTTTTGTTGTTGTAAATTTTTATCTTTCTTCTTGTAAATTTGTGATTTTTTTTTCTTGTAAATATGCATCTTTTTTGCCTAAATTTGCAACTTTTTTCAGGTAACTTTGAACTTTTCATCTTGTAAATTTACTACTTTTTTCTTGTGAATTTGCAGCTTCTTTCTTGTAAATTTGCAGCTTTTGTCTTTTAGATTTGACCCATTTGTTCTTATAAATTTATGACTTTTTCCTTTAAATTTTTTTTAACTTTTTTTCTGGTGAATTTGTGACTTTTTTCAAGTAAATTTTCAACTTTTTTCTTTTAATTTTTAACTTTTTTCTTGTAAATTTTCAACTTTTTCCTTATAAATTTGCAGCTAACTTTTGTAAATTTACAGCTTTATTTCTAAAATTTGCAGCTATTTTATGTAAATTTGTGACTTTTTACTTGTAAATTTTTAACTTTTTTTTTTTTTTAACTTTTTTCTTGTAAATTTGGAGCTTTTTTCTTGTCTTTCAGTTTTTGGTCTTCCACAGTTTGAGAGCAGCGCTTGTACCTCTGTTCCTCTGACTTAGTGCCTGAAGTCAGGTGCTGTCAGACGCTGCTAGACGCTGTCAAACAATTGGAATTTCTTAATCATCGTTCTCGATGATTTTTACCCACTTATAATTTTACTGAACCGAGGATTCTTGCCACTTGATTTTTCTTGGTCAACAAACCAGGCTAGACTAACCTGTTTGTTTTGGTTGGCCACCACTGGCCTGGAAAGCCATGGCTCCCTCTCCGACTTGTGACAGCTGTGTTTCCCTCTCTAAGAAGGTTTCCGAGTTGGAACTGAGACTCTCTAACCTCTATAAGATTCGGGAGGCTAAAAATCATCTGGACACGATCATTTTTGGTCGGACATCAGCATAAGCCACGGATTCACAGCTAGCAGAGACGGCTATCTACCTGGGTGAAATTAGCATATCGCGATCCACCTCCACCCTTACTCCTGTCACCTCAGCTGTCCAGGACTGTAGCACTAAACACTGGCTTCAGCTTGGCACTAAACCTAAAGCCCTGGGTGGTTCTTCTCAGCCCTGGACCATGGTCGGGTCAAAAAGCAAACGTCTGGGATCAGCCAGGCATGGCCGTACCTCCTCCCTTCCCCTTTCATTGGAAAACAGGTTTGACATCTTTTCCTTGGAATATTTCCTCCACCTGGACACTGATCTTCCCCCGCAAGCCCCAGATTAAAACTACCCTAGGTGTGCCGAACTTTACACCAGCTCCAAAAAGAAGAGAGCGCAGAGTTGCAACAACATCCCATATGAAGTGTCTGAGATCTTAAAGAGAGACTTCAGGAGCCTTCTGTCCACTCTTAAGAACTGTGACAGACATGTGTTTATCTCTGGACCACTTGCTCCTTTTAGAAGAGGTTGCAATTATTTCAGCAGAACTCTTTCCCTTAATTCCTGGTTGTGCTCAACATGTCCTACTTTTAACATTGGTTATATAGACAATTTCAACCTGTTTTGGAACTACCTGTGGTCTATATTAATCATATATTCCATAACCTACATATGTTGAAGCATGTGGAAATGTTTAGTAATTACATATGTAAAGGACTTCACACCTCTGAAAGGACAAAGGCTCTCAACCGCCGAGTGAAGAACAAAGACGTTCCCAGACGAGGCGGAGGAGACCGGAGCAGCCACCCTCACCCCCTAAGGCGAGGAGAGGAAATACCAAGACAATGGGGGGATTAAGATAATGAGGGATGTCAGCCTTTGTTATGCATGTCTTTTGTTGTGTGCACGTATAAAGCCAGTGAGCTGGAGAGATTCTGCCTCTTTTCCCTTCTGCCACTCTGCACCAGATGAGACTTGTTGGAAGAGCTGATTAATAAACTTTGTTTATAAATCACATCGCCTCTTCATTTCCAAGCTCTTCTACACTGGTGACCCTGACGCGAGTATGGACCTGAGGTGTTCCCCCGCAATCGACTCATCCGCGGCGACCCACGCAGACGAGGGAACAGATGGACAACTGTTCCCCCCAGCAGAAGAGATTGAGAGGGCTCAACCGAGCACCAACACCGCCGTGAGAGCTGAGGCAAGGCACTCTCACCCGGCGGGCACAGCAGTGATGATATGCACGAATGCCGTCGCTGTCAAGCTGCCAGACTTCTGGCAAGAAGACCCCGCCTCTTGGTTTCAGCAGGCTGAAGCCCAGTTTACACTGGTGGGCATCACGGCTGACGATACAAAATTTTACCATATCGTCTCCAAACTCGACGTCGCCACTTTGAAGTGTGTGCGGAGCATGATCCGGCGACCACCGGCCCGGGACAAATATGAGACGCTCAAAGCAACCATCGTGGCGAACTACGTCCCATCAGCGGAAGAGAGAGCCGAGAAGATCCTGGCGGTCTACGGCCACAGAGGGTGCAAACCGAAGGCCCTCATGGAGGATTTGCTACAGCTCAAAGAAGAGGACAATGACAACTTCCTCTTCCAGTTTATATTCCTCAGCACGCTGCCGCCACACGAGAGGGACACTCGCCAGCATGAAATGCAACAACCACCAAGACTTCCGCGCACTGGCCAACGAAGCTCATCAGCTCGTCAACGCCTGCAAGGAGCTGACACCCACAGCAGCATCCGCAGACCTCAAAGCTGACGCCCCGAGCCACGAGGAGCCACAACCCACTGAGCAGAACCAGCCCACGGTGACAGCGACACGGCCAAAACTTAGCAGACAGAGCGACGCCTGTTATTATCACCACCGCTTCGCCAAGAAGGCCCACAAATGCGTTCCCCCCTGCAAATTTGCGATTTTGGGAAAACGCCAAAGCCGAGAGCCGTTAACGGCAGCGGTTCTCGGCGAGAAGAATAAGCTGCTGTACGTGACGGATGGACACACAGGCAAGCAGTTCCTCATCGACACAGGAGCCCAGCTGAGTTTCGTCATGCCCTCCCACGCAGATCGAGCCACGGGCACCCGGGGCAACGGAGCCGTGGCAGCCAACGGCTCTAGCATCGACACGTTCGGCGAAAAGAGCCTGCACCTCCTCATCCACGGCCGCAGCTACAGATGGACATTTGTTGTAGCGGCGGTGAGTTTTAACTTATTAGGCGCAGATTTTTTGTGTGCACATGGGTTATTAGTGGATCTAGCAAATAGGCGCCTGGTTAATGCACTGTCCTTTGCTTCTATTCCATGCTCAGCCCGAGTTTCTCCACCACCTGTGCAGGCCAACGTCACCATGGCAGGAGGTAAGTTTGAGCAACTCCTCACCCAATTTCCAGCACTCACAATCCCCAAATTCTCAGCCACTGTGGCTAAACACGGGGTTGAACACTTCATTCCCACAACGGGACCTCCCGTTTTTGCCAAAGCGCACCGCTTAGACGCGGCCAAGCTCAACATAGCACGGGACGAGTTTACAACTCTTGAAAAATTGGGCATTGTTAGACGCTCGAAGAGCCCCTGGGCCTCACCACTTCACATGGTTCCAAAATCTGATGGTTCTTGGAGACAGTGCGGAGATTACCGCAGATTAAACAACGCTACAGCGCATGACCGATTTTTCACTACATCTGGCGGGTGCGCGCATTTTTTCAAAAATAGACTTAGTCCGCGGTTATCACCAAGTCCCAGTCCGAGCAGAAGACATTCCTAAAACAGCGGTAATAACCCCTTTCGGCCTTTTTGAATTTCTGTGAATGCCTTTCGGCCTCAAAGGCGCTGCTCAAACTTTTCAACGAATGATGGACGCGGTCCTACGCGACCTTCCTTTTGTCTTCGTCTACCTCGACGACATGCTGGTAGCCAGCTCGTCTGAGGAAGAACACGAGCAGCACCTCACTACGGTTTTTCAGAGGCTAGAAGAGCACGGGCTAATAATCAATCCAGCCAAATGCAAATTCGGCGTGTCACAAATTGATTTTTTAGGACACAAAGTCTCTCCGAAGGGGGCAGTTCCACTTCCAGACAAAGTTCACGCGATAGAAAGTTTCCCACGGCCACAAACGGTCAAATCGCTACAGGAATTTTTAGGGATGGTTAATTTTTACAACCGCTTCCTCCCCCACGCAGCTCAGCTCATGCAGCCACTATATGACGCGCTCAAAAAAAAGAAAGCTTCCAATGCGGTCGAATGGACCCTGGAGCGCAAACGCGCTTTCGCGGAAGTAAAAAGCGCCCTAGCTAACGCCACATTGTTAGTTCACCCAGATCCCTTGGCCCACATCGCGCTAACCACAGACGCTTCAGACCTAGCTATAGGGGCAGTTGTAGAACAACTTGTCAGCGGGGTCTGGCAACCTTTAGCATTCTTCAGCAAATCGCTAAACCAAACTGAGCGTAAATACAGCACTTTTGACAGAGAGCTGCTGGCGCTTCATTTATCCATCCGCCACTTCCAGTTCTGGTTAGAAGGGCGGAGTTTCACGGCTTTTGTAGACCAGAAACCACTCACCTTTGCTATGGCTAAAATTTCAGAACCATGGTCAGGCAGGCAACAAAGACAGCTAGCTGCGATTTCAGAGTTCACCACAGACATTCGACACGTGGCAGGCAAACTTAACGTAGTAGCAGACTGTCTCTCTCGCGCTGTGACACCTCCAGAGTGTGAGGAGACAGATTATACTGCCTCAGCAGCAGAGCTCTTCACTAACGCAGACACATACGCAGCACCTGTCCATGCAGGGATAGATTATGCAGCCATGGCGGAGGAACAAAGCGGTGACGCGGACGTGCACGCACTCCTGTCTGGACCAACAGGGTTAAGGCTGGAGAAAAAGGGTTTACGCGATGGCGTACCCCCCCTAATATGCGATGTTTCAACCGGCCGACCTCCCCCGTTAGTACCAGCTACATGGCGCCGCCGTATTTTCGACACAATTCACTCCCTCGCACACCCAGGTGTGCGCGCCTCGGTTAAAATGGTCGCCGAAAAGTTTGTGTGGCCAGGCCTGCGCAAAAACGTAAAAGAATGGGCGAAAACTTGCATTTCTTGTCAACGCGCCAAAATACACAGACACACAAAAGCCCCTCTGGAGCCTTTTCCAATCCCTGCTAGAAGGTTCGACCACGTTCATGTCGACATCGTGGGGCCACTACCTTCCTCCCAAGGTTTCACACACCTGTTAACAATGATAGACCGCACCACACGCTGGCCAGAGGCAGTCCCTCTAGCGGCAACCACAGCGGAGGAAGTCGCTCGCACTTTTTTGACAAACTGGGTGGCACGTTTCGGCGTCCCATCGGACATCACGTCCGATAGGGGGCCTCAATTCGTCTCAGAGCTCTGGTCAGCCATGTCCAACAGCTTAGGGGCAACAATTCATCACACCATCGCTTATCACCCTCAGGCTAATGGGTTATGCGAGCGTTTTCACAGGTCTTTAAAGGCTGCCCTCAGAGCCTCACTAACGGACACAAATTGGGTAAATAAACTTCCCTGGGTTTTATTGGGGTTGCGTGCTGCACCTAAAGAGGACCTAGACGCCTCTCCCGCAGAATTAGTCTTTGCACAACCTCTCAGGCTTCCAGGTGAATTTTTACCAGAGAACCCAGAGCCAGGGCACCTTCCAGTCCCAAGGTTTTTAGGCAGCAACGGACCGGGCTCTCTCCCCGGTCCAGCTCATCACTCCTTCCCACGGGTTTTTGTCCCTCAAGCTTTAAAAAACGCTGAGTTCGTTTTCGTTAAGCATGAAGCTTTAAAACCAACTTTCCAACCAGCATACGATGGGCCATTCAGAGTGCTGGAACATGGTGATAAACACTTTGTGCTTGATTTTGGGGGTAGAAAAGAAACAGTCAGCATTGACAGACTTAAACCTGCCTTCCTGTTGAAAGACGAGCCTGCACAGTTGGCGAGAGCACCTCGGCGGGGTAGACCCCCCAAGAGAAAAAACTCAACCCCCCGGCAGGGAACAGTTAACCTCTCTCCTTCCCACACTGCAGATTCCTCACAAGAAGGTCCCAGCAGGGCACCTAAACCAACCTACAGCAGTTTTGGGAGAAGATTAAAACCCAGACAGCACAGGGACTGATACAAACCACTCCACAATTGTTTACTAATTGTGCTGCAACAGTTTAGGACTGACTTATGATTTTACTATGCTGTTATGATTACCACTGAACTCTCTTAGAAGCATGGCTGCTAGAAAGTTTCTTCTGTGGCAAGAGATGTAACATTTAGTATGTCATAGCAACTATCCTAGACTGTGAACCATTCTATTGTCCTTTCTTAGTTGTTTGGGGGGCCTGTGGTCTATATTAATCATATATTCCATAACCTACATATGTTGAAGCATGTGGAAATGTTTAGTAATTACATATGTAAAGGACTTCACACCTCTGAAAGGACAAAGGCTCTCAACCGCCGAGTGAAGAACAAAGACGTTCCCAGATGAGGCGGAGGAGACCGGAGCAGCCACCCTCACCCCCTAAGGCGAGGAGAGGAAACACCAAGACAATGGGGGGATTAAGATAATGAGGGATGTCAGCCTTTGTTATGCATGTCTTTTGTTGTGTGCACGTATAAAGCCAGTGAGCTGGAGAGATTCTGCCTCTTTTCCCTTCTGCCACTCTGCACCAGATGAGACTTGTTGGAAGAGCTGATTAATAAACTTTGTTTATAAATCACATCGCCTCTTCATTTCCAAGCTCTTCTACACTACCCATTATTTATGAGGCCAGATGGTATTCATCCAAATTGACTCGGTGCACGTGTTTTAAGGGACAATCTTGTTTTATTCGATTCAGCATTTTTCAGTACATTGACTAAAAGCTGGTATGTTAACTCACCCCAAAGTGCCTGGGTCTGCCAACCAGCTTTCTTTTGCTTCCACTTCTCATGTTACTCCTGTTAATGCAAATAATTCTCTCTGTTTAGATCAGTCTTCAATTCACAACCCAATAGAGATTGTGTCTGTCCCCCGACACTCAAAGCATTATAACCCAAGACTGTCATGGTCCGAGCGCTGACTCTGTCCATGCTCGGGTTGTCCAGTAGTTCCCCGTTCTCTTCTCAGATGTACCATATGGCCTCCAGGCTTTTATTTTGACAGCATCTCGGCGGGGCTTCCGGCTGTCAGAGCCGAGCTCCGCAGGGACGGCTTGAATTCAATCAGCTGATGATGCTCTCATCAGCTGATTAATCTGTTAGCCCTATTTAAAGGAGCAGCTTGGGTTACTCCAGGCTGCGACCTCGTCAATTATTCGTCAAACACTCGTCTCCCTCACAGTAAGTGTATTTACTGAGACTCTGTATTCCTGTGTCTGAGTCATAGCCTTAGTTGTGTTTCTGCCCCTTGTGGGTCATTATTTTGTCATTTGTCTCTTGTTAATAAATTATGCAAACTCATCGGCTGACATTCGGTGTCTCATTGATGGCTCGTGAGGGCCATCATTGACAATAGGTCGCAGCCAGAAGGAGATGCCAGTCGCCGTGAGTTTTTGCATTGATGTGCTTGTGTTTTTTCCCTTCATTGCGTGTTCATACTTTTCGTAAGCATGTCTGCTTTCAAGCGTGGGTATTGTCCCGAGTGGCTTGGGGAGGTGGATGGCTATCTGGCCGAAGCCCGTCTCCTTATGCCCACCTACGCTGCATACGAGCCCTTGGGTCTCGTGCAGAGGACATTATTAAATTAATTAAATTAAATTAATTAAATCACCCTTATTGTCATTCAACTGTACAACCAATCATGTACAGTAGAACGAGATTGTGTTTTACCTATCTACTGTGTTAATCACCCACACCCCAAGTGTAGAATCAGAGGGTTGCTGCCATGCAAGGCGCCGCCACAAATTTCCCTCCTTCATTCCATTATTGCTGAGCACCAAGCTGGATGGCAGGAAGTTCCACTTTTATATGGTCTTCGGCATGACCCGGCCGGGATTTGAACCCCTGCCTCCCGGGTGTGGGGCGGATGCTCTACCAAGTATCACCTTACCTCATTTCCGGAAGGGAAGGAAAGAGTGGCGTGGATTGTGGCGCAACGAGGGCTGATAGAGAGAGCAGCCGCGAAGGCGGCCAAGGAACCCTCACCTCCTTCCCTGAATATGGCCATCCCGACGAGGAAGGAGATCCACAGATTGGGGGGAAACTCCGGCAGGAGGCCGACGGTGAGGCATCCCCGCTCCTCGCCTCAGGATTCAGCTCCTGTCACCCATCCAGCCCAGATGCGGTGTTTCCCTGACCTCACCTTCGCCTCGCCCTCTGCCAGTAATTGTCGTCACAATGCCCGTGGTAAGCCTCAGCGAGAACACCATCTGGATCCAGTTCCAGGTCGCCGAAGGGACTCTGCCTCCCAGCCAGCTGTTACTCCTGCATCACGACACAAGGAAAACCCAGCAGCCTCCGCCTCCGGGTCATCTGTCCCTGCTGTTCCGTCAGCTCCTCGTTCCTGGACCACCTCGGCTGTTCCTCCCTCCTCCTTGATGCCCTCCCCAGCTGCTGTGAGCTCCACGAATCCTGCTCCGACTGTGCCCATCATCGATCCTGTGCGAACGGCTCCTCCTCGTCTTTCCGGGGGGCCCTCCGTCACCATCCAGCGGGGGAAGGGAAGAACCAAGTCCACTGCAGCAGCTTCCATCGGCCCTCAGCAGAGCAGGCAAGTGTCTTTTCATTCTTTTCCTTCACTGGGTGAATTGCCTTGTCTGACCCCTGGGGTGGAGTTCAGGGTTCACAGTCCCCTGAGCTCCCTCCACCTGCTGCAGTGATTAATTATAAACCTGCTACCTTTGTGTCTCCCTCCCCTAAGCGTTCCTCGGGGCCAGGATTACACCATTGGATGAGGAGGGAGCCTGCGGGCCTGGAGAACCTGGTTCCAGCCCCGTAGCCATGACACGGACAGAGGAGGAGGGCGGACTTCAAATTGGAGCCTGCGCCGATGAGCAAGCATCCCCGGGTCTCCACGGAGGGACAGTCTGACCCGGCAGGTCATGGATCCCCTGCCACCATGCCGTGCGGGCCCTTGGCATGGACATCAGTGTCAGGGAATCCCCAAACTGTGGACACCATCATGCCGGCTGCGGAGCCCACCGCAGTCGAGTGGGAGCCAGAACTGGACCTTCAGCGCACTGAACCTGGATCGACGGAGTCCTGGGCTGCAGTGGAGCCTGAGATCAGGCAAGTGCTCTATTTTGTCTTCCTTTCCTCTATCCTGGAGCATTTTTGCCTGTCTCTTGGGGAGACAAGCCGGGCGCTGCCGTCCACGACATCCAAGCTCGTCTTGCTGGGCTCTGCCGCTGCCGCTGCCGGTGATCCTGATCCCGGTTTTCTTCTCTCTTCTGAGCCTTCTCCCAGGGTCACCGGTGACGAGTCCGCTCCAATCGTCACCTTGGAGGTTCTGGGTTCGTGTCTGGAGGTCATCCCTGGTGCTGCGCCGGCCCAGTCGGGGCCCGTCGTGGGTGCGACATCGGCCCAGTCGGGGTCCATCGTGGGTGCTACATTGACCCAATCGGGGTCCACCGTGGGTGTGGCTCCGGCCCAGTTGGGGTCCGTCATGGGTGCAGCACGGTCCCGCTCGGGATCCAATGAGAGCGCAGCGCCAGTCCGTGTGGGGTTCGGAGATGGAGCTGCAGATCCTCCGCCGATCGACGCTGAACTGGTCCCTTTTCCTTCCCTCGTTCTTTTTTTCCTTCCATCGGGGGCCGCTGGGATTCCCCGTTATCGGCTCGGCCCTCCCTCACTATCCCTCGCTATAGGGAGGCCATCTCCGAGTTCTTCCCTGCAGTCCTGGTGGCTGGATGACGATGGTCGGCCGCCTGGGAGTTTGCTTCGCTCATTTGCCGTTCTGGGTCGGCCACCTGACAAACTGGACTTTTCGTTCGGCAACCTGGTCCGGCCACCAGAGGTACTGTTTCTCCGTGCCTGGGACTGGGGTAGGCTGCCTGAACTAATCCTTTTTTCCCTGCCAGCGTTTTGGATGCTGGACGCAGGAAGACCCTCCCAAACTATTTGTTTTTGTGCTATTGTGCTCTGCCTGCTGTCATCCCTGTGTTTTTTTTTCTCTGCCTGCTCTTCTGAAATATTAGGGATGCGCTGGTGTTTTGAGATGATGAGAGAGAGATGAGATAAGCCTTTATTAGTCCCACAACGGGGAAATTCCTGGATTGCAACAGCACAGGGATAGCAACACTCAGAGCAACAATCAGAAGGCAAGAAAAAAAAAACAAGCAAGCAAGAGCAGCTAATATACATATGTACATATTACTATAAAATATATATATACACACACACAGACACACAGTGCAGAGCATTGTAGCTGGATGGAATAAATATATGAATATATAAACACACAGTGCAGAGCATTGTAGCTAGATGGAATAAATATGTAAATATATAAACACCCACAGTACGGAGCATTGCAGCTAGGTGGAATAAATATGCAAGTATATACACACAGTGCAGAGCATTGTAGCTGGATGGAATAAATATATGAATATATGAACACACAGTGCAGAGCATTGTAGCTAGATGGAATAATATATAGATATATAAATATGAACACACCCAGTGCTGAGCATTGTAGCTAGATGGAATAAATATGTAAATATATAAACACACACAGTGCAGAGCATTGTTGCTAGATGGGATGAACAGCATAACCCTCTACTTAGTTATCCTACATGGTATGATTATGTGCCCATACATATTCTCACCCTCCATAGCGACCGGGTATTTTCCTAGTTGTATGCCGGAGGGGACCATTGTGTAAGTCTATTGCATCTTTTGCATTTAAAAACTATTAGTTAGTTACGTCTTTTTGCTATCTCTGCGAGCAGCCCTGCTTAGGTTGTACAGTCTGACAGCCGTTGGTAGGAAGGACCTACGAAACCTCTCGGTTGTGCACCTGGGATGATGTAGTCTGCTGCTAAATGAGCTCCTCAGTGCATTCAGTACGTCCTGCATAGGGTGGAACTCGGACTCCAGCAGAGATGACAGTTTAGCCACCGTCCTTCTCTCTCCTATCTCCTCCACCAGATCAAGGCGCTGCCCAGGACAGAGCTAGCTTTCTTAATCAGTTTGTTCAGTCTCTTCCTATCGGCTGCTGTAATGCCACTGCCCCAGTCAGACCACTCCAAAAAGTGATGGCTGATGCCACCACCGTGTCATAGAATGTCTTCAGCAGCGCCCTTGTACACCAAAGACCTGAGTCCTCCTCAGCAGGAACAGCCTGCGCTGTCCCTTCTTGTAGAGTGCGTCAGTATTGTGTGAACCAGTCTAGTTTATTGTTCAGATGAAACACCCAGGTACGTTATAGGAGGTACACCATCTCGATGTCTGTTCCCTGTATATTTACTGGTGCTGTGAGGGGCTGCCCATGCCTGCGGCAGTCCACCACCTCTCCTTAGTTTTCCTTGCGTTGATTGGAGGCAGTTCCGATGGCACCAGTCTACAAAGTCCTGGATAAGCCCTCTGTACTCAGCTTCATCTCATTGAGATGAGCCATCGATCGCTGAGTCATCAGAGAACTTCTGTAGATGGCAGTGTGTTGTGTTGTGTTAGAAGTCCGCAGTTATAAAGAGTGAACAGAAGGGAGCCAGCACCGTTCCCTGGGGGGCCCCCGTGCTACTGAGGATCAGTCGGACACAGTCCGGGTTCTCACAAACTGAGGCCGGTTCGTGAGGTAGTCCAGGATCCAAGATGACAGGTGCTGGTCCACCCCTGCGCGCAGCAGCTTGTCCTTCAGGATCATCGGTTGGTTGGTGTGAAAGCACTGGAGAAGTCAAAGAACATGATCCTCACCATATTCCCGGGCTTCTCCAGGTGGGACAGAGAACGGTGAAGGAGGAAGATCACCGCTGCATCCTCCACCCCAATGCATGCTGGTGAGGCGAACTGGAGTGGTCCATCGCTGGTTCCACCAGGGGGCGGGAGGTGAGCAAGGAGCAGTCTCTTCCAGTGTCCTTCATCAAGTGGGACCGTCAAAGGGCCACCGGTCTGTAGCTGATCAGGTCTTTGGGGTGGGAAGTTTTTGGTACAGGTACCACAACAAGATGTTTTCCCACAGCTGTGGTACCCTCCCCAGCTTCAGCTCAGGTTGAAGATGTATGTCACAATCCCACACAGCTGGTCTGCACAGACTTGAGAGCTTTGCGCTGTTGCCCGTCCGGTGACCCGACGCCTTCTCGCCTTTTGTATTTGAACTGTGTATTTTGCCGCTCTTTAGCACATTTTTTTCCTCTCCTCTGTAGTCTGAGGGTTGTTTCTTTGTTGCCTATGCCCATTATTTGGACTATATTGAACTGTATTTATTGCTGCTCTGTAGCATGAGTTTTTTTTCCTCCCTGGTATTATGGGGTACGCTGCATTTTTGTGCCTGTACTTGAGTTTCCTGTTTTCTCTGTGGGTTGTGAAGCTGTTTTTTTGCCTGTGACTCTATTGTACTGATTATGGTGTTCTGTTTGTAGCCATTTTGAGTTTTTTTTCTCTGTGTCTTCTCCTCAATGGTTTTCTTTGGGTGCAATGTATGTGCCTGTATTTTTTGGCTTCCGTATTTCTTACCATGTTCTGGTTGTTGGAGTGTGCTTTTTTTTTTTTTTCCTCGATTATGAGGTTTGGTTCTTGCCCTCCTGGCCTTTCCCCCTCCTCCCTCCCTGGGGCGGTCCTGTTGACCTTCTGGGTGGGGGGGGGGGGACTTTGATGTTACATGGCGCCTGGAATTCGCCTTGTGAACGGGGGCTACTGTCATGGTCCGAGCGCTGACTCTGTCCGCGCTCGGGTTGTCCAGTAGTTCCCCGTTCTTTTCTCAGATGTACCATATGGCCTCTGGGCTTTTATTTTGACAGCGTCTCGGAGGGGCTTCCGGCTGTCAGAGCCGTGCTCCGCAGGGACAGCTGGAATTCAATCAGCTGATGATGCTCTCCTCAGCTGATTAATCTGTTAGCCCTTTTTAAGGGAGCAGCTCGGGTTACTTCGGGCTGCGACCTTGTCAGTTATTCGTCAAACACTCGTCTCCCTCACAGTAAGTGTATTTCCTGAGACTCTGTATTCCTGTGTCTGAGTCATAGCCTTAGTTGTGTTTCTGCCCCTCGTGGCTCATTATTTTGTCATTTGTCTCTTGTTAATAAATTATGCAAACTCATCGGCTGGCATTCGACATCTCATTGATGGCTCATGAGGGCCATCGTTGACAAAGACAAATACAGCATAACTTGACAAAGATTAAAACTATTAATTTACCACAGAAAAAATAAAATAATTAAAAGCGGACTGCTGAATATAAGATCTCTGTCCAATAAAGCGACCTTAATTAATGATATGATCATGGATCATAATATACTCTGTCTTACAGAAACATGGCTAAGCCCCAATGACTATGTTAGTATCAGTGAGCCTCCCCACCCCCCAGCTATGGCAATATTCATATTCCTAGAAACACTGGCCGAGGTGGTGGTGTCGGGGTAATATATGAATCCACATTACCAATAATGTGGACACTAAACTCAAATTATAACTCTTTTGAATGCTTAATTTTTAGCTTAGCACAGCCATCCTGGAGGACAGAACAGCCTCTTTTATTTACCACAGTATATCGTCCTCCCAGTGCTTCTATTGCTGAACTTATGTCTGAATTCTCTGAGTTCTTAACAACCTTAGTTCTTAGTTCAGACAAGATTGTCATAGCTGGTGACTTTAATATTCATATAGACGTTGCTAATGATAGTCATAGTGTAGCATTTCTCTCCCTCTTAAATTCAACTGGTTTTTCTCAGCGTGCTAGTAAACCAACTCATCATCATAATCACACCCTTGACCTGGTCTTGGCCTATTGTGTAGAAATTGATGAGCTGCTTGTCATCCCTCAAAATCCTACCCTGACTGACCATTATTTGATAAAGTTCAAATTTGTGATTTTGCAGCATCAAGAAGAAATATAGTTACCAGATACTTACCTGATAGGGCTGTGGCTCACGTTAAAGTATTAATCCCTTCAGCACTTACTGTATTACCATGTCTCAATATAGCAGACAGCACTGACTGCTTGAATTCATTAGAATCAGATCTCTTAGTTGATAGTACTGCAGCCTCACTGCGGACAACACTTGACTCCATAGCCCCTCTTAAAAAGAAAACTATTAAAAATAGGAGATTAGCTCCATTGTACAACTCCCACACTCGTGAATTAAAACAGAAAGTCAGATCCTGTGAAAGGCTTTGGCGTGCAAATAAGACAGAAGAATCTTGTTCAGCCTGGAATGCCAGCCTTATCACCTATAAGAAATCTCTCCATAATGCTAGGCGACAGTGCTATTCATCCTTGATGGAAGAAAATAAAAATAACAATAGGTTTCTCTTTAATACTGTGGCTCAGCTAACCAACAGCCAAAATGCCATAGACCTCTACATTCCTCTAACTGTTAGTGCTGATGACTTTTTGAATTTTTTTAATGATAAAATTGTCAGTATTAGGAATAATATTCCAAAAAAATAGCCCCCTTAAAAATATCAAGCTTCTGCCCAACACTGCTGTGTCCACAGACTCAGAACTCTGCTTTTCTGCATTTTCTTGTATTAGTCATTCTGATCTAGCCCTAATAGTGTCAGCCTCTAAACCAACTACCTGTCTTTTAGATCCAATCCCCACTAGACTCCTGAAGGAATCACTATCTCTGATTAGGCCTTCACTTTTGAACATAATTAATATTTCTCTATTGATTGGACATGTACCGCAGTCTTTTAAAGTGGCAGTAATTAAACCTCTACTTAAAAAAACCTTCGCTTGATTCTAGGATTTTGGCCAATTATAGACCAATATATAACCTCCCCTACCTTTCTAAGATCCTCAAAAAAGTAGTCGCCAATCAACTGTGCACTTTTTAAGAATATAAAGTCTATATTTGAGAAATTTCAGTCAGGTTTAGGAAACACCACAGCACAGAGACAGCCTTAGTGAAAGTTACTGATGACCTCCTTATGGCATTTGACAAAGGACTTGTCTCCGTCCTTGTCTTATTGGATCTTAGTGTGGCCTTTGACACCATTGACCACCATATTCTGCTAGAGAGACTTGAACAGCGAATTGGTTTGAAAGGAACAACGCTAAGATGGTTCCAATCTTATCTATCAGACCGTTCCCAGTTTGTTCATGTCCATAACAAGTCCTCTACCCAGACCATGGTTAGCTATGGAGTTCCGCAGGGATCGGTACTTGGACCAGTACTGTTTACATTATACATGCTGCCTTCGGGAGACATTATGAGGAAGCATTCTATTCATTTTCATTGTTACACTGACGACACTCAATTATATTTATCCGTCAATCCAGATGATCCCAACCATTTTGGTTCACTCCAAGACTGTCTTAAGGATATTAAAACCTGGATGAACTACAACTTTCTATTGCTGAATACAGATAAAACTGAAGTCATTGTTCTTGGCCCCAAACATGCTACAAGTATTCTTTCTAGTAAGATAACAACACTAGATGGCATTGTAGTGGCTTCTACATTTTCTGTTAGGAATCTTGAAGTTGTCTGACCAAGATATGTCTTTCAACTCTCATATACAGCAAACCATTAAGACTGCCTTCTTCTATCTGCGTAATACTTCTAAAATTAGGTCCATCCTGTCTCATAAAGATGCAGAGAAACTTGTCCACGCCTTCATCGCTTCTAGGTTAGACTATTGTAATTCACTTTTATCAGGTTGTCCTAATAAGTCCATAAAGTTTCCCCAACTCATTCAAAATGCAGCTGCTCGTATCCTAATGAGAACAAGGAGAAGAGCTCACATTACCCCAGTTTTAGCTTCTTTACATTGGCTCCCAATAAAATATTGAATTGAATTCAAGATATTGCTCCTAACTTATAAAGCCCTTAATGGTATGGCTCCTTCTTATCTGCAAGAACTCATAGTTCCCTATCATCCAACCAGAGCTCTGCACTCCCAAAAACCCAAACTACTGGTGGTCCCCAAGGTCTCCAGAAGTAGATTGGGAGGTAGAGCTTTCAGTTATCAAGCTCCCCTCCTGTGGAAGGGGAGCTTGCCACAGGCCTTCACTTGCATGTGCAGCCCAACTAGGCTTGATACTGGAATGTCTGGCTTTGAATATTGTATTTGTTATGTTTGTTTTGAATGTAGCTACTGCCAGGCCTCCTACTTTTTATCTCTTTTTCAACCCAGCCGGTTGAGGCAGATGGCCGTCCTCTATGAGCTATGGTTCCGCTCGAGGTTTCTGCCTGTTAAAGGGAAATTTTTCCTCGCTTGTGTCGCCGCAGTGCTTGCACTTAGGAGTCTCTGCTGGGTTCTATAAATTTGAGAGCGTGGCCTAAACCCACTCTTTTCTGTCAAGTGCTTTGAGATGACCTGTGTTGTGATTTGGTGCTATATTAAATAAAAATTGAATTGAATTGAATTGAATTAAATTAGTTACTTTCCTTGTAAAATTTTAAACTTTTTACCTTATAAATTTGCACCTTTTTTTTATTGTAAATTTACAATTTTGTCTCTTAAATTTGCAGCTTTTTTCTTGTAAATTTGTGACTTTTTTCTTGTAAATTCGTGACTTTTCCTTATAATTTTGAACTTTTCTCTTGTAAATTTTCAGCTTTTTCTTGTAAATTTGAACTTTTTCCTTATAAATTTGCAGCTTTTGTCTTATAAATTTACAATTTTGTCTCTTAAATTTGCATTTTTTTCTTGTAAATTTTTAACTTTTTTTTTGTTAATTTGCAACTTTTTTGTAAATTTTAATGATTTTTTTTCTTGTAAATTTTTCCATTTTTTGCTGTAAATCTGCAGCTTTTATCCTATACATTTGGCAGGTTTGATCTCTTAAATTTGTAGCTTTTTTCTTGCCAATTTTTCCCTTTTTTCTGTTAATTTGTGACTTTTTTGTAAATCTATGATTTTTTTCTTGTAAATTTTCCATTTTTTTTCTTGTAAATTTGCGTTTTTTTCTTATAAATTTTCATCTTTGATTTCTTAAATTTGCAGCTTGTCTCTTGTAAATTTGTGATTTTTTTTTGTAAATTTCTGACTTTGTCTTGTAAATTTTGAACTTTTTGACTTCTAAATTTTTTGCAGATTTTTCTTGAAATTTTCTACTTTTTTCTTGTAAATTTATGATTTTTTTTGTAAATATGCAACTTTTTTTGTAAATTGGCAACTTTCCTTGTAAATTTGCATTTTTATCTTATGAATTTGCAGCGTTTGACTTCTTTAAATTTGCAGCTTTTTTCTCACAATTTTTCAACTTTTTCCTGAAAATTTAAAAAAAAAATTTTCTTATAAATTTGCAGATTTTTTTGTAAATTTGTAAATTTTCAACCTTTTTTCTTGCAAATTTGCAACTGTGTTTCGGTAAATTTACTGCCGTTTCTTATAAATTTCCAACTTATTTTCTTGTAAATTTGTGAAATTTTTCTTGTAAATTTCAACTTTTTTCTGTTAAATTTGGATCTTTGTAAATTTGTGACATTTTTCTTGTAAATCTGGGAACTTTTTTCTTGTAAATTTTAAACTTTTTTTCTTGTAAATTTAAGATTTTTCTTGTAAATATGCAACTTTTTCTTGTAAATTGAAGCTGTTTTGCTGGTAAATTTCAACTTTTTTTTCTTGTAAATTTTTCAACTTCTTTCTGTTAAAGAAGAGGATGTGGTTTGGGATGAGGAGCTAACACACACCCTCACTTTTAAGTCAGCCAGATCTCACTCAAGTGTCGGTACAGGAAAGTTTCAGTGATTTTGCTCGTCAGAGAGGTAGTTTGGGGGCTGAGCATAATAGTGGGACACCATGCCAAAAAGCAACAAAATGCTAGCACTGGAACGCCTCCAGTAATCGGCCGCAGTTGGATGGGGGGGGTCTGCTGCTATGACGGTGACCACTGCTAGGTTCTAGAAGAGGGAGGGGCACGACCGACGAGCATGGAGTTACTGCATGCTCAGCAGCAGCATGTCAGGCAGTAACAAGGGTCCCACTTTGGGTTATGGACTGGGTTCGGGTTCGGGGGTGACGAACGACCACAGTGAAGTTGGATCAGACGACAGCCGATGAAAACATTGAGCATGCCTGAGGATAGTGGCAAAGTTGGGAGCGTGTGCTTCCGGATGTCTGATGGCTCGATGTGACAAGCTAACCAGCTGCAGCATGTCCGGGAGGGTGCTCCAGGTGGCGAGGCTGGACGGGAGTTGGTGAAGGTGGTTTGGGATCTGGGGCTCCAGCATTCTGAATGTCAGCCCTCGGCCCGGGGTCCTGTCTCCTCCAGGGGCATGCCTGCTGCAGGGCTGCCCGGGGCCCCCCCTGCCTTCCCCACCATTTTCCCAAGTGACTTTGCTGTGACAATTTAATGTGTTTATAGTTCTGCTTTGAGTTCTATGTTTAGTTTAGGAGCATGGCAATTTTTTTTAGCTGTTCTAATAAATCCAGATGGATACTGTTATGTCTTAAAAACATGAGGCAGGAGCTGTGTTGTACCGAGCAATGAACTCAACTTTATTAAGACAGGCACAGATTATACATCCCAGCCGTAGCCCGCCTGTTGTCACCGCGTCCACACCCCAGCGTAGGCTACGGGAAGCCCCAAAGGCCAGATGCCCACATCACCCCCCCCACACACACAAAATGTGAAAAGCACATCAGAACACCCCCCCCCCCCCCCCATTAATGTTAGCATGGAAGAACCCCATAAAACACATGCAATATGTATATACACTACCGTTCAAAAGTTTGGGGTCACCCAGATAATTATTTTGTGTTTTCCATGAAAAGTCACACTTATTTACCACCATGAGTTGTAAAATGAATAGAAAATATAGTCAAGACATTGACAAGGTTAGAAATAATGATTTGTATTGAAATAATGTTTTTTTCCTTCAAACTTTGCTTTCGTCAAAGAATCCTCATTTGCAGCAATTACAGCATTGCAGACCTAACATGACTGCACAAGGGTTTTCTAGTCATCCATTAGCCTTCTGACGCAATGAGCAAACACAGTGTACCATTAGAACACTGGAGTGATAGTTGCTGGAAATGGGCCTCTATACACCTATCTAGATATTGCACCAAAAGCCAGACATTTGCAGCTAGAATAGTCATTTACCACATTAGCAATGTATAGAGTGTATTTCTGATTAGTTTAAAGTTATCTTCATTGAAAAAAAGTGCTTTTCTTTCAAAAATAAGGAAATTTCTAAGTGACCCCAAACTTTTGAACGGTAGTGTATATATATATATATATATATATATGTGTGTGTGTGTGTGTGTGTGTGTGTGTGTGTGTGTGTGTGTGTGTATACTGTATATATATATATATATACTGTATATATATATATTTATATATACACTTTTGGCACGGCTTGCCATATATATATATATACAGTGGGGGAAAAAGTATTTAGTCAGCCACCAATTGTGCAAGTTCTCCCACTTAAAAGATGAGAGAGGTCTCCAATTTTCATCACAGGTATACCTCAACTATGAGAGACAAAATGAGAAAAAAAAATCCAGAAAATCACATTGATAGATTTTTAATGAATTAATTGGTAAATTCCTCGGTAAAATAAGTATTTGGTCACCTACAAACAAGCAAGATTTCTGGCTCTCACAGACCTGTAACTTCTTCTTTAAGAAGCTCCTCTGTCCTCCACTCGTTACCTGTATTAATGGCACCTGTTTGAACTCGTTATCAGTATAAAAGACACCTGTCCACAACCTCAAACAGTCAGACTCCAAACTCCACTATGGCCAAGACCAAAGAGCTGTCAAAGGACACCAGAAACAAAATTGTAGACCTGCACCAGGCTGGGAAGACTGAATCTGCAATAGGTAAGCAGCTTGGTGTGAAGAAATCAACTGTGGGAGCAATTATTAGAAAATGGAAGACATACAAGACCACTGATAATCTCCCTCGATCTGGGGCTCCACGCAAGATCTCACCCCGTGGGGTCAAAATGATCACGAGAACGGTGAGCAAAAATCCCAGAACCACACGGGGGGACCTAGTGAATGACCTGCAGAGAGCTGGGACCAAAGTAACAAAGGCTACCATCAGTAACACACTACGCCGCCAGGGACTCAAATCCTGCAGTGCCAGACGTGTCCTGCTGCTTAAGCCAGTACATGTCCAGGCCCGTCTGAAGTTTGCTAGAGAGCATTTGAATGATCCAGAAGAGGATTGGGAGAATGTCATATGGTCAGATGAAACCAAAATAGAACTTTATTGTAAAAACTCAACTTGTCGTGTTTGGAGGAGAAAGAACACCATACCTACTGTGAAACATGGGGGTGGAAACATCATGCTTTGGGGCTGTTTTTCTGCAAAGGGACCAGGACAACTGATCTGTGTAAAGGAAAGAATGAATGGGGCCATGTATCATGAGATTTTGAGTGAAGACCTCCTTCCATCAGCAAGGGCATTGAAGATGAAACGTGGCTGGGTCTTTCAGCATGACAATGATCCCAAACACACCGCCCGGGCAATGAAGGAGTGGCTTCGTAAGAAGCATTTCAAGGTCCTGGAGTGGCCTAGCCAGACTCCAGATCTCAACCCCATAGAAAATCTTTGGAGGGAGTTGAAAGTCCGTGTTGCCCAGCGACAGCCCCAAAACATCACTGCTCTAGAGGAGATCTGCATGGAGGAATGGGCCAAAATACCAGCAACAGTGTGTGAAAACCTTGTGAAGACTTACAGAAAACGTTTGACCTCTGTCATTGCCAACAAAGGGTATATAACAAAGTATTGAGATGAACTTTTGTTATTGACCAAATACTTATTTTACCGAGGAATTTACCAATTAATTCATTAAAAATCCTTCAATGTGATTTTCTGGATTTTTTTTTTCTCATTTTGTCTCTCATAGTTGAGGTATACCTATGATGAAAATTGGAGACCTCTCTCATCTTTTAAGTGGGAGAACGTGCACAATTGGTGGCTGACTAAATACTTTTTTGCCCCACTGTATATGTATATATATATATATATACTGTATATATATACTGTATATATATATATATATATACTGAATTCAATGTTTATCTTGCGGCGGATGATAAAAATAAGCAGCGATGCTGTGGTTTCAAGCAGAGTTTATTAATCATACCGCCGTCACGAGCTCCGCTCCCGGCGAGCGAGCCCACGGCTCTCAGAGAAGAGGGACACAATGTCTGTGTCCTGTAGCAGCAGTTGCAGAATCAGAATGAGAGGAGTTTGCGTTACAGAGTTGCAGCATATATACCCAACTACAACAATACATCAAAGAGCATTCCCCAGCAGTTGGTATGATCAAAGGGACTGCAGAACAGGCATGAGATATTTGCATTTGAAAGACCTACATAACAATAGGCAGATTTGCTAGCCTCTGCTCCAGGTGTAGGACAAAGAGGCTACAAGGCACATCTACATATTGATCTCAGCCTCTAGGTCACAGTAAGGACAGGACGCATGAACACTATACATGAATGGCACATTACATCACAATACATGAATGGCACATTGCATCACGATACATGCATGGCACATTACATCACAATACATGAATGGCACATTACATCTCAGTAGTGCAGCGGGAAAAACCAAGAGAAGAGAGCTGACTGTCCTGTGTGTTGTGGGGGGGTTGAATCAACCCGCCACACGCTCCCCCCAGAGGGCACGGCAGGGGGCCGAGACCTCGATAATCCATCTATGGGAGCGAGCTGTGGGAGAAACTCGCTGCAGGCGTAGGGGGAGGGAGGGGAGGGGTAGTAAGTGCCGGCAGGGGCGGTGAAATCGTCCGAGCCGCGCAAAAATTGCTTGCTGCTCCGCGACGTCGAGGGGCTGTCTCATTGCGCGTGCGGAGATCACAAGAAGAAAAATTTGTCTCTGACTCCTCTCGTGGCCATGAAGAAAAGCAGGAGCGGCTGTAAGAAAAAAAAATAAAAGCAGAGGGACTGGCGTGTTGACTTTAGGGCAGGTGCAACTCTAAAGCCTCGGGAACCGCAGACAGCTGAATTCCCCTTGTGTGCCGTGGCTAAGACCATAAAATCCAGTGAGCAAGCTGCGGGCCTCAGGTGTACAAGCAAGCCTGAAGGGCCAGAGTGCAGCAGAAGGAAGGCGGTCAGTGAAGCCGTTATTGTCCCGTGCGTGGTGTGCCGTGCTTGTAATTCCCCGGTGCGCGCGCGGGGGTTCCGTGCGTGGATGGGCCGCTGGAGTGGCGAGTCAGGGTGCAGAATCTTGGTGGAGATCGGCGCAGACGGTGCCGATAAAATCCAGGTTTGGGCTGTGGCTGCAGCTTGGCCATGGTGCATTGGAACGGTGGGAGGAAATAGACGATCTTTTGTCCCTCAGGCTCGTGCAGATGCGTTGGAGCGGTGGGAGGGAATAGATGATCTTTGGCACCGCTCGGCCGTGGTGCGTTCAGGTCCACGTGTTGTGTTCTCTGCCGGCCATGGAGGACGCCGTCGTGGAGAGGGAACGAGGTGCCTGCACTCTCGTGTGGAGGAACTGTGAGCGTGGCCGGTCCAGCGTGGATGAGCAGATCTCAGATGTGCAGATCTCATCATGAAGAACGGGTCACCAGCGCAGCTGTCCAGATCAGAAGGTTGCATCGCACAAAACGTGTGCGTCTTCGGGGTAACCAGTGAAGCGTTCACTGGCAGCGTGTTCTTTTCTGCCTTCAGGTCATGGTGCGTTGGGGCGGCGAGAGGGAGGAGACGACTTGTGTCCCTCGGCCGGTTCAGTGTGGATGTCCAGACCAGAAGGCTGCGTCGCACAAAGCGTGTGCGTCTTCGGGGTAACCAGTGAAGCGTTCACTGGCAGCGTGTTCTTTTCTGCCTTCAGGTCATGGTGCGTTGGGGCGGCGAGAGGGAGGAGACGTCTTGTGTCCCTCGGCCGGTTCAGCGTGGATGTCCAGACCAGAAGGCTGCGTCGCACAAAGCGTGTGCGTCTTCGGGGTAACCAGTGAAGCGTTCACTGGCAGCGTGTTCTTTTCTGTCTTCAGGTCATGGTGCGTTGGAGCGGCGAGAGGGAGGAGACGTCTTGTGTCCCTCGGCCGGTTCAGCGTGGATGTCCAGACCAGAAGGCTGCGTCGCACAAAGCGTGTGCGTCTTCGGGGTCACCAGTGCGGCGGATGATAAAATAAGCGGCGATGCTGTGGTTTTAAGCAGAGTTTATTAATCATACCGCCGTCACGAGCTCCGCTCCCAGCGCCGTGCATGCGCGCCGGGAGCGAGCCCACGGCTCTCAGAGAAGAGGGACACGATGTCTGTGTCCTGTAGCAGCAGTTGCAGAATCAGAATGAGAGGAGTTTGCGTTACAGAGTTGCAGCATATATACCCAACTACAACAATACATCAAAGAGCATCCCCCAGCAGTTGGTATGATCAAAGGGACTGCAGAACAGGCATGAGATATTTTGCATTTGAAAGATGTACATAACAAAAGGCAGATTTGCTAGCCTCTGCTCCAGGTGTAGGACAAAGAGGTTACAAGGCACATCTACATATTGATCTCAGCCTCTAGGTCACAGTAAGGACAGGACGCATGAACACTATACATGAATGGCACATTACATCCCAATACATGAATGGCACATTGCATCACGATACATGCATGGCACATTACATCACAATACATGAATGGCACATTACATCTCAGTAGTGCAGCGGGAAAAACCAAGAGAAGAGAGCTGACTGTCCTGTGTGTTGTGGGGGGGTTGAATCAACCCGCCACACGCTCCCCCCCAGAGGGCACGGCAGGGGGCCGAGACCTTGATAACCCATCTATGGGAGCGAGCTGTGGGAGAAACTCGCTGCAGGCGGAGGGGGAGGGAGGGGAGGGGTAGTAAGTGCCGGCAGGGGCGGTGAAATCGTCCGAGCCGCGCAAAAATTGCTTGCTGCTCCGCGACGTCGAGGGGCTGTCTCGTTGTGCGTGCGGAGATCACAAGAAGAAAAATTTGTCTCTGACTCCTCTCGTGGCCATGAAGAAAAGCAGGAGCAGCTGTAAGAAAAAAAAATAAAAGCAGAGGGACTGGCGTGTTGACTTTAGGGCAGGCGCAACTCTAAAGCCTCGGGAACCGCAGACAGCTGAATTCCCCTTGTGTGCCGTGGCTAAGACCATAAAATCCAGTGAGCAAGCTGCGGGCCTCAGGTGTACAAGCAAGCCTGAAGGGCCAGTGTGCAGCAGAAGGAAGGTGGTCAGTGAAGCCGTTATTGTCCCGTGCGTGGTGTGCCGTCCTTGTAACTCCCCGGTGCGCGCGCGGGGGTTCCGTGCGTGGGTGGGCCGCTGGAGTGGCGAGTCAGGGTGCAGAATCTTGGTGGAGATCGGCGCAGACGGCGCCGATAAAATCCAGGTTTGGGCTGTGGCTGCAGCTTGGCCATGGTGCGTTGGAACGGTGGGAGGAAATAGATGATCTTTTGTCCCTCAGGCTCGTGCAGATGCGTTGGAGCGGTGGGAGGGAATAGACAATCTTTGGCACCGCTCGGCCGTGGTGCGTTCAGGTCCATGTGTTGCGTTCTCCGCCGGCCATGGAGGACGCCGTCGTGGAGAGGGAACGAGGTGCCTGCACTCTCGTGTGGAGGAACTGCGAGCGCGGCAGGTCCAGCGTGGATGAGCAGATCTCAGACATGCAGATCTCATCATGAAGAACGGGTCACCAGCGCAGCTGTCCAGATCAGAAGGTTGCATCGCACAAAGCGTGTGCGTCTTCGGGGTAACCAGTGAAGCGTTCACTGGCAGCGTGTTTTTTTCTGCCTTCAGGTCATGGTGCGTTGGGGCGGCGAGAGGGAGGAGACGTCTTGTGTCCCTCGGCCGGTTCAGCGTGGATGTCCAGACCAGAAGGCTGTGTCGCACAAAGCGTGTGCGTCTTCAGGGTCACCAGTGTGGCGGATGATAAAATAAGTGGCGATGCTGTGGTTTTAAGCAGAGTTTATTAATCATACCGCCGTCACGAGCTCCGCTCCCGGCGCCGTGCATGCGCGCCGGGAGCGAGCCCACGGCTCTCAGAGAAGAGGGACACAATGTCTGTGTCCTGTAGCAGCAGTTGCAGAATCAGAATGAGAGGAGTTTGCGTTACAGAGTTGCAGCATATATACCCAACTACAACAATACATCAAAGAGCATTCCCCAGCAGTTGGTATGATCAAAGGGACTGCAGAACAGGCATGAGATATTTGCATTTGAAAGACCTACATAACAATAGGCAGATTTGCTAGCCTCTGCTCCAGGTGTAGGACAAAGAGGCTACAAGGCACATCTACATATTGATCTCAGCCTCTAGGTCACAGTAAGGACAGGACGCATGAACACTATACATGAATGGCACATTACATCACAATACATGAATGGCACATTGCATCACGATACATGCATGGCACATTACATCACAATACATGAATGGCACATTACATCTCAGTAGTGCAGCGGGAAAAACCAAGAGAAGAGAGCTGACTGTCCTGTGTGTTGTGGGGGGGGTTGAATCAACCCGCCACAATCTCCTTTTTCACAAATCAGGTTTTTTTCAACACACATTTACACACCTTCAATTAAAAACTGCATTTTGTGTTTACTTGTGTTATCTTTGTCGAATATTTAAATTTGTTTGATGATCTGAAACATTTAAGTGTGACAAACATACAAAAAAGTGAGAAATCAGGAAGGGGGGAAACACTTCTTCACACCACTGTATACTGGACTGCAACACACCAACACACATCTCCAGAAATTTAGACTCTCTTTGTTTTTCTCTCTAAAGACTCACAGTCATCAGGGATGGGTATTGAGCGGTCGCCGTCTCTGATGACATTATCTAAACAAACCACACACACACACACACACACACACACACACACACACACACACGCTCAAAAACGGCTGCAGGGTGGTGTTGCCATAGGAACCAGGGAACAGTAATGGCCATGTTCTTGGGTTGATGCTGATGCTGGGGGGGTAGACGTGGGGGGGGCGGGGTGCTGGATGCATGTGAGTCAGACTTTAGGACTAATAATGAGAGTTTTAACTTTAAATCCTTCATTTCATTTCCAGGGAGGGGAGGGGACTCTTGAAAATAAATTGTGAGCAGTGCTTTTGACTTCTAACGAGTTTAGCGGAGTGTGCAGCTAATGTGGTTAATTCTGTTAGCCATGATGCAGAGAAAACCCCCGCATGCGTCCTTTTCCCCACCCTGGGGTGTGAATATCCCTAATGGAAGGAGCTAACCCCTTTAAACAAACACTGATGACCCTCTCTGTTGGCGCGTGAGAGCGTGATTAAATTTTACTGAGAGGTGCAAATGATTTAATCATCGCTCTGCAGCACGGCGCCTATATAGGGCGGTCTGAGTCTCACACAGCTGCAGGGACTCATTTATATTTTACATTTATCAATTGTGAACGTGCGCTTGTGGGATATGTGTCCTGACCTCGAGTGACCTCACTTTATCTGGTGCTTCAGCTGCAAATATCAGAGTAAACACAGGAGTTTATTTTGGGCGTTTAAAACTGAGGATATGGCTCTCTGCAGTGAACTTACAGAGCAAACACAAGAAGTCTTTGTTGTCTGTCTTTTCTTTGAGGTGTTCGTTTCTACTCATGTCACTAAAATGAGAAGGAATACAACACAATCACAGATTCTTGGCTGCATAGCTGCTGCCTGCTTCATGGTGCTGGTCTTAGCTTGATGGAGGCCGATGTTGAGAGGTTTTAGGTCTTTTTCTGTACATGCCGTTGGATTCTTGAGGAGTTGGTTTGGTAGCCAATCGGTGCTCATCCTTCAGACGTGGACAAACCACTGCAGCCTGCATTTCTGGGCTTCTTCTGAAAGAGTCAGCAGCTGCTGGCGTCATTCACAAATGGTGCTGTTAGTAATACAACCATAGAGGGAAACTCCACGGATCTGGTGGAGACGCCGTGTTGGAAAAACCTCCAGCTCTATGAGGACAGTCCAGGTCTCAGAGCCATAGAGAACGACAGGTAGAATCAGTGGAAGAGATGGCCCCACCACCCACATCACACAATAATACATCTTATTATTACAGTACACCCCCCCCTTTAAAAAAGTCCAACATGCGTGCACACCAATTAGACCCTCCCAAGTTTAGTACCCGAGGCACACTCTAATGATGAACAAATAAAGTAGGCCTATCCATGCACGCAAACAACTAAAACTAGAGGGGTCAGTTGGACTACTGTTCCACCTTCACTAGACGGATTATTCTGCCACCTTTGTCAATGTAAAGTCCATGAAATAAAATACTGCCGTGTTCCTATTATAACATAAAATAACCCCATAAACATATATGCACAGATCAAAACCTCGATTAAACATGTCAACCAGTCAACATGTACATTCATGCTCAGCTATCAACCCTCCCAATAAAACCACCCCATATCCCGGTCAAACCACACAGTAATATGTACCCTGAACATGGTAGCGCAAACATTACTTTGTTTTTTTTCTATTAATACATGTGCAATTTATATAACATCTCAGCATAAGAAACGTATTGACTACGTAGCCTGGGCAATTCACATCACACATTTAGATCAACCTATTGTCCCTTTGCTACCGTGCAGTCTTGATGGAGAGGCCACCCCTGGGGGACTCGTCTGGCAGGTCCCATCCAGAGCTTCTCGGTCTCTTCACCCCTGGAGATGAGCCACGTTGGAGCCCCAACACTGCCTTCTCCTTGTTGGCACACTGCAGTTCATTGGGGTGTCTCCATGAGTCACCTGACAGCCGAAGGCACCCATCCCCCCGAACAGCTACTACCTTCAGCCGCCCCTGGTCCTCCCGTCATTTCCGTTTTCCATGGACCCCTCTCAGCCGAGCCTCCTCTCTGGGTCGAACCACATCACCGACTCCCAGAGGAGCTTGATTCGGCTTCCAATGTCCATGATGTCTCAACCAGGCCTTCTCACTGGGTCGCGCCACACCGGTGACCCTCTGTGAAGCCCAACTCGGCCTCCAGTGTTTCTGTGTGACACATCTGTTTCCCGAGCCAGCCGGTCCTGCCCCGCTTGCTTTCATTTTGAACGCCGGCGAAGCCGTCGCAGCCCCTTGCTTCTCGGTATCTCCAGGCCGAACTCCGTAAGCAGAGGGAGCGTCCTCACACCTCCACCCGCAGCTCCACCTGCCATCACGGGCATTCCACCGTGCTGCCAAGTTCCTTCTCCTAGGGTAACTTGGGCCCTGGCACCGGAACCATCCCGCGATGGCCCTGGGTGGTATTGGTCCTGTCCATCTCCCAGAATACTAGGCCATATATCGTCCCAAACTGCATCGTAAACCACTTGCGGAACTGGCTGATCCTACAAACCATAGCCTGACCATTGCTCTCCACTGCTGCTGGTAACTGAGAAGCCCAGTCCATAAAAAAAGGTCGGAGCCCATCACATTTGACCCACTCGCGGTCACCACGAACTGCAGGCTGGACACCACGGCTGACTTGTACCTCATTGTCAGCTCCAGTGAACTCACAATGGACAGCCAATTACCACCATACCCACCCAATGGCGTTGTGACAATGGAGTGTCGCCACTGTATGGTCACTGTATAGAATGTTATATTATGTGTAAAGGATTTATATTTGCAAATGTCATCTTGTATTTTGATGGTAAAAATGCACATATAATTGTACAGAGTGTTCTGACTAATTGAATCCTTCTGTGAGATAATTGTTGATATTAATTAGGTTAATTGGGTGAGGCAATTAATTAATTTTAAAACCACGTACCTTTGCCAGCATGCTTCCTGGAGGTATCCGGACAAGAGACTCCTCAGGGAATTTGAGGGCCTTTTAAAGGATACCAGCAGGAAGAAAATATATGATGGTTGAGTAGAGGGAATTTAATATGTAAATAGGGGTTTAAGGTATTTATTCTATTATTTATGGTGTATTTATTGGTCTTTTTTATTCTGTAAATATTGTGGGGAATTATTTATAAGATAAGATAAGATAAGATAAGATAAGATAAGATAAGCCTTTATTAGTCCCACAATGGGGAAATTCCAGGATTGCAACAGCACAGGGATAGCAACACTCAGAGCAACAATCAGAAGGCAAGAAAAAACAAGAGCAGCTAAGATAAGATAAGATAAGATAAGCCTTTTTTAGTCCCACAACGGGGAAATTCCAGGATTGCAACAGCACAGGGATAGCAACACTCAGAGCAACAATCAGAAGGCAAGAAAAAAAAAACAAAAACAAGCAAGCAAGAGCAGCTAATATACATATGTACATATTACTATAAAATATATATATACACACACACACAGACACACAGTGCAGAGCATTGTAGCTGGATGGAATAAATATATGAATATATAAACACACAGTGCAGAGCATTGTAGCTAGATGGAATAAATATGTAAATATATAAACACCCACAGTACGGAGCATTGCAGCTAGGTGGAATAAATATGTAAGTATATAAACACACACAGTGCGGAGCAATGTAGCTAGATGGAATAATATGTAGATATATAAAAACACAGTGCGGAGCATTGTAGCTAGATGGAATAAATATATAGATATATAAATATAAACACACACAGTGCAGAGCATTGTTGCTAGATGGGATGAAACAGCATAACCATCTACTTAGTTATCCTACATGGTATGATTATGTGCCCATACATATTCTCACCCTCCATAGCGACCGGTATTTTCCTAGTTGTATGCCGGAGGGGACCATTGTGTAAGTCTATTGCATCTTTTGCATTCAAAAAATTATTAGTTTGTTACGTCTTTTTGCTATCTCTGCGAGCAGCCCTGCTTAGGTTGTACAGTCTGACAGCCGTTGGTAGGAAGGACCTACGAAACCTCTCGGTTGTGCACCTGGGATGATGTAGTCTGCTGCTAAATGAGCTCCTCAGTGCATTCAGTATGTTCTGCATAGGGTGGAACTCGGACTCCAGCAGAGATGACAGTTTAGCCACCGTCCTTCTCTCTCCTATCTCCTCCACCGGATCAAGGCGCTGCCCCAGGACAGAGCTAGCTTTCTTTAATCAGTTTGTTCAGTCTCTTCCTATCGGCTGCAGTAATGCCACTGCCCCAGCAGACCACTCCAAAAGTGATGGCTGATGCCACCACCGTGTCATAGAATGTCTTCAGCAGCGCCCCTTGTACACCAAAAGACCTGAGTCTCCTCAGCAGGAACAGCCTGCGCTGTCCTTTCTTGTAGAGTGCGTCAGTATTGTGTGACCAGTCTAGTTTATTGTTCAGATGAACACCCAGGTACTTATAGGATGTCACCATCTCGATGTCTGTTCCCTGTATATTTACTGGTGCTGTGAGGGGCTGCCCATGCCTGCGGCAGTCCACCACCAGCTCCTTAGTTTTCCTTGCGTTGATCTGCAGGCAGTTCCGATGGCACCAGTCCACGAAGTCCTGGATAAGCCCTCTGTACTCAGCTTCATCTCCATTGGAGATGAGGCCAACGATCGCAAAGTCATCAGAGAACTTCTGTAGATGGCAGTGTGTTGCGTTGTGTGAGAAGTCCGCAGTATAAAGGTTGAACAGGAAGGGAGCCAGCACCGTTCCCTGGGGGGCCCCCGTGCTACTGATGATCGTGTCGGACACACAGTCCCGGGTTCTCACAAACTGAGGCCGGTTCGTGAGGTAGTCCAGGATCCATGATGACAGGCGCTGGTCCACCCCTGCGCGCAGCAGCTTGTCCTTCAGGATCATCGGTTGGATGGTGTTGAAAGCACTGGAGAAGTCAAAGAACATGATCCTCACCATATTCCCGGGCTTCTCCAGGTGGGACAGAGAACGGTGAAGGAGGAAGATCACCGCATCCTCCATCCCAATGCCATGCTGGTAGGCGAACTGGAGTGGATCCATCGCTGGTTCCACCAGGGGGCAGAGGTGAGCAAGGAGCAGTCTCTCCAGGGTCTTCATCAAGTGGGACGTCAAGGCCACTGGTCTGTAGCTGTTCAGGTCTTTGGGGTGGGAAGTTTTTGGTACAGGTACCACACAAGATGTTTTCCACAGCTGTGGTACCCTCCCCAGCTTCAGGCTCAGGTTGAAGATGTACGTCACAATCCCACACAGCTGGTCTGCACAGGACTTGAGGAGCTTTGTGCTGATGCCGTCCGGTCCCGACGCCTTCCTCGCCTTGATTTTCCTCAGCTCCGTCCTCACCTGGGTCCTGGTCAGGGTCAGGATGGGGGGCTGTGTGTTGGGAGTGGGGGGGTGTTGGTGGAGTGGGGAGTGGGAAGCAGGACTTGATTTCTTTAGAGGCAGCAGTGGTTGTTGTGCAGTCAGGGGGGAGGGCGGTTGGTCAAACCTGTTGAAAAACAGATTCAGGTTGTTCGCCCACTCCCTGCCCCCCGTGGCCTGGGGGGAGGTATTCTGGAGCCCAGAGATGGTTTTGAGGTTTCTCCAGACCCCGCTGATGTCGCTCTGTTGCAACTTGTCCTCCATCTACTTCCTGAAGCTGTCCTTGCCTTCTCTGATCTTTCTCCTCAGCTCCCTCTGTACGGACTTCAACATCTCCCTGTTCCCCGACCTGAAGATCCTCTTCTTCTCTCTCAGAAGTGTTTTAATCTCAGGGTTGATCCAGGGTTTGTTGTTTGAGCAACACCGTATGGTCTTGGTGGGAACGGATTTGTCCACACAGAAGCTGAGGTAGCCCGTGAAGGTGTGAATGAGGCCATCGATGTCCTCACCATGTGGCTTGCAGAGCTGCTTCCAGGCGGTGGCTTCAAAACAGCCTTTTAGAGTGTCCATTGTCTCCTCAGACCATAACTCCACTGTGCGCATGGCCGGACGTTGTCTGTGCACTAGGGGTTTGTACACCGGCCGGAGATGAACCAAGTTGTGATCCGATCTCCCAAGTGGGGGGAGTTGTGATGAGGTGTACGCCTCCTTAGTGTTTGCGTAGAATAAGTCCAGTGTTTTATTGTCTCTAGTGTGGCATGTGACATACTGGGTGAACGTGGGTAGAATGGGAGACAGTGAAACATGGTTGAAATCGCCTGAGATGAGGAGAAGAGCATCTGGGTGTTCTGTCTGCAGCCTGCTGGTTACTGAATGGATGACGTCACGCGCTGTCCCAGCGTTCGCCGTCGGATTTGCATAAACAACAATGCAGATCACGTGTGAGTGTTCTCTCGGGAGATATGTAGGCCTCATGCTAACAGCTAGCAACTCAATGTCTTTGCTGCAGTGTCGTTGTTTAACAGTGATATGTCCCGGTCTGCACCAGTTGTTGTTAACATACATTATCACTCCACCGCCCCTTGCTTTGCCACTGTCTGGTGTTTGGTCAGCCCGTATCATGTGGAAACCCTCCAGCTCAATGTTAGCATCTGCTGCTAGTTCAGTTAGCCACGTCTCAGAAAACAAAAGGAGAGAGCACTCCCGATATGTGCTATCATAACGGCAGATAGCCGCTAGCTCATCTACCTTTCCCAGTATAGAGCGTACATTTCCCATGACAAAAGATGGAAGGGAGGGTCTGTACCTTATATTTTTTGTCCTCCGCCTTACTCCAGCCCGGCAGCCGCGGCGTTTTCGCCTCAGTTCTCTCTGAGTTTTTCCAATGGGACCGGGTGGTGGTTGAATGCTAGCAGCTCTTCCCTGCTGTATCGTATCCTGCTATAAACAGTGGCTCCGTCCACCGGCTCAGGAGACATTTGGGACGATCTGTGTGTCCGTGATATAAATGGAGTGAAAAAAAGACGGATCAAAAAGAGAGAGGAAGGGAAAAAGACTCGGAATCGAGCCGCTGTTGCAAAAGGCAGCCGACTCGTGTGGCGCCGGGAGAGAAAAAGAGCTAGTATACATATGTACATATATATATAGATATGTATGTATATATATATATATATATATATATATATAGAGAGAGAGAGAGAGAGAGAGAGAGAGAGAGATTTTGATTTTTAAAAGATCTTTAATAAACACACTTGTCCATCATTCAATACAATTTCTATGTCATGCTATATTACACAGAAAATTATTCCCCCAAAAAACGCCCCAAAAAAAGCTGTCCATCACAAACTGAACAGAGGACATTCTCCAGGGACCAGAGGGTCCTGAAACCTTCCACATCCCCATTCCCCATAAAAAACTGAAAGTCCAGTCTGATTCTGGCTTTAAGTAGCCTCACAAATAAAATTTTGACATCAACATCATTCTCAACATTCTCAAGTTTTCTTCTCCGGCTTACATAGATAGCCAACTTTGCCTGCCCTAAAACAAAATTCAGTAGTTGACACTTCTGCTTAAAACGACGATTGTACATAAAACCACAAATGAAAACCTGCTTAGAGAAAACTTCCTTAAAAATGTGAAAAAGTTCTGTAAGAAGTTCAAAGAGGCCACTCAGGCGCTGACATTCAATTAAACAATGAAAAACTGTCTCCCTAGAGGAACAGAAAACACACTGATCACTGACACTGCTGTTAATCACAGAAACAAAAGCATTGACTGCTATAATACCATGCAGGACCCTCCACTGTAAGTCTCCATGCCTCTTAGGGAGAGGGGCTTTATAAAGAGCCCTCCAGGCAGGCCGATGCCCTTTTCCTAGTCTAAAATAGGCTCTCCAAGGAGTGTCCACACAGGTGTTCAATCTGTCCTTGTTGAGTGCCATCACCACCAGTCTGTAGAGTGCCTTACCACTGGCTCCTCCAAAGTCCACACCAGTGGGAGCACAGAATGCCAGTAAGGAGCAAGGAGCGACGTCAAAGTCCATATAGAGCGTGAGAGAGGGAAAGGGGTCCGTGCTTTCCGGCTGCAGCGTGCCATTGCTAAAGTCCAAGAGTAGGGAGTGCTCAAGTCCATGAAGCTCCTGTTTCCAGTGTGCAAGAAGACCATCGATGAAACGATTTGACCTGACACCAAGATGAGCTGCTAAAGCTGAGGCGTTGTTGAGGCCAGGACCAGCCAGTTCCACCACTTCCTTCAGAGTGAGAACGTTCCTGGAACACAGCCTATCAAGGAAGGTCCTTCCAACTCCCGGCAGGACACCAAGGCGACCACCAAAAACCAGCGGCTCCCTCAACAACCAGTAGAGGGAATCGCATGGCCCTCTCTGTTTTTTAAAAAGAGTCCACACTGAAAAGAGACTGCGGTAAAAACTGGGTAAAGACAGTGCATTAGAGTTCTTAAAATCCATTAAAAACACAGGGAGGTCTAGCCCAAGCCCAAGGACTCTCTGTAAAATAACACAGGCCAAAGGCCTCCATACCAGGTCCTGGGGGCCCGTCAGCAGTCTCTGTATGAAAGTCAGTCTAAAAGCAGCACCTCTACTAGCTAAATGAATCACTCCTTGCCCCCCCTCCTCTTTGGGAAGAAATAACAGGGCTTGAGGAACCCAGTGGAGTCCACCCCCCCCCAAAAAAAGTCCACCAAAACAGACTGAATTTTGGACAACAAACCAGCAGGGGGGTCCATGCACATGAGGCGGTGCCACAGGGCTGAGGAAACAAGATTATTTAAAATGAGCACTCTTCCTCTAAAAGATATTCTTGGCATTAGCCACTTCCACTTGTTTAGTCTCCCGTTAATTTTCTCTATGACCCCATCCCAATTTTTTTGCTCAAACTGCTGATTTCCAATGAAGACACCAAGATACTTAAAACCTCCTTTTTTCCAAATCAACCCACCAGGCAGCGTAAGCTGATTTTCTAGTTTCTCCCCCACCATCAGAGCCTCGCTTTTTCCCCAGTTTATTTTTGCAGAGGAAAATTGGCCAAAAAGATTGACACTCCTAACCAGAACGTCAATGTCACTCTGCTTGTTTAGCAGAATGACTACATCATCTGCATAGGCCGACAGCTTGAACGTGGTGTCACAGCCAGGAAAAGTAACTCCTGATAGATCCCTTCTCAGGCAGTGAAGCAAAGGCTCTATGGCGAGGGAGTACAGCATCCCTGAGAGAGGGCAGCCCTGCCGAACCCCCCTCTGGACTTGTAAAGGGGCAGACAGGCCCCCACTTATCTTCAGCACACTCTCAATGTCACTGTACAAGACCCGTATCCTGGCTATGAAGCCTGGGCTGAACCCAAAAGCTGTTAAAACTGTCCATAAATATTGGTGTTCAACCCGGTCAAACGCCTTTTCCTGGTCAATTGAAATCAAACCAGTTTCCACCGCCAATGAACCAGAGACCTCCAAAACATCCCGAATTAAAGTGACATTGTCACTAATCAGCCTGCCAGGCACACAGTAAGTCTGGTCTACATGAATGAGCTCACTCATCACCTTTCTCAGTCTTCGGGCCAGAGCTTTCGAAAGAATCTTATAGTCCGTGCAGAGCAGAGAGACTGGCCTCCAGTTCTTTAGGCTCTGGAGGTCCCCTTTTTTCGGCAACAGTGTGATGATGGCCCTCCTGCAGGTCGTGGGTAGGGTCCCCCTTTTCAAGCTATCTTGGAGAACCTCCAGCAGGTCTGGACCAAGCAGGAGCCAGAATTCCTTAAAAAAGTCCACAGAGAGACCATCTATGCCTGGTGACTTTCCATTCTGGAGGCTCATTAGCGCCGTATACAGCTCAGACAGAGACAGTGGAGCATCCAAGCCAGCAACAAGGTCCTCTGAGAGCGCTGGAAGACCATCAAGGAAGACCTGGCCCAGTGACGTGTCTTCCCTCCACTCTGCTCTAAACAAGTCACTGTAAAAACTAGCAGCGTATTTCCTGATCTCTGCTGCTGTGGAGATTGTTCTCCCGTCATCGTCCAACAAGGAGTGAATGAGTTTCCTCTGTCCATTTTTCCCCTCCAGTCCAAAAAAGTACTGGGAGGGCGAGTCCATCAGAGCTACATCCATGTAGCGTGAGTGGACCAGAGCACCCTGTGCGGTGACCCCTAGCAGGCTAGCCAAAGCTGACCTTTTTGACTTAAGAGCCTCTAAGTGCTCTTGTTTTCCTGTAGAACTGAGCAACTCCTCTAGCTCTACCACCTCAGTCTCCAGAACTTTCAAGGATTGGGTCAAGCTACGAGTGACATTTTGAGTGTACTGTTGGCAGAATTGTTTTATCTGTGCCTTACCAAAATCCCACCACATTTGGAGAGAACTAAAAGAAGATTTTTGTTCCCTGTGTGACTTCCATACATCATGAAAAACTCCCTTAAAAAACACATCATTTAAAAGTGTATTATTAAAATGCCAAAAAGCACTCTTACACTTTACATTTTCAATGAAAACAGAACAAATCAGCAGGCAGTGATCAGTGAAACCAACAGGACAGATACAACTATTTTTAAAAACACTCATTTGATGTTTAAAACCATAGAAACGGTCTAACCTAGCCATAGATAAGAGGTTATCTTTAGCATGGCTCCAGGTGTACTGCCTCTGGTCCCCATGATGTGATCTCCACACATCGGCCATCTCATGTGCCTTCACTAGTTCCCTCAGCCTATTGGCAGAAGCAGGGTGAGGCTCCTGATGGTTCCTGTCCAGTCTGTGGTTTAATGTACAGTTAAAATCACCCCCCAGAAATAAAAAACTATTTGGATTACAGGATCTAACCGTATCTGATAGCATATTAAAGACCCTGATCCTTTCTGCTCTCTGGGTTGGCACATACACGTTTATGAGAACCAAGTTCACGTTTTCAAACTGTACCTTTAGCAACAGCACATGTCCTTTCACCACCTCTTCTACCTCATAAGAGACAGGCACACAACCCCTAGAGAAAAGTACAGCCACCCCTCCACTATTATTGGATTTGTGGCTAAAAAAAATGCAGCCATCCCACTCTTTTCTCCACTGGCACTCAATGTCTACAGTGCTGTGAGTCTCCTGGACCATCAGCACGTCAAGTTTCTTTAAATTAAAAAGCTTGTATAAAGAGGCCCTTTTTACATCATCCCTGGCCCCGTTTATATTAAGAGTGCCAATTCTAAGGTGGGGCATTAAAAAGGATAAAAATAAGGTACAGTAAAAAAACACACACATAGCATAAAAGGGAAGAAACAAACTAAGAGTCAACATGACTGTTAGTAATTTGTGGTTTCAGTTTGACAACCAGTTTCTTTAAACGATATATTTCCTGATCAGTAAAAGTCTCATTCCCATCATTCAGTTTCATCAGCTTGTGAGCTGATGCCACAAATAACTCCAGATCTGGAAAGTAATTTTCCACTTTCACAGCTCTGCTCCCCTTAGTCACCTGGAGAAATTGCCTAATTTTGGTAAAACAATAGGAGCTTTGCTCCTCCTGCGTCTGCGTCTGCATCATTTCAGACTCAGCTCCACTTTCGTCAGAGACGCTCTCATCCAGTAAATCTAAATTCCCAACCCTACTAGATTTAGCAGAGCTCTGCAAGTTTTCAGCACTTTTCCTTTTTTGTGCAGCTTTAAAAGGATCCTCCTCAACAAACTTACACCCCTGCATTTCCTCATCAACTACAACGTTTGTCATGCAGTGTTTACTCTGAGTGTCCGCCACAGCCTCAAACCGCTCCTCCCCCGCCTGCAAAGTCTGTTCATCCATGTTCTTTCCTTTAACTGCACTCATTTCGCCCTCCACCTCCTTACTCCAGGTGACAGGCTCATCACAATGATCGGAGCTGCCGCCAGACAGAAATTCCCCACCATCACTGTTTGGGGGGGCAACTACCGCGCCCGCCGTGGCCACCCCAGCGCAAGCGCAAGCGGACGCGGACGCGGATGCGGACGCGGCCGCGGCCGCAGCCGCAGCCGCCCCAGCAGAGGCGGGCGCCGCAGCGGCATCCGCCGCACCACTTGTAGCGCTACCCTCCGGACCATCAGAAACAGCGGCGTCACCTTTCTTACTGCCAGTGCTCTTTGTGTTCGCCTTTTCAGGACATGATCTAATAAGATGGCCCTCTGCACCACACGCAAAACACTTCATGGTTTCAGATGTTGCAAACACCAAGTAGCTAAAGCCGTCAATCCTGAAGTTAAAAGACGCGTTCAGTTCAGCAGAGCTGTCTTTTAACACCATAAAACACTGCCTCCTGTGACATACAACATGTTTCAGCAGGGGGGACTTGCTACCCAGAGAGACCATTCTGATGGGGGAAACAACTTGGCCAAAACGGGACAACTCTCTGACCAGCTGATCATTTTTAATGAAAGGAGGAGCATTTGAGATGGTGATCCTCCTAGAAGGGTTCGCCAGTGGTAGAACAGGAGTAAAAGTGTCATTTATGACCACTCCCTGTTCCACCACCTGATCAGCTTTTTCAATTGAATCCAGAAAGATCACAATTGCGCTGTTCATCCTCGATGCTGATTTTATGCTGCCATGCCCAACCACCTGTCCTACAGCGAGGCTGGCCTCCTCCACAGAACAGGGAACTGTCGGGAGGATTCTCACGCCATGCCGCCGGGTCAAGCGCTCAAACTCCACACCACCATCAATCACCGGCATGATGGCCGGCCGGGAAAAAACAGGCAGCAGAAGCTACCGTTCCCCGACACCCTCACCCCAACACTCACACCCCAGCACACACACACACTCAACCCACTATATTAAACACACACACCTCAAACACACACGATAGAGAAAAGTTAGAAAATACAAAGTTTAAAGTACTCACTCGACACCACTCCACACCCCTGCTCCCACAAACGCTCACGCATGAGCACGAGAGAGAGAGAGAGAGAGAGAGAGAGAGAGAGAGAGAGAGGGAGAGAGAGACACACACAGTGCAGAGAATTGTGGTTGGTGGATGTGCAGCAGAAAGTTTAAGCTCTCTCTCCACGGATGCGGCGGGCCAGCTGGATGTCTTTGGGCATGATGGTGACCCTCTTGGCGTGGATGGCACACAGGTTGGTGTCCTCGAAGAGACCCACCAGGTAGGCCTCGCTGGCCTCCTGCAGAGCCATGACGGCGGAGCTCTGGAAGCGCAGGTCGGTCCTGAAGTCCCAAGCGATCTCTCTCACCAGGCGCTGGAAGGGCAGCCCACGGATGAGCAGCTCCGTGGACCTCCGGCAGTGATGGATCTCTCTCAGAGCCACGGCACCGGGCCTGCAATGGTGAGGCCTCCTCACTCCGCCGGCGGCCGGAGCGCCTTTTCGAGCAGCCTTGGTGGCCAGCTGCTTCCTGGGGGCTTTTCCTCCAGTAGATTTACGGGCGGTCTGCTTGGTTCTTGCCATCGCTCTTTATTATTCTGTCTTATATTTCCTGCACGCCGCCCAAACTCCAGCCCGGCTCCCGCTTCAGCTCTCTCAGTATGTCGAGCCTCTCCGTTAGCACCGGGTGGCAGCCGAGTGCTAGCTAGCTCCTCCCCGCTGCATCGTCTCCCGCTGTAAACAGAGGCTCTGTCCGCCGACTCGGGAGACCCCCGGGCGCGATCTGTGTGTCCGTGATACACATAGAGTGAAAGGTGTGCCGGATCAGAAAGCCATCACCGGATCAGAAAGAAGAAGGAAGATAAAAAGACTCAGAATTGAGCCGTTGTTGCAAAAAGCAGCCAACTTGTGTGGCGCTGGAACCGGAAGTCCAGTTATATACAGTATTTATGACTTTTAGATATTATTGGGTATGTGGAAAATATGAAGAATGTTTATTGCCTTACCTAGGGTTTTGGTATGCGCCAATTAGGGTGATTATCTCACTGTATATATTAACAGGTGTTTTCATTTGGCTGTGTGGGGTGTCGGATGTGCATGGGAATTATTGCCTATGAAGATTATTGGAATAAAGTAAAAACTGCTGATTGCAACTGTTTGGAAGCCTCCACTCTTTCTCTGGTGCCTCCGTCTGCTCGGGTTATGTGACAATTGGTGTCAGGAGTGGTCCGTTTCTCAACATTGGGCGTCAGGAATGGATCGTTCCCGTTAATTGGTAACAGAGAAGTGGCCCGGTTTCACGGCTGTGGTGAGGAGGAAAGATAGATAGATAGATAGATAGATAGATAGATAGATAGATAGATAGATAGATAGATAGATAGATAGATAGATAGATACTTTATTTCGAACAAAAAAGTAAAACAAAAACAAAACAAATGACAAATGCAATAAAGTGACAGTATACAGTGCTCGAAAGGGAGAAGGAAGAAGTGAACACATATTAATTCCAACTCCTCTTTTCCATAAATACAACCCATGTGAAATATATACAAATTACCACATTTAAGACACCAAGTAAACAATTAACTATATTTTGTGCATATCAACATTAACACTCATCCATCCCAACATACATACAGTCCATACATCAAAACCAGCCCCAAACAACACAGATATACACAGCACTGTCCCACCCACCATTCCATAGTGTCCCAGAGTGAGCATAGTGAATCGTACATATAAATACTACCCTTCTAACATATATCCTTACAGCAAATAATGTTTATACCTCTTTTTGAATTGATTTCTGTTTGTACATAGTTTCAGTTCCAGCTCCAGACTGTTCCACAAATCCACCCCACAGACAGATATGCACAGACTTTTCTTAGTTGTTCGTATCTTGGGTTTTGTAAAGTTTAAGTCTCCTCTCAAATTATAATCATTGTGTGGAGCCCATAATTATAACTTATGTGACTCACATGTGGCTGGCTGAATTCAGCCAAGAGAGACTTTGAGCTAGCCATGTGTATTGACTTCACACCTCAAGAGGACGATGTGTCTGCACCCCCTGGGGACTCAGGAGAGAGGAGAAGATTACCCGGCCTGACCTTTTGGGGGTCAGAGAGGAGAACAGAAGGACTCTGGGTGTTCTATTACAGATGAAAGGATGTAACTGAGTATTGTGACTTTTGTGTGATGTATTGTTCGAGATAAGTGTATAAATGTATGTGTGTGACTGCGTCCTGTCTCTTTTCACTCCGATCGAGAGAGGACGTAGGATGAATGAGAATTAAAGCAGATACTGGAAAATCATCCAGTCTCCTCAATTCTTGACTCCTACAATTGGTGACCTACGCATGAATCTGAGCACGCCGAGGCTGGAGGACAGCCTCGTGATCGATATGGAAGAGCTGGGAGACAGCCACTCAAACCCGGATTCACCGGGGAATGCCAGCAGGGGCACAAGACTGATTAAGCTCCCCGAGTTCTGGCAAAACGACCCGCACTCGTGGTTCCAGCATGTGGAGTCGCGGTTCCTGCTCGGGGGAGTTTCAGCGGATGACATTAAATTCCATAATGTCATCGCGACGCTCGACAGCCGCACGGCTCGGTGTGTGCGGAGCCTGGTGCAGCAACCACCCGCTGCCGGCAAATACGACGCGCTGAAAGCCACCCTCATCAGGAGCTTTGTGCCGTCGGCGGAGGCAAGAGCCAGGCAGCTACTGGACCTGCGCGACAGAGGTGGACGCAGGCCGACTGTCCTCATGGAGGACATGCTACAGATGATCGGGACGGACAACGACGCGTTCCTTTTCAAGCATATTTTCCTGAGAACCCTCCCAGCACACACGAGAGGTTCCCTGTCCAGCAGACGGTGTGTGAACCAGCAGGACTTCCGCGAGCTGGCCCAGGAGGCGGAGCGGCTTCTCAACGCCTGCGACGAGCAAGAGACCTCCGTGGCAGCGGCAGACCTCGGCACGACGGCCGGGGGCGGTGTGGAGCCAGAGGCAGCAGATCCCACCCCAACGACGGCGGCGACGAGATCCCGAGCCAGGGGGCATGACAACCCCTGCTATTACCACCGTCGCTTCGCCGAGAAGGCGCACAGATGCATCCCGCCGTGCAGTTTCTAAAAGCGGGGAAACGACCGGGCCGGGAGTCGTTAGCAGCTTCCACTCTCGGCGAACGGAACAAGCTGCTTTATTTGACAGATGCGGGCTCCGGGCGGCAATTCCTCGTGGACACCGGAGCCCAGAGGAGCTTCATCACTGCAACTTATGCAGATCGGGTGGCTGGACCCCGCGGAGACGGAGCAACAGCGGCCAACGGCTCCAGCATCAAGACTTACGGAGAGAGAACCTTGTCTCTGTCCTTCCACGGCCGCGCTTACGAGTGGACCTTCATCGTAGCGGCAGTGAGCTTCAATATGTTAGGTGCTGATTTTCTGTGTTCACATGGTTTGTTAGTTGATCTGGCCAACAAACGCCTAGTAAATGCACTCTCTTTCTGTTCTATCCCTTGTGCAGCTCGGGTGTGCCCGCCGCCAGTACAGACCAACGTTGCCGCAGCAGGGGGTAAGTTCCACACCCTTCTACACCAGTTTCCAGCACTCACAGTTCCCACTTTTTCAGCTAAGGTGGCGAAACATGGGGTGGAACACTTCATAACCACGAGTGGCCCACCAGTTTTTGCTAAAGCTCGGTGCTTGGATGCAGCTAAGCTCTCCGTGGCACAGGAGGAGTTCGCCAACCTGGAAAGGTTGGGCATAATTCGCCGCTCGAAGTCCGCTTGGGCTTCCTCCCTGCATATGGTGCCTAAAGCTGACGGCTCGTGGAGACCTTGCGGTGATTATCGCAGGTTGAACAATGCCACAGCTCAGGATCGCTACCCGATTCCGCATATCCAGGATTTCTCAGTGCACCTGGCAAAAGCGCGCATTTTTTCTAAAATAGACCTGGTCCGCGGTTATCATCAGGTCCCGGTTCGACCAGAGGATATTCCCAAAACAGCGGTAATAACCCCGTTCGGACTTTTTGAGTTTTTACGCATGCCTTTTGGCCTTAAAGGCGCCGCGCAAACCTTTCAACGGATGATGGACGCAGTGTTGCGCGACCTTCCGTTTGTTTTTGTCTACTTGGATGATATTTTAGTAGCCAGTGCCTCAGAGGAGGAACACGAGAAACACCTCACTACAGTTTTTCAAAAGTTGGAAGCACACGGGTTGATAATCAACCCGGCCAAGTGCCAGTTTGGCGCAGCGCAAATTGATTTTCTGGGGCACCGTGTCTCACCAGAGGGAGCAGTTCCTCTGCTGGCAAAAGTGCGCGCGGTGGCTGAGTTTCCCCAGCCACAGACAGTGAAAGTGTTGCAGGAATTTTTTGGGATGGTGAATTTTTATAACCGTTTCATACCCCGCGCAGCACAACTCATGCAGCCGTTATACACCGCGCTTAAAAAAACAGAAGCCTGCCAATGTGATCGAGTGGTCCCCGGAGCGGGAGCACGCGTTCACAGCGGAAAAAAAAGCACTCGCTGATGCAACACTGCTGGCGCACCCAGACCCGGCAGCTCGCATAGCACTAACCACAGACGCGTCAGAGGTAGCGATAGGGGCCGTGGTAGAGCAGCAGGTCGCCGGAGTTTGGCAACCTCTCGCCTTTTTCAGCAGGTCCCTGCGCGAGCCCGAGCGGAAAGACAGCGCATTTGACAGGGAACTCCTGGTGCTCCACTTAGCCATTCGACATTTCCAGTTCTGGCTGGAAGGGCGGCGTTTCACCGCGTTTGTCGACCACAAACCGCTCACTTTTGCGATGTCCAAAACTTCAGAACCGTGGTCAGGGCGGCAGCAGAAACAGCTGGCCGCAATTTCTGAATTTACCACCGATATTCAGCACGTAGCCGGTAAAATCAATGTGGTGGCAGACTGTCTGTCACGCGCAGTAACAGCACCCGTCCGCGTGGAAACGGATTGCGCGGCCGCTTACCCATAGCGCGGTAACAGCGCGGACACGCGCGCGACTCCGGTCCACGTGGGAATAGCTTATGCAGCCATGGCGGCGGAGCAGAGCGAGGACGCGGACGTGCGAGCACTCCTGTCTGGACCAACAGGGTTAAGGCTGGAACGCAAAAATCTACAAACTGATTTCCCCCCGCTTATCTGCGATGTATCCACAGGGCGACCGTGCCCGGTGGTGCCAGCCACGTGGCGCCGTCGCGTTTTTGATGCCGTGCACTCTCTAGCACACCCAGGGGTGCGCGCTTCGGTGAAAATGGTGGCGGAGAAGTTTGTTTGGCCGAGCCTGCGCAAGCACGTGAAAGAGTGGGCTAAGGCCTGCATGGCTTGCCAGCGGGCTAAAATTCACAGGCACACTAAAGCGCACTTAGAACCATTCCACATTCCGGCTAAAAGGTTCGATCATGTGCATGTGGACCTCGTGGGCCCCCTACCCACATCACAAGGGTTCACGCACCTCTTGACGATGGTGGACCGAACCACTCGTTGGCCGGAAGTGGTCCCGTTAACATCGACCACAGCGGCAGAGGTGGCACACGCTTTTTTAACAGCCTGGGTAGCGCGGTTCAGGGTCCCGTCAGATATTACGTCTGATAGGGGACCTCAATTTGCGTCGGAACTGTGGTCAGCAGTGGCCAGCGGCTTAGGAGCGGCGGTACATCACACGACCGCTTATCATCCACAGGCCAACGGTTTATGCGAGCGTTTTCACAGGTGTTTGAAGGCAGCCCTCAGAGCGTCACTGACGGACACAGATTGGGTAAACAAACTACCATGGGTTTTATTGGGGTTGCATTCGGCACCCAAAGAGGATCTAGATGCCTCACCAGCAGAATTGGTCTTTGCACAACCTCTCAGGCTGCCAGGCGAGTTTTTACCCGACCACACGGCACCAGGGCCCTCCCCGATCTGGGGGCCTCTGAGTAACACGGGAGCAGAAATGCTCCCGGGCCCCGCTCATCACTCTTTCCCGCGTGTGTTCGTGCCCCAGGCTTTACGAGACGCAGAGTTTGTTTTTGTCAGGCACGATGCGCAGCGGCATAGCCTCCGCCCACCTTATGACGGTCCATTTCGAGTGCTGGAAACCGGGGAGAAATATTTTGTGCTAGATTTGGGGGGCAGGAGGGAGACGATCAGTATCGATAGATTAAAACTTGCTTTTGTGTTACATAACGAGTCTGTACGGCCGGCAGGCGTGCCTCGACGTGGCAGGCCTCCAAAGGGGCGGCCCCGGGACCCCCCACGAGGGGCAAATAACCCTTCTCCCCCTCACTCCACAGATGCACAGCAGGACGGCCCAACACAGAGCAGGAGACCTGCATACAGCAGATTCGGGAGAAGACTGAAACCTAAGCTGCATGCAGAATGATGTGTTTTTTGATCAGGTTGTTTGGGTTGCTGTGAGATTCTGTTGGGGGGGTGACGTGCTGTATGACTATTGTATGACTGTATGTGTGTGCCCAGTCTTTCGCGTGGAAGGGGGGAGTGATGTGGAGCCCATAATTATAACTTATGTGACTCACATGTGGCTGGCTGAATTCAGCCAAGAGAGACTTTGAGCTAGCCATGTGTATTGACTTCACACCTCAAGAGGACGATATGTCTGCACCCCCTGGGGACTCAGGAGAGAGGAGAAGATTACCCGGCCTGACCTTTTGGGGGTCAGAGAGGAGAACAGAAGGACTCTGGGTGTTCTATTACAGATGAAAGGATGTAACTGAGTATTGTGACTTTTGTGTGATGTATTGTTCGAGATAAGTGTATAAATGTATGTGTGTGACTATGTCCTGTCTCTTTTCACTCCGATCGAGAGAGGACGTAGGATGAATGAGAATTAAAGCAGATACTGGAAAATCATCCAGTCTCCTCAATTCTTGACTCCTACAATTGTCTCTTTTTTTGAATATTTTTTGTATATTAGGTGGGAGTTAATTATTAATTGTCCTGTACATTACTTGTGCTGTCTTAAATTTAACTAAATCCATGAACTTTATGACATGTGACTTTAAAAACAACGAATTGGTATCGTCTCTATATCCCCCATTATTTATTATCCTTATAGCTCTTTTTTGTAATGTGCATGTTGGCTGTAGGTTGGTCCTGTAGGTGTTTCCCCAGACTTCTACACAGTAGTTAAGATAAGGTAGAAACAGTGAACTGTACAGTAAGACTAATGATTTATAGTCCAAGATGTGTCTTGTCTTCCCCAGTATGCCTATACATTTTGCCAACTCGGCCCGGATGTGACTGATGTGAGGTTTCCAGCAGATTTTATTGTCTAGCGTCACCCCCAGAAACTTATTTCCCTGTACCATTTCTATTCTGGTATCATCTATCGTTACCATTATTTCATGATTTATTTTATAATTTCCAAACAACATAATCTTTGTTTTTTTTCAGATTTAGAGATAATTTATTTTTGTTGAACCACTGCGTTAACAACAGACCGGTCTGTTGTGGTGAAGAGGGAGCTTAGTTCTAAGGCAAAGCTGTCGATTTACCAGTCAATCTACGTTCCTACTCTCACCTATGGTCACGAGCTTTGGGTAATGACCGAAAGAACAAGATCGCGGATACAAGCGGCTGAAATGAGCTTTCTCCGTAGGATTGCTGGACTCACCCTCAGAGATAGGGTGAGGAGCTCAGTCATCCGGGAGAGGCTCAGAGTAGAACCGCTGCTCCTCCACATTGAAAGGAGTCAGTTGAGGTGGTATGGGCATCTGATTAGGATGCCTCCTGGACGTCTCCCACTTGAGGTGTTTCAGGCACGTCCCACTGGGAGGAGACCCCGGGGCAGACCCAGGACTCGGTGGAGAGACTATGTCTCCCAGCTAGTCTGGGAACGCCTTGGTATCCCCTCTGAAGAGCTGGAGCAGGTGGCTGGGGAGAGGGAAGTCTGGGCTTCTCTGCTTGAACTGCTGCCTCCGCGACCCGGACCTCCGGAAAAGCGGTAGAAGATGGATGGATGGATGGCACTGCGTTAACCTTTTCATTTCAGTTGTGACCACCTCTAAAACCTGCTGCAAATTCTCACCAGTGCAAAGGATATTTGTGTCATCTGCAAACAAAATAAATTGGGACCCATGATCCCGGACGATGTACGTTAGCTAAACAGCTAATGAACAGCTGTTTAGCTAGCTGAATGGCGGGCCGCTCCGCTCCGCTCTTGTTTCTCAGTCTGTAGATGCTGTTATTGGCATCTTAAGTCAGACAGGAGTCGAAACTAAGATATCCAGTCCATAATCCAAATTCAGTTCTCAAAAGCCAAAAAAAGTAGTCAAAAACAAAGCACCAAAACACAGAAATTCACCAACTGACAGGATCTGACAGCAGGTTGACAGCAGGTTGACAGGAACCGGAAGTCCTCACCCCTGTGGGTGGATGGCAGGATCTGTAATGTCTTCTTTTTGACAAAAGGGCACAGAAATAAGAGCTGCTCAATTGATCCAGTAACTGACGAAATGCCTTGCTTGAAAGCGCAGCCGGATGAGTGGTGTCAGGAATTTTCCACTCCCACCGTGGCTACAAAGAAAGACAGCGGAAGGTATGACAACGATGTCAAATTAAGTGGACTGTGTGACGTGTTGTCAAAAGGAGGATTGATAACACGGGACAAGAGGAACGATGGCAAAAAGGAATATGAAGAAACAACAGCAACAATCAGATGATTTGGACACTAGTATGGCAATTAAGGAGCAGGGGACCAGTGGACTAGATGAGCTGGGAGAACTGATGAGCTTGGTGAAGTCCCTGGTGTGTTCACTGACAGGCAGAGACGGTCAGATGGAGGAAGAAGCCGCTCTGCGAGAACAAAGGTGGCAGACTGTGCAACAGCAATTTAGCCAGATGCAGTCACAAATAACGGAGCTGAGAGAGGTGGGTGGGAGCCGGGCTGAACGCAGCGGTGACGACGGCGCTTCGGGGGGAGACCCCAGGGTGACGGCCAGTCTGGTTGACCCGCAAGAGGAGGAGCTACCGCTGCAGGTGCAGCCGAGGACAGCGCAGATACACCGCAAGCCCAGGCTGAATCCGCTCTCTCCCGATGACGACATCAAGCACTATCTGGCAACATTTGAGAGGATTGCTTCGGTCTGCCGCTGGCGTAAGGAGGAGTGGGCTATCCGGTTGGTTCCTCTGCTCACTGGTAAAACACATAGTGCATATGTGCTCATGGACATCTCTGACACAGACAATTATGATAAAGTGAAGGAAGCAATTTTAAATAAGTATGAAATAACACCCGACACCTATAGGAGAAGGTTTTGTGCCCTGGACGTTCATCAGGACGACCCCCCCCCCCCCCCATGAACTGTATGTTTGTTTAAAAGACCTGTTAAATAAATGGATTAAACTGGAGACCTCAACGTTGAAAGACATCGCAGAGCTGTTGATTTTGGAGCAGTTTCTGCGGATAGTGGACCCGGAATTGGGAGTCTGGATACGAGAGTGGGACCCGAAGACTGCAGAAGACGCGGCTCGTCTGGCTGAAGTCTTCCTGTCAGCCAGGTCTGGGAGCAGGAGACCTACTCTCAGCCGTGACGGCTCTTTCACCTCACGGAGTAAGTTTGATGGGGGTGAAAGGGGTGCTCAAGCCCAGAAAAGACTGTATTCTAGCTCCAGTCAGGTCACTGTTAGCAAACATAATGGGAGTAGAAAGTCACATTTTGTTCCAAGTCACAATATACGCTGTTATCAGTGTAACAAAATTGGCCACACACAATATTCATGTCCTGCCGCAAGAAATAGCAAACGGTCACTATTATGCTCAGTTCCTAGACCCACTTTTTCAGCCCCAGTGCACAGTGGAGTGTATAAAACGAAGGTGTTGCTTAATGGTCAGTGTGAAGAGGCCCTGTTAGACTCAGGTTGTTTTCAAACTGTTGTGCTGCCCAGTTTGGTCCCTATGGATATGTGGAGTGAGTCTGAAATAAATATCAGTTGTGTCCATGGGGATAAAAAGCTATACCCAACCGCTGAGGTCTATTTAACAGCTGACCTCCCACTGTTAAATAGACCTCAGCGGTTGGGTATAGCTTTTTATCCCCATGGATGCACCGACTTTCCAGTCCCCTGGCGGCACTGTTGGAACTGAATCCTCCGGACGATGATGTTCTCAGGAGCATGAAAGTTGTGCGCCATTAGCCCAACCACGTCCTCAAAACTGTTGCTCTCACCCAGTGTGCTGAGAATACATTGTCCCTCCATGCCAAGGTTATGAACCAGTACCGCTCGCGCACAAAATTTCTCTAGTTCACCAAGGTTCAGTGCCACCAGATAATTCTTGAATGTGGCAAACCACCTCTCCCATGGTACTTGCGGCTCGCCGGGAAGCTCCAGAAATGGCCAACTGCCCGAATTTCCTCTATCCATGTCTTTACCCTCGTCGCCAAATGTTATGTCCATAACCAGTACTCCAGTAACGAGGCCGGAGGTGCAATAGAACGTGACTTTACTGAATGACTCACAGTGGTACAAGGCGCTCCCGTACAGGCAGAGGTGAAGGTCAAAAGAGACCATGCCTCTTCCGCATCAGCCCTTTATACTCAGGGTGGTGGCGGAACCGGAAGGGTGGAGCCACCGCCCACATCACACAATAATACGTCTTATTATTACATTACACCACGGGCACAGTTCTTCAGTGGATGTCTGCTCTCGATGCTGCCTTCCTTCCAGTTCACCAGTGAACCGAGATGTTTGGACTCTCTAACCTGCTTGATCTGAATGCCCTCGAGGTAGACCATGGCTAGCCGTTGTGGGAACTTTCATATTTCTGCTCTAATCTTGAGATCATGAAATGTTAATTCATGCCGGTGACCTCAACAATCACAGATTAATCAATATAGAGACTCAAATGTATGAGAAATTAAAAATTTCTGAGGAGAAAAAAGTTGCATATTTATGGCACAAGAGGAAAAAATCCTAAATCTAAAAAAAAACCCACCACAAATTTATAAGGAAAAAGTTGCAAATTTAGAAGAAAAAAGTCACAAATTTACATAAGAAAGTTGTATATTTACAAGAAAAATAGTCACAAATGTACAAGAAAGCAAATTTAGAGGAAAAAAGTCACAAATTTATGAGAGAAAATTTGCAAAGTTATGAGAATAACTTGCCCACGTGCGACAGTGAAACCTAGAGGGAAGTGATTGGGAGGAACGACCTACCCAATCTGAACCCGAGTGGTGTTCAGTTATTGAACTTCTGTGCTAACCACAGTTTGTCCATAACGAACACCATGTTCAAGCATAAGGGTGTCCATATGTGCACCTGGCACCATGACACCCTAGGTCGCAGGTCGATGATCGATTTTGTTATCGTGTCATCAGACCTGCGACCATATGTCTTGGACACTCAGGTAAAGAGAGGTGCAGAGCTGTCAACTGATCACCACCTGGTGGTGAGTTGGATCCGATGGCAGGGGAGGAAGCCATTCAGACCTGATAGACCCAAACGTATAGTGAGGGTGTGCTGGGAACGTCTGGCTGAGGCCCCTGTTCGGGAGGTCTTCAACTCCCACCTCCGGAAGAACTTCAACCACATTCCGAGGGAGTCTGGAGACATGGAGTCTGAATGGGCCATGTTCTCCACCTCTGTTGTTGAAGCGGCAGCCCAGAGCTGCGGCCGCAAGATGGTCGGTGCATCTCATGGTGGCAACCCCCGAACCAAGTGGTGGACACGTGGTGAGGGGGGCCATTAAGCTGAAGAAGGAGTCCTATCAAGCTTGGTTGACTTGTTGGACTCCCGAAGCAGCTGTGTACCGGCAGGCCAAGCGGAGTGCAGCTCGGGTGGTTGCTGAAGCAAAAACCTGAGTATGGGAGGAGTTCGGTGAGGCCATGAAACAAGACTTTCGGTCGGCCTTGAAGAGATTCTGGCAAACTGTCCGGCAGCTCAGGAGGGGAAAGCAGCTCCCTGTCCACACTGTGTATGGTGCGGATGGGGCGCTGTTGACTTCGACTGGGGATATCGTCAAGCGGTGGAGGGAATACTTTGAGAATCTCCCCAATCCCACTGATATGCCTTCCACAGAGGAAGCAGAGTTTGGGGACGAGGGGGATGACTCACCTATCGCAGGGGCTGAGGTCGCCAAGGTGGTTAAAAATCTTCTTGGTGGCCGGGCCCCAGGGGTGGACGAGATTCGCCCTGAGTACCTCAAGGCCCTGGATGGTGTAGGGCTTTCATGGTTGACACGCCTCTGCAACATTGCGTGGAGGTCGGGGGCAGTGCCTTTGGCATGGCAAACTGGGGTGGTGGTTCCTCTCTTCAAAAAGGGGACCACAGGGTGTGCTCCAACTTTAGAGGGATCACACTCCTCAGCCTCCCTGGGAAGGTCTATGCCAAGATACTGGAGAGGAGAGTCCGGCTTTTGGTCGAACCTCGGATTCAGGAGGAGCAATGTGGTTTTCGTCCTGGCCGTGGCACATCGGACCAGCTCTTTACCCTCTCGAGAATTCTCGAGGGTTTGTGGGAGTTTGCCCAACCAGTTTACATGTGTTTTGTGGACTTGGAGAAGGCATTCGACTGTGTCCCTCATGGTTTTTTGTGGGGGGTGCTTCGGGAGTATGGGGTATTGGGCTTGTTGTTATGAGCTATTCGGTCTCTGTACGACCGTTGTGAGAGTTTGGTTCGTATTGCCAACACTCGGTCGGACTCATTCCCAGTGAGAGTTGGACTCCGCCAGGGCTGCCCTTTGTCACCAATTCTGTCCATAATTTTTATGGACAGGATTTCTAGGTGCAGCCATGGAATGGAGGGCATCATGCTTGGTGACCACAGGATCTCATCTCTGTTGTTTGCAGATGATGTTGTCCTGTTGGCTTCATCCAGCAATGACCTACAGCTCTTGCTGGGACGGTTTGCTGCTGAGTGTGAAGCAGCTGGGATGAAAATCAACACCTCCAAGTCCGAGTTCATGGTCCTCAGCCGGAAAAAGGTGGATTGTCCTGTCTGGGTTGGGGACAGGCTCCTGCCCCAAGTGGAGGAGTTTAAGTAGCTTGGGGTCTTATTCACGAGTGAGGGGAAAATGGAGCGAGAGATTGACAGACGGATCGGAGCAGCATCTGCAGTGATGCGGACGTTGTACCGGTCTGTTGTGGTGAAGAGGGAGCTGAGTTCTAAGGCAAAGCTGTCAATTTACCAGTCAATCTACATTCCTACTGTCACCTATGGCCACGAGCTTTGGGTAATGACTGAAAGAACAAGATCACGGATACAAGCGGCTGAAATGAGCTTTCTTTGTAGGATTGCTGGACTCACCCTCAGAGATAGGGTGAGGAGCTCAGTCTTCCAGGAGAGGCTCAGAGTAGAACCGCTGCTCCTCCACATTGAAAGGAGTCAGTTGAGGTGGTATTTAGATTTTTTTTTTTTAGATTTAGTATACTTTATTGATCCCCAGAGGGGAAATTGAGGGTCATCCACCACCTGGATGGATGAAGCAGCCACGATATGGCGCTATCCCTTAACCATTCACACACACATTCACACCTAGGGCCACTTTAGAGTCTCCAATTAACCTAACCTGCATGCTTTTGGGATGTGGGAGGAAACCGGAGAAATCCCGGGGTAAACCCACGCAAACACGGGGAGAACATGCAAACTCCACACAGATCACTGTTGGTCGGGGGCTGGGATCGAACCCACGATCCCACGATCCCCACGATCCCCCGGCCAAGGGTAAACTGTGCTGCCGTAGTGCTAACCACTGCGCCACCGTGCAGCCCGTGTATGGGCATCTGATTAGGATGCCTCCTGGACGCCTCCCACTTGAAGTGTTTCGGGCATGTCCCATTGGGAGGAGACCCCAGGGCAGGCCCAGGACTCGGTGGAGAGACTATGTGTCCCAGCTGCTCTGGGAACGCCTTGGTATCCTCTCTGAAGAGCTGGAGCAGGTGGCGGGGGAGAGGGAAGTCTGGGCTTCTCTGCTTGAACTGCTGCCTCCGCGACCCGGACCTCCGGAAAAGCGGTAGAAGATGGATGGATGGATGGATGGATGGATGGATGGATGGATGAGAATAAGTTCAAAATTTATGATAAAAAGTTGAAAATTTACAAGAAAAAGTTGCAAAAACTTACAAATGTACAAGAAAAAAACTGCAAATTTACAAGATAAAAAGTTGAAAATTTACAAGAAAAAAGACTGCAATTTATACATGCGGTTGGGATGCTTAATCCAGACCCGGTCTGACACATTGAGTGCATGGGCCTTTGCCCTGTGCTTCCTGTCGAAACGTTGTTTGATTTTCTGCTCTTGGGCGATGACCCGGTCTCGTGGGGTGGGTTTGTGTTTCCCAGAAGGGAAGGTGTGGGGAGCCTCAGCCGGTCCAGGGGCAGGTGGAATTCATGCCCCAGCATGAGCTTTGCCGGAGAGCACCCTGTCATGGCGTGAGCTGTTGCCCTGTAGTGGAGGAGCGTGTTCTGGTGGGCATCAGGGAAGGTGAAGTCTTCCGCCAAATGGGTTCTCAGACCGTTTTTCAGAGTCTTGTTGAAACGTTCCATGCCCCCATTAACTTGGGGGTGGTAGAGCACAGTTTTGATGTGCTCCACACCCCTCATCATCATCATCATAGCAGTTTGTCGTGGGCGACAATGACTGTTTCATTTAGAGCTGATCAGATTCCTCCACGCAGCTCTGTCCTTAGCCTTCCGCTGCCAGGAACTCCTGTCTATGTCCAACTTCTTCAAGTTTCTTTTTACAGTGTCTTTAAATCTGAACCTTGGTCTACCCTGATTGCGGTTGCCCTCGCATAACTGTGAGTAGAGTAACTGCCAAGGGAGACACTGGTGGTCCACCCTCTCAACATGTCCGAGCCATCTCAGGTTCGTCTGTATTAGCATGTCCACCATTGATGGCAGACTAGCTCGTTTCAACACTTCTATGTTGGTTATCTTGTCTTTCCATGAGATGTTCATTATGGCTCGAAGGTGTCTCGTCATGTACGCGTGGAGTTTCTTCACCTGCACTCTGTAGACAGTCCAAGTTTCAGCACCGTACAATAGAGTAGCCAGTACTGTCGCTCTGTACACTTTCCATTTCACACGGATAGACACATGTCGATTAATCCACAGTCTCTCCCTCAAGTTGTTATAGTGCGGCCCTCACAGACCACTAATGAGATGCTATAGGCGACCAGTGAGTTTGCGTATTTATTAAACAAGGACAAAAGGTACAAAATAATGAGCCACGAGGGGCAAAACACAAATAAGGACTAAGGCAAAGAAACACTGACGATACACACAGATTAAGGAATAAACATACAGAGAGTAGCGAGGAATTAGAGGATGACTGGAGCCGGGACGAAGGGACTCCAGCCTAACGTTGGGGAGACCAGCGTTATCCATACACGAATGAGGTCGCAGCCCCGAGAGACCGAAGCTGCTCCCTTAAATAGGCGAGATGATAGCACAGCTGACGAGGACATCATCAGCTCCATTAATTCCAGCTGTCACAGCCGGCCTCAGCTCTGACAGCCGGAAGCCCCGCAGAGACGCTGTCAGAATAAGAGCTCAGAGGGGTCAAAAGGAATAATACCGAATGGGAGGAAAATACTGCATGACCTGAGTACGGACGATATCAACGCTCAGACCATGACAGCACTCCCCCCCGATTGGCGCATTCCGGGTGCCACGTGACATCCAAGCCCTCCCCCCCCCCACCCAGGGTGGGGGGATGGGGGAAAAGGCCAGGAGGGAGAGAACCAGAAGAAAGAGAGAGAAAAAAAACCCATCAAGACAAGGAACCGGAGCAAAAAGGTGACAAGGGTGAATACAGAAAACATAACATGGAGCAATTACAGAGCAAGGGATAAAAAAACAAAACAAAACACAATACTCCATAATGCATGGGTGGAATGATCGAACAATAAATGCAAATAACAGGAAAGCCATGTCAAGAAAACCAAGATACACAGGCCCAGAAGAAAAGAAATGGCAACCATATCACCCCTCAAACAGAGGAAGGGGGAGGAAAAAAACCCACGCTAAATAGCGGCAAATACATCCAGTTCAATGAGAAACAATAACTGGCAGAGGCAACACCAGAGCATATCTCAGACTATCGAGGAAGAAAAAAAAATGGACGTAAAAGGGCGGCGATAAACAGTTCAATACAGTCCAAAACCTCAAACAAAAACATCCCTAATCACACAGGGGAGGGAGGGGCGGGGGAAAACAGGAATGACGACAGGCAGAGCGCAATGGAGTAAAAAAAAAACAAAAAAAAAAAAACAAGTTCAGGTGGTCTGCCTGCGTCCAGCATCCAGATCACTGATAAGGGAAAACGGATCAGTTCGGGTGGCCTACCCTGGTCCCAGGCCCGGCAAAACAGAACCTCTGGCAGCCAGACCAGGTTGCCAAGCAGAAAGTTCAGTTTGTCGGGTGGCCAACCCAGAACGCCAAACCGGTGAAACAGTTCTCCAGGCGGCCAACCCGCATCATCAGGCCACCAGGACCACAGGGGAGAACTTGGAGACGGCCTCTCTATGGCAAGGAGCGGCGAGGGGGAGCCGAGCCGATTACGGGAAATCCTCGCGGCACCCGATGGAGGGAAAGAGGAAACGGGGAAAGGAAGAGGGACCAGTCCAGTGCTGAACGGCGAAGGATCTGCAGCGCCTTCTCAGAACCTCACATGGACTGGCGCTGTGCTCACGTTGGGTCCCAAGTGGGACCATGCTGCACCCACGATGGACCCTGACTGGGTCAGAACAGCGTCCATGACGGACCCCGACTGGGTCAGTGTGGCACCCACGTTGGACCCCGATTGGGCTGGAACACAACCCACTATGGATCCCGGTTGGGTCAATGCTGCACCCGCAATGAACCCCGATTGGGTCGCGGCTGCACCCACGTCGGACCCCGCTTGGGTCAACGCCGCACCCGCGATGGACCCTGACTGGGTTGGTGCAGCACCAGGGACAGCCTCCAAACCCGAACCAAAAACCTCCAGCACAGCGACCGGGATTGACTCCGCACCAGTGACCCTGGGAGAAGGCTCAGGAGAAGAAGAACTGGGATCAGGATCACCAGTAGCGACAGAGCCCAGTGAGACGAGCTCAGATGCAGTGGACGGCTGCACCCAGCTCGTCTCCCCGAGAGACAGGCAAGAATGCTCCAGAACTGAGAGAAGAAAGACAAAATAGAGCACTTGCCTGATCTCGAGTTCTGTCGCCGTCCAGGACTTCGACGATCCGGGTTCAGACGGAAGAAGGTCGTCATCTGGTTCCCACTTGGCTACGGCGGGCTCCGCAGCTGGCATGATGGAGTCCACAGTTTGGAGATCCCCTGATGCAGATGTCCACGCCGAGGGCCCACATGGTGTGATGGCAGGGGCTCCGTGACCTGCCGAGTCGGACTGTCCCTCCGTGGAGACCTGGGGATGCTTGCTCGTCAGCGCAGGCTCCAATCTGCAGTCCACCCTCCTCCTCTGCCCGTGTCATGGCTGCGGGGCTGGATCCAGGCTCTCCAGGCCTGCAGGCTCCCTTCTCATCCGACGGCGTAGTCCACGCTCAGGGGAAGGAGACACAAAGGTAGCAGGTTCATAATTAATTACTGCAGCAGGTGGAGGGAGCTCGGGGGACTGTGAACCCCAAATTCCACCCCCATGAATCAAACAAGGCAGTTCATCCATTGAAGGAAAAGAATGAAGAGACACTAGCCTGATCCGCTAGGGCAGCTGAAGCCCACCTCAGTGGACTTGGTTCTTCCCTTCCCCTGCTTGATGGAGACAGAGGACCCCCAGGGAAGATGAAGAGTAGCCTCTCGCACCGGATCAGGAATGGGAGCAGCCGGAGACGGACTCGTGGAATTCACAGCAGCTGGAGGGGGCGCCGAGGAAGGGAGAGGAACAGCTGAGGCGAACCGGGATCGAAGAGCTGACGGAACAGCGGGAACAGATGACCCGGAGGCGGCTGTCTTACTCCTCCGACGAGACATGGAGGCTGCAGCTGGCTGGGAGACAGAGTTCGTGTGGCTACCTGGAACTGGAGCTGGCCGGGGTTCTTGCTGAGGCTTGCAATTAGCATGGTGACGACATTTACTGGCAGAGGGCGAGGCAAAGGTGAGATTAGGGAAACGCCGCTCCTGCGCAGAAACAGAGGCGAGCAGGTCAGCGTATCCGGTGTAATCGTACAGTTCTGGATTCCTCTCCACCAGCCTGACCGCTGCCGTCACATGCTTCATAATTTGTGTAGGATGAGAGGCGGAGCGAGCTGCAGCCACTCGGTCCCGGATGGAAATCGCTGTCAGCTGTAAATTCTCCGAGGGAATCCCGAATGATGTCTCACTCCGGCAGGGGAAGACCTCTGGGTGGTGCAAACTCCTGGACTGGATGAGGGACAGGAATGGGATCCCGAAGCGAGGTGCAAGGATACCTCCTCTTCGGCTTCCTGCCGGAGTTTCCCTCCAGCCCATGAAGCTTCTTCCGGTGCGTAGAGATGGCCGCCCTCCTAGCCGTGATTTCAGGATGGTCAGCGTAGCGAGGATGGCGGTTAATGGTCACCTCAGCGAGGTCCAGGTACCAGCGTGCATTGCTGGGAGTGTCATAGAGGCGAGCGGTGAAAAGGATCCCATCAATTTTGTCGAGGGTCTTCTCCAGCTTGTAGCCCAGGCTCCTAATGTAGCCCTTGAGCGGCGCCATCTCCCAGCACACTGGTACACTGTAAGTGGAAAATCAAGTCCAAACAAACTCACGGTCACCGGCGTCTCAGTCTGGCTGCGATCTACTGTCATGGTGCGGCCCTCACGGACCGCTAATGAGACGCTATAGGCGACCAGTGAGTTTGCGTATTTATTAAACAAGGACAAAAGGTACAAAATAATGAGCTACGAGGGGCAAAACACAAATAAGGACTAAGGCAAAGACACACTGATGATACACACAGATTAAGGAATAAACTTACAGAGAGTAGTGAGGAATTAGAGGATGACTGGAGCCGGGACGTAGGGACTCCAGTCTAACGTTGGGGAGACCAGCGTTATCCATACATGAATGAGGTCGCAGCCCCGAGAGACCGAAGCTGCTCCCTTAAATAGGCGAGATGATAGCACAGCTGACGAGGGCATCATCAGCTCAATTAATTCCAGCTGTCACAGCCGGCCTCAGCTCTGACAGCCGGAAGCCCCGCAGAGACGCTGTCAGAATAAGAGCTCAGAGGGGTCAAAAGGGATAATACCGAGTGGGAGGAAAATATTGCATCACCCGAGCGCGGACGATATCGGCGCTCAGACCATGACACAAGTTTCCAAACACAGCACTCACTCTTCCCATTCTGAGAGATAGTTCATCATCCAGCCTAGCATTCTCTGAAACAGTACTCCCTAGATACTTGAAAGTCTTGCACTTGACTAGTGGGTCTGTACCAATGCTGATCTCTTCTTGTAGTCATGTTGATAACTGGAACCTTGGTGGTTGTTAAAGGCACTCTGTCTTCTTGATGTTGATTTTGAGGTTGAATTGGCTAGCTGCTCTTGCAAATTTCTCCACTAAAGATTGCATATCTTCCACACTGTCAGCAAACAGCATTTCTCTTACTACCCTTATCGATGTCTCACTATTGGCTTTAAACTGTGCCACACTGAGCAAGTCTGCTTCTTTTCTTGTTTGAATGTATACTCCTTCTGAAGTGTCTTTGAAGGACATCTCAAGCATGGCTGTCAGATATAGCGAGAAGAGTGTAGGTGCCAGCACACACCCTTGTTTCACCCCGTTGCTTACTGAAATGTCTTTAGATGCTGAACCACTCATTGCCACATTTGCTTGCATACCTGTATGGAGTGCCTCGATCAGGCTGACAAACTTCTCTTCTCTGTACAGCCATATTTCTTGAGTACCTGCCAAAGTCCTTGTCGCGAAACAGTATCAGAGGCTTTACTGAAGTCTATGAAGACTACATAAGGCAGCATGTTCTGTTCGATACACTTTTCTTGAACCTGTTTCAA